>CM076580.1:1741617424-1742320677 GCA_034641835.2 Pinus albicaulis
TTTATCCTTGTTTGTTTAACTTAAGAAGAAATAAGAGGGAAGATGATACACATAAAGCACCAGTAAAATTACATTAACAAAGAGAAACACATCATCAAAAAAAAGAGCCACATGAATCCCAAGGAGTGCTGCAAACCTTGGTCTATTCCTTTGCCAAACTGCAGAGATGAATGTATAATGATGCTCAAAGCAATCCCAAGTGTCCAACCCAGCAAATGACTGAAAAACTACAAGATATAGACAAGAATAACTCATCCCCAGCCTCTAGGGGTCGAGCTTACTAGTTTAGGAGCTGTTTCAACAAGATCTAAACTGAGAACTAGAAAATAGGCAGTGGAACAACTTGCCTCTATAAGATAGGAAACTGATTCATTTAGTTGTAATTCACCTTTTCATGGATGAATCTACCTCCATGAGTAAAAAATTGACAAAATTACATCAAGACCCATAAAATTACATCAAAGTACACCATGAGTTTAACTTTTGGAGATAATAAATTCAAACTATCCAAAACTAGGCGAAAAACAGAGTTACTGAGTCAAAAATGAGCAAAAATCCCCAATGCGTCGTGCCAGATTTCTTTATGCGTCGTGCCAGTTTGGAGCCAATTTTGAAGGCCTTCCTGGTGTCCAAATTTGATCCAAGTGGGATTTTTGGAAAGGTTTTCCTATCTACTTTCCATCACAAGTGTAATTTCTGAATTTGGCTTCCATTTGCCCCTCCAAAAATGATTTTTCCCAACACTACTTCCTATGTGTCCAAAAAGGGGCAGAAAGGTCAATTTTAGGGTGTTTTTGACCCTTATGGATGCCAAAAACCTATCAAAATATCTGGGGAATGGGTAGGAATGCATAAATTTTCATGCAAAATCTAAAAATATAAAGTTTTACCAAAGAGGAGCTCCCAATCATAAGTGCGCACCAAGTGGCGCGACGCATTGAACTGAAAAATCTGTGTTTAGGCCAAAAAAAACAAAATTTGCAAAATGTGTCCCAAATTTCTTGAAATTTGGGCTGAGTTTCCTCCATAATGTACTATGCTGGGCCAAGGAAGCCTTGGCCAAAATCTGAATTCTATCTTGCCTTTTCTGACGTTTTGAGACCCTCTTCAACTTAGCCTTTAGGATCTTGATTTGTGCCTTGCAAACATGATTTGTTGCCCAATAATGACTCGCCATGTGCCTCAACATATTTTTCTCCTTGTTAGATTTCTCTAAATGCATATTTACCCTTTCAAGCCAAGTTTTGCGATCAGCTTTGAATTTCTTGCTCAAATGTGGTCAATTTGATTTTCCTCCTCTTGTCAGCTTGCCGGTTTTGCCTTCATGTTTTTGAGTGCCATGGATGAGTGGGACTAATGAGGGGAGGGTTTGATGCTAGCTGTAGGATTTTAGGGAATGAAAGGGTTTAGGGGATGAAATCTAGGGTTAGGGATGGCAATTAGTGTTTTGGGGATATTTGACTAGGGTTTGGGATAGTGGGATTAGGGATTTAGGGTTAGTTGATTAGGGATATGGGAAATGTGGAATGGGTAGATGAGAATGTAAAGAGAGGGAGAAAATGATTGAGGGAATGAAGGAGTGAGGGAGTGATAAATGGCTAGGAGTGGAATTAGCAGCAAGAAATACAACTCATAAACCCTATGCAATTGTTTTTTGACAAAAAATGCAAGGAGGTAGGGTTTTAATTTTTATCCATTAAATCACCATAAGCACCATGAGAAATTCATTCATTAGTCATGGAGGGATGTTAACTTACTTGGAAAATGAATAATTTAGAAATTTGAGAGCTTTGGTGGAATATTTGAATGGATTTCAGGTTTTTAGCCTAATGCACCACGCCATCTCAATGCGTCGCACCAGTTCATTTTTTACGCTGTAGAGGGCTGCCCAATGCGTCGCGTCATCTCTATGTGCCGCGCCTTTTTTCAGGATACTTTTGGAGACCTTCCCGGTGTCCAAATTGGGCACAGGATAGCTCTTTGGAAATATTATTTAGTCTACTTTCCAACCCAACTGGAATTTTTCAATTTTGAGTTCATTTTCCCTGTCAAAATTCAAATCTCCCAAGACTCATCAAAATGTGAAAAATGAGGTTGTCGCAAGGAAGAGTTCTGTTGCAGTAAACTTTTGAAGGTCTTACTCAACTCCAAATTGAGCTCATGATAGCTCATTGGAAATATCTTTGTGTCTAGTTTTCATTTGACTCATCAATCAAGTCATTTGGCCAACCAAGCTAGGAGAAATCTTGATTTTCCCAGAGTCCTCTGATTGCATCAATTATCTGAGAGCTATCCCACATGACATTTGTCTAAAACCATGACACTGTGTAAAGTGAAGGAGGATTTTTTCCCTTGGCCTATTTTGGAGAATGTCTCTGAGTGTTCCAAAATTCATCTTTTATTGCTCAGAAACATCATTAGAGTAAAACCTATCCCGATGTGTGGAACAAGGGATTTGTCGAAATGAAGTGAAATGAAGGGGATAAGGGGCTTCTAAATTCTTGAGAAAATTTTTGGAAGTAGGGAGGGATGTTAGGAAACATGGGAAAGTGGAATTTCAGAGATTGAGTGAGGGGAAGGGGTCCAAAAGGGCAAAACACAGGCCTAGCCTAGAAAATTGTCAAGTTGTAGCAAGAAACTAGGGTTTGTGCGAAAATGAGGAATTTGAGGGATATCAGTGATGGGATGTGTTTAATAAGGTACATTAAGGATAGGGAAAGGTGTATGAACATCAAGATAAAAGTTTTGCTGATGATTTGACCATCCAAGAGAAATTACCTTTAAAACCCTAGGAGAGGGAAATGAACCTTACCTAGGCACAACTGAAGCATGAACAAGGTGTAAAATGACCCATTGGAACCTGACATGATGATGAAAACCCTTTTAATGACGGTACACTCATCTGGATGGTGACATGGCCCGACATTTGGACAAATTTGAAAAGAGTGAAAGAAAACCCTAGACCTAATACTTAGTGACCAAATTTTGCTTGAAGACTCGCTGAAATGACAAAATTTGACCTTGACACCTTAAAATCACCTTGTAAGAGCATGTTTGATCACTGGAGGAAGGCTGCAAAGACTGACACTAACACTTGGCATGCAGGTATGTGATTCATGGTTGTTTTAATCACTAGGGTTACTTATATGTTTTTCATTCTATTATTATGGTAACACATGTGATAAATGCTAGTTGACCAATTTAGTTATATGCATTATGGTTATGTGTATGTCTTTCATTCTATTTAGTTTATGGTTACATACATGATAGATGTTAGTTAAATAATGTGATCATATGTACATGCATTGGTTATTCAAGCATGGTATTAACTTGATGACTATGGTATATGTTAACTTGTAGTTAGCTCGATGATTATGGTATACGTTGTTGATGAGCATGTTATATGTTAACTTGTTGTTGTTACATGCTAGTGACTTGATGGTTAGGGTTATGACATTCCGGCATGAGTCGAAATAATTATGATAGTGTGTTGTACTATGTCTAGACTGACTATGCATATGTGAGTGTATGCATGAATGAAATTTGCTTATGGGTTTATGATGTGAACGTGTTAGCTAGATACTGTTATGGATATCGTGACCTTATTTATGATTGGGTTGATATGTTGTGAAGTTATATCGTGCTAATCTAGATTGATTGTGCATACAAGATAGCCTCCTTTGAGATACATTGAGGTATGAGTTTGCTTATGTCGCATATTTGGTGCTTGACTATTTGATTTTGTCATCTCTATCTTGTGTTAAGTGTTTGATGTCTATTATGTTGTCTAGTTGATTTGTCTAACATGATAGTTTATAGTTTGTTTGAATGTTTGAGTAACTGCATGATATGATTATATGTGTCTATAAGATTTCATGAAGGAATAATATTGTTTTAAGATGGTTGTGCTAACACATATGTGCTAAGATATTCGGCATATACTTGAGTGTAAGTAGGTGATAGTTGTAGCATTATGTATTATGACCGATGAATGTGAGTTGAATTTTTTTTTATGACATTGTTATCAGTCTTGGTAAAACTTGATTTCGAATTGATAGATATGTTGTCTTGATGTTTGGTAAATATGGCTGACATATGTGTTCAGTTATAGGTCAGCACACTTGGCACAACAAGGTAAGGTTACTAGCATATTGTTATGTTTATTTATTTGCTAACAGTTATGTGGTCATGGCAGTATGATGCAAGTGATTGCATGGAAAAATAGACAGCCATGAAATATTGAAGATCGTTTAGGTTTAACTTTCCTAAGGAAGTATTGGGAACCATGGGGGATTGAGTCATGGTGTATGTTTCTAGTCATGTTATTTCAATCTTTTATTATTTGTTTGCGCTCGATTTATAGTTTTGTTTATATCCAATGCAAGGCCTTGCCACTTTGTTGCAGTGTCGCATTGCTTTTGGTTTTTCATGGTCTTCTTCTTGCTTGCTCTTGTTCTTACCTTTTATGTTTTGAAAATCTTGGGAATTGATTTGGGAAAGAGGAAATTTAATGGAGCTCATTGCACGAGTAAGTGCAGCGGAAGGTAAGAATATGAAAATTGGTTGGACTGGTTGGGTCCATTGTGGTAAATGGATAATTGGTATTCTTGATGTGAGAAAGGTAACAAAAAACATAAATTAAATGGATTTGAGGTGTTAGATGCATTGGCTATGTCAGGAATTGTTGTTCTCAATGTTGTGCATGAATAAAAGAAGTTCTCTCAACCTAGACCTTATGTTATATGGTAATTATGATGTGATTATGATCATATTGGTGTTTATATATATATATATACATGTATGTATGTATGTATGTATGTATGTATTTATGTCGTTTCTGATAAGGTCATCATGGATCATGGTTGTTTGATGCAAATGTTCATATGTATATATGTTGTGTCTAACAAGGTTGTCATGGATCATGGTTGTTTGATGCTAAATGTTTATATGTATACATGTATGTATGTATGTCGTTGTCTAACAATATCACGATTGTTTGATGATAATGAATATATGTATATATATGTATCTATGTATATATGTCACTGTATGACAGGGTTTTCAAGGATCATTCTTGTGGAGGTTGCTTATGCAGGTGAATGGTATGAAGAGGTTCTTGGTCTTATGAGGAATCAAATGGGAAGAGTAACTCCAAAAGATATATGAGGTCAGTATCATGTGGACATGAATTGATATTATATGCTTGTACTATTCCTATGTTTATGTTATGGACTGGTAATGCTGAGGGGTACATCAGCGAAGTGAAATCAGTGTGATCTATGGCGTGCTAGGATAAGCATGGATAGTGCAAAGACACTAGAAGTGAGGTTGCTTGTGGGGTCAATATGTGGTTTATGGATGTGCAGTACTATTTTTGTGTATATTTTGTGCATGTTTACTATTTAGTGATTGTACTTATGATGATGTTGTAAATGTTGCATATGTATTATTGTGTACATCTGATGTTGTATGCTTTGGTATAGATAGTGTTATGCACATGTTGGATATGTGGTGTTGTATACGTATGGTGCTATGTACATGTTGAATATGCAACGCTATTTACATATGGTTTTGTGCATGTGATGTACATATGGTGCTATGTACATTTGGTGTTGTTTCCATGATTGCACAAGTGGTATTGTGTGCATGTGGTGCTATGTACCTGTTTTACATGTGGCATTGTGTGTAGGTGGTGTCATTTACATCTCACACATGTCGTGTTGTGTACAAGTGGTTTCATGTACATGTCTTGCATGTGGTGTTGTTTACATGTGGTATTGTGTACACATTGTATAGGTGGTGCGGTGTACAATTGGCATTGTGCACACGTTGTGCAAGTGGTATCATGTAGATGTGATGTTGTGCACATGTTTTGCAAGTGGTGTTGGCGAGGAATCAGGTCTCACAGGCAAGACCCAGGTTCAAGATTTGTGGCCAATAAGGGAATCCACTGTAGTCTAGAACCACGCCAGCATTATCACCCTACTCCAGAGAGCAGAGAGTCTCAACCGAGGCGTGCCGCAACCACATGCAGGGTGGGAACAGATCGATAGCAAGGAACGGATCCGCAACTCATGATTACCATTAAAAATATTGCATAAACATAGATATATCCGCAAGAACATTCAGAGCATAAACAGATATTAAGCAATTAAAATTTTAAAACATCGCAACCATCATGCATGCATAAGAATTACATAGTAGGACAGTAACCTGCAATTGTATTGATATCTTCATCCCCAACCATCATTACATAGATTCTGCAAGGAGAGCTTAATGTCTGATACAGATGCTTTACATAGTCAGAAAGGTAAATGAGAGAGCCCTAGGAACTACAGAGATATCCTAGCCGATCTCCTTCAGTCGCTCTGTGTTCCGTCTCCTGTTGCATTCCCCTTCTTCTCGGTCGGGTGACTGCTATTTATCCACCCACTTTCGCAATTGTTAGTTCCCCTTTTCATTCTTCTTTAGCTACTTCAAGCTTCTCTCTTGTTATCTGTGTGTTCCACTTTCTGTCTTCTGCTGTATATCCTCATGCATCTGCTTTCTTTAGCTATCTCTTGCTTCTGTGCCACCTTGATAGCTCTGTGGCTTGATGTAGTCGCGACTTGGTCGCGATTTCCATGTGTCATCTTGCCGCAACTCAAAAAGGCCATCCTTTATTCAAAATGCAAAATATTCCAAACAAGTTTCCAAAAACAAGGGCCCCAACAGGCCCCGACCACAATTTCTTGACTCGTCCCCGAGTCAATCACAAATGACAGTCTCTATCTCCATCGCCCCGCTTGATCCCATGCCCTGTTCGGCCTGTGTGCCTTCATTTTTTACCTGTTCCCATTGTGCACCCTCAGCTTGTTCCTGTTCTCGTTGTACGCCTTCTGCCGATTTTTCAAACAAGGGCCCCAACTCCGGGACTCTGCGGAACCCTATGGCTTGAAGTTCAGTGAAGGCCGATACAGCTTGCTGCCACCCTTGCAAGAGTGAATCTGTGTCTTCAGTGATCTTGGTGACAGCGGCCTCTTCTAGGGGTGCTGGGACAGCCCCAAACATCGTGCTAATTTGGGTTTCAGCCTCGGTGGCTAGCTATTGCATCATCTTGGCATTGTTTTGGAGGGGTGGGCAGAGCTCACGAATTACCCATTTGGCCTCTGCAAAATTGGCTTCAGTTTGCTGGATTTGTACTTCGAGCTCATCTGCCTGGGCGTATAATTGGTCCAACCTGGCGGGGTCCATAACCTCTTGAATTTCCCGGGCAACCCGTTGTAGGCTGGTTGAGCTTCAAAATTGTGCTTTCTCTCATTCCACTTTACCTCATTTTCCTTTTTCCATTGCTATCCTAGACCCAATTGATCAATGAATTTAGTTAAAATTACTTTTAGAATGATTAACATGACTGACTTGCTAAAGTTTTGTGATTTTTGCCATTGTAATGCATTTTGACCGGAACTAGCTGCAGAATGCAGACATTCCGTAGCTAACCGGCGATTCTGCAGCTGTCTTCACGTTTGGATATGTTCCAGGTGGCCTCTCAAGAAAAACCGCATATGGGCATATTCCACGTCATGTCTACATGGTTCGTTGCTCACCATGAAGGAAGAAATGAATTCTGGGTATGGTTTTGGAACGTGGGAACACATTTAAGAAGGCAGACTTCTATTAGGACTGTCTCAGTCCAGATGTCTTTTTCCTTTTTACGCAGCCACTTCAAGAGTCCTAATGTGATTCCGATAAGGAAAGACAATGATCCTGAAATTGTTGCAAGTCTTGTTATGTGCATTTGTTATATAAACACTTGGGAAACTGAGAGCTAGGCTAGATTTTGTTCTAGATTTTGCTTAGATTCTGTGCTACATTTCTGAAGACGCAGAGTGCTCTGTTCAAGATTTTTCACCTTTTAATGAAGCAGACAGTGTTGTTTTGAAAGTGTTGATTTGATTTGGAGTTAGATTCCGTCAGGTGGTAGAGGGCCCCTGCCTCTTGCACGGATTTATTTGCGTAATTTAGATAAGTATTCTAGCTGCCTTTACGTTTTTAAAGTTGAATTCGTAGTTGTTTTCATTAGCTACTGTAGTTATACTAATTCTAAAAACTCTTCCAAAAGAAGAAGCTCTTCCAAAATATTATAATGATGAATGGGAAATAGCTATAGTATTGTAGGATTTGAAGTTGAATTCGTAGTTGTTTTCATTAGCTACTGTAGTTATACTCATTCTAAAAACTCTTCCAAAAGAAGAAGCTCTTCCAAAAGATTATAATGATGAATGGGGAATGGCTATAGTATTGTATAATTTAATTGTAATCTCTTTTGTTCACCATCACAGTTATACTTATGCTAAATACTCTTCCACAAGAAGAAACTCTTCCAAGAAATCTTTATACTGTCTTAAGCATGATTGTGATCTTGAACGTTTTAGTTGTGTGTTTTAACTAAGTACCATAGCTGTCCTTGCTCTTAAACGCTTGTCCAAAATATCATAATGATGAGTGGGAGATAGCCATGATATCTTAGTTTTTAATTGCTTTCAGTCTTTATGTTTGCATAGCATAGTTAGGATACTCCGGAGTTTAATTGCACTTAACTCATGCTCAGTTGTTCTGTTTTAAGTTTGATAATGACTTGTAGCTCAGCACTGTTTTAGATTAGTGACATTTTAAGTTCAGTCTTAGCTTAACTCATTACATTTGCACTCCATATTCAGTTGTCATTCACTGCATACTAGATTACTTCAGTTGTTAAATTTAACAAAACAACCTTCATTATTTACAAACCTCTTCTTGTTCTAAAATCCATAATTGATTCATAAACATATGAACAGAAGACCATATCACTTTAAGGCCTGAAGTACTTTTGCAACTTCCTTATCATCTTACAAACCAACATTTCCTCAAAAGACTATTTCAAAAATCCATAACCTTTGAGTGAAGTGTAGTGCTATAAAACTGAGTTGCAGAATAGAGTTAGGAACTAGATTTAGAGTAGAAGATCTTATGATGATAACAATGTTTTACTCCAATTATACTTCAACAAATCTCTAATCAAGGATAAAATGTTGCATCATTATAATTTAGTTGTTTAAACTGTTTAGTTAGGAAGATTTGCATACTTAGTTGACCATGTCTCAAGCTCTCTCTCAAATGCCTTTGATGAAAGAATTTGACAAGTTTAGTTTGTGTTTTGAATCATTTGCTTAAAAGTCATTATCAAGCTTTGCTTTTGCTTAGTCATAGTTTATATTTGATTCTGTTTTTAGTATTGCATTTGCATTTACCATTTGACATCAACCAATTAGGTTTCACTCTGTTTTTAATCATTAGCTTCCTTCCATTAGCTTTCTAGTCATTTTCCTTGTGAACATAAAACCACCAAAAGATCAAAAACATCATAAATCATCACAAAATACCAAAAACATCACAAAACACTACACACAACGCATTAAGAAAAAATCACCTAGGTACATACATTACACTTCACTTCAGCAGTTTACCAACCCTGGTTGACAATTAAATGAGCTCAATTTAGGAGACTAGATTGAGACCAAACATTTTGGCGCCGTTGCCGGGGAAGTGAAAACTAGGTAACCTTTGTTTCTTAGCATCCAAAAACAATTATATGCGTAGGGAGAGATATTCAAGGGGAAGATTTATAAGCAGCAGAGGCAGAAGTTTGATTTCTAGAACACCACTTGTTTCATCTAGATCCAGAGCTAGTACACCTTCAACTCATACCCATATTCCATCCTCTCTTGATCTTGGACTTCTAGAAGATCTAAGGTCAACTATTCCATTAGAGAAACCTTCCACTTCATCCACTGAACCTGCCATAGAAGAAGATCTAAAAACTCCTGTTAGGGACACAAACCTTTCCACTTCCACGGGAGAGTCAACCATGGCAGAAGAAGGAGGAGGAGGAGTTTTTAATGGAGAAAACACACTATTTGGAGGTAGAGGTAGAGGTAGAGGAGAAGGAGGTAGAGGAGAAGGAGGTAGAGGTGCAAATGGAGGAAGAGGTAGAATAGGAAGCTCTTTTGGGTTCCCTATACTTGATGAAGAAACCAATAAAACCATGAAAAACATTTCACCCTCTGTCCTTCCAAACTTCTATGGACTTAAAACTGAAGATCCTGAAACTTTCTTATTCGAATTTGAAGTGCTGTGTAGAACTTATGACTACTTACAAGATGCTCAAAAACTGAAATTATTTCCTTCAACTTTGAAGGGAGCAGCATTGAAGTGGTTTATGAGTCTAATCAGTAGTTCCATTAGAACATGGGAAGACATGAAACAAGCATTTCTAGAGAGATATTTGGATTATTGTATGCCGGTTAATCATAAGGAAGAAGTGTTCAAGATGTTACAAAAAGAAGATGAAAACTTAGAAGATTTGTTGGAGAGATTCAATTACAACATCAAAAGGGCAAAAATGGAAAACCTAGATCAAGACACCTTAAAAGCTCTTTTGTTGAAAAAAATTAGGGATGAATGGTTGGATATCCTTAACATGATGGGAAAAGGGGATATATCACAACTCACATTACCTGAAATATCTGAGTTATGTATCAACCTTTCAAGAGGGAAATCTAAAACTATAAAAGGTCCAAGAGATCCTGCTCTTGCAAGGGCAAGTAAGTCTGCTTCTGGGACAGTAAGTAGATTAGAAATAGGACATATGCTTGATGATTTCAAATCTGACATCTTAGGGAGTCTTAGTGAACAAATAGACACCCTTAAGATACAAAACAAGCAAAAATCTGAATCTGATGCCTTGGCAATCTTTTGTCCCAAATGTAGAAAGAAACATGCCTTGAGAGAGTTTCCTTTGGATGTAAAAGTTGTAGAAACCTGTGTCATTTGTTCTGAGAAACATGAGACCAAGAATTGTCCTTCTCTTCCTAGTCTCAAAGCTGTCTTTCAGGAGGAAACTCCTATAGATTCCACAGTCTCTCAATTTTGTATCTAGAAGACCTTGGCAGGGACCTCAGACACAAGGATTCCATGATCAAATGTATAATCAACCTCCACCTTGGAATTCTTGGCAGCAACCTTGGCCCCAATTTCAAAATCAATCTCAATCTTGGGCACAAGGAACACAAAGCCCATATGGAAGATACTCTCCATACTATCAGTATCCACCATCCTATCCACCATATCCACATTTTTATCCTCAAAATTCTCAACAAAATTTTCCTCAAAATCTTCAACAAAATTTTCAACAAAATCCTCAACAACATCATCAGAACCAACCACATCAAAATCAACCACTTTCATTACCATTCCCTCAAAAATCAAATCAATTTCCTGCTCAACCCATACCAAACCCCAATAATAAGAACCCTCAGAATACATACATGATAATCCTCAACAACATCATTCGAACCAACCTCATCAAAATCAACCACTTCCATTACCATTCCCTCAAAAATCCAATCAATTTCCAGCTCAGCCCATACCAAACCCCAATAATAAGAACCCTCATAATACATACATGATAGAAGGACAACAATTTCCAACTTATTTAATTACTCCTCTAGACCTTAGTGATGTTCAACTTAGGTCTGGAAGGATACTTGAGAAGAGGAAACCTTCTGAGATCATACAAGAACAAGATAATTCTGAGGAAGACTCCCTACGGGTTAATAAAAGTCTTGAGGAAGAAACATCCTTTCAAGGCCAAAACATTGAAAAACTGAAACAAAAAGATCCAATAAGCCCAACTCCAGCATTAGAGCAACCATCCACATCTACTTCTATACCTCCCTTTCCGGAAAGATTACAAATTGACAAAGGTGTAGAAAAACAAATAATGGTGCCTAATTATGATTTCTTGGATGAATTGAGAAATGTTTGCATTAAAATTCCATTATTGCAAGCCATCAAGGAAATCCAAATTTTAGCCAAAAAAATAAAAGAGTTGAGTATGAAGACAACAAAGAAAAGAATAAGAGAAACCAAGAAAATTCAACTGGTAGGACAAATAGCAGACATTATGATGGGTAAGACTACTATTCCAAAGTACCTTGACCCAGGAAATCCAGTTGTCAAAATTCACATCAATGGAATTGAAATTAAAAACACACTCATTGACTTAGGAGCAGCAATAAATATCATGAGTAGACAAATCATGGACAAACTGAAACTTCCTAATCTTCTCTTTACACCCACACTATTACAATTAGCAGATAGATCTGTGATCAGACCAGATGGGGTAATAGAAGATATTCCAGTGTCCCTAGACTCTTGGGAGTACCCTGTGGATTTCATGATCCTTACACCCAAGAATAATCTAGGAGGCCATCCTGCTATACTAGGAAGACCTTGGTTGGCTACAGCTGATGCTTTTATTAGTTGTAGGTCCGGTGATATGTATATTTCTGATGGAAGTTCAACAAAGAAATTCACTTTATATCCTCCAGCTAGGAAAATTACAGATCTAGATGACACTCAATGGATAGAGGATGAAGAATATTTGCAACCACTTTTCACAATTTCAGAAATTAGTGAAGATAATCAAATTCTGAATACTCTAGAAAATTTTGAATCTTCTCCAGAGCACAAACAAGAATCATTTCAAGAGAAATCCAATATTGAGTTCTTGTCATCTAGACAGATGTCTCTTCATTCTATGGACAAATTTGGTAGTTCTACAAGTGAAATTTTTCCAGGCAAAACTTTGAACATAAACAAAAATCTGGAAAAATCTCAACAAGAAGAACTAGTCAAAGTATTACAGAGACATTCTTCTGCATATGCATGGGAATACACTGACATGAAAGGGATAAGTCTCAAGACTTGTACTCATCACATCTATATAGAGGCAAATTGCAAACCAATCAGACAGCCTCAAAGACGTATGAATCCAAATCTTAGGGAAATTGTCAAAGAATAATTACAAAAAATTGTTAAATGTTAACTTCATCTATCCTATTTCAGATAGTCAGTGGGTTTCTCCTTTAGTGATTGTGCCTAAGAAAAATGGAAAATGGAGGGTGTGTGTTGACTACCGAGAACTGAATAAAGCTACTCTTAAAGACCATTTTCCCTTACCTTTCGTAGATCAAGTATTAGATACATTAGCAGGTAAAAAGTACTTTTCATTCCTGGATGGATTTAGTGGTTACAATCAAATCCAAGTAGCACTTGAAGACCAAGATAAAACCATATTTACTTGTCCTTGGGGTACCTATGCCTACCGAGTATTGCCATTTGGATTGTGCAATGCACCTGCAACATTCCAAAGGGCAGTATTAGGAATTTTTTCTGATCTGATACATGACTGTGTAGAGGTGTACATGGATGATTTTACAGCTTATGGGGATACATTTGAAGAGGCTTTAGAAAACTTGGAAAAGGTCTTAAAAAGATGTCAAGAAGCAAACCTTTCTCTTAGTCATGAAAAATGTTTTATGATGTTCACTGAAGGTATTGTTTTAGGGCACCACATTTCAGGGGATGGGATTAGAGTTGATGAAGCGAAAGTTGAAGTTATTTCTAACCTATCCAATCCAAGTTGTCAAAGAGATGTAAGAAGTTTTCTAGGATTTACGGGGTACTATCGGAGATTTATAGAAAACTTCACCAAAATAGCATCTCCTCTCTTCAAATTGCTCACCAAAGATTGTGAATTTAAGTGGACTTCTGATTGCCAGTTAGCTTTTGAAACCCTGAAAACCAAAATTTCTGAAGCACCTATATTAAGGGGACCTAACTGGAAGTTACCTTTTCACATCTCGACAGATGCTTCCGATACAACTCTAGGAGCAGTATTGGGACAGAAAGATTTGATTCCCTATGCCATCTATTATATCAGTAAAAATTTGACTCCTGCAGAGTTAAACTATACTGTAACTGAAAAAGAGTTTTTAGCGGTTGTTCATGCCATTAACAAATTTAGACACTATATAACAGGCTATGAAACTTTTATTCACACTGATCATTCTGCCATTAGATATTTAATGAATAAATCAATCACTAATGGTAGAGTTATAAGATGGTTGTTATTATTGCAAGAATTCAACATTACTATTCTAGATAGGCCTGGAAACCAAAACACTGTGGCTGACTTCCTGTCTAGAATTCAAAATATCAAAGATGACACTCCGGTTGAAGATCAATTTCCTGATGAATATCTTTTTGCAGTTTCTACTCAAACTCCATGGTTTGCTGATATTGCTAATTATTTAGTTTCAGAAAAATTTCCTTCAATTATGAATGCAAGGGATAAAAGAAAAATCATTAATGATAGTGCAAGATATTCATGGGTCGCTAATGAGTTGTACAAGACAGGTCCAGATTTGATCATTAGAAGGTGTGTTCGTGAAGATGAGATGCCCGAAATTCTCAAGGCATGTCATGATGAACCTTGTGGCGGACACTTTGCAGATAAGAGGACAGCCTATAAGATCCTTAATTTAGGATATTATTGGCCATCCTTGTTTAAAGATGCAAGGGAGTATGTCAAAAGGTGTGACAGTTGCCAAAGGGTAGGGAAACCTTCTCCTTCAGGTGAGATGCCATTACAACCTCAGGTACACATTGAACCTTTTGAAAAATGGGCCTTGGATTTTGTAGGACCTATTAGTCCTCCATCAAGACAAAAAGAAATACATATTAGTTTGCACTGATTATGTTACTAAATGGGTAGAAGCTAAACCATTACTTGTTGCTAATGAATCATCTGTAGTTAATTTTCTTTTTGAGGATATTTTTACTCGTTTTGGTGTCCCAGGGGAAATTGTTACAGATCAAGGAGCTCAATTTACATCAAGGCTAGTGGAGCAAATGATGGAGAGGTACAAAATCAGGCATAGAAAATCTACTCCTTATCATCCACAAGCAAATGGTCAAGTGGAATCTACTAATAAGGTCATTGAAGGAATCCTAACAAAGACTGCTCATTTACATAGAAGAGATTGGGTAGATAGGCTTCCTGAAGCCTTGTGGGCCTATAGAACTACATGGAGAAACACAACAGGCCATACTCCTTATGAGCTTGTTTATGGAAAGCAAGTTTTGTTTCCTATAGAGTTCCAAATCAAAACATTCAAGATGGCAGTTTAGCTAGGACTTGATCTAACGGAGGCACAAAAGCATAGACTGGAGCAAATTAATGAATTGGATGAGATCAGACAAGATGCAGTTCAGAAAACAAGTCTAGTCAGACAGCAAAGGGCTAGATGGCATGACAAGTACATCAAAGAGAAGAAATTTAAAGAGGGTGATTGGGCTCTCTTGTTTGATTCAAAATTCAAGGATTTTCAAGGGAAATTTCAGACACATTGGCTTGGGCGATATGAAATTGTTCAAATTTTTGATAATGGGGCAGTAAAAATCAGAACTATAGATGAAGAGGAGGTCACTTTTCTTGTGAATGGCCACAGACTGAAGCTATACCACAAGCCACTCTCAAGAGAAGAGTTTGTCAAGAAGTTCCAAGGAGACAATGATGTGAAGTTAATGAAGAAGAGTCTCTCTTCTTCATCAACTTGATTAAATTTTCTAAGCATTTCTCTTTTGAAAAAAAAAATAAAATAAAAAATATATATATATATATATATATATATATATATATATATATATAAATAAAGGTATAAACATGAAAACCAATCACTGATTGGCATGTTTATACAGAAAAGATAGGGTGAAAATCAGAGTCTCTCTGACACTCTAACTTTTCCCATTTTTGTTTCTAAGCAGCTGTTATAAATCATAAGTTCAGTGCCATAGTACTTATGATTCATTTCATCTCATTCCATTCACTATCCATCCATACTTCATCTCATCCATCATTCACATCTCACTCCATTCCATTTCATTCATTTCACTCCATTCCATTTCATTCATTTCACTCCATTCCATTTCATTCATTTCACTCCATCTTCCATTCACTTCATTTTCATGTCAAAACATAGAATTTGACATCTTGCTGCAAGTGAATAAAAATATGCCATGAATTGCAGTACAGCCCTTATGTTCCTTCATTCCATGAACTGAATCCATTCTTATTCCATTATCCACTTCATAATCCATCATCCATTTCATCCATTTTCATAAACATTTCACCCATCTTCCAAAAACATTTCATTTTTCATGATTAAAGTGTTCTATAGGAACATTCTGTAGCTCAGTGGACATTCTGCAGCTGATCACCTTTTCTGCAGCCCGACAGTCTTTTTGGCAGCTACAAACCCTGAAGGCATCAACCAGCAAACATCAGAGTTACAACAAACTGATCCAGTGAATTCATGAATCAAAGACATCAAGAAAATAGTGAAAGATTCCTCCAAAAATGAGCAAAGAAGACAAAGGCTACGAAAACATCAAGGGCAGAGGTAATAAATTTAAATTACGATGGCAATTCATGAAAATTTAGCATAGTTTAGTTGTGAAATTATTCAAAGAGTTGTTTTAATTATTTTATTGATCAAACACCAAACAAAACCCTCTATAGACTTTGTATTAAATCTTCCAATTCAAATTTTCTATCCAATAGCATTTGAGCGGTGCAACGGCCAAATCATTTGAAATTCCCACGACTCTTAACCAAGTTCTTTAATGATGAAGATTTTTCCTGCCGTCGTAAATCCTCCGCCGTCTCCTCAAATCATTAATGCAATCCTCCACCTCACTTCACCACTCTATGTCGTGACCATTTGCCATAACGTCATTCCGTAGCCAATATTCCATTCCGAAGGCAGAAGCATTATTATCATCAGGAGCATAACAGAAGAGGTACATTGGAAGCATAACGGTGTGAGAACTCACTGAACAGAGAGCATATCACTGAGAACAAAGTTTGGAGCATTGCACTGTCAACACAGAATTGTGGCCGTGTAGAGTTTAAAGCCTGTTGCTACCAGAAGACAGAGGTGCTAAAATTGAAGACTTTTCTACCAAAGACAGAGGTGTGGTAGTAATTGAAGTTTGAAGTCTGTTATTACCAAAGACAGAGGTGTGGTAGTGACTGGTTTTGAAGTTGTTGTTACCCGAGACAGAGAGGCTGTAGTGTTGAATTTGAAGCATACCATTTGCTATCAGAGACAGAGGTTGAGTTTGAAGTCTGGTGTTACTAGAAACAGAAGCGTTTTTTAGTGATTGAGTTTGAAGTCTTCTGTTACCAAAGACGGAGGTATTGCACAAAAAGAAATTTGAAATCATCTACCACTGTCTATCAGAGACACATTAGCTCGAAAATTGAAATTGCTTCCATATCATTCCAAAGTTCAACAGAAGTACATCAGTCCGAGGATTCGAAGGCATTTTTCAAACAGAGGCATACAAACCAGAGATTTTTAAGACTGTAGCTATTTCAAAGGTATGTTCTTTCAAAATTGAAGCCATTTTTATTTAGAGCTTGAAGCCATTTTAATCCGAAAGTAAAAGCCATTGTTTTGTGGATAGAGAAGAGTGTTAATTGATAGTGAAAAATCATGGGTTTCATCGTAAGGATTGAGCCTATAGGATCAAAATATTTAGAAGGTTATCCACAATGCAAGGAGATGCTACAACAAATAGGATGGCTCCACTTCTTGGAAAAGTTTAATGGTTGCCATAAGGAAGTCACCAAAACATTTGCTAGATCATTCCAAGGCACTGAGGTTGAAATAGGGGATGTTAAGTTTACTGTTAATGAAGTTTTTATAGCAGAGTCTACAGGATTATCCAGAGCTGGGGAAAGATGGTTTAAAAATAGGGAATTCCATAATGACTCATGGAAACAAATCTTAAAATCACCAAACATGGATGTTAGTGTGTTCAAGAAGGGAATTCCCAGTACAGCATTGAAGAGCAAATGGAGGAATATACTACTTTTACAAAAATTTGTTACATGTGAGGGTAGATATGGGACATTTTATGTCTACCATATGAGACTAATGTTGCATTTTCTAGGAGAAGATTTGAATTTACCATATTTCTTGTATCAAAGTCTGAAGAAAATGGCTTCCTGTGTTCAGAGAAGAGTTCAGTTTTTGGAAACAACCCTGTATCATCATGGGTTAGTAAAAATTTTAATTGAGCATCATCTATCTAAATCAAATGATACATGGGATGATTTATTAATAAGAAATCATTTTGAGGAAGCAAAAGAACTATCACCTGAACCACAGGCCACAAAGAGAAGTAGGAGATGGAGGACTCCAACAGGTAAAATTGACAAACCGGTTCAAGAAAGCAGTGAAGAAGTCATTCTGGAGAAGTTGACTAGAATCAAGAGTCAACTCAAGGCAGAGAAGGAAATAAAGGAATCTGTTATTGAAAAAGGGGAGGGTTCCTCTCAACTTAGGAGAAGTCACAGATTAAAAGGAAAACTAAAGAAAACATCAATCAAACCAACAGGGGTAATCAATATTGAAGATGAAGAAACATCTATGGAAGAGTATGATGATGAAGATTTTTATGAAGGCACCCCTGAGATTGATCCTGCTCAACAGGAAATCTATGATTATGTGGAAACTCTAGAGAGAACAACTTCAGAAAGAGAAGAGAGAACCCCCAGTCCTCCACTAACTGAAATTGATATATTGAGGAGGGATAGGTATGAGTTGGAAGTGTTAAATAGACACATCAAAAATGAGAATGAAATTCTCAAAGATCAAATCAAGCTCAAGATTGACATGAACTCAACCTTATCCCTGCATATAGACAAAGTGGAGAGAACCAATGAGAAGATGAAGACAAGGAACAGAAAGTTGATCAGAGCACTCACAAACCTCAGGTTCAAACTTGTGATCAGGAAACCCAGAAGGCCTTTAGCATGCAGACAAAGGGAAAGAAGGGGATTAGATGTCCTTGCAGAAGCCTCAGAATTCATAGGATAATTTGCATGAGGACATGCAAAGAGACAGCAGTGGGGGTATGTTGAGCCTCAAATTTGTGCTTTCCTTCACCTCATTTTACCTCATTTTTTCCCTTGTCCATTTCCATTTTAAACCCAATTGATCAATAAAAATAGTTAAAATTACTTCTAGAATGGTTTATATGACTGACTTGTTGAATTTTGTGATTGTTGCCATTGTTAAGCATTTTGACTGGAACTAGCTGCAGAATGCAGGCATTCTGTAGCTAACCGGCGATTCTGCAGCTACCTTTATGTTTGAGCATGTTCCAGGTGGCCTCTTGAGGAAAAAAGCATATGGGCATGATCCACGTCGTGCCTACATGGTGTGTTGCTCGTCATGGCAGAGGAAATGAATTCTGGATACGGTTATGCACGTGGGAACACATTTGTGAAAGAAGACTCCTACTAGGACTGTTACAGTCCAGGTGTCTTTTCTCTTTTACGCAGCCACCTCAAAGACTCCTAAAATGATTTGGATTAGGAATACATCATTCCTAAATTTTTGTAAATATTGTTACTTGCATTTACTTTATAAACTCTTGAGTAGGCCGAGAGCTTAGTTAGAAATTTTGTGTAGATTTGCTGTTAGATTTTGGTGTAAACTCTGTGTTACGTCTTTTAAGACACAGAGCATTATGTTCAAACTATTGCATCGTTAGTGGAGCAGAAAAAATTATCTTGAAGGCGTGATTTAATTGTGAAGTCGAATGCCGTCAAGTGGTAGAGGGCCCCTGCCCCTTGAACGGATTTCCTTAGCGTAAACTAGATAAGTTTTCCTAGCTGTCTTTACGTTCTGCATATTGAATTAGTAGTTGTTGTGTTTTATATACTGTAGCCATAATTCGTTCCAGTTCTTCCACAAGAAGACACTTTTCCAATAGACCAAAATGATGAATGATTGATGACTATGGTATTGTAGGATATCAGTTAGATTTGTATTTGTTTTAACTAGCTACTGTAGCCATAATTCGTTCCAGTTCTTCCACAAGAAGACACTTTGCCAATAAATCAAAATGATGAATGTTTAATGACTATGGTACTGTAGGATAGGATTTGTATTTGTTCTTAACTAGCTACTGTAGCCATAATTCGTTCCAGTTCTTCCACAAGAAGACACTTTGCCAATAAATCAAAACGATGAATGTTTAATGACTATGGTACTATAGGATAGGAGTTGTATTTGTTTTTAACTAGAAACTGTAGTTATATTCATCATAGTTCTTTCACAAGAAGACATTCTTCCAATAAATCTTAACAATGAATGATGAATAGCTATAGTGTCATAGGAATTAGTTGTAGTTTTTAGTCTTCACTATCATAGTTGCACTTGTCCTAACCACTCTTCCACAAGAGGAAATTCTTCCAAGACATCCTTAAGAAGTTCAAGATATGACTGTGATGTGACAACTTAGTTTCATTTGCTTTCAGTTCATTTGCTTTCAATTGCATACAAGTCCACAGTCAAAATTGTTCTACCCTTCCACAAGAAGGAACTCTTCCAAAATATCCCTCATGATGAACAAATCGATTGTGTAACTTCCTAGAATAGTGCATGTTAATTAGAATGCTCCGGAGTTTCATTTTGCATTTAATTCATGTCCAGCTACTTCATTTTAAAGTTTGATGATGGCTTATGGTTTAACATTGTTCTAGTTTAGAAGCATCTTAAGCTCATGTTTAAATCAATTCATTGCACTCATATCTCATAGTCACACTGTCACCCTTTGCACAGTAGATCACTTTAGTTGATAGGATTCCTAAGACAACCTTCTTTATTTACAAATATCTTTTTGTTCTGAAAACCATCAGTGATCCATAACTTTAAGAACAGAAGATAACATCATTACAAGGTCTGAAATATCTCTGCAAATTCCTCACTATAAACAGAGCTCTTCCTCAACAGAACTACCCTGAAAAGAAACCAATAACTCTTTGAGAATAGACTCTGACCTTCAATTGAAAATTGCAGAATAGAACTAGGAATTAGTCATGGAATAGATGAGTTTAGAATAGAATGTTGCATCATGATTAGTGTCTAATTGTCTAGTTAGAAAACTTGCATATTTAAGTGATCATTTCTCAAATTCTAGTTTGTGTCATTTGTTTAAGAAGTCATCATTAAGCTCTTGTTTCTATTCAGTCATAGTTTAGATGTTGCTTCAGTATTTTTGATTACATTTGCCATTCCATACATTAGGCTCAACTGTGTTCTTGACCACCAATTTATTTTCATTAGTTTTCTAGACATTTCCATTGTAAACACAAAACTTCAAAAGACCAAAAACATCATAAATCAACATAAAAGACCAAAACATCACAAAACACTACACACAACGCACTAGGAAACAAGCACCTAGGTACATATGGTACATTTCACTTCAGCAGTTTACAAATCCTGGTTGACAATTAAATGAACTCAGTTTAGGAGACTAGATTGAGGCACAACAAAAGACATAACCAAGATGTTGAAGAAAGGAATTGACATTAAATGGATAGTTGAAGCAAAGAAGTCATTTGAGGAAATCAAGAAGGCACTCACTAAAACACTAGTGTCAATTAGCCCATATTTTTCAAAGGAATTTCTAGGTTTTACATTTGCATCATAAAATAAAATTGTTGAAGTTTTGCTGCAGAAAGGAAAGCAAGGTACTGAGCATCCTATTTCATTTTTTTGCAGGACCCTAGCTAATTTAGAGTTGAAGTAAAATATCCTAGAGAAACATGCATATTATTTGGTCAAAGCCATCAAATATTTCAGAATTTATATTCTGCATTCTCATGTCATAGAATTTGTGCCTAATGTTGTAGTGAAGGACATACTGACTCAAGATGATCCTGATGGTAAGAGATGGAAGTGGATAGCTAACTTGCTGGAATATGACATAGAAATCAAACCTACAAAATTGGTGAAAGGTTAGGGGCTAGCAAAGCTGATGGCACAGTCCAACTTTGATTGTCTTGATATGAATTTAATTGCAGAAATTTTAGAATTATCAGATGAAGATGAAGATCTGATTCTCGTTGAAGAGAAGTACATTTTGTCTGAATGATACAGAGACATTGTCTTTATCTTACATCATCATAGAGCTCCTGATGAATTGAAAAAATCTAAAGTAAGGTTTGTGAAGCTGAAATCTTTGAGGTACTGCATCATAGATAAAAATCTGTATTGGAAAGATACTGGTGGTATTATTTTGAATTTTTTGCTGGAAGAGGAAGCTGAAAAAGTGTTGGAAGAGTTTCATAAAGGATATTGTGGAGGTAATCACTATTGGAAGGCCACAACAAACAAGATTCTTAGAGTGGGGTACTACTGGCCTACCATGTTCAAATATGTCTACAAAAAGATAGCTGCCTACCATGAATATCAGATTTTTTATGGTAAGAAAAATCTTGTTCCTTTACCCTTGATGCCTATTTATGTCTAGGCGCCATTCCAACAGTGGGGGCTAGATTTTATTTGTGAGATTCATCCATCATATTCAGGTCAGCATCGCTCGACCCTGACAACAACTGATTATTTTACCGAGTCGATTGAGGCAATCCCAACTAGGCAAGAAAATGATTCAGTTATCATTTCATTTTTGGAGAATAG
This sequence comes from Pinus albicaulis, assembly GCA_034641835.2. Classification (NCBI taxonomy): domain Eukaryota; kingdom Viridiplantae; phylum Streptophyta; class Pinopsida; order Pinales; family Pinaceae; genus Pinus; species Pinus albicaulis. The sequence goes on from CM076580.1 coordinate 1,741,639,852, forward strand.
CATATTGTTGAGGTTTGGTTGCCCTATGAAGATCATCACTGACAATGCACAGGATTTCAAATCCAAGATTATGATCAGTTTTTGTCATCAATATCACATTACACTTGGAAACTCTATTTCATACTATCCACAAGTTAATGGTATTGCTGAATCTTCTAAAAAAATAATTGGGAGAATTATTAAGAAGGTGTTGCAGGAAAATAAAAGGTCATGGCATTTAAAGTTGAAGTATGCTCTGTGGGTTGATAGAGTGTGTACAAAAAGGTCAATTGGTACTTCACCTTACGAGTTGGTATATGTAGATATGGAGCTGAAGCCATCTTTCCCAAGTGGAGCCACTGTTATCACTTATAATTTTGTGAAACATTACTTGGCATGGTCATTCAAGTTCATTTATCAAAGGTCTCAAGTTGGTATAGGAAATTTCATTTTTTATCATATTTAACATATCCTAAGTTTCAATACCACCTCCATTTCATCTCAATCCACCTCCATTCAGGTCATGTCATGTCCCATCAGTCATCATTTGCTGATATATTTCATTTCCCAATATTTTAAATTCAAAAAGGACACTTTAGCCAGTTTTTCCTCTTATCGTAGCATTTTACACTGTAAAATAGCAGTTTTTGCTACAAAACTGCTTCATATTTTTGTAGTGAAACTGTCAGAAAATGAACTAGCCACGCTATGAAAAACAATTTTTCTGTCTGTCTTGTCAAATCTAGTGCAAGGTGTCAGTTCATGATTAGTGGAGTTAGGGTGGATGTCATTCGAGTTAGTTAGGGTTATTTCAAAGGTACAAGGTCATGCCTAAGGTCATTATTACCATTTTTAGCATGCATGAGTCATGATTAGGGCATGAGTTGTCATAGAAAATATAAAAATTTACCCAATTAAGTCTTTTTGTCATTCTCTTCTTTATCCTTGCATGTTATTGAGTTTCTAAAAAACTACTTCACCGAGCCAAGCTAATTGCTGGCATTTTCAAAAGTTGCAGGTGTCACTAATCAAGCGAGACTGAGAAGATATAAATTCACCATGGTTTTAAGGAAGAAAACTAATAAATGTGGTCACTACCTCAGATATGAGCCCAGGGACATGAATTTGTTAAATGAAGACCCAAATTTCTTGGAAGTGTTTAGAAGAACAGGGTGTATTCAATTCTGCCAAAGGCCACAAGGGTGCCATTTGCAGATTTCAAAGGAGTTTTCCAAACATTTTACTGGATCAGCTTCAAAGGTGGGAATGTTAAATCTCACAGTAACACCAGACAACATCTCAGCAGCAACAGGAATTCCTAGAGGAGGAGAGAAATGGTTTAAAGACATCAAATTCACCATGTAGGACTGGAAATAATTTATCAAGACAAAGAATAGTGAAATTGATCTCACAAATTCTATCCCAAGGAGCTACATGAAGGACAACTACTTAAAGTTGTTGATGATAATTCAGAAGTACTTCACCTGTGAATGAAGGTTTCACATGGTCTACTCCTACAACCTTAGGCTTTTGTTGCATTTTGTGGGTAAGAGGTCTCTTGACTTGCCTTTTTACTTATACAGAAGCTTAGGTAAAATTTTAGATAAGGTTCAAGTTAAAACAGAAGGAAATGAAACCTCTCTCTTTCATCATGGTTTGATCAAATTGCTGGTGTTAGAGGAATTAAAGAGATTTGACATATTTTCTGTTCATTAGTGGTTTTGAAGCAGATGTTGTCACTCCTAAAAAATTTCCCAAACCTAGAGATATCCCATCACCTTCAGTGGCAGAGCAGTTAGAACTAATTAGCATGGAGACAAAACCTTTGCAAAATATTGACACACCCAAAGCTGCACCTTCAAAAAGAAGCCAAAAGTTAGCAAACATGGTAGCAAGAGACTTACAAGGAGCCAAACAATGGTTAAAGGTAACTTAGAGGATATCTTGCATGCCATTGATATTGAATAAACTCCCATTTTCCAAGCTGAAGATGTTGAAGAGGGAGGAAGGAATATTAAGAAAGGAAAAGTAGCTAAAAAGTTGGAGTTTGCAGGTGATGATTCTGGATTCATGTTTCAACCTAGAAAACCAATGACTAGGCATGCAAGAAAGGTTACGAAAAGTAGCAAAGAGGTTCAGAAAGTTAGTGAAACTGCTCAGCCACCACCAAGCATCATAGTCCTCTCCTCACCTACAAAAGAAGATATAACCATCAAATAGAAGAAGGGTAAAGAGAAAATCACTGAAAAGTCAGAGGTAGAAACCATTAAGGAGCAGTTGAAAGAATCAAGGGAAGAGATATCAGTCTTGAAGAAAGAGGCAAAGAAGAATAGAGCTGAAAGGGTCCAGTTTGAACAAATGAGCAAGATTTGGGAGGATCAAGTCACAAGTGTCTCAAAGACCTTGGAAAATTCAAAAAAACTAATAAAGTGGACTTAGCCATTAAGAGGAAAATTCAAGCACACCAATAAGGTAAATATACACTTTCAAGCCAAAAACAGGGCACTGAAGGATCAAGTGAAAGACCTAGAGAAGCAGTTGGAGTTGACTCATGAAGAGCTGGAAAATAAAGGTTTGAAGATGACTATGGTTGATGAGCCCATTGCTCAACTGATCATAAATGAGGAGGAAACACCACAAGAGCCATAAGTTGAGATTGAATATGCCTTATAGGGTTCATTACATGTAGAAAATCTAGTTTTTCCATCTAGAACTCAGTTCTTGAAGACGGTTTTGAAATAGGCAATTTCTGTGTTTTTACACAGTTTTGTAGCATCCCTTAGGCTTAAAGCGAGGAATACACTATGAAAAAACCTATAGCAGCCTTTTTGTTCTAAAGTCACTTTTTGCAGTTTTCAATGAGGGATATTCGTGGTGGTGATGTGTCATGACTTGATTGACATCATGGAACAACAAAGGAGCAAAGTTATTGGGTGTAGAAGCTACTTTTTCAATGCTACCAAAACTCGTTACGAAACTGTTCTGTTTTCGTAGTGATCCATTTTTGAAGGTTTTTGTGCATCTTAATAGTAGTTTTGGATAGTTGGAGTTCTCTAGAATATCAAGGGAGCTTATCATCAAATACTTATGACTCGAAGGAAGTGTTGTGGAGACAGGCCATCAGCTAAAGCAACTTTGAAGATAAGGGTCATGCATTCCTGAAAAGTAGGGTTATACTCCACAAGTCTAGGAGGGTTTTAAATATGTAAAGTGGTAATGAAATCTATCATGTGTCTTTCGAGCATGTGATACTTATGTTGCAACCATCATGTAACTGTTTCAAAGATAAGATAGAGTTATGTAATAAATAGGAGTTAGATTCCTATTAGGAGATGTTTTATTTAAGGTATAGCTGTCAGTTTTTTGTTAGGAGTTATGTATTTCAGTTATGAAAGGTGTCATAGTTGAATTTGATGATCTAACCACCAGGCAAATCATCCTTGTTGTAATAATGTCTATTTAAAGACAAAGCATCTAAGTAGTGAAGGGTTGGACATTTTTTGGCACCAAACTGTTGCTTTTATGCATTTGACTCATATCAGTAATACAAAGTGATACTCTTCTTGACAGACTTGAGATTCTCATGAGATTTTTAATGTTTTATTGATCTATACTTTTATATTTTACCACTTACAGTATATTTCATCTCTATTACTCAAAATTCATAACTTTATGCTCTGACTTCCTTTAATGATGAAATGACTGTGTTTTCTTATGTTTCATGTGTGAGTTACCTTTGTTAAAGACATCTATCTGCCTTAGCTTCCATGTATAAGAAATATTGTCATTGAAAATACTGATTTTTGAATCCATAAGCCCAATGGCAACAAGCCTGCATTATTTTTAACCTACAATCATAAAAAAACAAGCTACAAGTTCCATAGATTTAGCCATCTAGTACTATCATTATTCAATATCATAAAACCCACTTGAGAGAGCCCTCTCAAACTGAAGAGGCTAAGCTTCAGTTAGAAGTGGTTTGAAACAGTTACACTGAATTGTTTGAAAAGCAACCAATTAAGTACAATTTTGTGATAACACATTATAGTAATTGCAGTCACAAACAAAATTGCAGCAATCACGACATTCCAGGTGGATGGGTTTCCTTCAACAGTTTCACTTGGTTATAAGGTACAAGAAAGGTATTTTCAATAAAGTTGCTGATATGCTTTCAAGGCTGATTAGAAGTGCTTATACTTTACTTAAAAATGATTCTATTATACATGAGAGTTACATAGAACAGTATGCACATGATGTTGATTTTCAAGATGTGTATGCTAGTTTAAGTGAAGGAAATCAAGTTAAGGAAAATGATTATCACATGCATAACAATTTGTTGTTTCATTTGGGAAAGTTGTGTATACCACAAGGAGAGAGGCTCATTTGTCTCTTATTGATGGACACTTTGGGGTAAGAAAAACAGTTGCGCATTAACACAGGTATTTTTATTGGACTTGCATGATAGATAGTGTGTCACATTTTATAAGAGGTTATTCTATGTGTGCAACAAGCAAGGCTAGCAATAGGAAACTTGGGTTGTACACACCACTATTGGTACCATCAGGGCCATGGGAGAGTGTCGCCATGGACTTTGTTGGAGGTCTACCTATGCCAAGGAAACAACATGATTATATTTATGTTGTTATGGATAGATTCAGTAAAATGTGTATACTTATGCCATGTAAGAAAATCATAATTGCTGAACTTTATTTTCAAAATGTACGGGTTCATTATGGATTGCCAACTTCTATTATTAGTGATAGGGATTCCAGGTTCATTGGGAATTTTTGGTCCAATATTTTGAAGATGATGGACACAAGTTTGAAAATGAGTACTTCTTTCCATCCGAAAACTGATGGCCAAACTGAGGTGGTGAACAGAACCATTGTGCATCTATTGAGAGGATATTTCAAAAAATATCCCAAGTTGTGGGATGAAAAATTGCATTACATTCAACACACTTACAACCAGGCAAAACAATCTTCTACAAATACATCACCTTTTGAAGCATGCTTTGGGTATTTGCTGAAATCGCCATTAGACTTCATCTTAGAGAAGGATGTTTCAATTGATGGGAATAGTGATATTGACAAGGCTTGAAATTTCATTGAGAAAATTCAGATTTTTCATCAACAAGTTCAAGAACAACTTGAGAAGAGTCAAAGCAAATACAAGGAGAGGCATGACAAACATAGAGTTGATCACAAGTTTCAAGAAGGAGATGAGGTATGGTTGCACATAAGTAAAGAAAGGATGCAAGGAGAAGGTAAAAAGCTCAAGCCCATTCGCTATGGTCCATTCAAGATCATAAATCAAGTTGGTAACAATGAATTTCTACTTGATTTGCCTTCATATATGCAAATGTATTCAATTGTTAATGTTGAACACTTATGTTTGTATGAGCCACCTTTGATCGATGATCAAGGAAGTGATGTTTAGCTGCCTTCTATTGACTATTTCTCGCCAGAATTTCTGGATGAGCTCAAAGAGGATACAATTCTTGACAGGAGGACAAGAGCATCCAAGAGGGGAAGTGTTGACTACCTTCGAGTTGGGCTCAAAGGAAGTAATCCAAGAAAATAAAAGTGGATAGAAGTTGGAAAGGTGAAGGAGATGTACCCTCATCTATTGAATAGGTAATCAAGTCTTTTGGGGTCCAAAAGCTTCCCAATGGGGAGGTGTGATAAGGAGTTCATGATTTTTTCTCAAAATTGAAAGTCCTCGAAATAAACATGAGTGACCAGGTAGATCTCATTGTTCTGATTTCGGCACAGTGAACGGTTCAAAAATCCGATGTCATATGAGGGAGATATCGCATTTTGATATTTTTCTCGAACAGCTAAAATTGCGATAGGTTTGACTGGGATGTCCAATTAGCATGCAGGTGTATAGTCAACAAAAAGAGGAATATTCCTGAGAATATTCTATTTTCTCCAAGCCAACAAGATCTTACCACGTGGCACATGCTGGATCATCTGACGTGGTGTACGTTGATGATTTTTGGTCCAATGGTTGGATAACAGGTGGCCAGCCCTTAGGATGCCATGTATCCTCTGTATGGTGGTGTAAAATTTTGTATAGGTCTAGGGGGTTTGACCCCGTGACCTCTGGCGCACCCACAAAATTCTACACCATCTCTGCTATACTGTGGATATTACCCTATAAGGGGGCCACGTTTATTTATGTTGTATTCAAATGTCAAATGGGGGGGGAACCGCCGATAGTCCCAACCCACCAATGGCCCCATTTTTATTGTTCACATGTGATAACAAATAACCACGATATATAATGTTACAACCAATGGATTAATCACCGTAACTCTGGGGGACGTGTCACATGGCTCCGACATTGGCGGTCAGTTCGACCGACATGCCGACGGATTAGCGGAACTCTGCCTCCATTACACAGTTCCGCACCAATAGTTTAATGCATAGGTTTAAACCGCGGGGTTTGGGGGGTTGGCATGTGGCCACCCCCTCCCTTAACCACAAAATTTAATGCAACGGCTTGTATTCTGACAGGATTTTTAGTGCGCCTCCAAATTCAGAGATTGTTGGTATTTTAACTACAGTTAACTGCAGTCCTCCAAATTTAAGTGGAGGTTTTGTAGGAGACATTGGGCAAAAGCCTATCCAAGTCAATTTTTGACTAATTTGGGTGAAACAAGAGTCTACCTAGAATAATTTGAGCATTCTGGAGCCATTTTTGAAGAGAAAATAGCCATTGGAGGATTGTAAGCACATGTATTTACAAAATTTTTAACATAATGAAAGATGGACATGCCATTGGGAGCTGGACCAGTAGATGTAGCCCAGGAGGGATGAACTGATTCATCATGCCTACTGTGTAAATCTTATGTGTGGTTTTATTTCTCTATTATACACTGTTGTTTAGTGTTATTTAGGCTTATTCACATGCTTAAAATTCACAATTTCATCTATGTTTCATGGTTAAATTCCTCAATCATCAAGAAAACAAATGGAGAAAAATATGCACATGTTTTGTAACTGAAAATACACTTAGCACAGAAAAATAATACAGTCCTTTCAGATCAATTGGAGAGTAAAAACTCCGAAAGACCAGTACAACAAAATAAAGGAGGATTTAATCCTCAATTTAGAAAACAACCCCTACAAATTTTTCAGAGGGAGAGAAGAGATCAAGAACAAGTTCAAGCACCATTGTATATAGAAGCAACTCCTGGACAGTTAGCAGAAGATGATAAAAAAGAAGATGAAAATAAAATATCTGACATGTACATGAGAGAATATAAAGAAGAGGAAGATTATGAGGGAGAATATGCTGAAGCTGAAGTGTCTTTTGATCAAGGTGAGATGGATGAATATTGTAAGCAATTTACAGATTTCATGCAAGCTGAATTATGTAATAAGTATGATTTAAGATCTAGAAAGAGGTCTAGGGTGCAGGATGATGAAGGTGAACAATAGGATTGTGTTCCTTCTCCAATGGCGACTCCACAACAAAAGAACTCACTAAAACAAGCAGATAAAGGGAAACAACATGTGAATCTAATAGATAGAACAGAAGTTCAATAGACATGAATCCAATAGATAGAACAAATTTTCAACAGGCTAAATCTTCCCAAAACAGGTCTGTTGATACTAATATTTTGGAGAAGGTCGTTCCTGTGCCTAAACAGACTTCAAATCCTAGAAATAATGTGTAATATTCCCAATTTTCACATGATATTTGGAATATTAGAATTCTTAATAAACCTACTTAATTAAGTAAATAAAAGGGTGGAGGGACCCATAATCCTCAAATATAAATAAAATCCACTTTTGATGTGTGTATGTGGATATTTTAGATCTACATCTACGAGTAGTAGAGCAACTACTTAATGTGAAAGGAGTGGAGATCATGTCTCATTAATGAGATAGATCATGGAGGTTGATACAGTCAACTAAGATCTTGGAAAAGATCAAACATAAGATCATAGAGAATTTATGATGACATGATGTAGAGGGTAATCATTGCATTCACACATGATGGAGATCATGTAATGACAGCGCCGACAACATGGAGACCTATGTCCACATGTACTGTTCATTTATGAGGAGGGCCAAGGCATTAGAAGGCTCATAATATATATAAAGAAGATCAAGGAACAATAGAATGGATGTTGAAGATTATTATTGATGTATGATCTGTTTAGATCTGGAATTGTCATGTGACATTCCATGATTTCTTTGGCTCTTTAGCTAAGATTTCAAGTGTTATTTGGCACTGGGTGTTCCTGGTCGGGAATCCCACCTCTTTCATTGAGTATCTCTTGAAAGAGTATTGTACTTCATTTATCATCAGGCATTGGTGCCATATTGTTCCTACTTTCTGCAGAACATTCATATTCAGAAATTGCACATTTCTGAAGATCAGTTTGAGAGGAGGAGGTTGTCCTTCAATATTTCAGTTGAGGAACCGATGAACGATTCATCCTATCACCTTGAGCTTCAAGATCAGACTTCCAGTGCTTCAAATCTATATCAGTTATTAGGCCATCTATTATTCATCTCCCAGAAGTAGCAATCCCTTCAAGAATTGCACAGTCCATTCTTGTAGATCCAAGGGAGAAGGGAATTTGCTAGCATTTTAGCTATTAATATAATGGAGGACCATTCCTTCACATTGTGTACATTATTTCCATCATTTCTAAGCTATATTCAATATCTTAGCAGTAGGCTAGAGAGCCTCCTTCCTTTACAGCACAGTTTTCATAAGAAGTTGTGTAGCAGCAGCTACAACCTTCTTTGGAGGATTGAGGAGCTATATCTTGAGCTTCTAGCTTGAGGATCTAGAGAAGGGATCAACCCTTCAATATTAGATCTGATCTTGTGACATATTTCAGCCATCTATTTGTAAGATCTAGATTTAGATCTGCAAAACCTAGCAGTCAAGGATCAAACTCTAGGAGGGTGATTTCTAAAGCTGTAGATCTGGAAAATCCTTTCTAGGTTATCTTGGGTATCCATCATAGAGCCCAGATCTAGAATCTTGGCATCATCGGAGCTCCAGATTTCCATAGATATAAATTTTAATTTTTAGCCTGCAGCCATATATTCATTATCTGCTGAAGGGACATCGTAGTATTTTCTTCCAGCAGCTCTCCAGTTACGTAGTGCCTACTTTGGCATGTTTTCAGGGTCATTCTAGGCCATCTCTTTGGCTAGATTACCTCGTATTTTGCACACTGTTGTAACTGAATCTTCTCCTATGAATAAAATGGGTCAACTATTCTGTCTATATCTATGTTGATCATAAAATTACATGTACATTTTATGTGTTACAAATATTATGTTTGTGTATCAATGCATTATTCCATTTTGGGATATTACAGTGGTATCGAAGCATGATCTTTGGCTCAGCTTGTGGACATTTTGACAACATAAGAAAAGCAGATAGTAGAGATCTACTATGGAGGGATTATGTTTTACCTCATCTTCCTTTAGATCTATGAAGTATCTCTCAAAGGAGATCAAGGAAGAAAGAAGAGAAAGGCAAAGAGAAACCTCAAGAAGGTTTCAAGGTGAAGAAGGTCCTAGCACTTCTTTTCAACAAAAAAGAAGACCAGATAAGCAAGGAGCTCCACATTATTCCACTAGATCCACTTTATTTAAGAAAGAGGACTAGCCTGACTATGATGAAGGCTTGGGGCACGAGACCCTAAGTGAATATTTTTCTAAATACAAGTCACAACCTAGAGCATTGAAGGAGAATATCTCTCTCCAACAGTTTCGGAAACTCAAAGAAGAGAGGAGATCCTGAAGCAGAAATAGAAGAAAGAGGCATAGATTCTTCTTACCTACATTTGATGGATCTTCCACAAGCACCTTAAGGGCTTGAAGGGAAGAATTATTTGCATTCTTTCTGAAATATCCTATATCAGAAAGAGAGGCTGTGGATTTTGCAACACTGCACCTTGATGGTGAAGAAAGAAATTGGTTGTTCAATCATGTATCACACATGGAAGTGTCTGCTTATGCAAATTTTATGCAAAGACTGAAGAAGAAATATGGTAGGAAGAAACCAGAGGAATCTCACATAGTAACATTTCCCATCATTAAGGAGATAGTGCATGAAGATTCAAGAGAAGATGTTCTCATTATCACTCAAGAGGAGGAGCCTCTACCACCACCAGCTGCAGATGTGCTTACATCGAGAGGAGGATCACTTGCATATCTGCAATATGGTCTTGAGTTCTTGAAATTTGGACCCCCATGCATGATTGATGAGATGCCTGAGGAGGAGGAGATAGATACCAGCGCGGGTACACTTGTAGAAGTGCAACCATCACTCTTACCAGCAGTTGGGGAGACCTTTTCACCGGAAGAGGAAACTCTTGTATTCTTGCAAGATGTTTCTAAATCTCAGTTGATCCAAGGTATGCATACACTTTCATCTCATATTGTTTCAGTACCTCTTATTCAAAATTATGGGGACCTGCCATTAGGGCTATTGTATGACCAAGGGTTAGAACATCATGCTGATTTGGAGCAGCATTATATCACTGCACAGAGGATCCTTGATCTAATCAAGGAAGAGATGAAGAACCATTATAGTTTTTCATGGATGAACTACATTCAACCTCTTGAGTTGAAATGTGGAGTTTTAGAAAATGGGATGAGTATGATCCTATGTACAATAGCTAGCTACGAGTTTAGCATTGTTCCTTGCTTTGAGACAACACATGTATCACCTTGAAGATCTACAGTGCTGTTAATGAGCAGCAGTGAAAAGAAGAGGACCCATTCCTCATGGGAGAAATCATATGGTAGCTTCATTCATGAAGCAATGGATGAAAATATGATAGATGGTAGACATATTGAGATGAGAAAATTTTTCTCCTTTCTAGATGACCCTTTCTCAATGAGCATCTTAGAGCTCAAAGAGAAACTTATACCTGTAATAGATCCAGAACCTTATTGGTTTTGGAGGACCATTGATGAGAAGAGAATCTCATGCAAAGATCTCATTGGAGGTGCACTTCAAAATTTCACGGAGTGCAAAGTTATTCAACAGTTTGAGGAGGTTGGTCTCCTACAATGGGAGGATGTCAAGTATTTGCAGAATGAGATCCATCATCCACATTGGGATGAATGGTTGATGATATGGAGCAAGGGGTTGCCAAACCACTTGCAGATCTATGATATAGGGCAACAAGAAGCATGGCTGCACTGGTTGCTCTTGGTTGAGTATGGTTACCACTCAAGGAGTCATATTTTGTTGATTCATGACTTATACATCACTGGAAGAATGCATAAGAAAAAGGCATGGTTACTTTGGTTGTTAATGAGAGAGTTTGGACATCTCATGATATATCTTATGTCCATGCATTTACTCTTGTTTGGGATATGTCTCATGTCTTTACATATATTTTTTTTTTGGATGTATCTCATGTTCATGTATGTACTTGGGGTTGGGAGAAAGTATAACTCTCACATGATGCAGCATAAAGGAGCTTGTTTGTATTATGTTGATGAGACATCTCACATATCCATTACATTATTATTTCTCCATGAATTGCATCATGAAAATGCAAGAAGGAAACAAGAATCCTTGTTGCTATGGTTACTATTGGGAGAGTATAGGCTGAATTCTTCCCATACATTGCATGACATTGTTGGAGGATGGCAGCAAGAGGCGTTGCTACTGGCTTCTTTTGAGAGAGTATGGATCTCATATTCTCATTGATGATTTGGCATGGCAACAATAAAATTGTTGCAGTGGCTTCTTTTGGGAGAGTATGGCTCTCTTACTTGTTTTCATGATGATCTTGCATGGCAGTAGAAGGATTTGCCGCGTTGGTTGTTATTAGGAGAATATGGTTTGACATTTTTCATGTTTTCCCATGTCTCTACTTCTTGTTTTTCACTATGATGATGTGATGTGTGATTCCTATATGGCAAACATGGCTAATGATGAGGGCATTGATATATGTAATCTACTCTATGTATCATGGGTTGGAGAGATAGTTCATAAGTTGGGACTTTCCACTTTGGCAATGAACCACTTCATCTTATGTATCTCATCTGTAGAGGAGATATTTGGTCATCATATGGTTGCCACTTGGAGATTCATTGATGATGAAGGGTGTCTAACTTTTCAATTGGAGGCCATTCTAGACATTCTAGAGAGGCATCTTTAGCGTTAGAAATGCATGACACATTGTGACAAATGGGAAGGCCTTCCACATAAGGAGGCCATTTGGAGGGAGGATGTTTGCTGTAGCATCCACTTTTGCAGTTTCTTGAGGACAAGCAACATTTTTTCGGGGAGGACTGTAATACTCCCAAATTTTCACATGATATTTGGAATATTAGAGTTATTAATAAAACTACTTAGTTAAGTAAATAAAATGGTGGAGGGACCCATGATCCTCAAATATGAATAAAATCCATTTATGATGTGTATATGTGGATATTTTAGATATGGATCTACATAATGGAGTAGTAGAGAAACTATTTAATGTGAAAGGAGTGGAGATCATGTCTCATTAATGAGATAGATCATGGAGGTTGATACAATCAACTACGATCTTGGAAAATATCAAACATAAGATCATAGAGAATTTATGATGACATGATGGAGAGGGTAATCATTGCATTCACACATGATGGAGATCATGTAATGACAATAGATTCAACATGGAGACCTATGTCCACATGTACAATGCAGTTATGAGGAGGGCCAAGGCATGAGAAGGCTCATAATCTATATAAATAATATCAAGGCACAATATAAGGGATGTTGAAGATGATTATTGATTCCAGATCTATTTTCAGGTGAAATTCCATGCTTTCTTTGGCTGTTTAGCTAAGATTGCAAGTTTTTTTTAGCACTGGCTGTTCTTGGTCGGGAATCCCACCTCTTTCATTGAGTAGCTCTTGAAATATTATTGTACTTCATTTATCATCAAGAATTGGTGCCATATTGTTCCTACTTCCTGCAGAACATCCATATTCAGAAATTTCACATTTCTGAAGATCAGTTTAAGAGGAGGAGGTTGTCCTTCAATATTTCAGTTGAGGAACCAGTGAAGGGTTCATTCTATCACCTTGAGCTTCAAGATCAGCCTTCTAGTTCTTCAGATATATATCAAGCATCATGCCATATATTATTCATCTCCCAGCAGCAACAATCCCTTCAGGAATTGCGTAGTCCATTCTTGTAGATCCAAGGGAGAAGGGAAGTTGCTATCATTTCAGCTAGTAATCCAGTGGAGGACCATTCCTTCACATTGTATACATTATTTCCATCATTTCTGAGCTATATTTCACATCTTAGCAATAGGCTAGAGAGCCTCTTTCATTTACAGTGCAGTTTTCATGAGCAGTTGTGTAGCAGTAGCTGCAACATTCTTTGGAGGATTGAGGAGCTAGATCTTGAGCTTCTAGCTTGAGGATCTAGAGAAGGGATCAACCCTTCAATCTTAGATCTGATATTGTGACATATTTCATCCATATAATTTTCAGATCTAGCTTTAGATCTGCATAACCCAGCAATCAAAGGATCAAACTCTAGGAGGGAAATTTTCCAAAGTTGTAGATCTGGAAAATCCTTTCTGGGTTATCTCGGGTATCCATCATAGAGCCCAGATCTAGAATCTTGGCATCATCAGAGCTCCAAATTTCCGTAGATATGCATTTTAATTTTCAGCCTACAGTCATATATTCATATCTGTTGAAGGGATAACGTATTATTTTCTTCCGGCAGCTATCCAGTTACACAGTGCCTACTTTGGCATGTTTTCAGGGTCATTCTAGGCCATATCTTTGGCTAGATTACCTTATATTTTGTACACTGTGGTAACTGAATCTTCTCCTAAGAATAAAATGGGTCAGCTATTCTGTCTGTATCTGTATTGATCATAAAATTACATGTACATTTTCTGTGTTACAAATATTATGTTTGTATATCAATGCATTATTCGATTTTGGGATATTACAGAATGAAGAAGAACCTAAGAAGAATGTCAAGCAAATTCAAGTTTTCAATTTATCAAAGGAGTTGGAAAAGGTCATGATTCAGGTGCCTCTTCTTGAATTAGCTAATACACCAGCTTACAAAAAATAAATCTCAGAATTCATTAATCTCTCACAGATTGAAGATATAGGTGAATTGTGAACTTGCAAGAAGAAAACCTAGTAGTCACTTTTGGTCCTCACGTAGAAGAAGTAGATTCTTCTGTTCCTCCGTGTGTTAGTGTGTTTGGTGCACAAATGTACGAAATAACACCAACTAAAGTGGGGTGGTTTTTCCCTCTTAAGTTATTGGTCAGAGGCAGAAAATAGATGGAGTCAAGAAATTTAGTGGAACATGCTCAAACATAAACATACTAGATAGAGAAATAACATGCATATTCAAGCATAAAACTAAACTAAAACTAAAATAAATAAAATAAAAGCTCTAAATAGAGTCAAACAACTTCAACAATCCAAACGGTGGCTCTTACATCCCCTCTTATTGAGTGCTGGTAGGAAACTTTAACCCACTTTTCGAGGGGCCCTTAGAACTAGGGGTTCTAAGTCCCAATGCAAGGATTTATTTACTTCCAAGCTGCCTTGGCGCAAAGTCTCCCTCTCTCTACTATGGTGGACTAGAGTTGTTGGATGGCCAACAATCAAGTCCCCTCTATCTCTACTCCAGATCACACACTGCTGGTATTGCTTGGGGAAATTCTGGCCAACATAACATTGTGCTCTCCTGTTGTTCATCTCATGGTGGCCTTTTATAGGAGAATTCAATCCTCCTTCCTCTCTTGGTACATTGTGGATAGTGACCCAAGAGAGGAGGGTGATTCCATTGTGTGGCACATTTATTCCATTGTGTGCTCCCTTGATGTCCTAATGAGGCTTGGGAGGCTGTCCTTATGCGGCCTCAAGTTTGGAATCAATGTCCTGGAGTGTGTCTTGTGGTCCCAGAAATTGACTTCCGTCACTCCCAGGATTGCGCGTTTTTTGAGAAAAAGGCATGCAAAGGCACGTTTATCGAAGAATTTTGCACGCAAAGGCACATTTGACTGGTTCTTCTTGTATACAATTTATTTTTCCTTTCATGCCTTAGATATTTTTAAATACTTTTAGGTTCTCTAATGTCTCTCAACCCTGTAAATCCTTCTGCCTGACATTAAATAATGTCACCTTTTCTTGTAAAATTTTCCAGTGATAACAATTTCCCCATAATGTGTGAGGTCTAGGAAGAACTGTATAGCTAAAATACATTATAATTTATTTTCTGTATACTGTGTGTAGAGAGAGAGAGACCTGCATGTAGCTTAGAATTGGAGACACCCTGCACCGGGTCGAAGAGCGATCATGACCTGTGGGATCCCTGTAAGCAATGGTATAATAAAATATATACAAATTTTCTGAGAGGCAGGCATGTTCCATGCTCGTGATGCTTTGGCTAGTTAACAAATCTATTTGACAGATACATATTCTGTCTGTGTCACTAATATGGTAGTGATATGTTGGTTGAGGATGACGACTTCTAACGCCCTCAGGGGTGTTTTTTCTTTGAAAATAGGTGGAAAGTGGTACCCATATGCGTGAACTTGGTATGGCATATAAATGTACATTGTATGCATATGAACTGGTTGGGACCTTACCGTGTAAGCATTGTTGAAAGAGGCATTTATAAAGGCACGCGTCTTCGACGAATTTGATCAAAGTGCAATGGTTGTAAGGTACGATACCATCTTGACATGAAAGATTTTGTTGTAGTAAAATTTCAGGAGGATCAATGACATCTGTGGGAAATGATGTCTCCCACAGTGCCACCTAAGGATGCCCTTTTTGTGGAGAGGGGTGATCCAAGGTACCACTTCCTTTTTGGAAAAGAGGTGTTGATATCAACAAAAAGGAAGCCTCAACTAAATAAGGGGGTCACTGATACGAAGGATCAGGATCCTGGATGTGATGGGTTTAACATAGGCATGATGGTGAGGGGTGACTCAAAACTGATGATGGTGATTCAGTGGCCCAAGGTCAGAGTAGAAAACGCAGCTTCGCGGTAGTCATAACTATTTTTTATGAGGAAATCCCTAGAGTTGGTAGGACATCTAGGGTGGGTATATATTGGTTATGAATGTCATGGTGGCTTATGCGTGATGTTGGTATACTCCGACCAAGGGTGACCAGGGACTGCGCCATGGGAGAGAAAAAAAAGGATGGGTGGGTGGGGGACATAATGCACCGCTTGTGGTCTTTGCACACTTACCAAAAGAATAAAATAATGGGGTTTGGTATGTACAAAACACAGAGATGGGTGCCCCAAAAAATGAAAGTGTTTTCTCATTGATGATGTGAGGAAGGTGTTTTGTTGAGGGTGGGGGCCCCATTGGTTGGTCTCATGTGTGAGGTTGATGAAGCGGATGAAAAAGTATCCCAGATAGGTTATGCTGATGGAGGTATTGTGGGCCAAATGTGAGGCACAGTAGTGCGCTTTTGATCTACTTGTACAACCTAGTTTTCTGAGAAAGGTGTTTTTATTTCATATGGTGAAACTTGACCTTATGCGTGATGACTCAATGGACATGAGGTACTTCCCAGACTAAGGTGGTATGGCCATGGCGTCACTATTGTTGTGATATATGGTCTACTCTGGGTGACGAGCGCCATGGGGGGGAGGCTCTACCGACCAACGAGGACACTTATCATGTGCAAGGTGAGGTGATGATAAACATGGTCAGATGTGTGGAACCTATGGATGATTTCTGATGGAGAAATGATGTCAAGATATGCAGAGTTTTTATGGGACTCTATCATGTTGGGGATAGAGTGATACCTTCTCTGGAACTTTCAGTGGATGGAGTTGTGGATGGTTTGCATACTACTTGAAAAAAAAACTACCCCAAGTGAAAGAATCTTCTTTATCCAAATATTTTTGAAATACATGTGTTTTTAAAAGGAAGATGAGAGAGGGCATACCTGCTGATGCTGGAAATTTATTTTTTCGGGGGTGCAAATGTGTAGCACCGCCTTTGGGTGTTATGGAGTGTTGATCACAGTGCTACTTTTAGTCTGATGATTGGGCCTTCTAAACTCTCGTTATGGTACTCCAAATTTTTTGAAAAGGGCAACATATAGGCGAATATGGCTATATTTAATTCATTTGTGTTTTTTGAGCATTGAGAGGTCATAGGCTTCTACGAAGTAGTTCTTGCCCTTGCGGTCAGCCTGAGCACCCATAATTAGCAATTTTATGGCCAGGTAAACTCCGTGACATCTTGAATTTTAATTTTTTCAGTCTGGGGTATCGGGGTCCGTACAATACTGGTTTGTATGAATTCTTAGCCAATTTTACCTTTGATTACGTGGGCGCTAAGGGTACTAGCCTGCCTTCTGTGTGCAAACGTAAGGGTTTGCACGCCTTATGCGCATTTTTCCCAGAATTGGGCACACCTTCTGCGCGCCTGTGAGAAGTACATGCCACCTTCCTTGTGCTTGTCTGAGGGACAGGAGCGCGGAGAACCGAGGAAAATGCTGTCCAAATTTTTGGAAACTTTTCCTGTTTTTTTATGTTTTTTATGTTGCTGATGTGCTCCTGTTTTGATCGCAGGATGTTGTGGAGGAGAGGGATTGGCCCGACCTCCATACTGCTTTAGATGTCGATGGTCAGGCATGCCAACAGTTGGCTCGATGGGGTCTCCTAAAATTTGTGGAGAATGATCTTCTTCGGTCACAGGATCGACTTCTACACTACCTAATCCAGTGTTGGAACAAGTGACACAAGGTGTTTGTGCTATGTGGGTGTGACCTCACTATCTGTCTTGAGACAGATATCTACTTTGTGACCGGGATGCTGCCTTAGGGTGAAGTGCTTCGGTATCCACTTCCCTCTGGGAGGGTGGATCTTGATCTGTTTTAGGCGCATCATTGTGGTGGGGCACCCCTTATGGGGGGGTGCATAGATATTGCCACGGTGACATATTTGGCCGAGCGGTGCGATTTCACGACTATTGTGCGACTTGAAGGGTCATCTACTCCACATCGAGTATCGGGTCTGCAAGTTTGTCTCCTGCGCCAGCTGAGGGTCAGGCATGTTTTCGACTTTGACTGTTTATGCTATGACGAGATGCTGGCACAACTTTACAAGATCTGGGATGGATCGAAGCTATTTTCCTATGCTAGAATTTTATGCAATATTATGTATGACAGGGTGGTGTTGCTGAGATCAGTGGTGGCAGTTGATGCTGGGGGGCCACGGGAGCCTCGCATGAGGAGGTGGGCTTCGGTGATGCCTCGAGGAGGTGGGGGTCGGGTGGGGCATTACTAGAACACCACCATGTAGGCTTGTTTTGAGGCCAACCCAAAGATGTTCCTGCCATTCCCTTATGTAGGGATGGATTTCCAAGGGGATCCAGAGATGGGTCTTCCTGTTGGATACACTTGGGGGCCAGCAGGTATGTCTTTGTGTTTTCTGCATTATTTGAGTATTCATGTCTGTATGTGTATTTATGATGACACTGACATAGTTTTGGTTACTCTTGTAGATGTTGGCGAGGTTGGTTTCCCAGTGGCTTGGTTGGTTGGGCACCAGCCGATTTGGCGACCTTGATGAGCTCTCGGGGGGCAGGGAGGAGCTCCTTCCTAGCCTCTAGGTGGAGCACCGGGTAGTGAGGCTGGCCCTTCAGGGGAGGGTAGCAGCTCGACTGCTGTCGAGATGGTTGTTGAGCGAGCTCGTATGGATGTGGTAGAGGCTCGTGTTGCTAAGATGATCAAGCGGGTAGTAGTTTTGAAGGATGCTTGGGATCAGGTTGACCACTTGACCTAGGGGATGCCTACTTGAGGCTTTCTATATGACATCGAGGATGTATGGCTGGAGACCTTAATGGCTCGGGTGAGGGACTATCTACTAGTTTTACGTCGAGTGGCGGTCTTGGTATTGACTGCGGCTCCAGTAGTGGTACCAGGAGCAGTAGTGGGTCCAAGTACCCCCCTTGGGGGAGCACTACCCTAGAGTATTTTTTGTACATGGGGAAGCACCCATTATGAGGATGCTTCCCCTATTTTTGAATACCTATATGAGTGTATCTTTTTGGGCTAACCGATGGGTCAGAGACAATATTTTTTGTACTCAAACACATACATTTTAATATATATATATATATATATATATATATATATATATATATATATATATATTTGGCTTTACATAGTGTGGCCCCCGTTTCTGCTTATGGATTATGTTATGTTGATGGATATCTATGTTTTCTATGTTTTTGTTTTTTATGTATGATGGTTTATTCAAGATGCATTCCAGTTTAAAATATTGCTAGCTATGCGATCAGATGTTTGGTTTTGACTTCTTGGTACTTTTGTGAATTTAATGTAGTCAAATTGTCTTCCTAATATTTTTGCACGCAAATATTTTCTAAATAGATGTGAATCTCATATCTCAAATTTTTGGTTTAACTACGACACTACTAACTGGGAATCGAGGTAGATATGCATATGGCATATGCCCTGATGGAAGGCGTCGCTCAGAATTCCTATAACGACGTCATATTGTACCTGATTTTTTTTTTCTAAACCGATGCACACACCATTGGTGTAGAGTGGTGATCGGTCAGGGCGATAGATAACCCAGGTGACTGCTGCTAAACTTTAAGTCCATGTTGACTCTCCATTAGAAAATCCGAGGTAAGGGTCGGGTTGGTAATCCCTTGCAACACTCGAGCACATTTTGTAGCAAGTCTTTTGGTAAAAAATTTAAATTTTTTGTGTTTGTGTACGTTGACTCTAGGGAAGGGCCTTCTTGGCCCTTATTGGTAGAATTTTTTGAGTTAAAGGTCGTTGACGAGGTTGCTGAGGCATGTCTCGTCCAGTTTAGTCAAGATGTATGACCCCTTGAGGAGGAAATGTTTTATGATGTAGGGTTTTTTCCACAAGGTTCCAAACTTTCCTGGCCCTAGGGTTTCTTTTGTGACATCGTAGCGGAGGACTATCTCTCCCTCTATAAATGAGCGAGGGTTGATGTGGTGGTCAAACAATGATTTTACCCGTTTCTTGTGGACCTCATTGTGTTGCAGCAACTGTCATTAGATTTTTTCAACGAACTCTAATTGTACTAGACCCTGTTCTAGAGGTTGGGTATCATCAAGGAGTTCGATGGTGGCATGTAAATTTGGGATCTCGCGTTCTATGGGAATCACGGCTTTGACCCCGTATACCAAGTGGAAGGGAGAGAAACCAGTGGACGTCTTCACAATCGTGTGGTATGCCCATAGGGTGGAGAAGAGAAAATGGTGGCAGTTTGTTTTATGGTTATTCACCATGCATTGTAACATATTTTTGAGGAATTTGTTTACAAATTCTACTTGTCCATTGGATTGGGGGTAGTATGGTGAAGAAAATTCATGGGTGAATCCGAGGTGGTGGGATAGCTCCTCAAAAACTTCATTCTTGAAGTGCTTCCCATGGTCGGAGACTAACTCCTTGGGAACGCCAAACTAGACAATCACGTGGTTAAACAGAAATCGGGCAGTGGTTTCTGCGGTGTTGTCGTATGTGGGCATGGCTTCCGCCCACTTGGTGAAATAATCGACAACCACTATGATGTATTTATGATTGAATAATGATGCGGGGCTGCAAGTAATGAAGTCGATTCCCCATTTACAAAAGGGGCCAGCGATGATGACAGGGTGCAAAGGAGTGGGGGGGGCTCATGCCTTATGAGCGAAGCACTGGCATCGCTCGCATTTCTTGACTGTTGTAATGAAATCATGAAACAAGGAGGGCTAGAAATATCCTGTCTGTAGGAATTTTTGGGTGATGGCCATCCCAGAGAGGTGGCCACCACAAGCTCCTCCATGGCAGTCATTAAGGGCTTGTTCCACTTGGTTATGAGTGAGGCATCGATGTAAAATGGTGTAGATTCCCTGTCGGTACAAAACATCGCCCATGAGGAGATATCGGGGGGCCTGATGGCGGTCTCAAGTGAGATGAGGTATGAACTTTTGAGTTTGTAGGAAGAGGAGAATGTCTCCGTACCAAGGGTCGTCGGTTGCTACAAAGGATAAATGCTCGTCTGGTAGTGAATCGTTTACTGGTGATCCGTTGGTATCCCTTAGGAGGTCCGTAATGAACTCTACTAAGATAAACACCTTTTTGCTTTTAGGGGAGTGAAAATGTAAGTCGTATTCTTGGAGAATGACTATCTAGTGGGTGTATTTTTGGTTCATCAGGTAGCATCTGAGCAAATATTTGATGGGATTAATATCAACGATGACCGTAGTGGTTTTTAAGATGATGTAGTGGCAAAGCTTCTAGACTGCATGTATTAATGCTAGGGCAGTCTTTTCTTCAGGCTCATATCTTAATGTTGGGTCCATTAAGGTTTTACTGACGTAATAAATTATGTGATCCTTCCCATCCAGGCCTTCTTGGATCAAAACTCAGGCCAAGGCAGACTTGGAGGCTGATAGATATAGGATGTAATTTTTTTCATAGTCTGGGGGACTGATGAGTGGTGCTGAGGATAATGTTTCTTTCAGTGCATCAAACACTTGTTGGGTGTGATCATCCCATTTGAATGGGATGTCCTAGCAAATAAGGTGCAGGAACCCTTGAGCGCAAGTGGCATAATCTGGGACGAAGTGTCTCAGAAAATTGGCCTTCCCCTATAGGCTTTGTAGTTGCCTGAGGGTTCAAGGTGGAGGCACCTCTTTGATGGCTTAAACCTTGAGGGGGTCCATGCAAATCCATTTTTGGGACATGATAAAACCTAAAATTATATCTGTTGTGACGTAGAAGACACAAGGGGGTTCAGGCATAGGTTGTATTGATGACATCGTTGGAATACAAATCACAGATCCTCAAGATGGCCTGAGTGCTTCTTGGAGCGGACGGTCAGGTCATCCAAGTAGGCAAGGATAAGGTGTACCAAGTCATGAAATATATATTTCATGGCCCTCTGGAAGGTGGCTCCAGCATTTTTTAGGCCAAATGGCATTACCTTGTATGCGAATGTCCCCCAGGGGGTGGTGAACATGGTTTTGTACTAGTTTGTATGGTGGATTTGAATTTGGTTGTACCCAGAGAATCCAGCCATAAAGGAGAGAGCCTTGTAACCCACACAAGCATCAATGACCTGGTTGATGAATGGGGTGGGATAATTTTCCTTGGGACAAACTTTGTTCAAATCCTAAAGATAGGTGCAAACGCGTATGGTGCCCTATTTTTTCATGACGTGAATAGGGTTAGAAACCCAATATGTGTAAGAACTGGTTTTGTGAAGCTTGTTGATTATCATTTTATTGCTTCTGCCTTTTATGGGTGTAGTTGAAGTTGTTTCTGGCGCACTGGAGGTACGTCAGGCCAAGTGTCAATATGGTGCTCTACGATAGTGGGACTAAGCCCAGGCATTTCCGAGTAGTCCCACGCAAAGATATCTCGATACTCTTATAACTATTAGGTATAAGAGGCTATTTCTTCTAGAGAGCATGCTGCCCCCAGTGAGATTTCTTTGACCTTACCGGGGTATGGGGATATGTTCACCTTGATAGTAGGTGAGATGTTTGACATACTTCCTTCCTCAAACGCATCAGGCACCGGGATAGGATTCTTGAACCAATAGGCTTTCCTTGATGGAAGGAAATATTTTGATTCAATCGCATAGATCTCTTGTTTTTCTATATTGTCAGGACTGGAAATTTCTTGGGGAGAAAAAGCGAATGCTGATGCATTGCATCCCATGGATAATCCGGCCCCGTCATGGCTTCTAGGATGTCCTCATCTAAATGAAATAGGGATCCTAAGGGGGATTTATCTTATGCAGGGTTATGCTGAAGAGGTTCAATCCACACAGAGCTAGTTGAGAGACACGAGAAGGATTCCATCGTCATTGTGGTGGAGCTAGACATGGTCTACAGAGTGTAGACAGATTGGGTCTGCACTATTTTAGGAATAGCTACTCTCATATTTGCAGTTGACTCGACACCTATGGTAGATGAGAAGACAGATCAATTCATAGTTTCGATACATGAAGATATGAATCGTATATGGTGTATCGTGTCATCAACGTTTTGTGGGGGAAAATCTTCGTGATGGGAGTTTTCTTGAGCGCAAGGTTGGGTCCCCTGTTAGGATGGTCAATTTCCCGTTGGCCAAAATTGTGCCTGGTGCAGAGGTGCCTGAATGTTTCCATTAACAGGCATGCCTCTGGTTCGTGGCTCTAGACAGTGTGGTGCATGGTAACACTGTGCCAACTGAGTATATTGTGTGGGAATCAACACTACTCTTCATCCCCGATGTGGATGCTTGGAAAGGATATGTTGTAGAAGATGAGGTCTTCTGCTTCCATTTCCGTGTCACTGGCTTGGCTGTATCTAAATATTTGGGGGAGTGTAGACTTAATGCTTCTATTTCCACGCTGCCATATGATTCTGTTCGATTGCGTTCGTTTAAGGGTGTGGGGTTGTTAGCTTGGGGGTGATATACTTTCTATACCATTTGAGGAGATCATCCTCTTTCTTCTCTAATGTGTGAATCATATCGATTAGAGGAAGAACTTGTGGGATATAAATACAACGATGTCCATAGTGATTTCCTTGAAATACTGGGAAAAATAGCCTAGATATGGTGTTCCCATTGTGCGTACTTAGTGGCCTGACGGGGTACCAGCGTCGTAATGCTGCTAAATTAGGGAAAGTGGCGACCACATGATTGGGTGTTTTACATAACGCAAATGTTGGTATTCTCTGTAGAGAGAAGTTGGGGGTAACTAAGGGTTCCTGATTGGTCACTTTTCAACTGATAGAAAGAGGATGGGTCTACTCATCACATCTTCTTGGGTTGTCGATTTTTTCATGGATTCTGAGTCCATGCCATATTATTGGGAGAGATGGACTATGGTTGAGCGTAGACAAGCTAGTGCTGCGTGAAATCTAGGTATGTAGTGACAATGGCGCACCAGGTGATTGTCACCACATATCTGACATGAATACTAGATGTCCATGTTATTACGATATACTATATGAACTAGATACCATCACTGGAACATTTCCAAAACTAGGAAATCAATGATGAAATGACTGAGCTCATCGTAGAGTACACAACGCTCGATGGGAGGAGGGGGCATGCCTGGGAGTCTTTCTGGTGATTGTCTTTCCTCCTACAGGTACAGAATAGTGCAAGGTTCATTTCTAGATTACTGGGTGGAGGGATCCTCTTGGTAGGATCGCTCGATGGCATGTAAGGCATCCCCATATCAAGGGATTTATGGGCAATAATGGGTATAGTTCCCATAATTTCTACAAATAGTGCATGTGTGATTGGTACGCAATGCTTTGCCTTTAATTTTGGTGGCAGGTTCCTTTTTATGGGAACGTGGTGTCGCGATGTCTGCCTCAGAGCTAAGGAGCAGTTTTAATTCATCCAAACCTGGGAAAATGTGGGTAGGGTGACCTACTACATCACCTATGGCACAACCTGGAGATTCCCGTTGTGTGGCGGGAGTCTCCACCCTCTTTCCTCTCTCGGTTTTCTTAGCCATAATCATCGGTTTTGCAATGGTAATTTCCTTTGCAGGGATGTTTTTGACAGTTTCCTGAATGGGTGGGGCCTCCATGGGACTGAGGGGCTTTAACCCTGTGGTAGTGTTATGTGTGGATCCCGTCCCAGTGGGGGGAATGAGGTACCAAAATGGTATTGCAAAAGATATGTTTGGTAACACCATTGTTGCCAAGACCTGCTGGGATACGAAACCAATTGGGGGGTAGAGGAAAGGAGTCTGGGAAGCAGCGTAGGCTAGACAGGCTATCGTGGCCAAGGACTCGATGTCATTACTGCTCATGTCTGTGTTCTGACTATATTCAGCGTTTGATGTTGACATCATGCACATTAGAGCTCCTGTGACATTAGGTGATGACTCAGGTATAATAGGGGATCTCCTAGGAATGATCCTAGGATTAAAGACGGTTTGAACTGGTTGGGGCCATATTCTTGGTGCCGTGAAAGCGCGTCCGTAGATGTGTCTATGTAGGGTAGAATGACATCGGTAATTTTTAGGGGTTGATTTTTGCTATGCATCAATTGGTCGACAATGACGATGCAGTCCTCATGGGGGAACATCATAGTTCAGAAGACGGAGGAGGCGATGGATGACATGGCGTATATATAACTCTGACCAAGGAGTATATTTTAGTCCAATTGGGCATCCAAGACTTTAATGTCTATAAGGACCATCTTTTTGACTAAGCAGACTGGGACGTTTTGGTAGAGGCCAACGAGGGTCGAAGGGTAACCATCATATGCTCTAAGCATGATGTATGATGGCTTTAGTTCAGGTGATCCTAACTTCTGCCAAACGTTCTTTGACATGATGCATGTGGATGCGCCTTCGTCAATGATACATCGGTGAATGGTAATGTTTTGGACCGACATTGGTATTTGAAAGGTGGCCATTGAAGGAAGCCTAAGGGTGGCTTTATCTGAATCAAAAGCCATTAGGCATGTATCGGCAGGGTCGATAGTGCCTAATGCAGAAAGCAAGGCTTTTCGCTACTTTGGGCATGACTGTAATACCTCCAAAGCTGACATAGCAGTTGGAGATTGAGATAGATCATCCAAATGCTATAGTTATGGGTTTCTTTGGAATAATTTCTTGTTCGCCTAGTTGGTCCCTTATCCATATTTGGCAAAGGTTCAATAGGCATATTTGATATGGTCAAAGGTGTTTTTGGTGCTCTGGTACTAGCCCCTGATACGTTGGTGTCTGGTGGGGTGTCATAATTTCGATTCTTTGTTTGAAAAAACTTTCCTCGCTAATCATATAGATTTCGTGGCTATTCTTTCTAGAGTCGTCGGGAGTTTGTTGCTGCGTGATAGATTTCCCTTGATGGGGGAAAGGTTCCTACATGATTTTTGTCTACTGGGAGGATCCCCCTTATACACAATTACTTTGTAGCTTCTTTAGCTCAGGGAGGTTGGGACAGTGGTGAGTGTAATGGCCATACTCACCATAGATCGAACAATAGTGGTTTGTTCAAAGAGGTGGAATTTTGTTTTACCTTTGGGAGTTGCTTGGCTCCTAATTTTGATTTCGGTTGGAGTTGCCTCCTACCTAAGATCACGGAGGGAATTTCTGATTGTTTCCCCCTTGTCTAGGATTTCCTTTAGGCTTGTTTTTTCCTTTTTCCTTAATTGCATTAGGGGGATAGTTTATATTTTCCTGGTTAATAGTTATATGGTTGGTGTGGTTGGTTTTGGGAAGGTTGCACAAAGTTCACCTGTGCATTATTATGCATGGGCAGGTCTTGTGCCGGGGACTAAGAATAATGTAGTCCCTGGTTTGTAAATGTTTGTTGTGGGGGAGCTCTTCTGTCAGCATGTCTATCTGCGTACTGGGTCTCCTGAGCTAGAGGATAGGGTCCTCCATGCTGATGGTGATACGATGATGCCCTACTGGACAAATTTTGTAGAGGCATGTGATGACTTTGGTAGCCGGGTTGTGGTATATTCTGGGTAGAATCATACGTCTAACTGGGGTATTGAAAGTTTCTGCTTGGGTGAATTTGGGTCAATGACCCAATTAAACCATCTGTAGAGTTCGACACACCTGGAAATTCTTTGTAAGTTTGCAGGTGTGGGGCATTCGACAGGATATTGTAAATATACCCTGACTGCATATAGATTAGCTCGAGCTTTTGGGCCTTACTGATGGCATCCTCTTTGGATATGGGTTTTTACTGTGCCACATCTTTCAAAATCTCTACAGTGAGAGTTTTCAGGAATAGGTCTAATATTACTCGATTGTCGAGTTTGGATTTGTACAAACTACGACGCCATCGCCATTCGGGAAGATGGTCCGAGATATGGACGATGGGGGTTTGCCTAAAATGGGTCAGTAACACCATTCCAAAATCATGGTAGATGGGTAACTGAAAATAGGTCAGGAACGCAGTGGTGAGGGCGCTAAAGGTTCCATGTGTAGTAGAGGGTTGCTCCACATACCATTTCGCTGCCACTCCTATTAGAGTGTGTTGAAACAGTCTTAGTCAAATAGTATCATCAACGATGTTTTTCGACGAACACCATAGGTGGAAAGTCATAACATGATTTATGGGGTCTTTCTCTTGCTTCCCTTCAAACTTTGGAATTTATAAAGGAAGCTTCGTGGCCATGGGAGGCCATATGGGGTTGTGTGAAATGGGGTCGTTTTTCAGCTTGGTTAAATCCGGTAGATTTAACAAAACTAGAAAAGATGACTGCGAGGTTGTAATCATTGCGACTTATGAAAAAACAATGTTCTGGTTAGGAATAGGGTTTTTCTGTGACGTACCCTGCTGTGCGTTCAACTGGCTTCCTGAATGGGTAGCGCACCTCTGCCCTATAGGGTTTGTGGGGGGAGTGGTGTGTGGTGACCCGGTGGGGGTGTTCACCAGTGTGGCACTCGGAGACTGACTAGGGTTCCCAACTAAATATGCCCCAATAAAGGATGAACCAATAATGGTGCAGTGTTCCGTCTTTGATGCCTAAATGGAGAAATACCTGGAACCCCTCCCAGTAATGGTGGGAGGTCCAAAATACGTCTAGATTAACAAGGTCCCGTTAGGTCTGTTATGGCATCGACTGGGTATGGCTTTGGAAATATTTGAGAGGATAGAGATTATAATCAAAGAAAAATTTTGATCGCATACATAAAAAAAAGAGAAAATAAAATAAATTTTCCACTTAGATTAATCCTATGTGATAAGTCAATAAAAAAATATGGTTTTTATTTGTTTACGTATGATACTTAAATCCTAGAAGACCTAATCTTCCTCACACGCTCAAATGTAACTAGGCCTTGAGAATATATCTTGCGAATTCTGGCACAACATCCCGTAAGAGCTGGCAACGCCCCCAGTCAACCAAAGAAAATCCACCAAGGTAAGGGTAGAGGATCTAGTGCTTTCCTGCACCGTCACCTATAGGGAAAGGATACCCTAATTTTGGCCACTAAGAACCACCACCTCACATGAGAATTCATGTCTTGGGCTTCTTGGTAGTTCAACTAACAATGAGTATCATTCGGGTCAGGGAGGCCCAACTGATACCGCATGCACTGTGCCTAAGCCTAACCCCCTTTGAATCGGGTCTCTTCCGTGATCGGGTTTTCTTTTCTGTGGGCTGATAGGTGGATTTGAAAGTTCACTAAACAGTAAAATTATATGTTTCAAGATGAATAATGATCAAGGCAGCTTATTGGATGCCTACCCCCTTGATCCTAACTTAGACTATAAATTCTTTTGTGGCCCCTGTGGGGAGAATTTAGTTAGTTTTGTTAAGTTAGTTTTAGGTGTCTTTAATTTTCTTAGTGTGTGGATGTGTGTGAGAAAAACATGAAAAACACATAGTTTTAACGTGTGGATATGCTATGATCCTTTAAAATTCCACTATTTAAACTATGTTCTATTGTTCCTTGCTTAAAAGAAAAACATGCGCAGATTTGGGCCACTTTTAATTTTTCCTAGTTAGTCTATGTGATCAACTATAGGGAGATGGTGAGTTGTGAATAGAGAGTGTTGATATGCTTGCATAGGATCACCGGAGGGTGCAAAAGCAACAGATATTACTTGCTCTTCTATCGACAATTTGATCCTGGTCCTGAAATCCTAGTGCAAAAATTGAACTAAACTAATGACTTTTATACTAGAAAAAATAACTAGCTAAACATGCGTGGACTTGGGCCACTTACTTTGGCTAATTACCTAGGTGTTTTGGTACCTAAATTTGCAAAACATAAATTATTTCAGAATGCAAGCTAATTTGCCTCCTATTTAAACTAAGTGTTAATTTTGCAAAAATCAACTTGAAACAAAACTACCACTTAAAACTACAAGAAACAGTTAAAAGTGAGTTGTAACAAGTTGTGGGGCACCTCAACCAACGCTGGCAGGTGTATTATTGGATTCCAGTCACTTTTACAAGTAGGAAAAGATGGAAATATTGGAGAAAATTTCACTTATGTTTTTTGCACGCAAAAGGCTGAGACAGGCGCGATTTCTGCACGGAGGTCACTTCTGAACGTGCGCAATGGGGGCACGCCTGTCTATGAGGAATGCGCACAAATTTCCTGCAGAGTAATTTTGGGAGCTCTTCTGCTTTAGTCTGTCACTATGGATGAACCGGGCAATGAAGGAGAGAAAGGGGGAAATTCCAGCCCAACTCCATAGCAAAGACGAAGGTCTCTACAAAAAGGCACAACCACATAAACTTGGAAATAAAAGTTGGTGGAGTCACCAATCCTGTGTTAGTGTGTTTTGTGCACGAGTGTACGAAATCACACCAACTAAAGGGGGGTGGTTTTTCCCTCTTAAGTTATTGGTAACAGGTAGAAAATAGATGGATTCAAGCAATTTAGTGGAACATGCTCAAACATAAACATACTAGATAGAGAAATAGCATGCATATTCAAACATAAAACTAAACTAAAACTATATATAAAAAAAAAGATATAAATAAAGTCAAACAACTTCAATAATAGAAACGGTTGCTCTTATGTCCCCTCTTATTCAATGCTGGTAGGAAATGAGGATGAAACTTTAACCCACTTGCCAAGGGGCCCTTGGAACTAGGGGTTATAAGTCCTGATGAAAGGATGTCTTTACTTCCGAGCTGCCTTGGTGCAAAGTCTCCCTCTCTCTACTATGGTGGACTGGAGTTGTTGGATGGCCAACAACTAAGTCCCCTCTATCTATGCTCCGGATCATACACTGCTGGTATTGCTTGAGGTAATTCTAGTTGTCATAACAATGTGCTCTCATGTTTTTCATCTCTTGGTGGCCTTTTATAGGATAATTCAAAACCTCTTTCCCTCTCTTGGTACATTGTGGATAGTGACCCAAGAGAGGAGGGTGATTCCATTGTGTGCCACATTTATTCCATTGTGTGCTCCCTTGATGTCCTAAGTAAGCTTGGATAATTGTCTTAGGCAGCCTCAATTGTGGAATCAATGTCTTGGAGTGTTCCTTGTGGTCCTGGAAAGTGACTTCCGCCACTCCCAGGATTGCACATTTTTTTGAGAAAAAGGTGCGCAAAGGTGCACTTATCAAAGAATTTTACACGCAAAGGCACATTTGACTGGTTCTTCTTGTATGCAATTTGATTTTTCCTTTTAGACCTTAGATAGTTTTAAATACCTTCAGATTCTATAATGTCTCTCATCCCTGTAAATCCTTCTTCCTGACATTAAATAATGTCACCTTTGCTTGTACGATTTTCCAGTAATAACATTCTGTTTTACATTTCATTACTTCTTCATGATTTTATACTCCATAATTGCATGATGGATTCGGGTGCTTCTCACAATATTATGCCATTGTATGTCATGAAAGAGTTTAATTTTCAAATTACTAAACCATATAGGGACCTATACTCTTTTGATTCCAAGAGGGTGAAATGTGTTGGGTTAATTCAAGATATGGTAGTATCTTTGGCAGAGATTCCAGCAAAAATTATTTTTATGGATGTAGTGGTTGTTGAGATTCCAGCCAGATTTGGAATGATTTTGTTAAGATCTTGGGGAGAAAAGTTGAGAGGAGTTTTAAAATTATATTTCACTTATGCTATCATTCCTATTTTCAATGGGGAAGAAAGGAGATTGTTCAGAGAAACAAGATTTGTGAAAATGACCACAAAGAAAGATGCAGGTAATTCCCCCATTTATAGTCAAGAAAAAGAAGACCTTTCTTGTTTTATGCTGCATGAACATGAAAAATTTTCTGAAGACACAGAGAATCAACTCTTTTCAGCAATTGTACATAATGAGATATATTCAAGGAAGATTGGGAAATGATATTTTGATGGTGCCTACTCCAAGGATGGCACAAGAGCTAGATTCTTAATGATATCTCCAGAAGGTAACCTCATGCATTTTTATTTTAAGTTAGAATTTGATTCAACGAATAATGTAGCTATGAATCGGGCCTTTATCTTAAGTCTTTAAACTACTAAACAAATGGGAATTTGGTGTATTTCCATTTTTGGTGATTCTGAATTAATCATAAGGCAGATTAAAAATCTTTGTCAAACCAAGCATCCGAGGTTAAGGTCATATAGGAATGAAGTTTGGGATCTGATTGAGAACTATTTTGAGGCCTTCAATCTTCAGTTTATTCCAAGGGAGGAGAATAGGTTGGAATATTCGTTAGCAGTTGCGGCTAGCACCTTCAAGCCAACTATAAATCCAAGATTAAGGTATGAGATTGAAATTAGACACATACCCTCTATTCTTGACAATGTGAAACATTGGTAGGTTTTTGAAGATGATGAGAAGATAAATCATTTCTTAATAATGATTGAAAATTTTGAAGATGCTGATATTATTCAAGAATAAGAGCAGACAAAGCAGAAAGGAGAGATAAGAAATCTTAAGCAGTCAATAGGTGAGGAGAAAATTATCCAATTAAAAGATAATGTAATTCCTAAAGGATTAGTTCCCCTTCAAATATTATTTGATTCTAATAATGTTGATATTAATTCAAATAAAATGCATCAAGAGTGAGAGATGGAAGACTGTAATTTGGGAACCCAACAAGAGCCAAAGATGGTGAAAATATTCAAAGGTGTTCCTAAGTTTTTTAAAGAAAGTTACATTGATCTTTTTAAGAAGTATATGGATGTGTTTGCTTGGTTATATGAGGACTTGAAAACGTATGATAAAAACATAATACAACATAATATCCCACTAAAGGAAGGGATCAAACCACACAGACAAAATATCAAATAGTTTAATCCATTACTTTTAGCTCCAATTAAAAAATAAATGAAGAGATTGTTGCAAGAAAAAATCATAGTCCCTCTCAGATATTTAGATTGGGTCTCTAATCTGGTTCCTGTGAGGAAGAAAAATGGAGAAATAAGATTGTGTGTGGACTTCATGAATCTAAACAGAGCATCTCTAAAAGATAACTATCCTTTTCTAAAAATGGATTATGTCTTACAGAAGGTGACAGGAGCTTATAGGATGTCTATGGTTGAAGGATTCTCTGGGTATAATGATGTGGCAGTTGAAAAATAAGATCATAAGAAGACAACTTTCACAACCCCCTGGGTCACCGTCATGTATGCAACGATGCCATTTGGTCCTATGAATGCAGGTGCAACATTTCATAGGGCCATGGATATAGAATTTGTTGGTGACAAATATGTGGTTATATATCTAGATGATGTAATTTTTTTCTCGGTGTCAGATGATGAACACTTGGATAATTTACAAAATACCTTTCAAAAGTGCAGAAAGCTTGGTCTGCCACTAAATCCCAAGAAATATTTATTTGCCTTAGAATAAGGTAAATTATTGGGTCACATAGTTTCAAAACAAGGAGTGAATATTGATCCAGAAAGGGTGGAAGCAATTCAGACAATTCCTTTACCCAGAAGCAAGAAAGATATTCAAATATTTTTGGGAAAAATAAACTTTATGAGGAGGTTTGTGCCAAATTATGCTGAGATTGTGAGAAATATAATAGACATGTTGAAGAAAAATGTAGAAGTGAGATGGGATAAGGAAGCAAGGGATGCATTTTCTAGAATAAAGGAGGCACCGCAGGAAGCTCCAGTTCTAGTTAGTCTAGATTATCAAAAAGCCTTTTAGGTATTTTCATTTGCATTGCCCACTACTATTTATGCTGCATTGTTGCAGAAAAATGGGGATAGTAAGGAGCAGCTAGTGGCTTTTTTCAGCAAAGTTCTCAGAGATGTTGAGCTCAAGTATAAAAATTTGGAGAAACAAGTGTATGCATTAGTCAAAGCACTGAAAACCTTCAGGACTTATGTGCTACAGTCCTAGATAACTTCTTATGTCCCTAATTCTGGTGTAAAATATGTGCTGGTTCAAAGTGATGTTGAAGGAAAAAGAGGAAAATGGATAGCGAAAATATAGGAGTATGATTTGGACATTAAACCCACCAAGTTAGTCAAGGGACAAGGTTTAGCAAAGTTGTAGACAAAGAAAATTTCCAAGCCTTGGGAATTAATCTGTTGGCACCAGTGGATGGAGCTGTCAATGAAGAATACCAGAGTAAGTCCAAAATAGGTATTCAATACAATATTTTTGTGTTCAGATTGGTATAAATATATTGTGCATTACCTGTGTTTCCTTTCTTGTCCAAATTCACTAAATAGAACAAAATACAGAGCTCTCAAGCTCAAATCACAACCATATGTTATAGTAGAAGCAAAGCTATACTGGAAAGATACTATTGGTATTTTGCTATTATTTTTAACTGAAGGTGAATCTATTAAAGTCATTAGGGAATATCATGAAAGTCTGTGTGGAGGTCATTATAGTTGGAAGGTCACTGCTCATAATATTATCAAGTCAGGTTTCTATTGGCCCACCTTGTATGCAGATGTATATAGATTGGTTAGAATTTTTCAAAAATGTTAGTATTTTTCTAAAAAGAAAATACTTGCTCCATTACCTCTCATCCCAGTATTCATTGAAGAACCTTTCAGGCAATAGGGATTGGATTTTATTGGGGAAATAAATCCACCTTCAAGTGGACAATTCAAGTGGATTCTAACTGCCACTGATTACTTCACAAAGTGGGTTGAAGAAATACCCACTAAAAAATCAAACGACCAATTAGTGATGAAGTTTCTAGAGGAGAACATTTTCAGCAGATTCAGATGTCTAGTGAAGATTATAACTGATAATTCTTAGGTATTCAACTGTTCTCGATTCATTAATTTCTGTCAAACATATAATGTAATTTGATCACATTCTAAAACATATCATCCCCAAGTAAATGGATTGGCATAATCCTCAAACAAGACATTGGTCAGAATCTTAAAGAAGACAATCACTGGAAATCAGAAGGACTGGGATTCAAAGTTGAAGTTTTCCCTTTGGGCGGTTCGAGTAACTGTCGGAAGGTCTACTAGTAAGTGTCTTTATGAATTGGTTTATGGAACTCAGGCACTATTTCCTACTCAATTGGCTAGACCAGTGATTACTCATATTCAAGAAGCTCAGGAACAACCTAATTCCCTAATAAGAAGAATGAACAAAGTGATCGAGACAAGTGAAAATAGAAACAAAGTTAGAGATAATTTGATTTCTTATAAGGCAAATATGAAGTCTATATTTGATAGAAAAGCAAAGGAAGTCCTCTTCCAAGAAGGGGATTTCGTATTAATATGGGAAACCAGAAGAGAAGATAAGGGGAAGCATGGTAATTTTGATCCTCTTTGGTATGGTCCATACAGAATTACTAAGGTAACGTCAAATAACACATTCATTTTGGAAGATCCAGATGGATAATCAGTACAACTACCTGTAAATGGGCAGTATTTGAAACATTATTTCCAACATTAAAGTTCAACATTTCACCATTGTAATTACCAGACTATCCACAGTTTATATATCACCAAGCAATATTTTGACTCCATGCCCGAGGTGAAGGCACCAATTTGCGGTTCCTATTGTTTCATGGAAAAAAACACTATCCCTAGGAGCCAGATGTTGTGGCTCATTTGCAATTTCGTTTTTTATATTTTTCAAAATAAAATAAAAAGCATCTATGTTAGAAAAGTTAAAATTTATGTATGTCAAAAAATAATCCTGACTTGTATGTTGGTGTATTAACATTATGTACCGAGATGTGAAGGCGGGTCGATTCGGGCTTATTCGCAAGCTCAGAATATATTAGCGCTATAGAATACTGAAAAATCTTAGGAGGGTTACACCATGGAGAACAACAAGTTAGTAATCAATATTGTTCATTCGTTATGAAACTATGTTCATTATGGAAGAAATTGTATAGATTTACCGAAGGTAGAGAACTGGCATTTCCATTAAAAACTTAAGAGTTTTGGAAGAAGTGTAAAGGGGGAAAATCAACAGTGAGGATTAAGTCATAGAAATGATAGTGAGTGAATGGATGGACCATATCACATAAGATAGTTGGCGCATATCGCACATCGGAAATTTTTCTGATTATTGATAAGTCTTCGCACAACAAATTATTTAAGTTGTGATGGCGCATATCGCACATCACATGTGATAAGGTTTAGCAGCGATCGCAAAACTTGGAACTTAATAAAGTGAAAAGTGCAGTAAGTTTCATTTCGCCGATTGTGATTTGTGATCAACCCCACTTCCGCTTGCCACATCATATTTTCCTTTATCGTGCATCACACGTCACAAATTCAGGAGCGAAGGTGCTAAGAAATATGTTGTGAACACTAGAGGCCGAAATGCGATGAAAAGGCGGACACGATGTGTTTTTCAGAGGTGAATATAATATATTTCAAGTCCAAGTCTTGTGGTGGTTTGTGAAGAAAAGCTTAATGTGAGAGTAGGCTCGAGTGGAAAAGGACCTATTCCTACGTGCAGAAGTCTTTAAAGTGGTTACACCTTGATAATGGAAAAAGGACTAAACGTAGGCAAAGTGATTCAGGTATGTGACTCGATGCAGAGTAAAGGAAAAGAGAATATGGAATGCAACTGACACATGGAGAAGGGGCAGAGTCGGGTGGAGATGCATTTATGCAAACTGTTAGGACATGACAGCCGAAACGTAAGGAGCCACAGTGGTAGCTAATCAAATCCAAATTCCAGAAATAGATTAATGCTTTAGTTTTATTTATCTTTTTGTTAAAAGATCGATGTTGTAACAAAGTTTTTAATTGAAATGTAATAGGTAGTTTACATAGTTCTAGGTAGTTTGAGTAGTTACAAGAAGTTCCAATAATTACAAATTTATTTTGTATGTTCTTAAACAAATGAGAAAGAAAGAGGAGGGTTTCGAGTTTTGGACCTCTAGATGACTGCAAATTTTATACTTAATTTTCTGAGAAATTAATGCAAGAAGATCAAGTTTCCTGCATCTGTTGATGTTGATTCCTCTTTCTAGTTTCATTATGTTTTTATTCTTCTTTGGATGAAGTGAAGTAATGTAGTTGTCGGTCTCTTTATTACATATGTAAGTAAGGGTTAAATGACTGTAATATGCGCTCCTTCACTCCAACTATTCTATCTACATAAAGTTCTTCTGAAATTTAAAGTGATACATTCTATTTTCAACATATCATTTTGAGTTTCCCTTCCATTTCTTCTATTCATTCCTATATCAATAGTTATTGGCATTGTAAATTATTTCATTATATCAGATTATTGAGGGTATTAAAGAACAGAGGTATTAAACAAATACCATTTTATATTACAAGTTTGTGACATATATTTCTAAAATGTCTTAAGCATTGATTCCTTACCACAACCAAGAGATTTTCTCTTAAGATACAACATATGTGAACCCAGAAATTTAGTCCATTTGATTCATATATCCCGTGCCAAATGAGATTGGAAATCCCCTATTTCCTTTCTCTAAGTATATCTATCCATTCTCCCCATAAGAAGATAACCATACGATAATCAAATGGCGAACCACATCATCAAAAATTTGTGTTTATACTTCATTATTATAAATACATTTGGTATGTCCATAGCATGCTTGGGGGCACCTATGCCCCTATATATTCTAACCATCATCTTAAGGATTTAGTTCCTATGAGACTGAATGCCTGAATCCATTATTTTAACACTCAGAACACCATGGCACTCCACAAAATCGTCTAGTTAGGGGCATCATTCCCACCTTTTCATACCAAATCACTCCCCTCCATCGTATATGTTTGGGGGAAGTATCCCATGCTTGGGGGCATGATGGAACCCCTAGCCACCTTCTTAGTTGATTAACATAAGTCTCGGCCTAGACCCCACCAATCTAGGTATGGTCAATTATCCTCCCAATCCTTGGATATTTTTCCCTACCGGCCTCTTTGGCGAGTCGTATATCATAATGTATATTAGAGATTTTGTAATCCTATGTGATCTGATTGAAGATCTCGAAGTTTCGGGTGAACACTTCACCCATTTTCAGGAGGAGGAATCCGAGAGTAAGATAGGAAGAGTGTAGACACTAAAGTATAAATAATAATGAATTCTAGCCGTTAAATTCAATGAAGTTGATAGGATTCAAAATTAGCCGTTAGGGATAAATTATAAGAGATTAAATATGATATATTATTAATAAACTAGTTCGTTGAATTAAAAATTAATTAATTTGAATTAGACGTTGGAGAATGAAATGGTTATATTATGTTAAAAAAACATTTTAATTATAAAATAAAATTAAAAATTAATTTGAAAATAATTATTTAGGAGATAAATTTAATTTTTTTTATTAATTTGATTATAGAAAACAACAATGAAAAGATTAAAATATTTGAAGGGGGGCGGAGATATGGAGAAATATAATTTTATTAGGATTGGGTAATTTAATTAGGTAGATTAAGGATCCATCCTTAGCCTATTCCCCGGGCTCGCCCACCCCCCCTCCCCATCCCCCTCATCCCCCTTGTCGCATTTTCCTCTTTCCTCCTCCTTTTTCTCTAATCACTTTCTTCCCCCACCCGCACCCCCCCCCCCCTCCTTTATTTAGTTTTCCCATTTGGTTTACATTATTTATCGTTTGAAATCTCCAATCAAATCACCCTAATTAAAAATCACAATCGTTCTCTACCTCCGCTCCCTTACATTGATTTTAATACCTATATTCTATATTCAAAATTCAAATTTTGGGTTCTATTCTTATTAATATTATCAAATTAATTTAATTTGTACATCAATATTTAAATTAAAAATAAAACAAGATTCTATTCATTATTTCTTCAAATCCCTAATCTAACTAATTAAATTACTCAATCCTAATAAAATTATAATTCTCCATATCTACCCCTCCTTCAATTATTTTAAAATTTTCGTCACTATTTTCCATAATTAAATTAATAAAAAAATTTGAATTTATACCCTAAATAATTATTTTCAAATTGGTTTTTAGTTTAATTTACATTATTTCTCGTTTCAAATCTCCAATCATATCACCGTAACTAAAAATCACAATCGTTCTCTACCTCCGCTCCCTTACATTGATTTTAATACCTATATTCTATATTCCAAATTCAACTTTTGGATTCTATTCTTATTAATATTGTCAAATTAATTTAATTTCTACATCAATATTTAAATTTAAAATAAAACAAAATTCTATCAAAATTTAAATTAAAAATAAAACAAAATTCTATTCATCATTTCCATCTTCAAATCCCTAATCTACCTAATTAAATTAACCAATCCTAATAAAATTATAATTCTCTATATCTCCACCCCCTTTAATTATTTTAATCTTTTCATCATTATTTTATATAATTAAATTAATCAAAAATTTTGAATTTATCTCCTATATAATCATTTTCAAATTAATTTTTACTTTAATTTTATAATTAAAATGATTTTTTAACATAACATAACCATTTCATTCTCAAACGACTAATTCAAATTAATTAATTTTTAATTCAATGAATTAGTTTAATAATAATATATTATTTATTTAATCTTTTATAATTTCT
This sequence comes from Pinus albicaulis, assembly GCA_034641835.2. NCBI lineage: Eukaryota > Viridiplantae > Streptophyta > Pinopsida > Pinales > Pinaceae > Pinus > Pinus albicaulis. Next base: position 1,741,678,248 of record CM076580.1, read on the forward strand.
CCCTAATGCCTAATTTCGAATCCTATCAACTTCATTGAATTTAACAACTAGAATTCATTCTTATTTATACTTTAGCATATACACTCTTCCTATCTTACGCTCAACTTCCTCCTCCTGAAGATGGGTGAAGTGTTTAGCCAAAATGTCGAGCTCTTCAATCATATTACAGAGGATTCTAGAAGCTCTAATCTACATTATGTATCTGACTGTGGAAACGTTCACGCCTCAAGAGCCATATATCGTAGATGCTTGATACCATATCTTCAAATATTCTACTTTATGTGATACCATACTTACCACTTGGTCCCCATGTTTGACTTGGTGGGTGGGGATGATTCTAGACCTTCTCTAGTAGTTCGTTCCTGTATTATTTTCTTACCCTGATTCTTCACCAGGAACTATTCTTCCAAGAAGAAATTAGGCCTTCCTTAGACAAGTAAGGCCACCTTCCTGAAAGTCGCAGATCCTATTTCCCATGGTAGGTTTGTCTACTATGATCTCAAAAAGATTTAGGGCCTTCTCCTCCTCTCCATATTCACCACAACTCACTTAGAAAATGAATTGCAATTGGCGGGAAACCTCCCTTTTATAGGAAAAACCCCAGTTTTTCCATCGCCCATTGTGACCAAACCGTAGCTCAGTTTGATGAACCGTGAACACCATTGGAGAGATATCACCGAGTGTTATAATGGGTCTTCTTTTGTTTTTGGTGATTTGACATTTCACTTGGAAGCCATTTTTCCACAAAGGGTCACCTCACCACCTTTTTAAATCAAATTTCTTCATATGAGTTGCTTGTGCTTGGGGCACCACTTTTCCTTCACACTTGTCACCTCATCTGTCGATTTTCGTCATGAGTAACCATATTTTTCTCATGTTTTATGGTCCCCCTAGGACTACCCTATGTGGAGGCATCATCGAGTCACCCTTGTTTAGAGCATCCGAGTTGAGTCATCATCACATTAATGGATTTTTTCCCAAGTCCCTTTATCTCCTGTTACATTATTCCATCCATATTTGCGTCACATTCATCATGTGTTTCCCATATTGGTGTCCAGTCATCACGGGGGCTTCACTACGAGAGCAATATCATACCACATGGGTTCATATTGGGGGATATATAATGAGGGGAAAATTACATAATATATTGGGGGATATATAGGGGATAAAGGGTTTTTATATTGAAAAATATAAAACATGGAGCTCAAAGTTAATGAAAAAATATAAAGGGGTATAAAAAATGTTAATCAAAATATGGATACCTACAATATCTAGTGAAAGTAGGGGTTTTTTTAATTGGGAAGGTGTAGTGGGTTTATATTGGTAGGGGGTTAAATAATGTGATTTTTAGGGTTATTTTCCAATATGTACTCAAATTAAGGGTATTGTTTAATACGCTATGATTGCACGTGATATGTTAGAGGTTTATTGAGTGATGCCCCTGTGCTAGTCATACTGTCCCTCATCCCCTCCAGAGTCGATTCAGTCGCTTCTAGGTCAACCATTCCTATTATGCTCTGACAAGGGAAGTCGTCCATCTGCTACTGAGTATCCCATATTCCATCATCATCCCTGGTGTCACTCCTTCAGTAACTTTACTATGATCCCTAGTGCCTTAGTTGAGCATTCATCATTACATCACCTATGGTGGGCCTCCTTCTGTTGACATCATCACATTCATTCCAGAAGATAGTTCTAGAGGGCAGTGTACCTTGGTTCCATCTCCCATTATTTTTTGGTGCCTCAGATCAAGAAAATGGAATCTTCATTTCACATTGACTTGGTTTTCTCTCATCTGCTCGACCTCATCTCATTATCTCATTTTTGAGATTCGTATACTTGATGGTCCAGTGATCTAGCAGATTGTACCACTAGTTCTTGGGTGTGTGTGAGATGTTTCAGACCTCATGAGGGGTTGTCCCTTCAGGTAGCCCCCCACATGCTCAAATGAGCTCAGATTATGCTACATCCTCAAATGCAGTTCCACATATCTGATGGGTTTGGTTTTAGTTGCTTGTAGTGACCATATCATGCATATATTCATTGAGATGATCCATTCATATTTTCAGAGCCCTTTCTTGTTCAACAAGGCTTCTTTGGTTGTGACTCCACCCCCCCTCCCCATGCTATATGGAGGGGCACTATTTATGTCTCATGTACTCAGATGTTATTTCTTTTAGTCCTGTCACATGTTTTTCCAGGCACATTATGTATTTGGGATCCATTGTATTATTTTTTGGCCCATTGATGTGAGCATGTCATGTATCATGTATTATACATTTTGTAGCTTAGTCCCACATTGTTGGGATCGCCATTATTTTTTGTACTTTAACATCTCGTTAGGCATAGGTATGCCTCCCCCACCCCATTGAGAACAGGTACCCCAACATAAAAGGATACTTATATCATTTGTAGGCCTTGCCCTCTGAGTCATTTTCATCTCTCGCTTCGTTTCACTAAGGTCCCTCTCTCTCTAACTCCCTTTTGATGTTTAGTGATTATGCTCTTACAACGTAATTCGATCATACAATTTTCTCCTAACGCTCGCACATTGGGGGGAAATCTATTATCACCAAAAATTGGTCATATAACCATTTCGAATTAGATGGATCGAAGTACACCGTGTAGGAGCACTTTTACCATAGTAAAATTTCTTTCACTATAAGAAATAATTTAATAAACCATATTTTATTAAGTTATTTATGGTTAAAACAAGAAACCCCACAAGGAATAATTAAATAAATCCTTATTTATTTGATTTTTCTATAGGAATAATTAATTAAACCATTGTTTAAATAATATTCATGTTCATATGTAACCCAATTATGAGAATAATTAGATAAATCATTATTTTTCTTATTTTTCTCTAGGAATAATTAATGAAATCATTATTTAGTCATTACTCCTTGTTAAATTTTACTAAATCACCTACGAATAATTAAACAAATCATTATTTGTTTATTAATATTTAACCACATTCTTGAAATGATAAATAAATCATTTATTTTTTTATTATTTCTAAATAAAGGTATTTAACCAATTTAAATACATTTTCCCTCCAACAAAATATAATAGAATATTCCAAGCAGTTAGATCTAGATCTTGGTTAATAATATATTATTATTTGCCATTATCGAGAATAGCTTTATATTTTGTTATAAATAGGAGTTTTTTCCCATTCATTCTTGACTTTGATCCTTTTCATTGTCATTATTATTTTCTTTTTCCATTTGAGCTCCCACTTGAGTTCAACACATGCTTTGGGTTTTCTACATCACTGAGAGAGATAAAATTCTAAAACTAAAGCATTGAGGACAACCAAGAACACATCCCATGGATGGGACTGGTAACATATACTCGTTTCCTTCACCAAGTGTTATAACATAAAATTATTTTTTAATCTTGTCTTTTCTGTTGGATACTTAGAGTTAATTTTGCATCAGTTATTACTATTTAGCTACTTTTACTGCATAGATATGGGTTTTTCCAGGATTTTTTCTAACTGTCTATTGTAGATCTAAAGGATTAAGAAACCATTTCTATTGTTAGGGCAATTCGTCACGCATAACTAAAGTAGGATATTTTCATACACTTGTGATAAGATTTTACACTAACAGTTTGAACACCAAAAGATGAAGGAAGATGAAGGGATGACATCTTAATTGCTTTGGGTTGATGATATTGCAAATGTTATGAGAGGACTAGGAGATAAAATTGCAGATATAGTCATCGTTCAAAAGATACTAAGATATCTCCTAATGATATTTCATTCTAAAATCTCAGCTTTAGAAAAAAGACAAGATCTAGCTATGTTGAGTATGGATAAGCTACATGTAATTATTGCAACATATGAAATGAGGGTATAATAGGAAAATCCAACCAAAAGGGAAGTGACATTCAACGTCTCGAAGAATACAAGGAAGAAAAATCAAAAGTGAAAAACAAGCTCTAGTTGTAGCGATGATTTAGATGATGAAGAAAAATCCAACATTGTGAGAAATTTGAAAAGAGGAACTGGTAAATATAAAGGTAAGCTTCCTTTATTTATTTTTTAATGTGATAGAATTAGTCATTACGCTTCTAAATTTCATTTTGCAAAGAGGTCATAGTGATGAAGAAGAATGTTATAAGAAAGAAAAGAAATATTAGAGAAGAAACAAAGGAAAGAACAAGGGAAAAATCTTCAAGAAGAAAAGTCTCTGTTCAAGAGAAGATAGTACCTCATTTGATGAAGATGATGATAGTGACCATGATTTCAATAGGGTGTTATTCATGGCATTATATTCTTAGAATGGAACTCCTAAAAACTATGAAGGAAATCATAAAGGAGAAGGAAAAGTGGATCTTGAGGCATAATTGATTGGTGACTTAAGTGATCTTACATGGAAGAAAAATATCGTAATCAAGGAAGAGGTAAAGAAAATAAAAGAGTGTTTACAAAGTCCTAATAGAAACTTTGAAGAGACCAAGTAGACTATCATAAATCTAAAAGTATAATTAAAAGAATCCAAAGTTATTGAGGAAACATTGAAGAGACAAATGGAAGAGAAGGGGAGAATAATTGAGAATCTAGAAGCTAAGATAACCTCCTTAATGAAGGAACTACAAAATAATGATATCCAACAAAATATTGAAAATAATATTAAAATACTAGATGAAATCATCAGTAGCCGGAATCCATTCAATGACAGGTTTGGACTAGGATATAATCAAAATGATAATTATATAGAATCAAGCTCTATGATGAAAGGAAATGAAGAAAAGAAAGGAAGCTACATTGATGTGCTCAAGATCCCATCAAGAAGGAAGAATACAAGCCAATAAATGAGGATGTACAATAACTAGCAATGAATATGATTTAAGAATAATTTCATGGTTTGAGAAGGACATCACCTTCAAGAAGACCACCTACACTTAGGTACTAAAATATTTTCTTAGAGTGTGTTATTCTTGTAATAATTTTAGGCATAAGCATATAAACTATAGAGCCTAACTAAGAGGTGGAAATACAAGAAATAAATATGAAAATCCCAAGAACTACCATGAACGTGGTTATGGTAGAAAATCTCGTGAGTTTTCAATGGAACTTATAATAGTTTGATGCTCTTAATTATGAATTGAATGTTACAAATGAAACAATTTTGGACACAACCAGAAATTGTAAAAATAATTTTATAGTTCCTTGAAGGGAAATAAAGTAGTTTCCTTTCAATCATAAAAACTAAGAACGTAGACAAATAAGCAGGAAGATTTTAAGATTGAGGAATGTGGGCTTTCCTTGCAAGCTCAAAGAGGAAGAAGTCAATGGTATATTGATATTGGATGCTCAAAGCATATTTCTAGAGACAAAAACCGATTTGTAACATTGAAGAAAGAAAATAAGGATATACAAATTTTGGGAATGATAACTCTTCCAAAATTATAAGGAAATACACAATTATCCTTGGAATCAAAGATAGAGTGTCATAGAATGTTTTACTTGTTGAATATTTGAATAATAATTTGATAAGTGTTATCCAAATGTGTGATCATGTACACACACTTCTATTCATTTCAAAAGAATGTGAAATAAGGAAATAAAGATCAGGCAAATTAGTTACAACAACAATAAGAACTCCAAACACCATTTACATCCTAAATGAGATTGGAAAGGAAAGATGTTGCCTCAGAAATGAAGATGGAAGTTGGATTTGACATAGTAGGTTGGGGCATATATAGTTTGAAAATATTATCAATATTAGCAAGAATGAATTTGTAAGGGATATGAATGGAATTAAAAATCCTTCAAAAACTATATGAAAGTATTGTTAGCATGGAAAACAAACAAGAGTTGAGTTCAAAACTAAGGAACGTTCTATGAAAAAACCACTGGAACTTGTTCATATTGATTTATGTGGACCAAAAAGAACAAAAAGACTAGATGAAAAACAATACTTCATTTTTCTTTTTGATGACTACAAAAGGATGAACTAGGTTTTTTTTCTTAAAAAGAAGTCAGAAGCTTTTGAAATTTCAGAATATTTCAGGAACTTGCTGAAACTAAAACCGATTTGAAAATCAAATGTTTGAGATCAGATAACGAAGGAGAATTTACTTGAAATGAATCAATAACTACTATGAAGAGAATGGAATAAGAAGACGCTTATCAGCAACTAGAACTCTTTGGAAAAATGCAGTGGTTGAAAGAAATAATAGAATTGTGGAAGAGATGGCTAGAACTTTGTTGCAAGAATCCAAGTAATATATTTTGGGTTCGAGAAGTACATACAACTACTCACATTTATAACACAAGATTTCTAAAAGGCAACAATGACAAAAATCCCTATGAATTTTGGAAGGCAATACCAACTAGTGTTAGGTATTTCAGAATATTTGGAAGCAAATGTTACATAAAAGATTCAGGAGGATCCAGAAATCATTAAAAATTCTAGGTCTCGAGATTCATATGGGAGAAACTTCAATGTGTAGGGATCAAAAATTTGAATCTGACACAACTTGAACGGGATAAAAAGGAGTATATCAGTGGAAGTTATCGTAGTTTGAACATTTGGTCAAGTAGGGAAAAGCCAAAGTCAAAGGGTTTACTAGACTGCCATGTGGTTGTCCCTACAACTTACATGGAAAGAAGGTACATGATGATGCATCACTTAGTTGGCCAATGAATAGGTATATGAGTGGGCATTGATTGCGCCGAGAGGCGCATCTATAGCCCAATATGACCCCAATGTCAGGTGGGTCACGTCCTCATACAAAATGTCGGCTTAAGTTTTAAATGAAAAAAAAAAAAAAAATCGCATTGTGCTAGAACATATATCAATTTCTAATACAATTATGTATTATTTATATAATTTGAATGGATATTAAATTATATATGTGAATTTGAATGGATCATAAATTTACATTTAACAAAAAAAATTACCACATTGAATTTCAAAATTAAGTAAAATTTTAAACATCTTTACTCTTTACTAAAGTCAATACCATTTCCTAAATCAAAGGAAAAGAGTTAATTCAACACAAACAATCAAAATCCAAAATCTTTTAATATTTCTTTTCATTAAATATTTGTAAAATGAATTTATACTTACTCCAGAGCTATGGTAAATAAATAAAAAATATATATAAACTAGATGTATGGTAAATAAATAAAAATTCTTTTTATATTTATTCCATAAACCTTTTTATATTTAAAAAAACTTTAAAATAGGTTTTATTTAGATGAAGCCTATGGGACGAATACTCTGGGACAAACTAATATTGATACTATGGGCCAAATACCATGGGTAAATAAATAAATATAAAAGAGGTATAAACAAGTACGATAAATAAATAAATAAATATAAAATAGATATAAAGAGGTATGGTAAATAAATAAATATAAAATAGGCATAAAGAGGTAAGGTAAATAAATAACAATATATCAAATAGGATTATAAATAAAAATCTAATTATATAACAAGCATATGGGCCAAATACCATAGTAAAGAAAAGGGGTATGGTAAATAAATATAAATATAAATAAACTAGAGGTATGGTAAGTAAATAAAACCTCTTTTCATATTTACTCCATAATCTGCTTTATATTTACGAATATTTATGTTCATTAGTTTACATAAATAAGAAGAAATAGAGAAAGAGAGTGATAAGGGAGAGATGGAGAGAGAGTGTGTATGTTTAGGGGTGAGATAAAGAGACAAAGTAAGATGTATGGAAAGAAGGGGGGAGAGAAGAAGTGAGAAGGATAGAGGGAGGGATATAGTAATGTAGTTGGAGAGAGATAGGGTGGAAAGAGAGAGAGAAAGAAAGGGATGGGGGAAGAGAGAGGATTAGAGAGAGAGAGAGAGAGATATGGGGGAAGAGAGAAGATTGGAGGGAAAAGAGGGAGAGAGAGGATTGGAGGGAAAGGGAGAGAGAGGAAGGATGAGAGAGAGAAGGAGAATGATGGGGGAAAAGAGAGTATTGGAGGGAGGGAGAGAGAGAGAGAGAGATCAGGGAAGAGAGAGGGATTTAGGGGAGAGAGAGAGAGAAGAAGGACGAGAGAGAGGACTTGAGAGAGAGGAGGAGAGAGGGATCGATAAGAGAGATGGAGTTGGAGGGGGAGAGATGTCGGAAATAATGAATATAGAGAGTGAGAAGTGGAGAGAGAGAAGGAGTGACAAGGGAGAGACAGAGAGAGAGCGTGTATGTTTTGGGCTGAGATAAAGAGACAAATAAGGAGAGATGGAGATAAGGGAAGAGAAGGAGATATAAGGAGAGAGGGAGGGATATAGTAACATAGTTGGTGGGTGAAAAGAGAGAGATGGGAGAGAAAGGGAAAGAGAGGAAGGAAGAGAGAGGATGTGAGAGAGTGGAGAGAGGGAGGGAAAGAGAGATGGACTTGGAGGAGGAGGGGGAGAGAGGTAAGAAGAGAGAAAGGTGGAGAGAGAGAGAGTGAGTGAGTGATAAGGAAGATGGAGAGAGAGGGAGAGAGGGGGAAGATAGAGATATAGATGGAAGGTGAAGAGAGGGAAGAAGAGAGATATGGGGAGAGGAGGGGATTGACAAAGAGATTGATATATATGGATTGCGAGAGTGCGTGTGTTTAGGGGGGTGAGATAGAGAGACAGAAAAGAAGAGATGGAGGGGGATATAGATATGTATGGAGGGTGGAGAGAGGGAAGAATATTTCTCACACTAGATGGATTGATATAAGTGGACATGGTGATTTATAATCCTATTTGATTATTTGCACTATATGCATCGATTTTAGTGTAGATATTTATTTCTAATGATATTTGATTACTTACACTAGATGCATTGATTTCAGTGTAGGTGGTGATTTATAATACAATTTGATTGCTTGCACTGAATTTGTTGATCTCAATTTAGATGTCGATTTATAAATATATTTGATTACTTGCACTAGATGAATTGGTTTCAATGTAGATGATTTCTAATCCTATTTGATTGTTTGCACTAAATGCATTGATTTCAGTGTAGATGGTGATTTCTAATCCTATTTGATTTACTTGAGTAAATGCATTGATTTTAGTGTAGATATTGGTTTCTAGAGAGAGAGAGAGTGATAAGGAGGATGGAGAGAGAGGGAGAGAGGACAAAAGGAGGAAAGAGAGATATTAATGGGGGAGAGGGAGAGAAGGGGAAGATAGATATATAGATGGAAGGTGAAGAGAGGGAAGAAGAGAGAGATGGGAAGAGGGGGTGATTGAAAAAGAGATTGATATATATGGAGTACGAGAGCGCATGTGTTTAGGGGGGTGAGATAGAGAGACAAAAAAGAATAGATGGAGGGGGATATAGATATGGATGGAGGGTGGAGAGAGGGAGGAATATTTCTCACACTAGATGGATTGATATTAGTGGATATGGTGATTTCTAATCCTATTTTATTATTTGCACTATATGCATCAATTTTATTGTAGATATTCATTTATAATGATATATGATTACTTGCACTAGATGCATTGATTTCAGTGTAGGTGATGATTCCTAATACTATTTGATTGCTTGCACTGGATGTGTTGATTTCAATTTAGACGTCGATTTATAATTATATTTGATTGCTTGCACTAGATGCATTGATTTCAAAGTAGATTATTCCTAATACTATTTGATTGTTTGCGCTAAATTCATTGATTTCAATGTAGATGGTGATTTCTAATCCTATTTGATTGCTTTGAGTAAATGCATTGATTTTAGTGTAGATGTTGGTTTCTAATATTATTTGATTGATTGCAGTAGGTGCATTGATTTCAATGTAGAAGTTATTTTCTAATATTATTTGATTTGTTGCATTAAATGCATTGATTTCAATGTATATGTTGATTTATGATTTGATGTAATTGGATATATGACAGTACATTAATATTAAAGTGATTGGATTAACAATATGCATTGATTTTAGTGTAAGCACAAAAAGTTATTAACAATGTAGATTGATTTTTGTGTTATAGTAATTTAAGCTATTAATATTGGAGAGCAAGAGAGACAAGGTATCATGTTTACTACAACAGATCGAGCTAAAGATTTAAATGGTTTACGATTTAATTTTTTTTTTTAATATAATCGATATGAAAAGATAAAAAACTAACAAGGGAGGAAATAAGAATAGTAGAAGAAAATAGTTTGAGATTGATTGTAACATGAGTACGTTCTTATTATTCACATTTTCTATCTTTCAACACTATTATTGTCACTTTGCATTTAAAAAAAAATATTTCATCATTTTTCATCATTATAGTTATTAATAATAATTACCATCTCAACGAACTGAGGTAACTAAGAAAATTTAAAATTAAAATGACCAAGTTAATCTCAGAAATATTTAGCATATTTAAAATGATTATATTAATATTTGATATATTTACATATTACTCATAAAATTAATCATATCTTTGATATATTTTCAACCAGCCTAGATCCATCTTACATCTCAAAAATATACAAAAAATTTAATAATCTGAAAAATGTGATGTTGATGCCTCTGACTGGAACTAGCCTAGATCCATCTAACTCTGGATCTATCATGCGCTGAGAGGGATCAAATCTCTAGAGGTGCAAACCTTTCCTCAAGTTTTCCACTCAAAAAATAGGTTTGCACCTCGAGAGATTTGATCCCTCTCGACACATGATAGATCCAGAGTTAGATGGATCTAGGCTAGTGTAGGTACAATTGGACCAACGAGTGCATGACACGTGGACAAATGGAATTGGGCAATGTGGCACCATGGTAGAAGCCAAAAGGGCCCACACACCCAGTTCAAAGAGAAATTTTGGAAGTATCCAAGTTTGAACCAATTATCTCTGAAATATCACTCCAATGAGTTACCAACAAGCCACTAATATTCCTTGCTAAATGTATCTAGAAATATTATATTTATGTTGATATATTTTGGTATGGTTAAAGTGGGGGGTTGGCAGATCCTACAAAAATTGGTGGCACACCAACCACATGGTATTATATATTGATTCTGCCAAACTTAGCAGGCATCCACCTACTCTACTAGAATTGCAATTCTTCCCAATGATTCATCACCTTCTCTAAATTTAGCATGCAATTGTGGGATAGTTTGTATTGGACCAATGGTCAAAAAATTATAACAAAATGTGTAAGTGCCAAACACATGTGGATTGTTACAACTAATGTTAACACGATGCAGCATTATATTATATTACTATTTGATAACCACCAATTCAATGTTGGATTAATCATATGGTATTGGACCATGCATTATATTTTATATTTTACCACCAAAATATATTGTTGGAAATGTTGTCATTGATGGCAAAGGAGGCAAAGGAGGCAGCACTCAGGTAAAGGAGGCAGCGCTGAAGCAAAGACAGAAAAAAGAAGCAGCGAATACAATGGAGGAAGCAAAGAAGCAAGTGAAGGCAGAAGAAGCGAATATAATAGAGGCAGAACCGTTATCACAGAGACAGAAGCAGAGGCAGAACGACAGAAGCAGCAGAGGCAGAGGCAGAGCAGTTATAAAATTTTGAGAATCATACCCCAAGCCGGGCGTTACGCATATAATGCAGAACCATATTCCGAGAATCGCACAATCCAACCGGTGTTATACATAACACAAATATTCCGGGAATTGCACAGAACCATATTCCGGGAATCGCTTAACCCCAAGCGGAAAGGCACATAAATTCTGGGAATCGCCTACCCCGATGGAGGATACATATATATATATATATATATATATATATATATATATATATATATATATATATATCCATTACAATACATATAAATTCCGCGCATTACATATGTTGCAAAGGTCCAAAGCATGTACATTATAAGGAGCGCTTTATTATAAGTTTCATATTATTAATCCCGAAAAAAAAAGAACCAAAGGTCCAAGGCATATATATTATGGAGCGCATAAAACAAAGTTTTATAAGGTGGGACCCCTCCCCAATCGGATCGGAAATGTGAAGAGTCCAAAGGTGGAAGCGCATTGCAATTGCCGATTGGCGATTTCCGATTGGAATCGCATCGAAACTTTGGAGGGTTGAAATTGAAGAGCGCATTGCAGTTGCGATTTCCGATTTCTGATTGAATCGGATCGGAGCTATGGAATCGGCGATAATCAAGTGATATACAACTCCTGCGATTGTCGATTTCCGATTGAATCGCAATCAGAGCACATTGGAGTTGCAATAGTTGAGTGATATCAATTCAGGCGATTGGCGATTTCCGATTGAATCGCAATCGGAGTCAAAGCGGAGCATCGGGACATGCAAATGGAATTTGCGATTGCGATTAATCGCAATCGGAAGAACTTAAAAGTGATTCAATCGCATTAGAGTATTTGAAGTTGCGATTGCGATCAATCGCAATCGGAGCAGGAGCGATCAATCGCAATCAGAGCAGGAACGATCAATCGCAATTGGAGGAGACTCATTGCATCGAGAAGCGTGGCAAGTGAGCCCGAAAGGAGTTCTTATATGCTTAAAGAATTTTTATTATATTACGCCAAGAATTGATTTAAGTCATTTCAAAAGGAAGTTTGTATGTATGCCGAGAGTTGAAATTACATTATATGTATATATAAAAGGGCGCTGTTATATATATAGATATAACATGGTTGCGGTGGTATTAAAGTATTCCGCATGGTCTGTGGACCCACGGGCCTCGGCTCAAGGTGGAGGGCGATTATTAATGTAATAAAATTGTGATATATGTCTGTTCCGGCCTACGGAACTCGCCACATCAACAAGACACTCGTGGCACGAAAAGGATTGGAATTGCCCTGTTTTAAAAGTCTGCAACTACATTTTATTTATTTAAAAGGCACTGTTACACGTATGCAGCAATTACACCATAGAAGAGGAAAGAAAAGGATACAGAGCAGAAAAGAGTTAAAACATAGTCACAGAAAAGACAAGCACAGTCAAAGAAAAGCCAAAATACTAAATGAGTTGAACTCGAATTCATTTTGTAATTTTAATGTAATTGTTTTAATTGATTTTTATTGTTTGTGATGCATTGGCAAGTGTCCGAGAGGAAACAAAACTCCCACTGTAATGTTAAAATTGACACCTACAGTTATAATTCCTGAGTAAGTAGATAAAAGGAGTGAGAAGGCAGAAGGCAAAGAGACATGACTGTCCATTTCAAATTCCAAGTAGAATACAAACAGTCATGAGAGGAAATCTATAAATAATATCATCTTGATATTCAAAAAAAGGGGTTAGAGAGAGTAAATTTAGAGAAGGCAGAATACAGAAGAGTGAGGCAGAGAAGATTAAGAGAAGAAGAGCAGAAAGAAAAGCTACAGAACAGAGCTGATATCTGAGGTAAATCAGCAAACATTCAGTTTGATAAATTGAGGAAGTTGGAGCTTCCCTATCAAGTTGCAGCTTGATAGCTGTCAGTTGTAGCTGACTGAGGTTGGAGCCTCCTGTAGGTTGGTGCCTGCAGAAAATTGAAGGGAGTTGGTGCTTCCTTGCAAGTTGTAGCTTGCAGAATTGAGGATAGAGCCTCCTGTAGGTTGGTGCCTACAGAAAACAGTGGTGAGAGGGAGTTGGAGCTTGCTTTTGCATCACAACAATAATAAGATGTGGTTTTCTCCCTTTATGGGTTTCCACTTACATCTGTTGTCTCTATGTGTGCTTCTTATGTGTTGATGTGATTATTTAAATCTGCTTAATTTCTTGCTGCTTTCTACATAAGTATGGTGTCACAATAAATTAATATTGGCTGCAAATAAGATTGTTCACATATTAAGCTGTAAATAATTTTGGTGAAAATTTTAAAAGGCTAATGTATGTATTAAATTGATTCACCCCCCCCCCTCTCAGTTTAATTAAATATTCAACAATTGGTATCAAAGCAGGTTCCTTAGTACCAGTTTAACAGCTAAAAGGAGATCCTAGGTTCCCAAGATGACTAGTAAGGAAGGATACTCAACCAACAAAGCCCCTTTCTTCACTGGTGAAAATTATGCTTTCTGGAAAATCAGAATGAGGACATACATAATGTCTCTAGGAATAGAAGTCTAGGCTGCTGTGGAATTAGGATATGCCCCAAAGGTAACTGATACAGAGAAAGAAACAAAAAAAGAGTTTGTGGCTAATGCAAAAGCCATGAATGCCATCCTGAATGGATTGTGTGAAGCAGAGTTTATTAAAGTAATGCACAAAGACTCTACCAAAGAAATATGGGATACTCTTGAGAACATACATGAGGGGGAAAAGAAAGTGAAGGCTACCAAACTTCAAGTCTATAGAGCCCAGTTTGAGAACTTAAGAATGAATGATGATGAAGACATTGCCAGTTTCTTCCTAAAAACTGCAGAAATTATTAACAATATGAAAGCTCTTGGAGAAAAAATACCAGAAAGTGTAATTGTACAAAAAATTCTAAGATCTCTTCCATCCAAATTTAATCCAAAGGTATCTGCAATAGAAGAAATAGCTGATTGGGAGACCTTGACCATGAACCAGCTACTTGGAAATCTAACAGCCTATGAAATGAGGCTCCCACAGAAGAAGCCAAGTACAAGGGAAGCAGCTTTTAAAATAGAAAAGAAGAAGAGGGAGACATATGCTCATGCTCGGATGAAGAAGAGGCAAAGTTTGTCGAGAAATTGGATATAGGCTCAGGAAGATACAAAGGTAAACTTCCTTTCAAATGCTTTAACTGTGGAAGAGTTGGACACTATGCTGCTAAGTGTCCTCACAATAAAGTAAGGAATCAGCCTCAAGAGCCAGAGAGAAATAAATCAAAGAACTGGCAGAAAGGAAAGAAGTTCAGCAGAAAATCCTTCTATGCTCAACAAGACAGCAGTACATCTGAAGATTCAAATGAACCCTCAAGTGAAGAAGGAACCTCCGAATTCTTATTGATGGCCATAGAAGAACTTGAAGGAATCCTGCTAGAAGATGAAGAAGAAGAAGGGGAAGTCGACCTTGAGGGGGAGCTAAGAAGTGCTTTGGAAGAGATTGACAGACTTAAACTGAAATGCAGAAAACAAAAGGACATTCTTCTCAAGTATGTAAGAGAAGAACAAAACTCAGAAGTCCTCATGCAGCTGAAGGTAGAGCTTGAAGAAGCCAAAAATATAGAAGACATGTTACTTCAGCAAATCAAAGACAAAACCTGAGAACAAGAGAAGCTGGAAGAAGAAGTAGTATGCCTTAGGAAGAAACTAGAAAATGCTCAAAGAAATGTGGCTGTAAACTCGTCTCAAACAACAAGCTCTAGTAAGTTGAATGAAATCCTGGTTGCTCAAAGATCCCCTATGATAAAGACTAGAATAGGCTATGAAGAGGAATCAAGTAAAGGAAAAGAAAAGGTTGACAGAGAGATTATCTTTATAAAAGAAAAGAAGGAAGATGAAGCAGCTCAAACAACTCCTACAACAGAAGAAATCTGTAACAAGGAAGAAAGAAATCAGAAGAAATTACTAGTAGCAAAGAATGTAATAAATACTTAGACCCTTGAATATGGAAACCATCAAAGGAGATCCTTCCCTTCAATGAAGAATGCCACTTGCTATGTTTTCCATAAGCTGGGACACATTGCTGCATATTGTTATGCAAGGAGGAGCAATTCAAACCTGCAAAAGATGCAAGCAGTGAAGAGACTGTCTCAAACAAACAAATGGAGAAAACGACCTTACATCAGGTATGCAAATAATTTCTATGGTTATTGTTTTTATTGTAAGGAATTTGGCCATAAAATTATTGAATGTAGAAAGTATGGACAAATATTGATGTTCAACACCTCAAGGAGGTTTATGAATCAAAGAAATTTTGTTCATACTCATAATTCTGCAAAAACTATGATCAAATGTTGTATATGCAATCAAGTTGGACATATACCTTCCAAATGCCCTTTGAAAGGATGTGATTCATCAACTCACAAGAGATACCAAACAAAAGGATGTCTTCAATGGATAAAGAAGGAGAATAAGTGTGACTTAGCTCTAACTGCTCAAGACTTGAAAATTCAGTGGTACCTGGACAGTGGCTGCTCAAAACACATGACTGGAGACAAAAGCAAGTTTATAACTCTGGATGAAAAGAAATCTGGTAATGTTACTTTTGGCAATGATAAATCAGGCAAGATCAAGGGAAAAGGATCAGTCAGCATAGACAATGGCAGAGGAAAGGCCCAAGATTTATTATTTGTAGATGGGCTGAAAGCGAATTTACTGAGTGTTAGTCAGATGTGTGACAAAGGGTGTGAATTTATTTTTAGAGCACGGGATTGTGAAGTCAGATCAAGCACCACAGGTAAGACTCTGCTCAAAGGAGTTCGAACAGAGAGCAATGTTTACGTCGTGAAAGAGGAATATGAAGCATGCCATCTTAGCAAACTTGAGGAGTCATGGTTATGGCATAAAAGATTGGGACATCTCAGCTTCGATCACATCACCAGACTAAGCAAGAAGAAAGCTGTCAGAGATATGCCAGAAATAAAGAAGCCATCTAATACTATATTCAAATCTTGTCAATTGGGTAAACATACTCGCACATCCTTTAAGACCAAAGAGGAGTTATCAACAAGAAGACCACTTCATCTTGTGCATATGGATCTGTGTGGACCTGCAAGAACTAAAACACCAAGTGGAGAATCCTACTTCATGCTGATAATAGATGATTTCTCCAGAATGACATGGGTTGCTTTTCTCAAAAACAAATCAGAAGCTCTGGACAAATTCAAAATATTTAAAGCATTAGCAAAAAATCAGACAGGGTGCAAGCTAAAATGCATAAGATCGGACAGAGGAGGTGAATTCACAGATTATGAATTTGCAGATCTATGTAATGAATATGGCATAAAACAACGGTTTACTATTGCAGGAACACCTCAGCATAATGGAGTTGCAGAAAGACAAAACAAATCTGTTCAACAAATTGCCAGAGCCATGATGCAAGAGAATAATATTGCTCAAACCTTCTGGGCAGAAGCAGTGCACACAACAGTACATATCCTTAATAAATCTCACTTAAGGCCAAGCAGTGACAAGACTCCCTACGAACTGTGGCATGGAAAGCCAGCTTCAATCAAACATTTCAGGATCTTTGGTAGCAAGTGTTACATAGAGAATAACGATGAAAATCTTGGAAAATTTGATGCAAGAGCTGATGAAGGGATATTTCTAGGGTATGCATCCAAAAGTAAAGGGTACAGGTGCTACAACAAGACTCTTCGGAAAATAGTTGAATGTATTGATGTGAGATTTGATGAAGAACTTCCAAAAAATACAAGAAAAACAGACTACTGCAGTCCATCAGACAACCATGAAGAGGAAGATTAGAATGATGATGAAACAAGCAAGACAACAGAAGATGCAGAGCTGAGCTCGAAAACCCCCTCAAGATACACTCAGAAGAATCATCCTGAAGCTCAGATCATAGGAGATAAGAAAGCAGGGGTCCAGACAAGAAGGCAGCTAACAAAACAAACTGAAGAAGTATACATAGCCATGCTATCACAAATAGAGCCAAAGAAATTTGAAGAAGCCATTAAGGACAAGTCTTGGGTAAAAGAAATGAATGAAGAATTGGACCAAATTGAAAAGAACAATACCTAGGAACTAGTACCTAGACCAATTGAGAAGAATATCATTGGTTCAAAATGGGTATTCAAAAATAAAATGAATGAGGAAGGACAGGTAATCAGGAATAAAGCCAGACTGGTCTGCAAAGGATATTCACAAATCGAAGGACTTGATTACGATGAAACATTTTCCCCTGTAGCCAGAATGGAAGCTATCAGAATGTTCCTAGCATTTGCATGCTACCAAAACTTCAAAGTATATCAAATGGATGTAAAATCTGCATTTTTGAATGGAGACTTAGAAGAAGAAGTCTACATGGAACAACGATAAGGCTTCGCATTGACAGACAAAGAAAACTATGTGTGCAGACTGAAGAAGGCCCTATATGGACTAAAATAGGCTCCTCGTGCTTGGTACTCAAGGTTGGATAAATATTTACAAAAACAAGGTTTTAAGAGAGGTGGAGTAGACAACAATCTATACATAAAAACCCAGGAAAATGAACTCCTGATTGTTGTAGTATATGTTGATGACATTATGTTTGGAAGCAACAGAGATGAACTAGCAAAAGGGTTTGCTGATGATATGAAAACAGAGTTTGAAATGTCTATGATTGGAGAGCTCAGTTTCTACTTGGGACTGCAAATTCAACAAAAGAACACAGGCACATTCATCTCTCAAGAAAAATACTTAAAAGAAATGCTGAAAAAACTCAAAATGGAGGACTGCAAACCTATGACAACCCCCATGATCACACGATGTAGGCTGTGTGCTGATGATGGGACTGCAGATGTAGATCAAAAACTCTACAGATCCATGATTGGAAGTCTATTGTATCTTACTGCATCAAGACCAGACATCATGCTAGCAGTAGGACTAGTGGCAAGATATCAAGCAGCACCTAAACAAAACCATCTTTTGGCAGTAAAAAGAATACTCAGATATCTACAAGGAACAACACAATATGGACTTTGGTATCCTAAAGACAAAAGCTTCACCTTGACAGCATACACAGATGCAGATTGGGCCAATTGTGTGGATGACAGAAAGAGTACAAGTGGAGGTGCATTCTATCTAGGAGAAATTTTGGTGGCATGGTTAAGCAAGAAACAAACATCTATATCCCTGTCTACAGCTGAAGCAGAATATATAGCAGCAGCAGCATGTTGTACACAAGTCATGTGGATGAAGCAAACTCTTCAAGACATGAAGGTAAGCATTGATGAACCTATCTCAATTAAATGTGATAATACAAGTGCTATAAGTATATCTAAAAATCCTGTGCTTCACTCAAAAACTAAACATATTCCAATCAAGTATCATTTTCTATGGGAAAAAGTGGCTCAGAAGATAATAAAACTGGAGTATGTACCAACAAAAGAGCAGACAGCAGATATATTTACTAAACCACTTGCCAGAGAACCATTCGAATATTTGAGAGACAGACTAGGGGTAGTATCTATAGATACTATTATCTAATATGAAGAGAAAGTACAGTCTCAGGGGCAGAACAAAACGAAAATATCATTCCAGGGGGAGAACAGCCAACAAGATAAGCATAAAACAAGTCCACAGGATCAGCATAATCTCAGTATTATCAACATTCAGCATGAAAAAGCAACAAGGACCTTTCA
The DNA here is from genome assembly GCA_034641835.2 of Pinus albicaulis. Classification (NCBI taxonomy): domain Eukaryota; kingdom Viridiplantae; phylum Streptophyta; class Pinopsida; order Pinales; family Pinaceae; genus Pinus; species Pinus albicaulis. The sequence continues at coordinate 1,741,697,404 of CM076580.1, forward strand.
ATCATTACATACATCATCTCTGTCTGCAATCTACCACAGATTACAGGCACTACAAATGAAACACAACTATAGAACATATATCGACTCACTATATCAGACAGAGACAAAACGTATACTCAAGTTCGATAATGTATATCGGCTCACTATACCAAAGTGTTCTCTCAACAAGTTTCATACATCACTCTGGAGCAGCATGGTACAATTTCAGCAGAAGAGGACCTAAACGTAACTCAGAGAAAGGAAATGCAACAACAAAGCCCATACAGAGAGATGAGGCGTCGTCCTTTGCCATTGATGTCAAAGGGGGAGGAAGAACAAACAACAGGAGAAAGAGCAGGCAAACAGGAAGAGCAAGCAACAAGAGAAAGAGAAGGCAAACAGAGAAAGTGGATTGCCATCAATGCCAAAGGGGGAGACTATTGGAAATGTTGTCATTCATGGCAAAGGAGGCAAAGGAGGCAGCACTCAGGCAAAGGAGGCAGCGCTGAAGCAAAGACAAACAAAAGAAGCAGCGAATACAATGGAGGCAGCAAAGAAGCAAATGAAGGTAGAAGAAGCGAATATAATAGAGGCAGAACCGTTATCATAGAGACAGAAGCAGAGGCAGAATGACAGAAGCAGCAGAGGCAGAGGCAGAGCAGTTATAAAATTTCGAGAATCATACCCCAAGCCGGGCGTTACGCATATAATGTAGAACCATATTCTGGGAATCACACACTCCAACCGGCGTTATACATAACACAAATATTCCAGGAATTGCACAGAACCATATTCCGGGAATCGCTTAACCCCAAGCGGAAAGGCACATAAATTCTGGGAATCGCCTACCCCGATGGAGGATACATATATATATATATCCATTACAATACATATAAATGCCGCGCATTACATATGTTGCAAAGGTCCAAAGCATGTACATTATAAGGAGCGCTTTATTATAAGTTTCATATTATTAATCCTGAAAACAAAAGAACCAAAGGTCCAAGGAATATATATTATGGAGCGCATAAAACAAAGTTTTATAAGGTGGGACCCCTCCCCAATCGGATTGGAAATGTGAAGAGTCCAAAGGTGGAAGCGCATTGCAATTGCGATTGGCGATTTCCGATTGGAATCGCATCGGAACTTTGGAGGGTTGAAATTGAAGAGGGCATTGCAGTTGCGATTTCCGATTTCCGATTGAATCGGATCGGAGCTGTGGAATCGACGATAATCAAGGGATATACAACTCCTGCGATTGGCGATTTCCGATTGAATTGCAATCGGAGCACATTGGAGTTGCAATATTTGAGTGATATCAATTCAGGCGATTGGCGATTTCCGATTGAATCGTAATCAGAGTCAAAGCGGAGCATCGGGACATGCAAATGGAATTTGCGATTGTGATTAATCGCAATCGGAAGAACTTAAAAGTGATTCAATCGCATTAGAGTATTTGAAGTTGCAATTGCGATCAATCGCAATCAGAGCAGGAGTGATCAATCGCAATCAGAGCAGGAACGATCAATCGCAATTGGAGGAGACTCATTACATCGAGAAGCGTGGCAAGTGGGCCCGAAAGGAGTTCTTATATGCTTAAAGAATTTTTATTATATTACGCCGAGAATTGATTTAAGTCATTTCAAAAGGAAGTTTGTATGTATTCCGAGAGTTGAAATTACATTATATGTATATATAAAAGGGCGTTGTTATATATATAGATATAACATGGTTGCGGTGGTATTAAAGTATGACGCGTGGTCTGTGGACCCACGGGCCTCGGCTCAAGGTGGAGGGCGATTATTAATGTAATACAATTGTGATATATGTCTGTTCTGGCCTACAGAACTCGCCACATCAACAAGTCTACACTCGTGGCACGAAAAGGATTGGAATTGCCCTATTTTAAAAGTATGCAACTACATTTTATTTATTTAAAAGGCACTGTTACACGTATGCAACAATTACACCATAGAAGAGGATAGAAAAGGATATAGAGCAGAAAAGAGTTAAAACACAGTCACAGAAAAGACAAGCACAGTCAAAGAAAAGCCAAAAGACTAAATGAGTTGAACTCGAATTCATTTTGTAATTCGAATGTAATTGTTTTAATTGATTTTTATTGTTTGTGATGCATTGGCAAGTGTCCGAGAGGAAAACAAAATCCCACTGTAATGTTAAAATTGACACCTACAGTTATAATTCCTGAGTAAGCAGATAAAAGGAGTGAGAAGGCAGAAGGAAAAGAGACATGACTGTCCATTTCAAATTCCAAGTAGAATACAAACAGTCATGAGAGGAAATCTATAAATAATATCATCTTGATATTCAAAAAAAAGGTTAGAGAGAGTAAATTTAGAGAAGGCAGAATACATAAGAGTGAGGCAGAGAAGATTAAGAGAAGAAGAGCAGAAAGAGAAGCTACAAAATAGAGCTGATATCTGAAGTAAATCAGCAAACATTTAGTTTGATAAATTGAGGAAGTTGGAGCTTCCCTATCAAGTTGCAGCTTGATGGCTGTCAGTTGTAGCTGACTGAGGTTGGAGCCTCCTGTAGGTTGGTGCCTGCAGAAAATTGAAGGGAGTTGGTGCTTCCTTGCAAGTTGTAGCTTGCATAATTGAGGATAGAGCCTCCTGTAGGTTGGTGCCTGCAGAAAACAGTGGTGAGAGGGAGTTGGAGCTTGCCTTTGCATCACAACAATAATAAGATGTGGTTTTCTCCCTTTATGGGTTTCCACTTACATCTGTTGTCTCTATGTGTGCTTCTTATGTGTTGATGTGATTATTTAAATCTGCTTAATTGCTTGCTGCTTTCTACATAAGTATGGTGTCACAATAAATTAATATTGGCTGCAAATAAGATTGTTCACATATTAAGCTGTAAATAATTTTGGTGAAAATTTTAAAAGGCTAATGTATGTATTAAACTGATTCACCCCCCCCCCCCTCTCATTTCAATTAAAGATTCAACATATATATGACCACCACAAGAGTTTTAATGGTTGTCATTATCAATACATGATCACGGGGCATTTGTTAAAACAATATTATTGTTATTTGTTGGCTCAACACCACCCCTATGGGTTTGACCCTGGTTGGTTTGGCTAACGTATGTTTTAAATTGTAAAATATTGACTAGCATGCCACAATAGTTAATGTTAACAGTTTGACAAAACCAATTAATTTTATGCAGAGAAGCCTTTGACCATGCAAAAATTTGTAAGCCATTTATGAGGGAAATATTTTATCTTTTTCAGTTTCATTTCTTGCAGTGAATTTATAAGGTCGATAAAAATACAATGGAACCAGTAAGGGATCCATATGTTATATTTTTTATGTATTTTGAGCACTATGAATATTTTAATAGAAGAGGCCTCCCCGCTGAATATTAAAGAGCCCAAAGATGTAGGATTTTGAGTTAAAATACGAACTTAGTTATCAAATTCTCTGGTGAATTATTTCTTGTGTTTCAGTTGTTCTCATTTTCATGTTTTGACACTAAATTGGTGAAATTGTTTCATGCAAACATACTTAATAATTTATTGAACCAAATCAATTTTCAATAATTCCTGGATAATTTTGGTATCATACCATTTTTGATGGTTTGGTTTGATGGGAAAAGTTAAAGTTTGGTGAAGGAAAACTTGTAGAAGGAGATCTTGAGATTGGCTCGAGGAGAATTAGTGAAATTTTAGGTCTAACATGGGCATCCTAAGGAAATTATAAAATAAAAGTGGAAATAATAAAATAATATTAGATTACATCATCAAATTTTAGAGGGAAAAAAGAAAAAACTACTTTTTCAACTCGTATTTTTAACTTATCTCCGTATGGGTTTACTCAAATTTAGAGTGGGAAGACTCGTTGGATTTATAATTTGATTAATAATCCAAGTATTACCCATTTTTCATACTTTCGATGGACCTTGCTACATGAAAATTGAGAAATACATGAAAAACATGATTGCAATAATGTTTTTTCATGTATTTCTCATTTTTTGTGTAGTAGGGTCCAACAAAAGTATGAAACACGTGTACTCCTTGGATTAGGAATTAAATTTTGCATCAAAAAAGTAATCCAACTCTAAATTTGTGTAAATTGTTAAGGAGACAAGTTGAAAATACAAGTTGAAAAAGTAGTTTTATTATTTTTTAATCTTTTTACCTTTTTACCCCAAAAATGGTGAATCAACCTCCATGGTTGACATCATCACCTTGAATCCTATTGGTTCTTATAAATTTTATTTTGGTTGTACATTTTTCTTAGGAGGCCCATTTTAGACCTTAAAATTTCTCTAATGAAGAATAGTTTTAAGTGAAGATATGGATTCAAAAGGTGGTGGTGAACATCCTTTGTGATCGAATGCAGCCTTCGTGGATGCTATCTTGATTTTGCAAGATATGGTAGAAGAAATGTACCGAGAGTTTAAAAAGTAGAAGGAGACCGAGAAACATAAATATGAGAAATAAGGACCATCAATTTCAAGAAATAATGAAGAAACAAACGAAGATCAAAAATACCCTTTTTCTTCTCTTTTTCCTCCTCTCGAAACTTCCTCTTCGAAACCTTAGTTGAAACTGGATGAAATTTGAGGTATATTATAGTGTGCATCATATCATTGATGATGCAATCAAGATTAAATTGGCATAACTTCATCTTAAGAGAACAAAACTCATCTAGGTGGAAGAGAAAGTTGCAATAGAGAACTCAACAAGTTGGTAAGAACTTACCATCATGGCATGATTTCATTTATGCACTTAGAAAATAATTCTACCCATTTGGGTATAAGGATAAGGCCTTAGTAGAATGACAAAGTCTTAAATTGAGAAAAGGAAAATTAGTGCAGGACACATAAAACGAGTTTTGTAAGAAGGCCTTGATGTTAGGTATCACATTGAATACAAAAGAAACTCTTCTGAAGTACATAGGAAAATTGCTTTCTTATATTCATAATATTGTATTCATGTTTAGTCCCACTAACCTGGATGAGGTTTTTGTTCAAGCAACATACATTGAAATAGGAAAAACCAGAGTTGGTGTATCAACTGAATCAACTTCAAGAAAATAAGTCAAGAAAAAGGGAAATGTAAAGAGAACAAATTCAGTTGTGAAGGAGGAAGGTAAGACCTCTTACAAGCATTGTACGGAGGAAGAACATGGTGACAAGAAATGCAAGTAATTTCACCTAGAGATGCAACCAAAGCAGTTTAAAGAAAATAAGTGGAAGAAAAACGTTTCAACAACAACAAAACCATTATATTTTGGGTCATATTTAGGTGATGAGGCTCAAATTTCAACAATGGGCTTGGCAGGTAAATTTGTGGTTGGTAATGATTTTGATTCTGATGGTTTACATGTTTCTGAAGATAAGAATAGATGAATTTTTTTTTTACATAAGGGTCATTATGAAACATACTAATATCAATAGTTTTTTAGATAGAGGGTCTCAAGCTAAAATAATTTTAGAGGAAGTGGTTAAGTAGTTGAGATTGAAAACTAAATTTCATCATAAAGCTTAATCACTAAATTCGATGAGAAACAATAATAAATTGCGAGTAACCAAGCAATACAACTTAAAATTTTCAATCACATCTCGTTTTGTGGATGAGGTAACGTGTGATTTAGTGATGCTAGATGCATGTGGGATGGTATTAGGTAGCCCTTATTTGCATGATCATAAATCATTTTTCTAAAGATAACACAATCAATACCATGTTTTAAAAGGAACCGAATATATTGTGCACTCTCATCCCATTAAAGCAAAAAAATGTCTTATAACATTAAACAAGGTGGGTTATGCATGTAATAATGTCACACATATGTTCATAAAATATAAATCACTTAATCATAAAACAATTAAGATGAATTATAATCATGAATATGTGCTTAAGAAATCATAAATTGTACAATAGCAAGTGTCGTTTCATGATAAGTCAGGTCTTGTTCTAGTCATATAGATAAGTAGGGAATGGCTTCATTTACATCTATATATTCAATGTTGTTGATAATATTTTTACTGTTTAGAAATGTTTAGTTGTTAGAAATGGGGATGAACATAGATGTGGATGGAAAATGGCTCAATGTAATTTGTTATTTTTGTGTTGTGTTGATGGTTGTTTGGATGAGTCAGATCTACAAGTTTCGTGCAGGTTGGTATGATGATACAAGACAGGTGGAGGAACATTGTATTCACCTTACATCAATGTATATAGTCTTTTGGAGGTCCAAAAGGGCTTAGTGGGGAGTTATGATCCAAGAGGATCCAAAAATGGCTAAAAATTAAAAATCTCTAGATTCAGATGAGAGTAGTGTCATTGTGTAGGGCTTAAAAAATCGAATCTTCCACAACTTGAATGGGCGAAAAATGAATGTGTGTGTGGCAGAAGTCTTCTCAATTCAAAATTATATTCTTGAAGGCTATTATTTATCTCCTCATTTGAATTATGAGAATAATATGGAGAAGAAGAATATTCACTTGAAGATGGAGCATCATCCTCTTCTCTCTCTTTCTCTTGTTCCTCTTTTTCCATTTTCTCATCATAATCTACATATGTTATATCTACCATGTATGCCATATTGAGGAGGTCCTCATAGAGATGCTTGTGATCCTCCATTTTCCTTCTTTTTGCAAATTCAATCTATGATTATCCTTCACACTCGCAATTCACATCAGTGAAAATACCACTCTGTTACCAAACTTGATCTTGATTCTCTCAGCTATCGGAATTAACCAAGATATTTTACTTATGTGATGTTAGCAGAATTGCATGTGAAAGAGTATGAAAAACCAGATGTGTATACTTTAAAGAAGAAGAAACATAAATATATCCATCAAATCAAATAACACACACCACTTGATAACGGATTTCACCCAATGCGTGTTACATCTCCAGGCCCAGTGTCAACAGTGGGGAGGTCGCTTCATTAATTGTTGCAAGATGATGATGAGTACATGATGTTTGTAGAAATTATATGCACTAAGCATGCATATTTCCTAGATCCACTTGATCTCACACTATTTAACTTTATGCAAGATACTAAATCTATTCCACTTGTTAATATTTTGCGAAAAAATTAATTGCACACACATGTGAAGCATAAACAAAAATAATCAATCGCAAATAACACAGTTTTTAACCGGGAAAGCCTGAAGCTGAAAACCCCAACTATATATTATGTAACATGGAGATCATATGACAATCTCATACAAGCATAGAAAACATCACAAGCTCTCGATGCAAGTACAATCATCATACACTAATCGGGACCAATCTTGCAAATCCATGCACCGATCTTTGCCTCCTGCTTCTTTTTTGCCTCAACTGAAATCCCTGCGAGAGAATAGCTCTGAATTAATTCGAATTACCTTGCCTTGACAATCCTCATTGGCAACTCTAATGTGTGTGTGATGCAATCAATGCATCACTATAGTCACAACATATAGTCTATCTTGCCCTTTCACCTGCCTCTCCACTGGGTCTCCATTGAAACTGTCATGCATTGTAGTTAACTGCTATATTGTTCAGTTGATTAATGAGTTATTATTTGTGAATTAATTTAACTAATTAATTCACTCCACTCTCACTAGTGTATCAATCAGTTAGACTAGATACAACTAGCTCAACTGAGTCTAACTGAGTTAAACTAAATACAACTCCATAACTACTTCTTCCAACTGTGTCATAACTCTGCCACTTGAGTTCTAACTGAGTCCTCCACGCATTAGCTCTAGTAAACCCTTGGGAATTTCATAATCCCCTCAGTCCACTGATGTGCCACATCTGTGCACTGAACTGAAGTGCTCCAAGAGAATAATTTGTTGTTTAGAGTCTGATTATTATTAAGAGCTAATAATAATCGACATGCATATATTTTTAGTTCAGCGATCTATAAATAGACTTCGCCAAATTTTCTAAAAATAGAATTTCGTCTATTTTTCCAACTTGATCAACCATCCACAAATAGCATCAAACAACTTCTGAAATATGATCGTCATGTCTAAAAATAGACTTGCGCCAAAAATAGCCTGTGGGCCCACTTAGTGAAGGCGACTCTTTTCACTAAGCTCATCATCTTGTTGAATCTCAACACTCCCTCTCAACAAGCTAGGGATTATCCTTCACCCTGATCCTGCCTCTATGGTATTCGAATTTTCTCCTAGTGAGTGCCTTCGTCAGAATATCTGCATCCTGATCCTCTGTAGGAATGTACTAAAGCAACATGATCTTCCACTGCACACAATCTCTGATATGATGATACCGGATATCAATATTTTTATATCTATCATGAAACACAGGATTAATCGAGAGTTTAACGCAACTCTAATTATCACAATGTGTCACCATGGGATCTAAATGTGAACTGAACAAACCAACCAGGATCTTCCTCATCCAGATAGCCTCACATGCAGTTTGACTTGCTACCATGTATTCTGCTTCTGCTGAACTGAGTGCCATGGATATTTTCTTCCTGCTGTACCAAGAAACTGTCATAGATCCGATACTGAAAATCCCCCCTGATGTGCTCTTTCTATCTGTTGGGCTTCTTGCCCAATTTTCATCCGTGAATCCATGCAACTTCACCTCATTCGTTTGTTTGTACCGTAAACCATACTCAGATGTGCCCCTGAGATATCTTAGGACATGCTTGCCTGCCTTCCAAAAGATCTTGGTAGGCTTAACCATCGCTTGTGAAAGCTGGTTCACCGCATAGCATATGTCCGGTCTTGTATTGACTAATACATGAGCGAACCCACCAACTGTTGATAAAAAATGGCATCCACTACCTCTGCCGATGTAGCATCCTCTTTCTTCCAACTTCCTGGAAGAGGAGTGTCGATAGGCTTGCAGCTTTGCATGTGAAACTTCTCCAGTATCTCCCGAGCATACTTTCCTTGAGACACAAACAGTTCACCTTCCCGCTGCCATATTTCTAATCCAAGGAAATAATGAAGGAGGCCCAAATCCTTCATCTCAAACTCCTTTGCAAGATCTGCCTTGCACGAGTGTATCAACTGCTCATCACCTGTTAGTCTTAAATCATCAACATAAATTAAAAAGATTAAAATCTTACCCTCCACCACAATCTGGTATAGGTTTGCATCCGCCTCACTCTTGGTGAAGCAAAGTCCAGTGAAATAGCTATCGATCCGAGTGTACCAAGCACGGGGTGCTTGTTTCAGCCCATAGAACGCTATTTTGAGCCTGCACACATGCAACTTGCTGTTGAAGATCTCAAATCCTTCATGTTGCTCAATGTACACCTCTTCCTCAATGATCCCATTTAGGAACACAATCTTCACATCCATCTGATGAATGTCCCAACCCATCTGCGCTGAGAGAGAAAGGATGGTTCGTATGGAAGAATACCGTGTGACAGGTGCAAAGGTTTCTTCATAGTAAATCCCCTCAATCTGTGAGAATCCCCAGGCAAAAAATCTTGCCTTATACTTCTCGACACTCCCATCAGCAGCTTGCTTTACGTTGTATATCCATCTTGATCCTACAATTGATTTTCCCACCAGCCTTGGAACAATCTCCCAAGCACTATTTCTGACAATGGAGTCATACTCCTCCACCATGGCATCTACCCATGTGGGCTTCTGCACTGCTTCTTCGAAAGAAGATGGATCTGTCACGATACACTTGCTCATAAGAGCCATGTATCCAGTAAATCGATCAGGTGACGGTCTCTGTCTACGCTGTGATGTAGGGACTCCTACATTCTGTGCCGCATCAAGCTTCAGTCTCTCAGCTTCTATGGTACGCTTTCTGCCTTGTCTGGTGTTTGGTTCTCCATGAGTGGACTCCTCCACTCCATGAATCTCCTTGTGTGGCTGATCCACATCGAGAGGCTCATCTTTGGGAACAAGAATTTCCTCCTCCGCATGCAATTGTATCTCCCTCTCAAGCGACAAATTCATGGCTTTCACCTCATTGAATTTTATATCCCGTTGCACAAAAGTCATCTGACTGTCTGGAAAATACACACGATAATTATGGGGTTTTTCTGTGTACCCCACAAATATCCCAACTTATGTAGTCGGCTCCAGCTTCTTCCTGGCATCCTTTGTCACATGAATGTAAACATGTGAGCCAAAAATCTTCAAATTAGAAATATCAGGCTTCTTACCAGTAAAATCTTCTTCAGGTGTACTCATGCCAAGTACTCTATGAGGACAACGGTTTTGCACATAAACTGCAGTGTTGCATGCTTCCGCCCACAAGTGCATCAGTAGGCCCTGGTCATGCAGCATTGCTTGTGCAGCACCCACGATCATTCTGTTCTTTCTCTCCGCGACCCCATTCTTCTGTGGGTTATGAGGTGCTATGAGTTCTCTTCAAATTCCTTCTTTGCTACAGAATTCTTTGAATTTTCCCGAGATGTATTCACCACCATTATCGCTCCATAGAGCTTTCACTTGCTTCCTCGACTCCTTCTCCACCAATTCCTTGAACTCATAGAACTTTGAGAACGTTTCACTCTTCTTTTGCATGAAGAAGATCCAAAATCTACGAGAATAGTCATCAAAAAATATCACAAAATTCCTGTGTTTTGCTGTTGAAGCAACCGAGAAAGGTCCACACACGTCTGTGTGAATTCTCTCTAGGATCACCAAAGCATGGTTCTCCTTCTCATGAAAGGTGGTCTTCACAAACTTACCCATAGTACATCCCTTGCACTGATCTGATTGCGCAAGAGTACCCTTGGGAAGTCTAGTAGAAATTTGCTGCAAAATATTCAAAGTGCCATGGTGAAGATGGCCCAATCTGCTGTGTCATAATTCACCCTCATCCCGGCTCACCACTTCTTCTGCTTTGCCCACCATTGCAGTGCAGCCATCTACCTCCAGCTTATAGAGATTCTTAATTCTAACCCCTATCTTTTTGGTTTGACCTATTGTTTTATGTCGAAGGAAGGCTTTTCCCTCACTGAAAACAACATCATAACCCTTGTCTTCCAGCATTGCGACTGAGACCAAGTTCTTCTTCAGACCTGGAACATGCATGAAATTCTTCAACAAGAATGGATTACCGGAATCCCTCTCAAAGGTAATGGTCCTAATGCCAGTCGCACTGTATTGACCATCGTCTCCCATCTCTATATGCATCTAGAGGTCCTTCTCCTCCAATTCACTAAACAACTCTTTGTCTTCCATCATATGGAAAGACGCACCACTATCAAGATACCACACCGATCCCATGCAACTTGAAACCAAGAAAGCGATCAATGAGAAATCAAGCTCAAATTGCAAGGCTAAGGCCTCTCCAGCTACAGATCCAGCAACCTACTTTTTCTTCTTCTTTTGTGCACAGTTAGTGGCGAAATTTCCATGCTCGTGACAGTGAAAACACTTCACTTTCGACAAATCCTGCTTCTTACCTTTAGCACCGGATTTTGAAGAAGATTTCTTCCCCTTCCCTTTCCTTGCTTTGGCAGCCAAAGCGAAATTCTCTTCATCTTCATTCTTCGATGAAGATCCATCCATGGTACCCCGCCTTATCTCCTCCTGCACAAGATCCGACCAAAGTCGCTCCCATCCCGGAAATTTCTCCCGTCAATTGACAGAGTCTTCGTAGATATGCCAACTCTTCGGAAGCCTAGGGAGAGCCAAGCTCACCAAATATTCTTCATCAACAGTAACCCCCAAACTTCCCAGTTCATCCTTGAAGTGGACAAACTTCGTGAGGTATTTTGGAATACTGCTGCCTTTCTCCATTTTTATTTTTCTGAGCTCGTCTCTAAGCGCCAACTTCCTCTATTCACTTCCACTTCGTAGAAAGCCTGTCAAAGCCTTCCACATTAAGAATGGAGTGGCTTTCCCGTGAAGGCTAGACACAATATGGTCCTTCACACCTTCCAACAGAATCCTCCTCGTCTTTGTTGTCTTCTTTTGCCATGTGTCAAGTAATGCAACATCGCTAGATCCTGGCTTAGGAACATCGTTATCGATGAACTCCTTTAGTCCATTATCCTCCAGCACTACCTCCATCCTATCCTTCCAGGCTATGTAATTCGAGCTCCCATCAAGGGCATACTCCAATCTCAACCCGTTGAAAGACATTTCAATGTATACTCGATTTCTGCACCAAGAATCTTCTGTAGCAAATTCGAATTGTCCACCAGCACAAACTCACTTCACAATTGCAATCTTCAATCAACAATGCTTTGATACCATGTAGAAATTATATGCACTAAGCATGCATATGTCCTAGATCCACCTGATCTCACACTATTTAACTTTATGCAAGATACTGAATCTATTCCACTTGTTAATCTTTTGCGGAAAAATTAATTCCACACACCTGTTAAGCATAAACAAAAATAATCAATCACACATGACACAGTTTTTAACCGGGAAAGCCTGAAGCTGAAAACCCCAAATATGTATTATGTAACATGGATATCATATGACAATCTCATAAAAATCTTCTCATAAGCCCTCAATACAGTACAATCTTCATACACTAATCAGGACCAATCTTGCAAATCCATGCACCGATCTTTTCCCTCCTGCTAGCGTGCCTCCACTACACAATCCCTGTTGAAGAATAGCTTTGAATGAATTTGAATTAATCTTTCCTTGACTGCACAATCCTGATTGGAAACTCCAATGTGTGTGTGGTGCAATCAATGCATCACTATAGTCACAACAGATAGTCCATCTTGCCCTTTCACCTATCTCTCCACCGGGTCTCCACTTTCTAACCGCCATGCATTGTAGTTAACCTTCAAGTTGTATTAGTCTAATAAACTTTTTGGAATTAGGCACTTCTCTCAAATTAATCCATGTGCCACATCCGTGCACCAAACCGAAGTGCTCCAAGAGAGTAAACTGAAGTTTATAGTCCAAATATTATTAAGATTTAATAATCGACATGCATCTATTTTTAGATCAACGATCTATACATAGACTTCGCCCAATATTCTAAAAATAGAATTTCATCTATTTTTCCAACTTGATCAACCATCCACAAATAGAATCCTGCAACTTCTGAAATATGATCATCATGTCTAAAACTAGACATAGTCTAAAAATAGACTTGCGCCAAAAATAGCCTGCGGGCCCACTTAGTGAAGGCGACTCTTTTCACTAAGCTCATCATCTTGTTTAATCTCAACAATGTGTTCTTTTCAAATATAAGGAATAACTCCCTTAACTAGAATGACATATCTCTCCATGAGATGCTCTTATATAAGAACTTTCACTCATAAAATCTCTCCTTGAGCATGAAAACATATAAATATCTCACATAAAGTGGCGTACAATGATCCTCTCATAAATTGGCATACATGGATCTCAAATTAAAATCCTCATCTCAAAAAAAATCAAATGAATACATGGAAACAATGCATCTTATATTTTAAAGTATAGGGACAACTTGAAAATCGGCTACTTAAACAGACATGTACCATCACATTCCATATGAAAAATCATGAAATATGAGTATAAATCGAACCCTTTCTAACTTGGTAAACTTTGGGCTCCCTGAAAATCTCAAAGATTCCTAAAATATTCTCTTTTACGGGCTGACTGAAATTCGACTGCTCAAATGAAGAAATTTATTACACCATCACATTCCTTGTGAAAAACTAAGAAAAATGTGTATAAAGTCAGCCTGGTTCTAAAACTTTCAATTTCGGGGCTCTAGGGAATCTTTCAGATTCCATGTAGATTGCTACGTTAATGTTTCAACTTCATGGTTCTTCCCTCAACATTCTTCTCCTAAAAAATATGCTTCTCAGATCAAAAATATGATCACGCCATTAGACTCCTGGAAAAATTCTAGTTAATTTGAGTATAAACTTGGCACAATTCTGATACTGTGAAAATTTGGCTCCAAGGGAATCCCAAATATTCCTCATGACTCCCCTATGTCAAGGTTCCACACCTTGGTTTCTCTGCTCAATTTTCATTGCCTCCGTTTTGTCGCTGGTTGAATGGTAGAATTGAGGGTTTATAAAAAAAATCACGAGCGGACTAACCAAGGCTAGGCCACTTGTCATCTGAATTGGTGGATTGATAAAAGGAAATTGGTTGGAGGAGGTCTATGGGTCAAACCCATGAGCCTTCCCCACTTTTCAGTTTTTTTTTTTAATATATGTGGAATGAGGGGCTGCCCGTGGGGTGGGTCGACCAAACCAACCAGGAAGGTTCAATCCCTGCAGACCTCGTTATAATATATGTTTACGTTAGTGGTTGGGTCATGGCTCAATGGGTGGTAGGTATGCCAATAGTGGCCCACCCCTGTTATATATAATATGCACACAACTCGGGGTTGGCGAGGTTTGGCCACTCGCCAATGCATATTTAATTTATTTTTTTAATAATAAAATGGAAAATACCCATTAGCAGATTTTGAGGGGTTACCGACCATTTTAAGTAGGTGACAATTTTTCCATTTCCGACCGCCAAAAATTGTTTTCGTAAAGTTCCAATTTGTCACCTCGTTAGTGGCCGCCAAATTTTGCAGCTCTGCGAGATTTAGTTGGGCTCCAAATTTAGTTGGTGCTTTTCCAAATTTAGTCAATGGGCCTAATTGACCAAAACTTTGACTGACCATAAATTTCACATACGATGTTGGATTGAGGTGTCATTTGCACCATTGGAAATATTGTGACGATCTCTTCGATTTGAACTTGGTATCACGACAATCCAATAATTTTGATTTTTAAGCCTTATTTGATTTTTGAGCCTCTTTGGAGCCACCTAGATCAACACATTAGACAATCCATTGTAGTGATGATGTATCTAGCATGTGAGTGTCACATTGGTAGGTTAATCAACCCTACAAAATCAACTTCCCACTTTTCAAATGCTCCAAGTGCACTGACTAGATGCAAAGTAAGTTCGTCCTCCTAAGATGGATGACCAACTCTTTGAAAAATATCCCATTTATTAGAATACTCTTTAGTATCCTTAAATAATGTTGGCCACCACAAACTAGCTTGAAAAACTTTCTGAGCAGTTGTTTTGCCTCCAACATGAGCTCTTGCAACTCCTAAGTGATGTTCCCATAAAATTTTATCCCTTTCATATTCTAAAAAACACTGGTAGGGGATTTGATCAAGTACCATTTGATACAGCTGATCTAAAGTAATTTAATAGTCAGCATCTCGGAAAAACATATGTTGTTTTTTATTTTTTGTATAATCATAAGGAAACTTTTTGGTTGCTAGAAACAACACAAAATCATCTATATAATCTGGAACTGCTTAAAATTTTAATAAATGTGCATCAAGTAATTTGTTATTAATGGATCCACTAGATTCACCTGATTCCAATCGAGATAAATAATCCTATCCCACATTTAAACAACTTGGGTTGACAATAACTTCAAATTAAATTTCTTAAAATAAGAAGAGACATTTTCATATCCTTCCCTCTAAGATAGGTTTATTAACTAAATACTTCATAGTAGAATGTTCTGTAAAGAATTTAAAAGGACCACCCAAAAGAAAATGTCTAAATTTTTGTAATGAATACACCATGGAAAGGGCTTTCCACTTAGTATGTGTATATCTCTTATCCGTAGTAGAAATGTTTCTACTAGCGAAATAAATGGGATGATCCAATTTACTTTCTCTAGGCTGAGTCAAGATAGCACCCAAAGAAATCCCGGATGCATCTATATGGACATGGATTTCCTTATTACAATTTGGATAAACCAAGATTGGCACACTTGCAAGCTTCTCCTTCAATGTATCAAATGTAGTATCACATCTAGTAGTCAAATCAAAACACTCATACTTCTTCAACAATTTTTCTAGTGGTGTAGTAATCAGAGAAAAATTGCGGATGAAAATGTGATAGTATCTTGTGTGTCCCAAATATGACCTTAAATTTTTAACACTAGTCGATGGTGGCATATTCAATATCACTGCAACCTTGGAAGGATCTATGCATTTTCCTTCCTTACAAACTATATTTCTGAGCAACGTTCCAAAAGGGACGGAAAAAATACACTTCTTCAAATTCAGAGAAATTTGTAATTGTCTACAACAATCAAACATCACCCTGAGAAAACTTGACTGGTTTTTAAATAAATTGTATATTGTCCAATAATCCATATATACCTCAAGAAACTTATGATTATAGTCTCGGAATCCAACAATCACAATCTCGAAAACATAGTGGGAGCATTCTTTAGGCCAAACATCATGACCTTATAAGCATAGGAACCCGACTTAGTTGTGAAGGTATTCTTCTTCTAATATTCTTCTACAATGCAAACTTGGTGATAGCCAGAAACAACATCAGTAAAGAAGTGGGCTTCATTACCTACAAAATTATCCAAGACCTCATCACTAGAAGGAGTAGGGAATGTATCATGAAAAAAGGCATTATTAAGGCTTCTATAATCCACACCAATTTTAATCTCTTATGAATCTTTATTATCTTTGATTACAATGGGATTGATCCACTCTACCTCTTCAACCATAAATATAAGTCCCGCAATCAACATCTTATCAATTTCCTCCTTCACCGTATCTTTGAGTCGTGGATTTAATTTGTATGGTCGATTCTTAATCGACTTTGCATCAAGTTTCAAAACTATATTCATCTAGCCTAGATATCGTTTAATCCCCTTAATATTTGAGACCGAGGTAGGGAACAAATCCCCATACTCCTTTAAAAACCGAAAAACTTCCTTAGTGTTTTTCTCATCCGAATAACTACCAATAGAGGTGATTTTGGGCTTTTCATTGGTCCCAATGTTAAATTTATGTAGCTTTAATGGTTTTAAATGTTGCATTTCCTTCATAGGGTCTTCTTTTATCTGTCTCTCCCCCTCAGATTATTTAAAATATAAGTTCCTTAACACCTCTAAATCATCATCAGGTTAGTTATCATTTTTTCTAAAATTTAAAACCTCATGAAATCCAGATTCATATTGATGTGCAAAGTCTCCATACCTGCTACATTCCTCAAAAAAATTTCCAAAAGGGAACAACGCATGTTTAATAGCTTTTAATGCTTCAATTGTCCTCAGATCTAATATGAGAATGATAAATTTCAACAAATTTAGGTCTCAAAATATCTAAATCCATTGTCTGCCTCTTCATTTTCTCCTTCAGATACCAATCTTGTGGGAAAGTCCCCAATGTATGAATCAACTGGTGCATCCACATCACAGTTGGAAAACCAATTTCTAACCAAACAAAATTAGAAATTTGTAATTTATTTTGCGAACCAGTGTACCCATTTCATTTGGGAATCGTACTAGAGGGATTCTCTAGAGTAGAGAATCTACAGAACATGCAAAATTTAACAGTTTCCCAATCTTGGAGGTGGTTAAAATGGACTCCCCACCATCTCGCAGGGGTCGATTCACATGTAAAGCAACATCCATAAAATGTATATTCTTTCCTTCTTAAATATTGGAATCAACATCTTTAAGAAAATTCACAACAAGTCCAATACCATAAAAAGTAGGGTATTCTCGTAACTCAGTTTCAATTCATTGAACACATCGAACAATTACTCAGTGCTAAGAATACATCTCATGGTCTTCTTGCTTCCAAACATCCATCGCAACATATGAGCCGGTCTCAGTGCCTCGAATACTTCTCCAACTAATAGAACCAACTACAGTAGGATTGATGTAGTATACTCTCTTTCCGGCAGTAAGATAATACAACTAGTCCAACAAATTATACTCCTCCATGTCATATACATTTTCTATAAATCTCATACCTTGGTAGGGGTATAAGGGTTGTATGACCCAGACTCTATCTACTTTAAAATTCATAGTCTCCCTTTTCAAATCAATAACTATATAGTTTTCAAATTCCCAATCGATTCCCAACAAAGATGGATATAGGTCCTTATTAACCATAATATCTATCACCTTTAAGTATGCATATGTATTTACACCTACAATATCAGCCTCAAGATCCTCCAATCAACCAATAGGTAGGATGTAGTATTAATTTTCCATTCATAGCTAAATTTGGGTAAAAAACTAGCTTCGGTTTCCCCAGTTCCTCCCAAGTTTTCCTCAAAAAAATATTTACATCCAACCCAAGATACAACATAAAATATTTAATTATGATATCCCGCAATTTGTACATCTACTTAAAAATCTCTTCCTTTTCTTCACTTATTCCTCCAAACTCTTCTAGAATGTTTTTCATGTAAATTGACAGGGATAGTATCATCTGAGAATTTGTCATATTTCACAATTTCCTTCAATTTCTTGTGCAACTAGCCAGCCAATTTCTCGTCATTCATAATTTTCAAAAATAACTTAAACCAGTCTATTGTTTGAGACAACTCCTATGAAAATATTAGACTATTAGCCTGCACTCATCCCTAATTCCCTGCACAAGGGTTCTGAGAAGAAAGAAAATTCCCAAAGATTTCAGTTGCATCCTTATAATATTCTTTCTTCTAATTATAATCATAGGACCTCTCAGGTTACACAAGATTTATAATAACAGGTTTCTCACAAGTCCCAATATTAGCTCCAGTTTGTTTTCCTCCTATGGTAACAATTTTGATGTTAGGCTACATATATGACTTCGGTTCTCTCAGTTCTACATTGATCAAGTTTTCTCCCTTTAGATTCTTGCACTCCTCCCACTGAGCAATGAGTGCTAGAAAATCCTCTGTGGCATGTGGATTTACCCGACAGTGTGAGCACCAAGGCATCCTTGGCATCAGGAAATATCACACAACATGACCCTCTTTATCATAGTTATAACATCTAAATGGATATCTTCCTATAGTTCTCCTGCCCCTTGGATCACCTCCTCCTCGGCCACAAGGAGTCTTATTAACTCTAAATTTTGTATGGTAAAGGCGATTGACCAAAGCATCCAAGGATATACATAGATCCGTATGGTGTGTGTGTGATCCAAAAAAATCCCAAAATATATTATTTTCCACATTGGAATACTTCTAAAAAATAGGACACGGATGTGGTGAATGACGATAAGTTTTGCAAATTTCATAATACTCATTCATAGAAATACCTTGGTGATTGGGAAATTCCTAGTATTGGGTGTGTCCTTTAATGGCATGGTTGAAGAAATTTGTGCAACCCTAGTGTTATGCAGTAGTGGAAGGGTCCCCATAGGCATAGTAGATAGTCCCATGCACCTCAGTCATGGAAATTTTGTAACATGATGTCCCTCAACTTGAAAATTTGTGTACCAAATTTGAGGCCTCATCGGTCATGTATAAGTAATATCCTTTAATATTTCTGTTAAATTAGAAGTTTGATTTTGGAGTCCCATAATAGCAGGGTCAGTGGAATAAATTCCTGGTCTGTATTATTGAGGATATCCTACCATTTCTTGAATTTTCATTTCCTATGATAAAGAATCGTGCAAGGTATCCATATTCAATTTTTAAAAAAGAATAATTCTTTAATAAATCAATCCCTTCGATGATGGGGATCAGTTGGATAATACAATTTACTAATGGTATCTTTAAATCATTACATACACTACCAATTAGATTCTCCTTCTATTTTCCTAATATATAACAGTTCTAGTAAATCCTTGCTGATTTGATTGGAAAATTTTAAACTCCCAAAGAAAGTGTTGTTTAACTTGGTCCATGGTGGATTTTAGATTCAAATCAAACCATTTGATGAACCATTACAGAGCCCAATCCCACAAAGTTTTCGAAACTCAATGAGCTTAGTAGCCTTAGGAGTCTATGTTTCCCTCCAAATGGATTCACATAGGTACCAATGCTGCTCAACGTCCCAACCTCCCATGTCAGTGTCCAAATGTTCAATGATCAAATGTACTCTTTCAAGTTTACTTAGTAGTGGTCCTAGGTCAAAATTTCATGTTTCAAGTCAGTTTTCAAATAAAATTTTGTTCACTGAATATGTCTAGGTCTGAAATGATATTCCCTTCACTCCATTCATGGTCATCATTATTTCAAAGTTCATTTCATTCCTCAATCATCTAGGGTCTGAGGTCATTCACCACACCTTCATTTAGGTCAGAGTCTAGGTCTCATTTATTTCACCACCATTAGAGTCAATTATGTCATAAAAGAAAGCGAAAAAAATCTCATTTTCACCATACAAGTCATTTGCATAGGGAGTTAGAAAATATAGGGAAATAAGAAAATATTTCCTCTCTTCTCACCATCATACTCCACGGCTGCCATGGGTTGAATAAAAATAAGAAAATTTGTGCCAACACTACATGTGCTACGCAGGTGATGCGCTTTTGGTGTTTGAGCTCCAAACCAGTTCTCCAAGGTTCAAAACCACTACAAAAAGTTTCATACACTTCCTAAACAGTAAGTGGACACCCTCCATACCTCTCTCAAGTCAAAATTCATCAGCAAATGAGTGGTTTCCTTCATTAGGTTACCTCCACTACGTTTTTGGTGTTTTTTCATATTTTTTTTGTTTCAGCTGATAAAACCCTAATATAACCATCTAAAACCTTCATATAACCTTCATACACCATACCATAACATATCCTATCACTCAAAACCCTCTTTTCCATAAATTTAATTAAAACCCTAATTTTTACTACATTTTGGCAGAAAAACTAGTGAAACCCTTGTTTTGATCTTTTATGTACCTTTCACATGCCCATTTCCAAAAATTCCACTTGCATCCTGTAGCCAAATCATCACCCCACCTCCCAAAATTTTTATTAATTTTCCCCTTACTTCCTTCCACTCCATTTCTATCCCTAAAACCACTCTACCACTATCCCCTATTTTCCTAATTTTCCTCCTTCCCTATCCACTACATCAAGCTAGGGCTTTCCTTGTTGAAAAAAATCATGGAGGGTGAGAAGAAGGTCCATAAGAGAGGTCACCATTCTATATTTGAGCCAACTCAGACCCATAGCATCATTTTTATAGCTTCGTGATCAAGCCAGAGTTTACATTGCACACAGGGACAATTTGAATTCAAAATCCGTTTATGAAGTAATGAAGATGAATTTTACAAAAGTGAAAGAGGTTTTATCTCAATAATAGGAAGAAAAAAAAAACATCCTTCATTTTATGCAAATGTGTTATGGTTTGATATACATGCTCAAAATAAAGTTGCTCCAGGTCATTTTCTCCACTTTTGGACAGGTTGTCTTCAAATCACTTTTTTCATGGGTTTAGAGTAGGGTTTTGCAGTGCTTGATGACTCCATTCTGTAGCAGAAATCCTAATAATTCCAACCATACCACGTGAAGCCCAAAAATACTCTGTGAAGGCCTCCAAAATCCATATCAAAGTAGGTGTTACACTTCTGCTCAGAGTGCGCTACGCTTCTGCAAATTTTTAGTGATCAACTTCAAACTTGGATTATTAGAAAATGGGAAAGTATTTTGGAAAAATGCAGGAGACTGTTGTTCATAACATGCCAAAGAAAAAAAAACTCTCTAATTTTTGCAAAAAACATTATGGTTAGAGAGATATTGATCCATCCTAAAGCCCTATTTTTGTGGAGTTTTGGCAAATCCTTTGTTACATTTCTGGAATCAGTTGTTACGATTCTAGGAAGTGTTGTTATGCTTTTGGGAAGTGTTGTTACACTTCTAGGAATTGTTGTTACGCTTCTATAATTTGGTATTACACCTCCATAAAGGGTTAAAAATTAGGGTTTTGGCTCCAAATATATTCAAACAAGCTCAAGGCTTGTGACCACTGATCGTTGAACCTCTCACAAACAGTAAGTCACTACTCTCATACCCTACCTTGGTCAAGTTATTGAGTTTTCAAATCATTTTCATACTTTATAATTCTCCATATCATCATTTCTCCATGACATAGAAAGACTTCATTTGATAAACCCTATCCTACTCCAGATAAATAAAACCTAACCCTAGTACCTAAACACTCTCCTACACCTCGCATATACCTCACACTCTCATCTCCAATCATCCATATTGTCCCTAACAGTCATTTTTATAAAACCCTAATTTCTAGCAAATTTTCACAATTAAAAATTGGAAATTTCTTGTGTTTTATTGATCCCATCACCCTCTTAACATTCATTTCACTTCATTACACCCACAATATGGAGCTAACATGCCACCCTATTTACTGATTTTTTTCTAGAATTTTCCCTAGCTCCATAACCCTTCATCTTACCCCCTAAACCTACCTCACCCCTACACTCTGTTTTTTCAATATTTCACTACATATACCAATCCCATCAACATATTAGGGTTTTTAATCCTTTCAGTGATAAAAAATATGGAAAGTGACAAGAATAACTTCAAGGGAGGACGCCACCTCAGGTTAGAACCGTTCACCATGCATGAAATCAATGCATCACCCTTGGCCAAAAGATGTTTTGAGAGGATTGGATGTTTGGCGTTTTGTGAGAAGAAAAAATGAAGCTTGAAGAGAATGATAGATTATATTTGTTGGTTGAAGCTTCCTTGGATGTTTATATCATCATTCACAGGTGCTACAAAACCAATTTTGAGAAGTTTTCAATAATTTTGGCATTTTATTTTTTTTATTTTTGCACAACTTTGGAAATTCCTCCTCACAGAAGCATAGCAAAATTTTGTTACGCCTATTTTGGGGGCATCCAAATGATGATTTATTTACATGGTTGGATTAATTTTTATGAGTACATTACAGATCCGGAACCCCCTTGGCATGAAAATATTTAATTTTGAAGAAAAGGCCAAAAAAACACTCATTTTTCATGTTTCTTCCAGCTTTTTGGAGCCTCTGTTACGCGTTTGGAGTAACCTTGTGAGAATGGATTTTCGGAGGCCTTACTATGGGTAATTTTGCAAAATACAAGATGTTATGGAAAATATATGCATATGGATAGTTGAACGTTCTTTCAAAAGTGGATTTGGACTCCTCAAAGTGCCTCAAAAGTGTCTGCAAACCTATGTTATGCATCTGCAAATTTCTATTACCCTTCTATCAGAAACGTTACAAATCAACATTGGATTCCTAAGGACACTTGTCAAGCTCATAAAATGTCACAAATTCAAGGTTTTTATGTCCTATGAGTTGGAATTATATTTATTGAGTTGTGTTTTTCCTCCTATCATGAGGGAATATGTAATTTAATGTAAGGGACAAACACTCCGAGTTCATAGCTAAAATTCATGGAATGGTTTCTAACCTCCCTAGAATCTATGAAATGACTCATATTTTGTATTTATGATCCATTTTGGATGGGATTTCGATGTGATGAGGTTTCATAGTCCATATTTTCTATAAGTAGAATCTATTTACTCTTTTGTGGGGTTGGATAGTCTTATTTTGCAATGGAGCTCTTGTAACCAACATTTTGGAATGAAATCAAAGACAAATTTGGAGAACCTGTGTTGAGAAGCTTGTGGTATGCATTGGAGCATTTTTTCTTCTTATGTATGTTTATATATTCATTCTATATGATATATCTTCTTCTTTCATATACATCTTTCTATATATTTATCTTGTGATTTTATAAGCATAAATCATGTAGGTTCATGCTCTTTATTAGGTAAGGTTTACATTGCTATATCTATTTTCTTCTAAATGAATGAATTCACCTCAGTGATCATTCAAACTCTCTTTCACCTCATCCTATATTAAATGACATATTAAACATTATTTCAAACTACCTATCTAGCCTCACATATTCTCTGCAAATTGACCTTGGAATTTAGACCTAAAAAACCCTACACACAATCTTTTCACTTACCTTTCTATCCAGCATGTAAAACATTAAAAAAATCCTATTTACTGAGCTTAAATACCTAGCCTAAGATCATTATATTCTTAGTCATTCATTTGAATACAAAAGTGAAAATGAGAGAGCCCTCTCTAGTCATGGTAGGGCTAGTTTCCTAACCTAAATCCTAGTCTATGGTTACCTTTCTTCAATCCCTTTTTCAGCCTTGGGAAGTTGGGGAGAGTGATAACATTTTTGGCGCTATTGCCAG
The DNA here is from genome assembly GCA_034641835.2 of Pinus albicaulis. Taxonomy (NCBI): domain Eukaryota; kingdom Viridiplantae; phylum Streptophyta; class Pinopsida; order Pinales; family Pinaceae; genus Pinus; species Pinus albicaulis. The sequence goes on from CM076580.1 coordinate 1,741,721,265, forward strand.
GGAGCGAAGGTTAAATATTTCCCGAGAAAGAATGAAAAAGATTAGATTTGATTGCTGATGGTGAACAGTGGTTAGGCATAAGAAAGGCTACGCATATTTCATCCGGCGACTCCACTGTCGAAGAATCCAAAAGTTAAGATATTTCATGGTGACTCCACTGTTAAAAAATCGATAGCTTCAAGAACTATTGGCTACTTCACTATTTTCAAGATGGATTCAATTGTAATAAGGAATGCTAGGTATGCTCCTATGCATCATGATCATGTTCCAGGCTTTCCAAATCCTATGCCTCAAGTAGATTCACAAACATGCTTGCCAAAATTCAAAGATGGAAAAGTTTATGATGCTACACTTCATTTAATAAGATTTCATATGCATGTGCGTAAGATGAAGATTAATTTTCATGAAGTTTGTTTAAAGAAGATATTAATGATCACATTATAGGAAAAAATATGGTTTTGGTATGAAATCTTGCCTCCTACTTGTATTTATTCTCTCAAGGAATTTCACTCAGTATTTTTTTAGAACTATAGAGAAACTTGTCCTTCATTGCTTTTGATTAAGGATTGTTGTGATCACTTTGAGAAGTTTATTCAAGAGCTAGAAAGTTCTTATGGCGATGAAGAGTTTATGGATGGTGAACATTTGGATGATTTGAATGAAAACCCTTTTCACCTCCATGAGAAGATCATGGATGACAGCAAACTTGAGAAGAATTCTTCAAAGGATGACATTTATCTTCCATATTTCGAAGTTGATGATAATTTGCAGCAGTCTTTCCAAACTTCAAGTGATCAAGATATATATGAAGATGTTCTGTCCAGCTACTCTTCGTCCCTATCCTCTTCTAATTTTTTAATTCAGGAAGAAATATGTGTAGATCAGAATTTTGAGTTTTCTTGTAAAGAAACTATAAAGAGTCACGATTTATCCGTTGAGGTAAAAAATAATGTACAACAAGTTTTTTGTATTGAGTTTGATGAACATTTTCAACAACCTTCAAAGGATAAATATGTAGAATTTTTTGAGAGCTGAGACAATTCTCTTTCTGATATACATGAAAAGCCACTAGTAGATATTTGTGTTGAGGCTGATTTGGCTACCTCAATTGAATATTTGCAAGAACATACAATTCTTGTCGCTGATCTCGATGATATGGAAGATCACATTAGTACATTTATATTTAAGAGGGATCAACCAAATAAATAAGAAAAATCATCCATTATATTTAAAAGCATTTCCCTTGTTTTTGCTAATCAACAAGAGGTAATCTTTCATGATTTTCAAGACCCCTCAGGTAGTATTTTGGAAGAATCAGAAAATATGGAGTTTTTTTTCTTCACTAACACAGAGATTGTGTTTAGTTTTCAGTTGGCATTGTCATTACCACAACGCTTTTATTTTAAGGAAATTAGGAGGAGTAAGAAATCAGATAACCATTTGCTTTCATGGTTTCACTAGATCTTCACCTTCAATTGATCAAGTTATTTATGGATCATTTCGAGTAGGTAAGGTGTGATGAATAATCTCAACATTCTGAGCATCTTTTTCAATTTCAATTTCCAGTAGAGTTTGCATTTGATGATGTATAGTTCAGTTTTCAGTTTGATTTGAATTAGTTTGAGGATTATAGCTGCAGTGACTCCATTGTCGAATGGATGCGGCTACTTAGTCAGTGGTGTCATTGAAACCTTATGAAGGATCTTCCTTCCCCACCTGGAGCCAATTTTATTTTCCAAATGTTCATTGATCAAATGTACTCTTTCAGTTTTACTTAGCAGTGGTCCTAGGTCAATATTTCATGTTTCAAGACAATTTTCAAATAAAATTTTGTTCACTAGATATGTCTAGGTTTGAAATGCTAATCCCTTCACTCCATTCATGTTCATAATTATTTCAGAGGTCATGTCATCCATCAATCATCTAGGGTCTGAGGTCATTCACCACACCTTCATTTAGGTCAGAGTCTAGGTCTCATTTGTTTCGCCACCATAAGAGTCAATTATATCATAAAATAAAGTGAAAAAAATATTATTTTCACCATACAAGTCATTTGCATAGGGAGTTAGCAAAGATAGGGAAATAAGTAAAGAGTTCCTCTCTTCTCACCATCATACTCCAGAACTGACATGGGTTGAAGAAAAATAAGCAAATTTGTGCCAACACTACCTGTGCTACGCTTATGGGTGTGTTGTACAGGTTCTGGGCTTTTGGTGTTTGAGCTCCAAATCAGTTCTCCAAGGTTCCAAACCACTACACAAACGTTCACACTTCCTAAACAGTAAGTGGAAACCCTCCATACCTCTCTCAATTCAAAACTCATCAGCAAATGAGTGGTTTCCTTCATTAGGTTACCTCCACTACGTTTTTGGTGTTTTTCATCTTTTGTTTGTTTCAACTGACAAAACCATAAAATAACCATATACAACCTTCATATCACCTTCATACACCATACCCTAACATCTCCTATCACTCAAAACCCTCTTTTCCATTGATTTCAAAAAAACCCTAATTTTCACTAAATTTTGGTAGAACAACTAGTGAAACACTGTGTTTTGACCTTTTGGGTACCTTTCACAAGCCCATTCCCAATATTCCACTTGCATCCTGTAGCCAAATCATCACCCTACCTCCCCAATTTTTTAGGGAGTTTTCCCTAACTTCCTTCCACTTCATTTTTGTCCCTAAAACCACTCTACTACTATCCCCTGTTTTCCTAATTTTCTACCTTTCCTATCCACTATATCAAGTGTTGTGGTGGATTTGGTGCATGAATTTATGAAATCGCACCAGTTTAAAGGTTGTTGTTTGGCCCTTTAAACTCTAGGTAATAGGCAAAAAGTGGTGGAGTTCAAAAGCATACAATCTAGATGAAAAAACATGCAAATGTACACTCAAATTAAACTGAAACTAAAACAAAAAATGTACATAAGCTATTGAAGAGAGTCAAATGATAATAGTGAAAATAGTGGCTCTAGGCCCCTTCTTATTAAACATTTGATATGAAGAAGAAATTTTAACCACTTGCCAAAGGGCCCCTAGACAATGGTTCTAGGTCCTGATGCAAGGATGTTGTTTTCCAAGCTCGCCCTGGTGCAAGCTCCCTCTCTCTCTGCTCTGATGGACTAAGATTGTTGGATGGCCAACAATCGAGTCCCCTCTATCTCCAACTCCGGGTCACACACTGCTGGTATTGCTTGGGAAATTCTGACCAGCATAACAATGTGATCACCCATTCTTCATCCCATGGTGGCTTTATATAGGGGATTTCAAATCCTCCTTCCCTCCCTTGGTACATGGTGGATGGTGACCGAAGGGAGAGGTATGATTCCATTGTGTGCTCAAAATATTCCTTTGTGTGCTCACATAATGTCTAAGGAGGTGCTGGTGGCTGTCCTTAGGCAGCTTCATGTAAGGAGTAATTGTCCTTTTCTTTGTGTGGTCCCGGAAAGAGACATTTTTCCACTTTCAGGAATGTGTGATTATCGAGAAAAAAGGCGCGTAGAAGGTGCTCTTCTTGAAGGATAATGCACAAAAATAGAATTTTATGACTAGTTCAAATTTGATTTTCTCAAAACCTTAGAGATTTTAAATACTTTCTTGATTCCATAATGTCTTCCTGCCCTATAAATCCTTTGGCTTTATATTAATTAATGTCATCTTCTGTTGTACGATTTTCCAGTGTTAATTGTTTCCCCCTAATGTGTGAGGTCTAGGAAGGACTGTATAGCTGAAATACATTATAGTTTCTTTTATGTATCATGCGTAGAGATAGAGGGAGACCTGTGTGAAGCTTTGGAGTTGACAACACCCTACACCAGTTCCAAGAATGACCATGTCTAAGGGATCCTTGCAAGAAAATACAATCTACAACATATATACAAAATGTCAACAAGGCGGGCATGTCCCATGCTCGTGATGTTATAGGTAGTTAAATAAAATTGATAGATACATGTGTTGTATGTGTCACTACTATGGTAGCGATGCTAGCGGTTGTTGACGACAATTGTTGACGCCCTTAGGGATGTTTTTTCTTTGATGATAGGTGGAATGTGGTACCCATATGTGTAAACCTGGTATGGCATGTAGTTGCGCAATGTATGCATATGTACTGGCTAGGACCTCCCCGTGTAAGCATTTCTTGACAGAGATGCTTGTGGAGGCACGGGTCTTCGACGGATTTGATCAAAGTGCAATGGTTGTAAGGTACGATACCATCTTGACATGAAGTTGTTGTTGTAGTAGAATTTCAGAAGGATCGATGACATCTGTGGACAATGATGTATCCCACAATGCCACTCGAGGATACCCCTTTGCATGGGGAGGGGTGATCCAAGGTATCGTTATTGTTTGGAAAAGAGGTGTCGAGGTCAACAAAAAGGAAGCCTTAGCCGAACCATGGGTCGCGGACCTGAGGGGATTTAGTGGCCTGAGGTCGCCAACCTGAGGGGATTTAGTGGCCCGAGGTCAGAGTATACTTAAGCAACTTGGTGGCAGTCATAGTTATTTCTTAAGGGAAAATCCCTAGAGTTGGTAGTACTTCCAGGGCGGGTGTAACCGGCTATGAATGTCATTATGGTGCGTGTGTGGGGGTGAAGTACTCCGACCAAGGGAGGTTAGGGACTGTTTCCATGAGGGAAAAGATGAAATATGAGGGTGAAGGGGCGAAGTGCACCATTTTCAATCTTTGTACACTTACCAAAAGAATAAAATAATGGGGTTTGGTTTGTACAAAACATAGATACGGGTACCCCTTAACATGAAAGTGTTCTCTTAGTGATGGCGTGAGGAAGGTGTCTTGCTGAGGGTAGGGGTCCCATTGGTTGGTCTCATGTGCGGGGTTGATGAATCGAATGAAAAATATCGCAGCTGGGATTATGCTGGTGGAGGTATGGTGGGCCAAATGCGATGCGCGGTGGTGCGTGCTTTATCTTCTTGTAACAACCTAGTCATATGGGAAGGGGGTTTCAGTTAGCATGGTAAAATTTACCTTATGCATGATGAATTGATGGGCACGAGGTACTTCTTGAACTAAAGTGGTATGGCCATGGCGTCACTGTTGTTGTAATATATGGTTTACTTTGGGTGACGAGCACCATTGAGAGGAGGCTCTACCGACCAACGCGAATGTTTATCATGTGAAGGGTGAGGTGATGATAAACACGGTCGGATATGAGGACCCTATGGTTTATTTCTTATGGAGAAATGATGTCAGGATATGCAATTTTTTCTGGGACTCTATCATACTAGGGGTATAATGATATCTGCTCTAGAACTTTCAATAGATGGTGCTGTGAATGATTTGCGGGTTTTTCCTGCAAAAACAACTACCTTAAGTGAAAGCATCTACTTTTCATCAAATATAAATGAAAGGCATGAGATTTTTAAAAAAAAGGAAAATGAGAGAGAGCATACCTGCCGACACTGAATTTTTTTTTCTTTTCTGGAAAGCAAATGTGTGGCATCGCTTCCATTCATCATGGAGTACTGATGATGGTGCAACTTACAGATCGCAGAATAGACCCTCTGATCTCTTGTTATGGCCCTTTGAAGTTTCTGAAAAGGGTGATAAATAGGTGAATATGGCCCTTATTCAATTCATTTGTACTTGTTGAGGTTTGAGAGATAAGAGGCGTTTGTGGAGAATTTCTTGCTGTTGCGGTCAGCCTGTGTACCAGGGACTAGCGATACTATGTCGAGGTAACTTCCATGACGTTCTGCATTTTAATTTTTTCAGTTTGATGGTGCCAGGAGCAGTACAAATTGGGTTTTTACGGCCTCTAGGTGACTTTTTCCCTATATTAAGTGAGCCATCTGGGCAAAAGCGCACCTTCTTTGCGCGTAATTTTGAGAGACAGTGTGCAAGGACGCTCTGTTCCCCAATTTTATTGCACCAAGGCACACATGTGAAAAATACATCTGCGCGCTAAGCGTGCCTCCTTGAGGGACAGGCGCACAAAGGCCGAGGTGACAATAATTTTTAGTTTGTTGTCTATTTTTGGGTTTCATCTCTGTACTGATGGGTACCTGTGCTGATGGTAGGTTATTGTGGAGGGAACGGGACTAGCATGAGATTCGGACCGCTCTAGCTGTTGATGTTGGGGCGCGACATCAGTTGGCCACATGGGGCCTTCTAAAGTTTGTTGAAAATGAGTTTCTTCGGTCGTAGGACCGTTTACTGTGCTACATCATACAGTATTGGAGCATGAGCCGCAACATGTTCGTGTTGTGGGGGACGAACTTGGTGATCCATCCAGAGACGGAATCTAGTTTTTGACTGGGTTACTGCCTCAGGGTGAGGTGCTGAGGTACCCAATCTCCTCTGGGAGGGTGAACCTTGATAGATTCTGGAGGCGTTGTTGCTGGGGGCGCCTCTTACCGAGGCATGCATCAGCATTGCATCAGTTACAGATGTGGCAGAGCAGTGTGCTCTGGTGGTGATCATACGATTGTTGGGTTTGTTTTCTCTACATTGGGCGTCTGGCCTGCAGGTTGGAGTTTTGTGCTGGTTGAGGTCTGGGAATTTCTTTGACTTCACCTGCTTTTGTTTTGACGATATGGTGTAACAATTGAACAAGGTCCAATGGTATGTATGTACTTACATGTTTTTTTAGCGACACTGACATTGTTTTGGTTACCCATGCAGATGTTGGCAAGGTGGGTCACCCCGTGGCCCGATTGGTGGGCAACGATCCTCTCCGACGACCTCGAGGTGGTCAGGGAGGAGGTGATGCAAGTGGACTAGGCAGTGGTGCTGGTGGACCTGGAAGAGATGGTGCTAGCCCCTCATATGAGGGTAGCATCTCGGTTGCTATAGAGGTTGCGACCGAGTGAGCCCGTGCTAATGCGGCAGAAGCACGCATTGCAGTACTAACAACTCAGGTGACTGCTCTTGAGGACTTCTGGGGTTGACTGGACCACTTGACCTAGGAATGCCTACTCAAGGTTTCATGGATGACTTCGAGGAGGTCTGGTTAGAGAAAGTGATGGCCCGTGAGAGGGATTATCGGCCCACTCTATGGTAGGTGGCAATCGCAGTTGCGACAATAGCTCCGGTGGTGGTATCGGGAGTAGTTGTGTGTCTAGGTGCCTTGCTTGAGTGGGCACCGCCCTAGAGTAGTTTTGTACACAAGGAAATCACCCGTTATGAGGATTCTTCCCTTATTTTTGATGAATTTTGTATCTTGGGGCTGGCTATTGGGCCGATGACACTATCTTTTGTACTCGGATATAAATATTTTTTGATATATATATATATATATATCAGAGATATTTTTGGGGCCCTACATGATGTATCACCTATTTTGGTTTATGTATTTTGTTATGTTGATGGATATCTATATTTTTGGTTTTATGTATGATGGTTTATTCGAGATGCATTCCAATTTAGGATATTGTTAACTATGCGATTAGTTGTTTGGTTTTGACTCCTTGATACATGTGAAAATATGATATAGTCAAATTGTCTACTTAATCTTTTGGCACACAAATATTTTCTAAACAGATGTGTATCTCTTGTCTCAAATGTTTAGTTTAGTTGTTATACTACTAACTGGGAATCGAGGTAGATCTGCATATGGCGAATGCCTTGATGGAGGGCGTCGTCCATAAGTCCAATGATGGCGTCATATTCTACCTGATTCTTTGTTGCTGAACTGATATACACACCATATGAACATAGTGGTGATCGGTTAGGGCGGTCATTGACCGAGGGAGCTGTGGCTAAATTTTGAGACCATCTTGATGCTCCATCAACAAATCTGAAATAGGGTTCTTTTTGGTGATCCATGGTGATACTTTGAGCACTTTTAAATAAGTTTTTGGGTAAAAAAAATTTAGTGGTTGGGTTTTTGTGTACTCTCACTCTAGGGGAAGGGCCATCAGGGCCCTTATGGGTAGAATTTATTGAGGTAAAGTTCATTGATGGGGTTAGTGAGGCAAATCCCGTCTGGTTCCGTCAAGATGTATGTCCCCTGTCGAAGGCAGTGTTTAATGATGTAGGGTCCTTTCCACAATGTTTTAAACTTTCATGGCCCTAAGGCCTCTTTTGCGACATCATAGCGGAGGAATAATTCTCCCTCGGTGAATAAGTGAGGGGTGATGTGGCGGTCGAATGATGCATTTACCCTTTTCTTGTGGGCCTTGTTGTGTTGTAGCGACTGACGTTGATTTTCATCAACAAGCTCTAGCTATACTAGGCATTGCTTTAGAGGTTGGGTGTCATTGAGGAGTCTGATGGTGGCATGCAAATTTTGGATTTTGCGGAAATCAATGCAAAAGCGCAAGGTACCTTGGTTTTTTGCGACAGGAATATGGTGGAAATCGTGGGACGGTGGGGGAGGAAGTAATCCTATTGCCAATATGAGTTGATACAAATCATATATGGTGGATTGTGTCATCAGCATTTGGTGGGGAAAGAATCTCTGTAATGGGATTCTGTATGAGCGCAAGGTTGGGTTCCCCGCTAGGATGGTCGATTTCTGGTAGGTGGAAATTGCGCTTGCAACAAAGGTGCCTGAATGTTTCTATTAGCGGGCATGACTTTGGTGTGTGATTTTGGCTGGTGCAGATGGTGCACAGTATCACGGAGCCAATGGAGTAGATAGTGTGGGATCCTATGCTACTCATTGTTCCTGATGTGTATGCTTGGAAAGGATCGGTCATAGAAGAGGTTGTCTTCTGCTTCCATTTTCGTATTGTTGGCTTAGGTGCGTCTACCTCTTTGGTGGAGCATAGACTCAACGCAGCTCGTGCCGCTCTTAGCTTGGGGATATTTACACACTTAAACATATGGTGAAAGTGCGAACAAGTCCGGAAATAAGTGCAGTTGATCTTCTCTTGGTTGGAGAGAAGTTTTTAAGGGAGAGAAGAGACTATGCAGAGACTGTTTGCAAGGGGTTTTAGTTCTCTGCATTGGTTGACTCGATGATCGTTTAGATCACATAGGCCACATGTTATCCTAGACTTGGCCGATGTTACACTTTGTTGGTGTGTTGTCTTATCTTGCTTGATACACCATTGCGGGGGTGGGGACATTGACCCGGCGATGTAATTTTTATGCCATTCTCAGAGTTCGTCCTGTCTCTTCTCTATGGAATTAATAATGTCTATGGTGGGATGAATTTGCAAGGCATAAGTACAATGTTGCTCATAATGATTACCCTGACATATCAAGAAAAATATCCTTGATATGAAGCTTCCGTCGAGGTCAATTTAAGGTCTGATGGGGAACCAGCGCCGGAAGGCTGCTAAATTAGGGCAATGGAAGACTGCATGGTCTGTCTCTTTGCATAACGTACATTTTATAGCATCATTTTTCACCCTCATGTGAATAATTATTGTCTCTTTGGCCTTGGGCACCCTTTCCCCCAGACTTGAACAACTTCATAAAAAACAGTGTCTGAAATCCCATACGCAATTATGCCTAGATTTTTCCGCACATATACGTGAGTCCGTTCATACTTTTCTGCATATGCCATTTAAATCATTAAAAAATGTATAAAATTCCTTATTTTTGAGGCAGGGTGATGGTTATTCCCATAATTCAACCACCCTAGCTCGTGGCCCAACCGTTTCCAACTGCTGAAACTACTTTGAGGGAGTATGAAAGCCCCTCATGTGTATGGCCTAAGGGAGAGAGAAAATTATAGATATTATACTCTGTTGGAGCCCTATTTCAAGTCTGATATTCCCGTACCTCCTACACTTCCCAGGTATATTTAGGAAACTCTCGTTTCCTTGAGATGATCATCATCCTATATGACATCTTGTGTGCACACATCTTGGAAGAATCCTAGCAAGGTGAGGGCTGGACGGATCCAGAGGATAGTTTGCTCAAAGGCCGTGGAAGGATTCAGGTGATCTCTCAACTTTTCTATTATTGTACATGCCATTTATTGTTACACCATTTTTTGGTCATCTAACCTATTATCATTAGATGGACCCAAGTACACCATGTAAGACCAATTTTACCCTAAGTAAAATTGCTTTCACTATGTAAAATAACTTAATAAACCACATTTATTAGGTTGTTTATGGTCAAAACAGGAAACCCCAAAAGGAAATAATAAACAAACCCATTTTGTTTAATTTTCCTCATGGAATAATTAATTAAACCATAATTTAATTATTATTCCTAGTCATGTTTAACCCAAAAACAAAGAAATTAATTAGATAAACTTTTATTTATCTTATTATTTTCTAGGAATAATTATTTAATCTTATTTAGATAATATTCCTTGTTAAATATGACCAAATCACCCACAAATAATTAAATAAATCATTATTTATTTGATTATCTTCTAACCGCTTCCTTAAAAATATAAATAAATCATTTATTTATTTATTTTTGACAAATCAAGGGATTTGACCCAAGTCAAATACCTTTTCCCTCCAACAAATATAATAAAATATTCCATAAAAGGTGGATCTAGATTTGGTTAATGTTATTTTAATCATGCACCAAGATCTAGAATGACCCAATATTTTGTTATAAATAGGAGGGTTTTCCTATCATTCTTCACCTTTTGTTGCCTATTAGATCACTCTGGATCTATACACTTGGTCACATTTTTCTACATTATTTGCTGTGTGAGCTCCCTTTGAGTTCTATCTTTGTCTGGGTTTTCTACACCAACAAGAGAGGGAGATTCTAGATCTGAAGTGCTGAGGACTTCCAAGAACCCATCCCATTGAGGAGAATTGGATACGCCTTCTTGTTTTCCTCCCAGGTGCCCTTAATACAAAAATTCTTTCAAAAAATTGTTCTTGTCTTGTCTGTTGGTATATGGAGCAAACCCTTCTTTTTACTGCTTAATGTCTTTCTATGCATAGATCTGGTTTTTTGCAGCTCTTTTCTTGATCAACTAACTGCAGATATGAAGATATTGGCAGCCACTTTTGTTGTTAGGGCTATTAGTTATGCGTAGCTAAAGTGGTCCTTTTTCGTACACTTCGACAAAGGATTCATACTAAAAAATGGCGACTCCACACGGGTTTTAAATTACGACCGCTGTCGTTTTTCATATTCCTGCATATCCAGCTACTTCAGACCCTAGGGTTTCTTTTCAGCTATTTATTTTTCCTATTTTTATGTTTTTTTTCTCACATAAAACCCTAAAACATTAAAATTTCTAACTTCAGTTTGTTTCTGGCCCTATTGTGCAGGTAAGCAACATCAGCCGCAACTGAGACGGCAAATTTTCCGAAAATCTGCCGCCGAGACAACCGGAACGGGAGGTCGCACTTTTCAGCCCAAAAAGTGCGACCTGGACCTCCAGGTCACACTTTTCAGCCTCTTTCCTGCGACCTGCACTGAAAACAGGTCAGAACCTGCGACCTGCCAATTTTTCAGTGGTTTTTCTGCAATTTTTCTGAGTTTTGCTGACGCTTCTGTCAGGGTTTTCTAGCCTCTGTCTCAGCCCGCTTTGACCTAGTTCTGATCTGTTTTTACTCATCTAAGTGGGAAGATAGCCCCCTAGGGCTTCAGTACCCTCCACTTTTTGTGGAAGAGTTTTAGCTGTTTCAGCCGTCTGTTTTTCAGAGTTTCAGCCTTCCCTTTTTCAGATCTGAACATCCCTTTAAATCAGCCTTTCTTCCTTTCAAATCACCTCTTGTCATTTTGTTTGGACCTCTTTTTAGGACCTCCTCCCTGTCCTTTCCGCTTTTTGCTGATTTCCTCCCTTTTTCCAGCCACCTTGCCTCTGTCTCTTGGCTGTGATCTGCACCTCTTTTCAGCAGCTTTATCCTTTAGATCCCTGTCCCTTTTGACCTTAGATCTATTGGCCTCTTTTCCATGTGTTTTGCCTAGATTTTTCCCCTTTTTTAGATTAGTTTTGAGAGACCCGCCTTCTTGGGTTAGATAGATGCACAAGTAGCTGTTAATTTTATGTTATTTCATCATTATATACTATTCTCTGTAGATTTATTTTCAGTTACGCAGCACACTTTTTTCTTGCTCTCAAAACAGAAAGGGTTTAAAAATTAAAATTAACGCACGCCACACACTGACCCTAAGTGAAGAAGCGCCTGGTTAACACCGCCTGGCAAAGACTCTAAAATCAATTGTCACTGCACCTTTTCTGCCCTTGACCTCACTTGATTATGTCCCTTTCTGCCCTTGTCGGTTTCCTTCTTCCCGTCATCATTGCGCCCCCAAGGCGCCTTTCCCGGAGACTTCTTGGCCTTCACCCTCAGTTTCCGGTCGATCGACCTGCTCTGTCCCGCCGTCGTCGAGCCAGTCCTCCTCCGAGTCCGCACTCCGACTCCTCTTCTGATTCATTGGGTTCTCCTTCTCCTCCTGGTTCTCCCCCTGTCACCTTCACTATGTCTGGTCCAGGGCCTAACGCTAGTGGTGCTCTAGGCCCTAATGCCGGACCTACTACTAGCGGAACCGCCACAGGAACTACCTCGGCCATACCCTTGTTGCCGTACATTGCAAGCCTCAGCCTCCCCGATTTCAATCAGTTGATTAATGACCCTATCCGCCACGATGTTGGTTGGCCTGCTATGCCAACCAAGCTCCCCTCCGACATCCCTAAGTTCGAAGGCCTTGCTGGAGAAGATCCAACCAATCATGTCCGATCTTTCCACATGTGGTGTTCCTCCAATTCCATTACCGATGACTCCATCCGTCTTCGTTTGTTCCAACGCACACTTACCGGTGAAGCTTCTAAATGGTATGCTGAACAAGCCACCTCTTCCCATACCACCTTTGTGACCCTTGCCCAAGCCTTTTTATCTTATTTCCAGCTCCCTCTCCGATACAATACTGGCACGGAGCTCTTGACTTCATTCAAGCAAACCTCTTCGACCCGCCTTTCCACCCATGTTCAGGAATGGCGACGAAGACGGAGCTTATGTCGAGCCCCCCCCTTCGAAGATCGGGTTTACATGGACTGGTTCCTTCGCACCCTCTTAGCTCCTATCGGCAAAGATGTCGCCTCTCACTTTCCTCAAACTAAAGAAGCCGCCCTCCAAATCGCCTTGAAATATGACCTGATCTACGCTCAATCTGGTTATGTTTATACCGTTCTTCCTGACCTCCCCAGGCCCGGCGGCGCTAACGCCCCGGGGGCATCTCATTCCACCGACGGTATCGTTGGAGCCCTTTCCCATCCGTACGCTCAACCTCCTATGGGCTATGGTCTCCCTCAGGGAGGGGCCAGCACCTCTAGCACTCTTCCCCCTCCCGGTAGCATGTATCCAGGATACGGCATGCCTCCTCCTTTTGCCCAACCTCCTGCTTACCTCAATGTTGCCCAACCCCACCATTACCCTTATCCGCAGCCTGGTGCGCCAGCTCCTCCAGCATATGCGCTTCCATCTCCCTTGCCTCCTCAAAACCCGCAACAGCACTTACAGCCCCCTCCAGGGCAAGTATTTACACAGCAGGGCGCGACTAATCCCCCTTCTTCTCAAAGAAGGCGGAGAGGCAATCAAAACCAATCTGCCCCTGGTACCCATGGACCCAATCCTGGTGTGGACCCTAACACTGCCAACCAGCAACAGGGCACTCAGCCCAAGCCAGACAGGCCGCTTTGCACAAATAAGCCTTGTTCGTGTTGCGGTGTTTATGGTCATTACACCCACGATTGTCCCCTCTTACCCCAGATGCGGCAGATGTGGGAGTCTCAAGCCACATTGCGCGGACAACACGCCTCCCCTCATGCTCCTCCTAATGTGGCCACTACCCAACCAGCTGTGTTTATTGATCCTTTCCCTCAGCAAGGATTCGTGGCTACCCAACCGCCTGACAGCCAGGTCGCCACTCCCCCTTCCCTTTCTGGTTCCTCTGATTACCAGATCCTTATGATGCACTTCGATCCTTCCCCGACCGTCGACCTTCACCTTCAAGCTCGGTCTCGCCAGTACCCCAAGCCTCCTGCTCAGTCTGCCCCCGAGCCTCCTTCTTCAGGTTCTACAGAGCCTCTTTCGACATCCAGTGGCCCCTTACATATCCCTCAACCCAAAGTTGAGGTTCATACCAAGATTCCTAAGGGACCCCTACATCGAAACGCTGCTTCCGGTCAAGCTGCTCATTCGTATAGTATAGTAGATGATTTGGCGCAATCTCCTGCTGCCATTTCCACACTGGAACTCCTCCAGTCGTGCCCTTCCCAAAAGAAGGCTCTACTATCTGCCGTGGGCGCTGTAGATCCTGCTGATGACCAAATGATTGTTTTCGATGCCACTCAATCGGACCATCCCCCTCTTCCTGCTTCCATCGCCTTCCAAATCCCGGTCAAAATCTGGAACGCCAACGTTTCACAGTGTATAATTGATGAGGGGGCATCCACTTATGTGATGTCCACTTCGGTTTGGAAGCAACTCGGATCCCCTGAGCTGGCCCCTTCCACGATCACCCTTCGAGCGTGGGACGGCCATGCCTCCCAGCCCATTGGCCTTTTCCGTAATTGTCCTATCACCCTCGCCGGTAAGACTGTTTGCGTTGACGTCAAAGTCATAGACGCCCCGCTAGACTACAACATTCTATTGGGGCGAAGCTACACCTATGCTATGTCTGCTGTCCCATCCGCGGTTTTCTGCAAGATGTCTTTCCCCATAATGGAAAGATAGTCACCATTGACCAGTTGACATATCATGAGCCAAAATCTCAGACCTCACCTGAGACGACCATCTCTTCTGTAGCCAACAAGCAAACCGTCGATTCCTTGACCAGTGTCTCCCCCGGCATTTACAAAGATTCCTCCCTGCTTGGAACTTTTCCTAATCTCCCTCCTCCTCCCATCACTGATCCCAGCTTATCGAATGTTTGCATGATGCAATCGTCTCAGGCTGCCCTTAAGCGGCCTGCCTTGGCTAGTCAGCAACCTCCCCCTCGCCCTCTGCAACCCGCTCCTAGCCATTCATCTCAGCCAGCTGGACCTCCTCCTTCTGGCCCTCCCCCTACAGCTGGTATCCCTGAACCCCTTTATCCTCCTGGATCGGTTCCCCCAGGCCTTAACCATCTTGGAGCCGTCCCTCCTGGTCATTACCCTGCTGGGCAGATACCTTTCCTGGCTCCCCCTCCCGGAGTATATTCTGTCCCCGTCATGGCCACCCTCTCTCTCCCTAACCTGACCTTGGGTATACCAGTCTGGTACCTTGATCCTCCAGCAACTACCCCTCCCGGTCACCCCAAACCCTATATAGCTCTAACACCGGTTCAACTAGTCCCCCTCACTTCCTCCATTGCCACTGTGCCCCCAGCACCTCCACAGGACCCTTCTCCTGTCGTGACGGCTTTCGGGAAGAAAGGCAAAGCTCGCAAGGGGGCACCCAAAGACAAGACCACCACGACTGACCCGGCCCCTCCTCCGCCCGCAAAGCCTTGCGCCTTGTGTGATGTCGCCGGTCATGCCACCCATGCTTGTCCCGAGTTGCCCCGTATTCAGCCCATGGTTAAAGTCGCGTTCCCTGAATCTACGGTCCCTGAAGCCTCCATTCCTTCTTCGTCCGTAACCAAGAACCCCAAGACTCTCCGCACCAACAAACCCTGTGCTTTGTGCGGTGTTCATGGCCATTACTCCCACCATTGTCCTCACCTGACGCATTACCGCGCCTCTTTAGAGGTAGTCCGAGAGTATGAGGTTGAACAGAATCAATCCGCCTCTCCCATACTCGCGCAGTATGATTCGGGCCAGCCTGAGGATCCCCCTGCCCCCATCGACATTCCCCCCCTGATGTTCAGATGACGGAGTCTACCACAACCATTATTTACCTATCCTCCTCTGCGAGACATTCGGAGCCCAGTCCCCCTGCATCCTCCCCTGTCCTTTCGCCTGACCACTTTTTTTCTACCCATCCACGAGATCACTCCACCCGTATCTCTGTTGACCTCCGCAGCCCGAGTCCTCGCCATACTTCCGATAGCCCTCATATACCACCCTCTAGTTTGTATATGAGTCATAGTCATCCTGCTCATTGCACTCCCTCCCGCAGTTGCCGCTCGATGTCTTCTGTCCACTCACGCTGCCGTCATTGTCTCCCCTCCCCTCATTTGTTGTCTTGTCACACCATTCCGCAGGACCCCCCGTCCACACCCTTTATCGGTTATGCCGATGGTGCAAGTCGTTATTCCCGGAATCTAGCCTCGGTAGGTTGGGCCATCTTCACCCCCTTGCATGCCCTTGTTCTCTCCAACGGGGTCTGCATTGGTTCTGCCACCAACAATCAGGCCGAATATGATGCAGTGTGTGGTCTCTTAGTCGATGCCCTCTTCCATCGCATCCTCCATCTGCACGTTCGTTTGGATTCCTTACTTCTTGTCATGCAACTAAATGACGTTTATCGTGTGCATAACCCTGTGCTGTTTAGACGCTATTTACAAGTGAAACTCTTGATACGTGCATTTGAAACCATAACTTTCAACCATGTACCTCGAGAACAAAATCATTATGTAGATAGTATTGCAAACCATGTTCTAGATTGGAATTTATCACACGCATTTCATACAAGACAATAACATTTATAATCATTAAAAATGATGCATATCCATAATATGTGTCGCAAAAACATGTGTTTAGAGTCCATCTACTCTGATACATATGACATGCCCATAGCATGTTACAAAAACTCAAAACTGGGGGCACCACCTGCCCCTACATACACACTAGGGGGCACCACATGCCCCACACCTAATCACTATCTGGCGGATCCTGAGCCAATGGCTCTGCCCCTGCAGCCTGTAGATCACGTATCCCCTGACCGGTCATCACCATGCACCACATGACCCCTCGCCATTCCGAGGGTAGACCAATACATGGCTCTATGTACTGGTCGTCTAAGTCCTGCCACCCGTGCTCTGATACTCCAGTTAGCAACCTTTCACATCTACGGCGGATGTCCTCCAGAAGGGCAGCGGCATCCTCATTTTGTGCTACTCTCGACCCACTCGGACCTGCAGCTCCAGCTGCTGCCGGTCGTCCCATATATCCGGCCGGTTTTGCCGGCGCTATATCTGCATACCAATAGTACATGAATCGGTACCCTATCTGCTATTCAAAAGCGGCAACATGCCCATACAAGAATAGTAATTTTTCACTTACCATCAGGCCCCCATACTCGACCAGGCGGAAGTGGCAGGTCCGGATCTCCACAATAACTCATCCCGCTATAGGGATAGTCGTCTATGTATAGCGGCATCTGATCCCAATGGGCAAAAAAATCAGGACGAAACACCCGTCCGACCGCCCCTCCTCCTCCTTTGCATAGTAGGCACCCCCACCGACGCATCTTGGGCTCCCTCGAGCCCCCATCTGGGAGCTGTATACGAGGTTGCAGGGTCGGGATCTTCTCAAAAAAGAAGGAACACAATAAAGTCCCATATGAGCAATCGTGGTTCACTTGCCGCTTGCAAAGCGACAGCTGTCGTTTTAACGACACCAACATCATTTGGGCCCACCCATAGTAGGTCCCACTCAACACACTCTCTACGATCATCATCTGCCCCCCAGTGATGTGATGGAACGCCCCGATTGCCGGGATACGCGGCACGGTACTTGTGCTTTACCTGGGTTTCGCCTCTCTAGAACCCGATCGGTATCCGAGTCCCCTTGACTTGGAGACCGTCGCTGAACCCCAGTTCTGAACTCCATGATATCTTGCTTAGCGATGTCTGGCTGCGTGTTTCCCTGTCCCGGTGGTGGGGACGTAAATACACATCACGGAGGCATCGGTTCGATCTTGTGCCCACACACTACAAGACCTCATTCTGCGGATCCGGCCAGCCGTGTTAGGGCCCAGCAAGGGCTCTCCTTGCTCTCATCGCGGGTTCTCCAAAAATTCAGAACCCCGACACCGTCAACACCACAGCCGGCCACCACGGTCCACCTAGATCATCGCGTAATGTACCCAGGTCTCTCTCTCTCCAGTTAACTCGTAAATCTGCCATAACTGCACAAAAAAATCATCTTTGTCAGCATACAGATCGGGAATACCATAACCAAACACAAAAACCCAACTCTCAACCATAAAACAACACCAAAACCCCCTCATCTCCCAGGTCGCAGTTTTCTGCCCAGTTCTGGACCAGGTCACAGGTTTTTCCCTGAAACCTGCGTCCCAGGTCGCACTTTTTGGCCCAAAAAGTGCGACCCGGCCGTAGAGAAGAAGGAGGGTCTGTTTCTGGGATTCTGGGCCCTAAACTGAACTTTCAATCCATCAAAATGAAAGAGTAAGGTTAGGCCTCTTACCTGCAACTGAAGGATCTTGATTCCAACGGTCGGTTTGTCCGCTACGCTCGCCGCAAGATTTAGGGCCTTCTCTCCTATCTACATTCACCACAGCAACAATAGCAAATGAGTGAATTTGGAGGGAAAACTGCCTTATTAAAAGAGAACTCTCGTTTCTTCTTTCGACCGCTGCGACCACACCGTAGCCCCGTTTGACAAACCGTCTGCACCGTTGGAAAGCTCTCACCAAGCCCTCAAATGGGTATCTGTTAGTTTTTTATTATTTGATACTTCACCAGGACACATTTTGTCCAAGAAGGGTCACTTCACCTCTCATTAAAATCGAATTTCCTCACTTGCGACACTTGTACTCGGGGCACCACTTTGCCTCCTTACTTGTCTTTGTTCGTGTCGATTTTCGTCATGAGTTCCCATCTTGTACTCATGTTTTTCTGGTCCCCCATTGGGCCTTCCCTATGTGGCAGCACCATCAAGTCGCCCTTGTTTAGAGCATCCAAGTTGAGTCATCATCGCCTTCATGGAGTCTATCCCGAGTCCCTTTGTACCCCGCTATAGCCCTCCATCCTTCATTGCTTGGTCTCTCTCTTGTGTCGCACATTATGACCTTCAGTCCCACTGTCCCCTATCCCTTATGATATTGTGTCAGTCATTGCCATGTCATTCATGCCCTTTATGCTCTAACAAGGGAAGTCGTCCATTCGCTACTCAGTCCTTTCCATTTCACTATCATCATTAGTGTCAGTCTGTCCGTCGCTCTACTATTTTCTCTCGTGCCTTAGTTGAGGATCTCTCATTGCCTCACCTATGGCGGACCTCCTTCTGTCGACATCAGCACATTCATTCCAGAAGCCAGGTCTAGAGGGCGGTGTACCTTGGTTCCAGCTTCCACTCTTGTTTGGTGCCTCGGATCAGGCCAAGGGATCTCTCATTTCCCTTTGACTTGATTGTTTCTCCAGCTCCTTTCAGCATGATCGAGATTCGTATACTTGATGGTCCAGTGATCCAGCAGCAGCTCTTGATGATTCCTGGGTGTGTGTGAGATGTCTCAACCCTCATGAGGGGGTGGCCCTGCAGGTAGCCCCCCACATGCCCGGATGACCTCTTCATTGCAGCCTTTGATGCCGCTCCAGATTTTGATGATGTTGGCCTTCGCCACTTGCAGCACCTCTATGATTTGCATGTACCAGTCAGATTTTGTGAGCCCTTCCCCATTTACAGGGGGCATTTGGGTTGTATTTATCTCATGTACTCAGATATTATTGTACTAGTCCTGGCTGTTATCCTAGGCACAGCATGTATGTGAGACTCTTCATTGTATTCTTATCTGGCTCCTGATTATGCCAGCTGTACTCTATGGTTCGGTCCCTTGTTTACTGGACACACTATTCTTTTATACTTTGTCTCGGCGGGCATAGGTATGCCTCCCCCGCCGCCTTCAGCACAGGTACCCTCTCATAAAAAGAGACTTGTTGCACCTGCGAGTCTCGTCTCCTCAGGGTCTAGTTCTTCAGCACACTATCTACCTTGCATTTCTCTCTTTGACTTCCCTTTTGTTGTCTAGTGATTGAGTTCTTACAACGTACTTCGGTCATACGATTTGCTCCTGACACTCGCACGCTGGGGGGCAATCTGTTACACCATTTTTTGGTCATATAACCTATTATCATTAGATGGACCCAAGTACACCATGTAAGACCAATTTTACCCTAAGTAAAATTGCTCTCACTATGTAAAATAACTTAATAAACCACATTTATTAGGTTGTTTATGGTCAAAACAGGAAACCCCAAAAGGAAATATTAAACAAACCCATTTTGTTTAATTTTCCTCATGGAATAATTAATTAAACCATAATTTAATTATTGTTCCTAGTCATGTTTAACCCAAAAACAAAGAAATTAATTAGATAAACCTTTATTTATCTTATTATTTTCTAGGAATAATTATTTAATCTTATTTAGATAATATTCCTTGTTAAATATGACCAAATCACCCACAAATAATTAAATAAATCATTATTTATTTGATTATCTTCTAACCGCTTCCTTAAAAATATAAATAAATCATTTATTTATTTATTTTTGACAAATTAAGGGATTTGACCCAAGTCAAATACCTTTTCCCTCCAACAAATATAATAAAATATTCCATAAAAGTGGATCTAGATCTGGTTAACCCATGCACCAAGATCTAGAATGACCCAATATTTTGTTATAAATAGGAGGGTTTTTCCTACCATTCTTCACCTTTTGTTGCCTATTAGATCACTCTGGATCTATGCACTTGATCCCATTTTTCTACCATTTGCTGTGTGAGCTCCCTTTGAGTTCCATTCTTTGTGTGGGTTTTCTACACCAACAAGAGAGAGAAATCTTAGATCTGAAGTGCTGAGGACTTCCAAGAACCCATCCCACTGAGGAGAATTGGATACGCCTTCTTGTTTTCCTCCCAGGTGCCCAATTAATAAAAAAATTCTTTCAAAAATTGTTCTTGTCTTGTCTATTGGTATATGGAGCAAACCCTTGTTTTTACTGCTTAATGTCTTTCCATGCATAGATCTGGTGTTTTGCAGCTCTTTTCTTGTCTAACTAACCGCAGATATGAAGATATTGGTAGCCACTTTTGTTGTTATGGCTATTAGTTATGTGTAGTGAAAGTGGTCCTTTGTTGCCAAACAAAGGGATCATACTAACATTTATAATAAGAAGAACCATCTTGTTCCCGAAATTCACGTGCTTATATCTCTTTATATATGTGTAAATATCATTAATTAAACATTCAGTATTGTTTATATGATATTATACATGTGTTACACTGACATCCAGGAACAATATATGATGTACAACTAGTGTTTCATGTTTATTCTTTCTTGATTTCCAGGTTACAAAGCACAAAGAGTCACTGGGGGTTTGCACCCCGCAGGATCTAAATCAAACATAGGACTTTCGGGTAAGTTCTGCAACTGATTAAATCTATTTTTCATCATAAAAGATACGTTAAGTGAGTCCTTGAATGGTATGCCCCTGATCTATGAAGGTTGCCAACCCAAAAACCTTTAGGGAGTTATTTCTTGAAATAGAAATGGCGACTCCACCAGGGATCACATTCTTGTGATTTCCCTTTTGGGTTGTTTCATCTTTCTCGAAGGTTTCCAACAGTTTCAATCACTTTTTCCAGTTTAGTAAATATTTTCCCAGTCAGAGAAAAGACCTGGTCTCTTGATGAGGCTTAACCTTTTTTATTTTTCCATACGCACTTTTTCTTTTTCACAGTCGCGTATACACGCTGGCTTTTGTAAAGGAACCCACGTATACACAATTTTGCTTTACCACAGTCGCGTATGCATGCTTGTTGCAAAGCTACTAAAGCGCATATGCCTGAGTGAAATTTGAATTTTTGGTTTTGAGATTTTTTGGTCTTGTCTACCCATGGTGACTTGTTCCTGTGATATCCTTGAAGTCTCTGGACTGTGTTTAAGGTGGTTTCATGCTTGTTTCTCTCTTAATTGTTTGAAGACTGGCTCATTTGGTGAAATCTTAGTTTGTTGTGCTTGCAATTCTAGCTTGAGCACCAAGATATTTTTCTGAAGATTCTTGGTTGTTCTGAGTATTCAGGACAGAGAGCTTTTGCTCATTTGATTTTTCCTAACTTTATGAGTTGCTTTGCATTTTGTTTTTTTTTTCTGTTTTTGCGTTTGGTTTTCTTGATTTCATCGACTAGGTCTTGTTGCAATTTTCGAAGAGTCTCTTTTTTATTCTTTAGAGTTTGAGTTTGCCACAAGTTTATGCTATTGTACTGAGTTGATTTGTTGGGTTTCTCGTCTTCCTTTTGCCCATACAAGTCCTGCTACGAGAGTAGCACAGTTGGCTTAGGGCATTTTGTTGAATTTTTTCTTAAAATTCGAAGTTTGCTTGACTCAGTAATTAGATAGTTTCTTGGTCTTTTTTGAGTCTCTTTTCTTTATAAAACTCAAAAACCAAAAAACATTTTTGTTTCCCATTTCTTTTTTTTGTGGAATGGTTTATTTTCATCTTTTTAAGCTTTGTTGAAGTCTTTATTATTCGGTTCTTGAATTGATTAGGAATGGGGTCTTCTTTTGATTTCGTTATGTTATGTCAAGTATATTTTTGGTGTCTTTATACATTGAGTTTCAGATTTGGAACTATATTTGTTTACTACCAAAATGTGATTGAACCTTGGTATCATTTGAGATTTATCTTTGCTTTTCTAGATCTAGGATCTTGGGATTCGCATGCCATTAGTGATTTTCATTAGGTGCACATAAGCATTTTTGGCCTTTCTCGCAACTTTTTGAGGCATGTGAAGTATGGTTATCTGAAAAGAAAAGTAAAAAAATATAGTCTCGTAGAACCTGTGTAGAAATCACTATTCATCGAAAGGAAATCAGTGCATTTGCATATAGTTTTGCTTGTATTGGTTTCTTGTTGCGTCATACAAACATCATCGGTTTCACTTCCATATTCCCTTGACATAAAATAACAGCCAATTAAAATAAGAGATATAATTTAAAAACAACTAGCAATTTTTGTATTAAGTGTCATACATAAAATAGCTAGGTTATAGGGCCTTGGATTAGGTAAGTGGAGAGTTAACTCTCCAAGGCTGCTCAAATTTTGAAACATAGAAGTTTATTAATGAGCGAAATCCAACACCGTTTGGTGAACCGGAAAAGCTCTCCTCTAGAGAGTCAAGCGCGAGGGAAAGTGTAGGCAGAGAAGAGAGATACCCCCTCTCCAATTTGTTGAATCTTGACCTAAGACCATTCCACCTGGCTACTGATACAGATTGGTGTCCTTAGTTTCCCATCCTAGGTATCACACAGGTGACTGCGGGGGGGAATACCTGTGGTACCTGAGGCAGACGTTGCATCACTTCCAACAGTGCTTCTCAAGGGTGCCCTTGCGAAGCTTGGGTACTTGCACCAGCAAAGGTTGTTGTTAGGAGGTCAGCGTAACTATTTCTGTTACCTTCGCTAGTAGATCTAGGTCGTAATTACCCCAGACTACTTTCGGGAGGTCCTATTTTTCTCTTTCTTGTATTTTTGGTGTCCGGTCCTAATCACCCGAAGCGGAAATATTTGAAGGCCGCTTGCCTTTTTGTATCTTAGGGACTTTGTAGTGAGTGCTCTTTTCTCCTAGCTTGCTTAGCTTTATACTTTTTTTGAGTCTAATAAATCTTTTAAAGTGGCTGACCGATCGCTTTGTCAATCGAGATGGCTTTGTGGGTTGTCTCCCGTGAGTGCCAAGCCTTCTTCAAGAGGGCATATAAGTAATTCAATAGGTGATTATCACACGGTCTTATCAGACGCAGCGGAGAGAGATCCTACGTTAGGACTTGAAGTTTTTATAGCTGGTTCTGGTGTCAATGTCAGTACCGAGAGGAGTACTCCACTCACCTCGAGAGTTTTATTTCCAGAGGAAGAAGTAGAAGTAGAGGAAGTACCTCAACCTCCTGAATCGCTTCCACCTCCTCTTTCTCCTAGTTCTTTTTTTATCATCGAGTACATCGGACATGAGTCTGAGAGACCTCAGAGTCCTTATCCATCACATTCTTACCTTTCGATGGCCACAACTGGGAACACAGCTTTGGCTGTGAGTTCTGCAAGTATTCAGACTCTTTCTAAAGTTGAAGGAGAAGGCACTATTGCTATATCTTTGATTGCTTCTAGTGCTACTATTTTTGGCTCCAGTTACACCCAAGCATAGGCTTCTCAATCTGTTCCCTTTTGTTTCAAAATGTCCGTTAGTGGGATTCCTCCATTTTCCTTTTCTACTGCTGCAGCTACATCTGCACCCATCTCCTCTATGGCTTGTGGATCAGCTTCTTTTCAAGGGTTCCCTTTTGGAAGCAGACACATTCCTCATTCAAATCCTTCCTTAGGTTCTTTTCCTTTTACTTCCCAGACTCAAAATTTTAATCCATGGTTTGGAGGTCAAAGTTCTACCACCTTTACGGGTTGGAACCCTATCTTTACAGCAGTAGGGGCAGGGAATCAGTTTCTCACTTGTCACCAAGGGAATTTTCCTTTCTCTTCGTCAAGTGCTTATCATGCTTTTCCTCCTTTTTCAAATGCATGTAATCCCTATCAGGGGGTTTCTTCTTCATTCACTGCTTCAGTGGGGGGAAATAATCGGGTTTATAGTAACTCCATGTTGAGAGGGGGTCCTTCTCTGAATGTTGGGTCACAGGGACTTTCCTATGGCCCAACCTTTTCTATGAACTCTTTCTGGCAACCTGGTGCCTCATCAAATCCAGGGTATTATTTTCAGAATGTGGGGAACCCATCCTATCAGGGATGGAATTCCCAGGCTCCTCCTCGTTTACCATTTCTGGCAACCTTAAACTTGCCAGATTTGTCGAAATTGACTAATTATCCAATCCGATATAGTCCAGGGTGGCCTCCGGTCCCCACCAAACTACCTTCAGGGATTCCAAAGTTTGAAGGAAATAATGGAGAGGATTCGACAGATCACATCACCACTTTTCATCTATGGTGTTCATCAAACTCCCTGATCGATGATTCGATTAGGTTGAGATTATTTCAGCGCACCTTGCATAGAAATGTAGCTAAATGGTATATTGAATTAACTGGGGGAAGTTTTGCCACTTTTGGAGATCTGGCTACTATATTTTTAAATTATTTTTAGTTTCTTGTTCGTTATGATGCCGAAACTAAACTCTTGGCTAATTTTAAGTAGGACAAGGCAACCCACATTTCTAATCATATCCAGGAATGGTGGAGAAGGAAGAGGTTCATTAAAGCCTATACTCCAAATGAATTCCTTCTAGAATGGTTTTTGAAATCCTTGCAGCCAGATATTTCGAAGGACGTATCCCTGTCAGGGGTATTTTTCAAGGAACATGCTATTTTTAGGGCACAACAATTAGAATTGATTTATTCTCAGTCTGGATTCCTTAATAAAATTTTGCCTGATGCTCCTCACTCCAAATTGGACTTGTTGAAAGCTAAACCTAGTCCTCATGGTGATGGACTTATTGGGTCGATCGATAGTGGTGCAGCTAACCTACTCAACCAATTGCAATAGTTGTCCATACAATCTTCTTCTTCAGGTCAGGCTATATCTTCAGTGCCAACCTCTTCCCAAGCTTTGTCAATAAATACCATCCAAACTTCTAACCCCAAAGGAAATAAAAAATCAGAAGGGAAGAAGAAAGGACGAAATAATAATAGGAAGAAGGGAAAATATGGGAAAGGCGATGCGAATAAATCTAACGAGTATGTTGGTGAGGGACAAAAGGATAAAAATAAAGTGAAGTTTCCATGCAAGTTATGTACTGGAGATCATCTTACTCACCTTTGCACTAAAATTCAGGATGTGCAGCGCTTGTTAGCTCAACATGGATCTTCAAGTTCCCAGGTTGTGTTAACAAACCCTTTTCCCCAAGGGAAACAGTTAGTTGTTGGCGTGAATCAAAATACTGGGGCTCCTTTTGGAGGCACCCAGGAAGAGAAAACCCCATCAAACATATATATGATGAGTGCTCACGCAGATATCGCTACAAGATCTCGTGATTATGGTACAACTGACTCTTCAAAAACCAAGGGTGCTCCTGATAGTGCTGAGCCACTTCACATTACGAGGCCCACTGTTGAGCCCATACCTCGGATGCCAAAAGCATCTACAAAGCATACGACGATTAATCCAAATGCTAAGGCTGCCCAAAACTACTCTGTTGTAGAAGATATGACGTAGAGCCCTTGTGCTATGTCTGCTCTCGAGGTGCTCCAGTCCTGTCCAGCTCAGCGAAGTGCTCTTCTCACTGCTATTAGGGTTTTTGATCCGAAAAACTCTCTTATGATTACATTCGATATGTCAATTTTTAAAAGAGACTCCCACATCATATGGCTTTCCATATTAGATCATCGTTTCAAAAATTCACTATATTTTGAGCGGTCGTTGATGAGAGTGCTTCCACATGTGTGATGTCTCTCGCATGTTAGAAGGGAATCAGATATCCCGCAGTTGTTCCATCAACCACTCTTCTAACTAAGTTTGATGGTCATTATCACAGGCTGCATGGTATTGTCTTAGCTTTTCCCATCTGTGTTGGGGGAAAAACTGTAAATATAGAGGTTGAGATAGTTGATGCAAGTTTGGACTACAACCTTCTGTTGGGGCGAAACTAGATTTATGAGATGGATGGTATTGCATCCTCCTTGTTTCGTATTATTTGTTTCCCTTACGAAGGGAGGATTCTCACAGTCGACCAACTAGATTGTTCTCCTGTAGACCCGAATGCATCTACTGACTCAACTATCCCTTTGGTGGATAATTTCAAACCTCCTGTTAAGAATCTCGGGGTTGGAATGCATTCTTATCTGATGGGTACTTTTGATATTCCACCTCCTTCCGTTCATATAAATGAAATTTCATCCTCCAGGGCTCCTATTCAACGTGATTTCTTCATAACTCATTATTTTTCAAACCCTTGGACCTTACCTTCCCCTACGTCCACATTAGCGGAAGGTCAAGTGGGTGGAATGGAATTTCTGATGTTTGCAGCTAAGATTGCTTATAGATCTATTGTTGACTCTACAAAATCCATTCCAATTTCTCTTTCACCAGAGGAATTGGATGGCGATGTGGCCCTGGCTTGGACACTTAGTTATTCTTCCACCCAGGATTTCCTAGATACCACTCTTCCATCTGAAGAGGCTATCCTGGAAGCTATGACTAGTATATATAGACCGTGGGATGATTTGCATCATCGGTATTACTTTCTACCAGACTTGAGTGAAGTTGAGTCAAGTTTTCCAAGTCCTCAGTCTTCTGGCCCTATTCACCCAGACCTGAACCCTTTAGCACCAGCACAGGTATTTGTTGAAGGGAACATGGACGTGATTTCTCCGACTATCCCAGTGAACATCTCCAGGAATCCCAACGTTATCGAGAATTTTTTCATCGGAGTTGAATGTTCCCCTAAAGAGATTCAAATTTACATTGATCTTTTTAAATATTTTAGGGATGTGTTCACTTGGTCTTATGAATAAATTCCTAGTATAGACCCATCTATTATCGAGCATGAGATCAAGATCTACGAAAATGCTAAGCCTGTGAGGAAAAATCTTCGTCCGGTCAGACCTAGGAAGGTTGTAGCTATCAAAGCTAAGGTAGAGAAGTTGCTCAAGGAAGGATTTATTTTCCATATTTCTTTGACTAAATGGGTTTCGAATCCAGTTCCGGTGGATAAGAAACAAGGGACAATTCGCATTTGCATTGATTTCAAAGACCTTAATAAAGCATGTCCGAAAGATAATTACCCCACACCATTAATAGATCAGATTATTGATGAGTGTGTCGATAATGATATTTTCTCCTTCATGGACGGTTTTTCTGGATATAATCAAATTACTATCCGTCTTGAAGATCAACATAAGAATTCCTTTATTTGTCCTGGGGTTACCTTTGCTTACAAGAAAATGTCGTTCGGCCTTAAAAAAGCTGGAGCCACTTTTCAGCGGGCCATGTCATATGCATTCCACGACATCAAACATATTATTGAGGTGTACTTGGATGATTTAGCTGCTTGTTCTCGAAAGAGAATTGATCATCCTTCTCACCTCCGTCAAGTATTTGAAAGATGTCGATTTTACAAAATCAGGTTGAATCCGAACAAGTGTGTTTTCATAGTCACATCTGGTCAGTTGTTGGGGTTTATTATGTCTACGGAAGGGATTCGGGTAGATCCCTTCAAGGTTGAGGAAATACTTATGTTGCCTCCCCCGTCGTCTATTCATCAACTTCAAAGTCTACAAGGAAAAGCTAATTTTATACAGAGATTTATCTTAAATTATGTCGAAGTTACGAGAGGATTCATGAGATTATTAAAAAAGGGAGTCCCATTTTTGTGGGATGAATTTTCTCAAAGTTCATTTGATGCTTTGAAAAAAGCATTGACCTCTGCTCCTATACTGAGTCCACCTGATTATAGCAGAGATTTCCTCTTGTATCTCGCAGCAACAGAATCTACTATTAGTATGGTTCTGGTTCAGGATGATGATGCTCTTGTATAGCATGTTATATACTACCTTAGTCAAGGCTTGGTAGGAACTGAACTCTGGTATTCTCTGATAGAGAAGCTTGCTTTAGCAGCTATCCATGTTGTACAGTGGCTCAGACATTATATTCTCCTACGAAAAAATTATGTTTTGGCAGCAGTCAATCCATTTCAGTTTGTTCTCAGCAGGCGAGTGATTGGGGGAAAATATAATCGATGGATTTTGATTTTGCAGGAATTTGATCTTGATTTTATGTCTGCCAAGTCTAAGAAATCATTATTTTTTGCAGAATTAATTTCTGAGTTTCCCTATGGAGAGGAGATAGTTTATGATGAATCCTTTTCGGATGAGCATCTTTTTCTCATCTCTTCACAGGATCCTTGGTATGGGGATCTCATTGTATATCTTCAGACTACGAAGTTTCCTTCAACTTTTTCAAAATATGAGCGCCGTAAGTTGCGTCACCTGGCTAAAAATTACTTGATCATTGGTGATACTTTATACCGTCGAGGGGTCGATTTGATCCTAAGACGATGCTTAACTCTCGAAGAAGCTGAGGTTGTTCTGAATGATTTCCATAGTGGAGCTTGTGGTGGTCATTTATCTAGGCTTGCTAGAGCCCAAAAAATCCTGCGTGCTCGATACTTTTGGCCTTCAATTTTCAAAGATTGTATGGAGTCGATCAAACGATGTCATCCGTGTCAAGTGTATACTTGAAAGATGTGTGCTCATCCAGCTCCGCTCTTCCCAGTTGTCACTGTCAGTCCTTTTACAAAGTGGGGTATTGATTATACTACTTGTAACCCGCCTTCGACTAAAGTTCACAAGTACATTATTATAGTAGTAGAATACTTCACGAAGTGGGTTGAGGTTATGCCTACTTTTGGGAATGATGGTGAGACAACAGCTCTTTTTCTCTTCAATCAAGTTATTGCTCATTTTGGTATTCCTAAAGAGATTGTCACTGATCATGGCAGTCATTTTCAGAACAACATGATGGTTGAGTTGGCTCTAAAATTGGGTTTCCAGCAAGAGCATTCATCTCCTTATTATCCTCAAGCCAATGGGCAATTGGAAGCCGTGAACAAATCCTTGAAGACCATTCTTCAACGGACAATTGATAAAGCTATATCTAACTGGAATATCATGTTGTATCCTGCGCTTTGGGCATACCAGATGTCAGTAAAATCTGCAATTGGTTTTACTCTGTTTCAACTAGCTTACGGGTTGGAATCAATATTTCCCATCGAGTGTGAGATTCCTTCTCTTAATTTAGCTGTAGAACTTCTTCATGACACTTCTATTCTTGAAGAACGTCTCCTTCATCTATAACATCTTGATGAGCAGCGTCGCAATGCTTCCATGATGAACGAAGCACATAAGAAACGGGTACAAGTTCAGTACGATAAAGTGGTCATACCTAGGGTTTTCTCCGAAGGCGACCTTGTTCTGGTTTATGCCCAGGACAAGGATGCCCTAGGGGCAGGTAAATTCAAGTCTATGTGGTATGGCCCCTTCATCGTTAAAAAGGTCCTCAAAAAAGGAGCTTATACCTTGGTTGATTTTGAGGGAAATGAGTTGGCGAAGCCCAGAAATAGGCTCTATCTGAAAAGGTATTATGCCTAGGCCTCGGCCTGGCATCTTGCTTTTTGTATATATTTTTGTTTTTGTTTTTGTACATATCTGATTTTTCAGTCTATGAGGTGATGGTGATGTTTTTTGATCTGCTTTGGCAGGTTGTGTTGGATATCATGAGTCATTATGGTTTTGCCGATGGTGCTAGTAGACAGACCCAGAACTTAGCTTCCGCGGCCTGTGTACTTTATTATCCATCTGATCAGTTGTTAGTTTCAAGAGGGGACTGCATTGGTCCTGCTTCCAATAACATATCAGAATACACTGCAGTCATTTATCAACACTCAGAAGAAATATCTTTGGGTGTTGATTCGTTGGTAGTATTCTTGGACTCCCAGTTGGTGGTGTCGCAGTTGAACAATACATATCAGGTTCGGAATCCCTTTTTGTTTCAATTTTTTTTTAGGGTACATTTATTACAAAGATCATTTCAATTTATAACATTTATTCATATTCCTTGAGCTAACAATCAAATGGCAGACTCATTAGCTAATCAAGCCATTGACTAGCATATTATTCATTCAATATTTTAATCAAATCATCAAAATCATCATACATTTTCACACATTTGTTTCATCGAATCATAAAACGTTGTATATATGTATATATCATCAGAATGTACAAAAAACTATACAAAATTTTGAACCCATATGTCCTACAAAATTAGGGCTTATGCCCGATCATGTTCAGTATCAAAAATATAGTACAGTCATCCGATAAAATCTATGGTCCTTGCCCAAAATTTGTGTTCCTATAGAACACGATCGTAGTAGCCACATGGCAGAATAACCGCACCTAGTCTCGTGGTACCCCGACTACCCGTCTCTGGATAGCCTCTGGTAGGTCTTCTACTACAGACATAGGCACTTGGTGAGTTAAACTCTTTAAGTTTTTCTGAATGGCATGTAGGTTTCTACCAGGGTCTTCAGCATCCGCTTCACCTCTGCGAAATTTGTGCCTTGGGTATCCTTCAGGACGAACTGGTCCCATATCTGTATCATGGTCATCACATAATTTTGTAAGTCATTCAGAATCCAATCAAAAACATGTTTTTTTTCCATTTTTCACATATATTGAAAAAACCAAAAATCAAAAAAAAATATTGCAGTCTTACCAATAACACTCCATGCTGCGCCAGGTGGAAGGAATAGGTCTGGATCATTACGAAAATCCATCCCAGCATAGGGATAATCATCCATTGCAATAACTTGTTCTTCCCACCATTGGAAGAACTCGTCATCCCGTGTAGTTTGGGAAACTTCACTTCCCCCCTGTCTCTTCATCAGATTAGCCCATCGGGCTATTCTTGGATCTCTAGGGCTACTGATGGATGATATCACTTTGGATCGAAGCCTTGGAATCTCCTCAAAGAAGAAAGTCATCAAAATGGTTCCATACCTGAAATGCTTTGTTTTAGCGTTCCGGATGGAGGACAATTGTTTTTTCATGTTTGTCAGTAGAGCTGTACACCAATCAAAGAGGTGAACTAAGCATTCCACAGCTATACTCATCTGTGTTCTCGACACCTAGTGCAAGGAAGCAGATCCTGCCACCCTGCCGATGGTGAAAAGGAGAATTTTCATATGCAACTCTAACATATCTTTGATTGCGATTTGAGTCCCTACTTTTTGAGATCCCTCTACACAATAGATGTAGACATAATCATCCACTGTAAGCCCTCCCAAAGTCTTGCCATGCAAATCTACCAGGTCTCCTCTTCAGGAGAGTCCAGTAATAAAGTAAATGTCTTCCACTTCTATGTGTATGGGTATATGGTCAATCATGAAGCAATATTCCTCCAGTTCCAAATGATTCACCAGCATTTCAAGTAACCGGATGTTACTTTTCATATTTGGAATTTTGAAGAATTTGAGCAATCCACAGTTTCGGAGGATATTGAGCGAATTTTGATCCCCCATGATTTTTTGGTCAATGGAAATGTGCTCACGTTCCCTCCAAGATATTTTCATCCTAAAAAAAATCATTTAATTTCTCATTAGGTTCATTTTTTCCAAACACGGTCTACGGATATGCGACTTCCCTTGTGGAAAGTCGCGTATCATACGCGGGTTCGTCCACATGAACCCGCATATGCGCAGAATGCTAAATCAAAATAAATATTTTCTATGGTGAAAAATAAAAAAATTTAACCTATTAATGGATGAAATTAATAGCAATGATAAATTTAAGGCTTACCTAACTAATCCGACGAAGTTTGAAGGTTGATTGCTCAAGTTTTGAGGAAAGAGGTTTTTTCTCCAGAGCTCTTTTCTCCAATTCAGCAAAGTAACAATGAACCAAATATGAGGTAAAATGTGTATTTATGCCCAGAAATTGAAATTTTTTTGCAAAATTTCATTATGCTTATTTTTCAAATCGATATTAAGCTGCATAACCCTGTTGCTTGTAAGTGTTGGGATAGGTATATTTTCAGGTACATTTTGTTGACTTTGAGATTTTTTCCGGTTTCTGAATCCATGAACCTTGACCTGTCATGGTAGGTATATGATCTTAACTGGAATATAGGTTATGGAATCCACTTTTCGTTGCATTCTGCATTCTAGCCTCCATTCTAATCACTTGCGATAGGGTCGATCCCATTATGTCATGAGTACTTAACCCATTTCACTCGCTGATTATTTAATCATGAATTGGTGGTAGAGCCTTCCTTTACATGGGCTTCCTATTTAGTTCCTCGCTAACATGTGTCACCCATGCTGCACTTTATGTAGGCTTGGGAGTCCTCTTTAGTCTCGCCATGACTTATATGTTGAAGCTTCATTCTTATTCTTCTTCATTATCATTTTTCTGGCTATTACCCTAGAGGATCCCTGGTGTTGTTGAGTTGCATCACTGCATTGCATATTGACTACTTGTTTATCTTGGCCTTCAATCGGCTTCATTTGGACTCGATGTTTAAGCCATGTTTTGACCTTGACTCTTTGTACAAAGTTAAACATTGCAAAGCACTTAGCTATCACAACTTGACACCCTTGTTACCCATGGATGGAAAACTCCTTTGAGTATCGCTTACCAATTTCCGCCACCTTGCATTGAACATAGGATTGTTCCTATCCTAGGAACTAGTGCATCTGCTTCCTGATACTCGTTCTATCCATTGTACCATAGAATTATTTTATTCTTTTTCAGGCTTACTATATGAAAAAGACAAAAAAATAAAATATGTTAAAAAGAGCGGGAACATGATGTTATTTCATATTTTTATGGCAGTTACAGTATCAGTTTGTCACCCTTGAACAAAGCACATACCACTATGTTTTTTACTCATTTGCGATGGTTTTATTTTTGGCCTAGGCGATGCCATAACCTTGTTTCCCGAGTCAGTCCTCCCCCGGTTGGTTATCTCTTCCAATCATACGGAGAGTTTGTTTTTGCCTCCTGCATAACAGACTTATACAGTGTCATTATTTGCTTCCATGGTCATCATGAGTCATGATTTTTTTCAGGGGAAGTTAAACCTAAGTTGGCCATTCTAAAGTGTCTCTTGACTTATTTTTTTTAGGCCTTCCCAGTTTTGTCAGTGTCTTGTACTATCACATCAGATGTTTGGTCATATGCTCGTGCTAGTTTGAGAAGTTCTCCATTGACTTCTTGCCGGCGTGTTTGTCTCTTATCGACTACGACATATTGCTCTAAGATTAAACCTAGAGCCGCACCCTGGCCCTATTTACATCATTGATAGGTGACCTTGTGCTCAGAATTTGATCATCATTATGGGTCTTTGACTAAGTGGTTTTCCTTGTGTTCGACGCCAGCATACATTATCACACTTAGGATTCATGCAATACCTTGATTTCCATTTGACCTTATCGGTGGATATCTCGCCAGTTTGTCATCTTTCATTATTGGTTGGTTCAAAGGGTTTCTTCTATGCGCTAGCTTCATCTTGTGCATGTCAGAAACGTACTTCGGGTTGGTTCCTTCACTCTACTTCGTCCGATTCCTTCCAAATCTTGGAGTGTGGGTTACACTCGCACTGAATTGATGTGGGATGCCTCAATGCATTCCTTCCAGCAGATCTTTTCCCATCGACTCCGACTCATTGCTCTGGGAATAACGTCTAGAGTCTTTTTGTCAGTACCTTAGGGTTTGCAGTCATTAATGGTAGACTCTTCGCTATCAACAATGAGGATTCATTATTGCCTCCTGATTGATAGATTCTTACAAGTGTTCAACTTCAACTCATTCATTCACACTTGTTAGATTGTACTGGGGCACCTTGACTCTCATTATCATTATCAGTGGGTTGTCTCATGTTTGTTAATGGTATACATTATTGACCAGTAATCAAACGATTTCTCACATGGTCGACTTCAACTCATTTATTCCCATTGTGTAGAATTGTGCCATAGGGATCGGTGAAGACCTCAAGTTTGCATCAACATGCTTCGGTTCACTTTTTACAGTTCATCCAATCTCTGCCAGTGACGCCTTCCACCCTTATATGTTGCAGTGTTAGTACAGCAGCATCTTATATGTTGGCTCCTGATTTGCGTGATTGTACCATGTATTCCACCTCTTATGATTTGGTACCTAGAGATTCAATTACTTGTGAGATCAGATATCTATTACAGCATCATTGATCAATCTTCTATATGTGATACTTGGACTTGATTTTCGACTTGTACTTCCGGGAAGTGATCAGATGATTCACTATGTACTTTCCAATTCAATTATACTTGTATACATTTTGGATCTATAGACATGCTTTTCTTTCACTGAGCATGGGTATGCCCGCCTAAGACATGAGTTGACTCTCTGAATTATTTCATTGGTTTTTTGGCAGGCTGAAATCTGGTGAAGTCTTCTCTTCTCTTCACAAGGTTCTTTCTATGCACATAATATATTTCGGCCATCATGTACCCCTTACGACCTCATATATTAGGGGGCATCTACTATAACATCATTTTTCACCCTCATGTGAATAATGATTGTCTCTTTGGCCTTGGGCACCCTTTCCCCCCAGACTTGAACAACTTCATAAAAAACAGTGTCTAAAATCCCATACGCGATTATGCCTAGACTTTTCCACGTATGCCATTTAAATCATTACAAAATATATATAATTCCTTATTTTTGAGGCAGGGTGATGGTTATTCCCGTAATTCAACCACCCCAGCCTGTGGCCCAACTGTTTCCAACTGCTTAAACTACTTTGAGGGAGTATAAAAGCCCCTCATGTGTATGGCCTAAGGGAGAGAGAAAATTATAGATATTATACTCTGTTGGAGCCCTATTTCAAGTATGATATTCCTGTGCCTCATGCACTTCCCAGGTATATTCAAGAAACTCTCGTTTCCTTGAGATGATCATCATCCTATATGACATCTTGTGTGCACACATCTTGGAAGAATCCTAGCGAGGTGAGGGCTGGACGGATCCAGAGGACGGTCTACTCGAAGGCCTTGGAAGGATTCAGGTGATCTCTCCACGTTTCTATTATTTTACATGCCATTTATAATAAGAAGAACCATCTTGTTCCCGAAATTCACGTGTTTATATCTCTTTATATATGTGTAAAGATCATTAATTGAACATTCAGTATTGTTTATATGATATTATACATGAGTTACAATGACATCTAGGAACAATATATGTTGTACAACTAGTGTTTCATGTTCGTTCTTTCTTGATTTCCAGATTACGAAGCACGAGGAGTTGCCGAGGGTTTGCACCCCGCGGGATCTACATCAAACGTAGGAATTTCGGGTAAGTTCCTCAATTGATTAATTCTAGTTTTTGGCATAAAAGATAGGTTAAGTGAGTCCTTCTTGAATGGTATGCCCCTGATCTGTGAAGGTTTCCGACCCAAAAACCTTTAGGGAGTTATTTCCCGAAACAATACATGCTAGTTGTCCCTGTGGTAGGGACTAGACATCCATGTCATTTTCTTAGGAAAGGCAGATTATGGCTGAGCGGAGGCTAGAAAGGGCTATCCGGAAATGCAGTATGTAGTGGTAATTCTCCAAAAGGTGATTGTCGGCGCATAACAGGCATGTGAATTGTGCTACCCGTAGTCTCACGTGGTAAACCCTTTCAATTGGATACCATCTGTGGACGAGCTCCAGGGATGTGCACTCTATGAGGAAGTGGCCACGTTCATCGCATAGCATACAACATATAATGGGCATAACTAGGGGTCTTTCTACAACCCTACATTCCTCCTGTAGGTATAGGATGGTGCAAGGGTCATCACCAATAGACTGGATGGAGGGATCCTCTTGATATGATCGCTCGATCGCATGTAAGGCCTCCCTATATCATGGTATCTCTGGGCAATGGTGGGTATAGTGCCCATAGTTGCTACAGGGAGCACATGCATGATTGGTACGCAACGCTTTGCCTTTAACTTTGGTGGTAGGTTCCTTTTTCCGGGAAAGCGGCGTAGAGATGTCTATTTCAGAGCCAAGGAGTGGTTTTAACTCATCCAGCTCCAGAAATATATGGATAGGATGGCCTATTACATTGCATATGGCACAGACTAGTGATTCCCGTGGAATGGTGGGGGTCGCCATATTATTCCCTCTTTTTTCATTTTTCCTGGCTGTGATCACTAGCTTCGTAATGGGAAATTCCTTCGCGGGGGTGGTCTTGACCATTTCATGGACGAGTGGGGGATCCTCTGGACTGAGGGGCATTAACCCTATGGCGGTAACATGGGTGGTTCCTATTTCGAAAGGAGGAACGAGGTACCGAACTAGGAATGCCAACAATATGTTGGGTAATACCAGTGTTGCCAAAACCCGCTGGGAGGCAAAGCCTGCTGGGGAGTATAGGAAAGGAGTTTTGGAGGTGGCATAGGCTAGAGAGGCTATCATGGTTGATGCCCCGGTGTCGTTACTGCTTGATTCTGTGTCCTGACTAGCCTCGGTGCTTGATGTGGACATCATGCACACCGGAGCCCCTATGACATCGGGTGATGCCTCAGGGATAATGGGAGGATCTCCTAGGAATGACCTTAGAACGGATGATGGTTTGAATTGGCCAGGGCCATATTATCGGTACCATAAAAGACCATCCGAGGTTGTATCTACATAGGGTAGAATTACATCTGTTTTGGTTAGGGGATGCTTCTTGCTGTGTGTTAGCTGGTCTACAGTAATGATGTGATCCTCATGGGGGAACATCATAATGCAGAAGACGGAGGAGGCTATGGCGGACATGGCGTACATATAACTCCACCCAAGGAGTATATTGTAATCCAAGTGAGCGTCCAACATTTCAATGTCTATGCAGACCGTCTTTCCGGAAAAGCAGACCGAGACATTTTGGTAGAGGCTGACGGGGTTCGAGGAACGACCATCATATGCTCGAAGTGTTATGACTGAGGGTTTTAGTTTGGGAGAACCCAAATTCTGCCAAATTCGTTTTGACATGATGCATGTCGATGCACGCTCGTCTATGACACATCGGTGAATAGTGATATTCTGTACCTATACTGGTATGTAGAAGGTGACCATGGAAGGAAGTCAGGGGGGTGGCTTTGTCTAAGTCAAAAGCCATCAGGCATGTATCAACAGGGTCGATAGCACCTAACGCGGAAAGTAGGGCTTTATGTTGTTTTGGGCATGACTACAGTACTTCCACAGCAAACATGGCAGCGGGTGATTGAGCTAAATCATACATGATGCTATAATTATGGGCTGATTTGGAGTAGTTTCCTGCTCGCCTATTGGGTCCCTTTGCCATATTTTGCAATGTTTCTATAGGCATCTTTGAAATGGTCAAAGGTGCAGTCGGCACACTAGTGCTAGCCCCTGACGTAGTGGTGTCTAGTGGGGTGTCATAGTTGCAATTCTGTGTTTGGAAAAACATCTCTTCTCCAGTCATGTAGATTTCATGGCTGATTTTCCCGGAATCTTCTAGTTTTTGTTGTTGAGTGCTAACCGTCCCTTGGTGGGGGAAAGGTTCTTGCATCACAGCGGGTTGTTGGAAAGATCCTCCTTGTCCTTAGTTACTTTGTAGCTTTTTTAGCTCAAGGAGATCAGGACAGTGGTGAGTATATTGCTCATACTCTCAACATATCGAACAGGAATGGTTTGTTCGAAGAGGTGGCCTTTTGCTCTGCCGTTGGGCATTACTTGGCTCTTGGTTCTAATTCCAATCAGAGTTACCTCCAACTTGGGTTCGCGGTGGGTGTTGCTGGTTGCTGACCCCCTGTCCAGGGTTCCCTTTTGGCTTGTTTTTGGATTTTTTCTTTACCACATTAGGAGGGTAGTTCTCCTGGTTATACTGGTGTGGTTGGTTTTTGGACAGTTGCACAAAGTTCACCTGTGCATTGGTTTTCATAGGTGGGTCATGTGCTGGGGACTAAGCATAACACTATCACGGTTTTTCACCTGGCCGTTGGAGGGGTGCTCTACCATCAATGTTTCTTTCTATGTACTGGGTCCCCTCAGCCTGAGGATATGGTCCTCCATGGTGATACGTTTGCGCCCTATTAGTCAAATTTTACTGAGGCATATGATGACTTTGAAATGTGGGTTGAGACATGTTCTAGGTAGAAGTATATGTGTAACCATGGTTTTGGCTACTGTTACCTAGGTAACCTTGGGTCGTTGACCCAATTAGCCCATCTGCAGAGTTCGGCATGCCAGAAAATTCTCGGTAAGTTTTCAGGCGCGGGGCGTTAGGCAGGATGTTGTAAATATATCCTGACTACGTATAAATCAGTTCAATATTTAGGGCTTTCCTGATTTCATCCTCTTCAGATGTGGGGTTTTGCTGCACCACATCCTTTGAAATCTACACCATCATAGTTTTCAAAAACAAATCTAAGAGGACCTAATCGTCAAGTTTAGCTTTACATAAACTGCGACGCCACCTCCATTCATGAAGATGGTCCGAGATATGGATGGTAGGGGTTTGTCTAAAATGAGTCAATAATTCCATTCCCGAATCATGGTGAATGGGTAACTGAAAATATGTGAGGAACACATTAGCAAGGGTGCTAAAGGTTGCATGTGAAGCAGGAGGTTGCTCCACGTACCACTTCACGGCTACTCCTATAAGAGTGCGTTGAAATAGCCTCAATCGAATAG
Organism: Pinus albicaulis; assembly: GCA_034641835.2. NCBI lineage: Eukaryota > Viridiplantae > Streptophyta > Pinopsida > Pinales > Pinaceae > Pinus > Pinus albicaulis. Next base: position 1,741,760,198 of record CM076580.1, read on the forward strand.
TGTCATCGATGATACTATTCAATGAGAACCACAGGTGAAATTTCATTACATGATTACCTGGGTCTTCTACTTGCTTGCCTTTGAATTTTGGTATATCTGAAGGGAGCTTTGTGGGCATGGTAGGTCATGAAGGATCGTGTGTGATGGGGTCAATTGTTAGATTGGTTAAATTGAGTAGATTCGACGAAGCAAAGAAAGGTGACTGGGAGGTTGACATTGCAATGTGTGAAGACACAAAGTTCTGGTTAGAACAAGGGTTAGTCTGTGACGTACCCTGCTACGTATTCAGCTGGCTTCCCGAATGGGACGCACTCCTTTGCTCCCTAGGGGTCGAGGGGGGAGTGGTGTTTGGTGTGGTGTTGGGAGACTAACTAGGGTTCCCAGCTATGGCTGCTCCAATGAAGGATGAACCAATGACGGTGGTAGTGTTCTATCTTTGATGCCTAAATGGTGAAAGACCTAGAACCCCTCCCGGTAATGGGGGGAGGTCCAAAAGATGCCTGAATCGATGAGGTTCCATTGGGACCATTCGGGTGTTGACCAGGTTAGGTTTTGGAAAAATTTGAGAAGATAGAGTCTAAAATAAAAGAAAAATTATGGCCACATACATAAAACAAAACGAAAATAAACTAAATTTTCCCTTTAAATTAATCTATATGATCAATCAAGCAAACAAATGGTTTTTGTTTGTTTGCGTATGATACTCAAAATCCTAAAAGACCTATTGCATCCTCACACACTCAAAAGTAACTAGGCCTTGAGAATATTTCTTGTGAGTGTTGGCACAACGTCCCGTAATAGCTAGCAACGCCCCTAGTCAGCCGAAGAGAATCCACCAAGGTAAGGGTAGAGTGTCTCGCGCTTGCCTGCACTGCCACCTATAGGGTAAAGCATGCCCTAGTTTTTGGCCACTAAGAACCACCATCCCACGTGAGTGTTCAAGTCTTGGGCTTCTTGGTAGTCAGCTAACAGTACTAAGTATCAGCTGGTTCAGGTGGCCCCAATTGATACCACATGCACTGCGCCTAAGCCTAACCCCCTCTGAATCGGGTCTCTTCTGCACTCAGGTTTTCTTTGCCGTGGGTTGATAGGTGGATTTGAAGCTCCCTAAATACACAACTTCTATGTTTCAATATGAAGTATGATCTAGGCAGCTTATTGGATGCCTACCCCCTTGATCCTAACTTAAACCATAAATTATTTTGTGGCCCTTGTGGGGAGAATTTAGTGAGTTTGGTTAAGTTAGTTTTAGGTGTCTTTATTTTCTTAGTGGGTGAGTGTGTGTGAGTGTAAGGTGAACAAGCACATAGTTTGAACGTGTGGATATTGGTGATCCTTTACAAAAAACCACTATTTAAACTATGTTATATTGTTCCTGGCTCAAATGGAAAATATGTACAGATAATGGGCCGCTTTCAAATTTTCCTAGTTAATCTATTTGACTAATTAAAGGGAGATGGAGAATTGTGAATATAGAGCATTCATACGCTTACCTAGGACCACCGTAGGGTGCAAAGGTAGCAGATATTACTTGCTCTTGTATATACAATTCGATCCTAGTCCCGCAATTCCTAATGCAAAAATTGAATTAAAATAAAACAATTTCTACACTAAAGGAAAGAAAACTAGCTATGCATGTGTGACCTTGGGCCACTTACTTGGACTATTTATCTAGGTGTGAATACAAAAAATTTGCAAAACATAAATTGTTCAGAACGCAAGTTAATTTTCCCCTACTTAAACTATGTGAAAATTTTGCAAAAATCAACTTGAATCAAATCATTCTAGCTACACTAAACAGATCTCCCCAACTCAAATATGCTCAAAAGCACCCCAATCCCACAACTTCACAAAATAGAATTGCTGAAGACTGCAACAGTGTAATTTTTATTAGGGAATCTCCAGAAAAAGATGATTTAATACAGATCTGGATCTTTCATTAATCATAGCATCAGAAATGAGAGGTTTGACCTCTTTTACAAGCACATCAGAACATCCCGGCAAGGGTTTCCAGCAAAATAGCAATATAAAGTATAGCACTGTAGAAAATAACACAGTACACTGCAAATATGTATTATAAAATACTAAAGAGGATCTGAAATAGATGAATAATATAGAAATTTTCCCAAGGCATTCTTCAATAGACCTTCCAGAGTGAAATAGACATCTCCTCCTCCGAAACAAGCACAAAATAGAAGGGTTTAACCCAGTAGCTATTGCACCTGTAGAAAATACGCAGTTACTGGAAGTGACTGTGCTGTAGATGATGAAGAATGGATTTACTCAAGTTATATGATGGAAAATAAGCTCAGGACCTTCCCCTTTCATCTCACAACCAGCTAGACCAAAGGTGAAGATGGAATTCCTGCATGAGAATTCTTTTGCACTAAAAAGTGTTGCAACTACAGCTAAACAGCTGGAGCTTGAAATCAGTCAAAAGACAAAACAAATGTTATTAATGAATTCCTTCCTTGCTGCTATCTCCTCCTTCTTATCCTTGGTGATCTTCCTCACCTCGAACCCCACTCATTGATGAGGTGAATTCCTTGAGAAGATTCCCCTTTCAAAACTGCGCTGCCCTAGTTGGTTTCCCTCTTGTAGTAGTGTTGTTAACTTGGTCAACTAGATCTAGTTCACCAGCATTGTCCTCTTTCACAACAAGGTGGCTTTATTTTTCCTCCTAATCTGATCCCTTTTCACACTGGGATTTGTTTTTATTGACTTTCTACTCTTCTGCTGCAAAAATGGAGCAAGTATAATATTCCAACTAGCAGTGGCTAATTGGGAATATCATAGTGCTCCCCGCTCAAAATTTTATTTCCCACAAGAAACAGTAAAGAAGGATGCTGCAAGATATTCTCTCCCTCCCAAGTGGCATCCTCATCTGGCAGATTCCTCCATCGAATCAGATATTCCTTGATTTCTCTGTTCCTTAGCTGCCTCTCCCTTGTGTCTAAGATTGCTTCTGGCTGCAAAATTAGGTGGCCCTCATCATCAATAGGGGGGAGATACATGTTGGAAACTATATTCCTTCCAATGGCCTTCTTGAGGCAAGAGACATGGAAGCTATTGTGGATCTTGCTTCCCTTGGGAAGCTCCAACTCATATGCTACCTTACCGACACACTTGAACACCCTGTATGGCCCATAGAAACGTGGTTTGAGATTTTTAGCTCCCTTCTTCTTGAGTGTGGACTGTTTGTAAGGCTGAAGATGCAGATAGACAAGATACCCCACCTCAAACTGTCTCTCTATCCGACCATGGTCTGCATACATATTCTGCTGGTTCTGGGCAGTAGCAATGTTATCCTTGAGTGCCCTGAGTATGTCCTGGTTCTCCTGAATCCATTCCTATGCCCTTGGAGCCTTACTTGCCCCAAACATAACATCATAAAATGAGAGTGCCTCATACCCATATAAGGCCCAAAATGGAATCATTCCAATAGAAATATGGTGAGTAGTGTTGTAACAATACTCTCCCAAGTGGAGCCAATGCAGCTAAGCTCTTTGTTGCCCTGCTACAAAGTTCCTTAAGTAGCCTTCCAGCCACTTGTTCACTATCTCGATCTGTCCATCGGTTTGGGGATGATGGCTAGTGCTTGGAGTCAAATCAGTCCCCACTAACCAAAAAAATTCTTGCCAAAAGCCACCCATGAAGCGGTTGTCCCGATCACTCACTATGGTGTTTGGGAGACCATGGAGTCTAAATACATCTCTGAAGAAGAGCTCAGCTACCTGTGAAGCAGTATAATGTGTAGAAATGGAAAATAAATGAGAGTACTTTGTTAGTCTATCAAAAACTACAAATATACAATCCTTAACCTGTACTGTCGGTAGGCCGGTGATGAAGTCCATAAAGATACTTTCCAACTTCCCATCTGGAATAGGTAGTGGCTGCAATAACCCAGTAGGGTGGGTGTGTTCTCCCTTGTTCTGCTGAAAAATGGTGCACTCCTTGATATGTCGGAGCACATCCTCCTTGAGACCCTTCCATGAGAATCTCTCTCTTATGGCCCTATAAGTCTTTATGAAACCTTGATGCCCAACAAGTGGGGAATCATGTGATGCCAGTAAGATCTTCTCCTTGAGCTTGGAATTCTTAGCCAAGAAGATCCGGTCCCGATAATAGATGATCTCATCCATCACCATAAACCTCTTATACGATACCACCCCATCAAGTATCTCACATGCAAAATCATCTTTGGAACACTCAACTAAAAGTTGAGCCTTCCAATCTTCGTCCATGCCCCTCAAAGATAGCGCTATAGGCCTCCTAGATAAAGCATCAGCTATTACATTACTCTTCCCCTTGACATATTATATGTCAAAATCATATTCTTGGATTTTTCTCACCCACTTCTATTGTCTCTCCTAGAGCTTTTTCTGTTCAAGGAAGAATTTAATACTGTTATGGTTAGTATTCGCCTTGAACTTATTTCCCACCAAGTATTGTTGGAATTTGGCCAATGCATGCATGATAGCCAACATCTCTTCATCGTAGATGGGGTATAACCTCTCATGAGGGAGAAAATTCCTGCTCTCAAAGGCTATAGGATGCCCATATTGCGTCAAGACTGCTCCAATCCCTTCACCTGATGCATCACATTCTAGAACAAAAGGTTGAGAAAAATCAGGCAAAACCAAAACAGGACAAATACTCATTACCTCTTTGAGCTTATAAAAATCCCTTTGCACTGTAGGTGTCCAATGGAAAGCTCCCTTCTTGGTCAAGTATGTGAGTGGTGCTGCTAGCTATGAAAACCCTTTCACAAAATTTTGGTAATAAGTGCATATGCCCACAAACCCTCTAAGTTCTGCAACATTTCTGGGTTCAGGCCAATCTCTGATAGCTTGGATCTTCTCCTCATGTACCCTCACTCCATCTACTCCTATGATGTGCCCCAAATAAAACATATCTGTGAGGCCAAATTCACATTTGGAGATCTTGGCATAGAATTGTTGCTCCTTGAGGATATGTAAAACTGTCTCAATATGCTGCAAGTGCTCCTCCCAAGTGTGGCTGTAGATAAGAATATCATCAAAGAAGACCAATACAAACTTTCTCAAATGACCATGGAAGATGTGGTTCATGCAAGATTGGAAAGTTTCTGGGGCATTGGTTAATGCAAAGGGCATTACCAGAAACTCAAAATTCCCATAGTGACATCTGAACGATGTTTTGGGGATATCTTGCTCCCTCGCCTTCATTTGATGATACCCGAATCTCAAATCAATCTTGGAGAAGTATTTAGATCCCCTCAAATCATCCATGAGTTCATCGATCCTGGGTATAGGGTACCTGTTCTTTATGATCTTCTTGTTCAAGGCCCTATAATCAATGCGCACCCTCAATGTGCCATCTTTCTTCTTTACCAAGACCACTGAAGAAGCAAAAGGACTAGTACTAGGCCGAATGTGTCCTAGACCTAACAGCTCTTGGATAGCCCTCTCAATCTCATCCCTATAAGCCTTGGGGTGCCTATAAGGAGTGGTGATTACTTCTTGGATCCCTTGTTCCAACTCAATAGTGTGTTCAAACCCTCGATCAGGAGGTCTCCCTGGTGGGATATCTCCAAATACTGTAGAATACTGGTCCAAGAGAGACTGAACATCTGGCTGCACTGGTGAATCCTTGCCCCTTACCTCCGATATATGTAGCTCCACTGCCCATTCAACATCCCCTCTGCGCAGATCTGCCTCCATCCTGTGTGCTGAAACAACTTGAGGGGGGTATGTGTTTATACCCTTGATCTTTTGATACTGGCCATCCTTCCCTCCAGTCCATTCCATCTCCAAAGTTCTCCAATTAGTGGTAACTCTCCCAAGAGTGATTAACCACTGGACTCCCAATATGACATTGGTGTTTGGGGTGTCTACCACAAAGAAGTGGTCTTTCAAGGTGTAGGTCCCCATGGTAATGGTTAGTGCCGGAACATACTTGGCACATTGCAGGGTCATAGCTCCTGGGACCAAAACTGAGAATCCCTCAAACTCCTCCATGTGGATTCCTCTCCTTTGTACCAGTTTTGCATCAATAAAATTATGAGTAGCCCCACTATCTATCAACACAGAGACTCTTTGCCCCATAATAGTACCTCTCACCCTCAAAGTCAGATATTTTGGACCCCTCTTAACGCTACAATAGCTCCCCCTCTTGGAGAAAAGTATTCTATGGATGGTACAGCGCTGGCATCATTCTTGGAGAAGGTCTTGACATGATGTGTCCTTCCTACAACACATTCTCCCTCCAAATCACGAACATGGATTGTCTTCCTTGGCCCTAAGTAGGTTTTCTACTGCAATAATTTTCTTGCCCTGGGTAAGATGTGTTGTAGGTCTCTAGCTTTCTCCATAGCTTCAAGGAGTGTGGCTAGTTTAGTGGATTTGACCAACCCCTGCAATGGTTCAGCCACCCCATTAATAAACATGCATACCTTCCTACTCATAGTGAGGTTGGATACCATCACTGAAAGCTGCAAATACTCAGCAATATAATCCTAAAGATCTCCCTCCTGTTTGAGTTTGGTTAACTTGACAAAATGGGCTTCCAGATCTCTTGGATCAAATCTCTCCACTAGCTTCTTGGTGAAAGCTGAGTATGAAGTGATGTGATGATGCCCAAGTGTGGTCAGTCCCTGAAACCACCATTCTTGAGCTTCCCCTTCTAGGTCCAATGCAACTATCTTGATGGCTTCTATTTCAGAAACCCTGTTGAGCTGGAAGTAAGTGTCCAGCTTCTCCAACCAAGCCTTGGCTGTACACTTAGGTGTCCCATAAAATGTGGGCAAGAATAACCCTACCATACTGTGCTGTAGGGCTGATCCCTGCATCAAGTTCTCCTCCTTTTGATGAGGATTAACCCTCCTTCTATCCTTGACCCGACAAAACTCTTGAAAGTTCAAGTGCTCCTTGAACCCTTGAGATTGGATTTCATATTCTCCAAAATATTCCCCTAGGGTTCCCTCCTTATCTCCTCCAGATAGAAATGAAGGCATGGTAGAGCATTTTGGTGCAGCTAGATGCTCCATGCCATTTGGAGTGCTGGTGCTTTCCTCATGAAAAAACCTTATAGAATCCCCTTCATGCCTCATCTCCTTGAGGTCCCCTACAATTTTCTGCAGGGTTTGAAGTATGAGATTCGAAATATCTTCCTCCTCCATGCTGAAGATAAATTCCCCCCACAAGCTGAGCCAAGAGCAGAGCTCTGATACCACTGTAATATTCCTTTTCAGGAATTTCTGCAATTTCTTCAATGAGGACGCTGTATAAGGAAAACCATGTAATAGAAATGAAAAACAGGACTTGGACCCTCTTATATATGTTTTATGTAGCTTAAATATGAAATGGAATCAGAAAAAAATCATTCTAGCTACACTAAACGGATCTCCCCAACTCAAATATGCTCAAAAGCACGCCAATCCCACAACTTCACAAAATAGAATTGCTGAAGACTGAAACAGCGTAATTTTTATTAGGGAATCTACAAAAAAATATGATTTAATATATATATGGAGCTTTCATTAATCATAGCATCAGAAATGAGAGGTTTGACCTCTTTTACAAGCACATCAGAACATCCCGGCAAGGATTTCCGGAAAAATAGCAATATAAAATGTAGCGAAATAACGTAGTACACTGCAACTCTGTATTATAAAATACTGAATAGGATCTGAAATAGATGAATAATACAGAAATTGGCCCAAGGCCTTCTTCAATAGACCTTCCGGAGTGAAATAGACATCTCCTCCTTTGAAACAAGCACAAAATAGAAGGGTTTAACCCAACAACTGCTGCACCTACAGAAAAGATACGATTACTGGAAGTGAGTGCACTGTAGATGATGCAGAATGGATTTCCTCAAGTTATATGATGGAAAATAAGCTCAGGACCTTCCCTTTTGATCTCACAACCAGCTAGACCAAGGGTGAAGATGGAATTCCCGCATGAGAATTCTTTTGCACTAAAGAGTGATGCAACTATAGCTAAATATCTGGAGCTTGCAATCAGTCAAAATACCAAACAAAGTTGATTACTGAATGCCTTCCTTGTTGCTATCTCCTCCTTCTTATCCTTGGTGAGCTTCCTCACCTTGGACCCCACTCATTGATGAGGTGACTTCCTTGACAAGATTCCCCTTTCAAAACTGCGCTGCCCTAGTTGGTTTTCCTCTTGTAGCAGCGCTGTTGACTTGGTCAACTGGATCTAGTTCACCGGCATTGTCCTCTTCCACACCAAGGTGGCTTTATTTGTCCTCCTAACCTGATCCCTTTTCACACTGGGATTTGTTTTTATTGACTTTCTACTCTTCTGCTGCAAAAATGGAGAAACTATAATATTCCAACTAGCAGTGGCTAATTAGGAATATTACAGTGCACCATGCGTGTCTGTGAGGAAAAAATGCACGCAAATTCCTGAAAGTAAAAAAAAATAAAAAAAATAGGAGCTGCTCTTCTTCAGTCTGTCACTCAAAGTGAATCTAGGGACTACAAGATAGATTAGAGGAATATCAGCTCCAATCCCCAGCATAGACAAAGGTCTCTTGCAAAAGAAGGCACAACCACATAAACTTGTAAAACGTTAGTGGAGTCACCAATCTTGTTGTGGTGGATTTGGTGCACGAATGTACGAAATCACACCAGTTTAAAGGGTGTGGTTTGGCCCTTTAAACTCTAGGTAACAAGAAGAAAGTGGTGGAGTTAAAAAGCATACAATCTAGAGGAAAAATCATGCAAATGTACACTCAAATTAAACAAAAACTAAAACAAAAATATAAAGAAGCTATTGAAGTGAGTCAAATGATAATAGTGCAAATAGTGGCTCTAGGCCCCTTCTCATTAAACATTTGATACGAAGAAGAAATTTTACCCACTTGCCAAAGGTCCCCTAGACAATGGTTCTAGGTCCCGATGCAAGGATGTTGTTTTCCAAGCTCACCTTGGTGCAAGCTCCCTCTCTCTCTGCTGTGATGGACTAAGATTGTTTGATGGACAACAATCGAGTCCCCTCTATCTCCAACTCCAAGTCACACACTGCTGGTATTTCTTGGGCAATTCTGGCCAGCATAACAATGTGATCACCCATTATTTATCTCATGGTGGCTTCATATAGGGGATTTCAAATCCTCCTTCCCTCACTTGGTACATGGTGGATGGTGACCCAAGGGAGAGGTATGATTCCATTGTGTTCTCCAAATATTCTGTTGTGTGCTCACATAATGTCTAAGGAGGCACTGGTGCCTGTCCTTAGGTGGCTTCATGTAAGGAGTAACTATCCTTTGCTTTGTGTGGTCCCGGAGAGTGAAATTTTGCCACTTTCAGGAATGCAGGCTTATCGAAAAAAAAGGCACGCAGAAGGCACTTTTCTCAAAAGATAATGCACGAAAATAGCATTTTATGACTAGTTCATGCTAGTATGAATCTTTCGTCGGAAAAGACCACTTTAGCTACGCATAAAAAATAGCCCTAACATCAATTATGGCTGCCAATATCTTTAAATCTACAGTTAGTTGATCCAAATGAAGCTGCACAAATCCAGATCTATGCATAAAAAGACATTAAGCAGTAGAAATAAAGTTTTGCTCCATGCATCCAATAGACAAGAAAATAACAATGTGTTTGAAAGAATTTTTTGCATTAAAGGGGCACCTGAGAGGAAAACAAGAAAGGTGTTTCCAATTCTCCTCAATGGGATGGGTTCTTGAAAGTCCTCAGCATCTCAGATCTAAAATTTCTCTCTCTTGTTGGTGTAGAAAACCTAGACAAACATAGAACTCAAAGGGAGCTCACAAAACAAATGATGGAGAATATGACAATGATAATGGCTCAAAGTCAGACCAAGAGTATAGATCCAAAGTGATCTAATGCAATGAAAGGTGACAAATGAATGGGAAAACCCTTCTATTTATAACAAAATATTAGGGTAGTCTAGAACTTGGTGCATGAATAAAATATTATTAACCAAATTCTAGAACCACCTTTTAGGAATATTTTATTATATTTGTTGGAGGGAAAAGGATTTTGACTTGGGTAAAATCTTTTATTTATAAATAATAAATAAATAAATGATTTTTTTATTATTTTAAGGAAATGGTGGAAATATAATTAAATAAATAATGATTTATTTAATTATTTGTAAATTATTTAGTCAAGTTTAACTAGGAATATTATTTAAATAAGGATTAAATAACTTATTCCTAGGAAACAATCAAATAAATAAGGATTTATTTAATTGATTTCCTTGTTTTGGGTTAAATATGACCAGGAATAATAAGTAAATCGATGTTTAACTAATTATTCCTTGAGGAAATATAAACAAATATATATTTGTTTATTATTTCCTTTTGGGGTTTCCTGTTTAGACCATAAACAACTTAATAAAGGTGTTTTACTAAGTTATTTCACATATTGAAAGAAATTTTAATTAGGGTAAAATTGGTCTTACATGGTGTACTTGGGTCCATCTAATGATATTAGGTTAGATGACCAAAAAATGGTGTAACAGTTCAAATTTTATTTTCTCAAAAATTTAGAGATTTTAAATACTTTCTTGATTCCATAATGTCTTCCTACCCTATAAATCCTTTGGCTTGACATTAATTAATGTCATCTTTTGCTGTATGATTTTCTAGTGTTAACATTAAGCTAGGCCTTTCCTTGTTGAAAAACATCATGGAGGGTGCAAAGAAGGTCCATAAGGGAGGTCACCATTCTAGGTTTGAGCCAATTCAGACCCATGGCATCATTTTTATAGCTTCGTGATCAAGCCAGAGTTTAGATTGCACACATGGACAGTTTGGCTTCAAAATCAGTTTCTGAAGTAATGGAGATGAATTTTACAAAAATGAAAGAGGTTTTTGTCAATAATAGGACAAATAAAAAAAAACACCTCCAGGTTATGCACAGTTGTTATGGTTTGAGATAAATTCTTAAAATACAATTTCTCTAGGACATTTTCTGCACTTTTTGATAGGTTATCTTCAAATCACTTTTTCAGGGGTTTGGAGGAGGGTTTTGTAGTTCTTGATGACTCCATTCTATAGGAGATATCCTAAGATTTACAACCATAACACTTGAAGCCACAACCTCCTTGGGTAAGGCCTCCAAAATCCCTCTCAGAGTAGGTTCTACTCTTCTGCTGACAGTGCGCTACGCTTCTACAGATTTTGAGTGGTCAACCTCAAACTTGGATGCTGAGGAAATGGGAAATTATTTTGGAAGCATTGAGGAGGTTTTTGTTCATAACATTCCAAAGAACAAAAAAATCTCTCAGTTTTGCAAAAACAAATTATGGTTAGAGAGCTATTGATCCATACTTAAGCCCTATTTTTTCTAATTTTTTGGAATTCCTTTATTACATTTCTAGAATCAATTATTACGCTTCTGGGAAGTGTTGTTACGCTTCTGTAATTTGGTATTACACCTCCAGAAAGGGTCTAGACTTAGGTTTTTAGCTCAAGATATTTTCATACAAGATCAGTGACCACTACTCCTTGAATCTCTCACAAACAGTAAGTCACTACTCTCATACCCTCCCTTGGCCAAGTTATTCAGTTTTCAAATCATTTTCATGCCTACTCTATATTTATCTGTATCATCATTTCTCCATGACATAGAAAGACTTCATTTGATAAACCCTAGCTTACTGCAGCTAAATAAAACATAACCCTAGTACCTAAACACTATCCTACACCTCTCATATACCTCACACTCTCATCTCCCATCATACATATCATCCCTAACAGTCATTTTTATAAAACCCTAAATTCTAGCAAATTTTCACAGTTAAAAATTGGAAATTTCTTGTGTTTTCTTGATTTCATCACCCTCCTCATATCCATTTAATTTTATTCCACCCAAAATATGGAGTTAAAATTCTGCCCTATTCACTGAAGTTTTTCTATAATTTACCCTAACTACATAACCCTTCATCTTTCCCCCTAAACCTACCTCACCCCTACACTCTGTTTTTTCCAGATTTCACTACATATACCCATCCCATCAACATATTAGGGTTTTCATTCTTTCAGTGATAAAAAAGATGGAGAGTGAGAAGAATAACTTCAAGGAGGGCACCACCTTAGGTTAGAACCCTTCACCATGCATGAAATCAATGCTTCACCCTTGGCCAAAAGATGCTTTGAGGGGATTGAACATTTGAGGTTCTGTGAGAAGCACAAATGCATCTTAAAGAGAAGGATAGATTAAGTTTGTTAGCTAAAGCTTCCTTGGATATTTAGCCCATCATTCGCAGGTGCTACAAAACCAATTTTGAGAAGTTTTGAAGAATTTCAGTATTTTTTGTGATTTTTGCACAATTATAGAAATTCCTCCTTACATAAGCATAGAAAAATTTTGTTATGCTTATTTTAGGGGCATCCAAATGATGATTTATTTACATGTTTGGATGAATTTTGATGATTAAATTACATATCAGGAACCCCCTTGGAATGAAAAGCTTTAATTTTGAAGAAAAGGTCAAAAACCCACTTATTTTTCATGTTTCTACCACCTTTTGGAGCCTCTGTTACGCTTTTGGAGTAACCTTGGGAGAATGGATTTTTGGAAGCCTTCCCATGGATCATGTTGCAAAATTAAAGATGTTTTGGAAACTAGAAACACATGACTCGTTGTCCTTTCTTTCAAAAGTGGATTTGGGTTCTTAAAGTGCCCCTGCAAACGTCTGTTATGCTTCTGCAAATTTCTTTTACCCTTTTGTCAGAAATGTTACAAATCAACATTGGATTCTTCAGGACACTTGTCAACTTCAGAAAATGTCACAAATTCGAGGTGTTGTTGTCCTATGAGTTTTCATTAGAGTTATTGAGTTGGTTTTTTCCTTCTATCATGAGGGAATACTTAATTTAATGTAAGGGACAAACACTCCCAATTCATAGCTGAAATTCAGGGAATGGTTTCTAACCTCCCTAGAATCTAGGAAATCACTCATCTTTTGTATTTATGATCCATTTTGGATGGGATTTCGACCTAATGAGGTTTCATAGTCCATAATTTCTATAAGTAGACTCTCTTTAGTATTTTTTTGGGTTGGATAGTCTTATTTTTCAGTGGAGCTATTGTAACCAACATTTTGGGATGAAATGAGAGACAAATTTTCAGAACTTGTGTTGAGAATCTTGTGGTATGAATTGGAGCATTTGTTCTTATGATTTATGTTTATCTATTCATGCTATATGATATATATTATTATTTCATATACATCTTTCAATATGTTTATCTTGTAAGTTTATAAGCATAAATCATGTCTGTTCATGCTCTGTTTTAGGCAAGGTTTACATTGCTATGTCTATTTTCTTCTAAATGAATGAATTTACCTCAGTGCTCATTCAAAATCTCTTTAAACTAATCCTATACTCATTGACCTATTAAACATGCTTTCAAACTACCTATCTAGCCTCACATATTCTTTGGAAATTTACCTTGGAATTTATACCTAAAAAACCCTACACACAGTCTTTTCACTGACCTTTCTATCTAGAAATTAAAACATTAAAAAAATCCTATTTACTAAACTTACATACCTAGCCTTAGACTATTAGATACTAATTCATTCCTTTGACTGCAAAAGTGACAATGAGAGAGCCCTCTTTGGTTATGTTAGGGCTAGCTACCTAACCCAAAGCCTGGTCTATGGTTACAATTCTTCAATCCCATTTTCAGCCTTGGGAAGTTGGGAGAGTGATAACATCCCCTTCCTGAAAACTGGATAATGGGTGAGTGATCCTGGAGTAATTCCAACCAATTTTTTATTTCTGTGGCGAAACTATTACAAATCCTTAGGAACTTGTTTAATAATAACTACTAGATCTACACTAAAAAATAGTACTAGAACTATTTTCTCCACTAGAACCTCTTGTTTCCTACCTAAAGTGCACTTGCTAAACTTTTAAAAGTATTACACAATTTAGAAAATAAATTACAAGGATCTTCATATAGTTTCAAGGGAAGGTTAGAGAGAGGATTAGTTGCACCACTAGCTTGCAGACTACTTTTCACAAGGACCAAGTAATCCTCAAAGAATAATCTCCTCATTAAAAAATGAATTTTATTTTGTGATGGAGTGTGCTCAATTTTATCACTCCAAAATTTCCCAAGATTGTTATGTGTGTTAAAGAAATATAGGACGTAATTATCAACCACTTTGGAGATTAGGATCTAGCCTTCCTAATGCTCAGAGACGACTCTCTCTTAATGATTTAACTTTGTTGTTTTAATTGATTTTAGGCTAGTTATGTAAGATTGATTGGGTTCGATTTTGGTTTGTTGGTGGAATTACTAGTTTAGATGGATAAATGTTTGTCTATTTTCCATTGGGCTATGGAGTCAATGTATCAAGAAAACAACACATAAACAAATGATAAAAGTAGTGTTACAAGGCAAGGTAGCTGAGAAAAATCAGATCTTTTAGGCTGAATGGTGAAGTGGTTTTCAATCGGGATCAAGGAGCAGTTAAGGATTCCTTAAACCGGATAATAAGAGAAGGCAAATGAGGTAAATTAGGATTAGAGGGAAATTAAGGATCCTCTGAACTAAATATCAGAAGAAAATATAAAATGGTAACAGTTCAAAATAGAGTGTACTTAAACAAATTCTGCAATAAAATTCCAGTTATACCATTCAAATTTAGAAAACATGCAAGTTTATGGAATACTTATGAAAATAACATGAACAATTGAAATATATTTCACTTAAGTAGCTCAACACATGAATCCTGTAAAGAAATTCCTTTATTATTTTCTTTTCTGTCAGCTTGGAAAAGTTACAATAAACCCTCAGGTATCAGATCAATTCCACTATAGAAATGTTCAAGAATCCACCCTCCACCCTCCCTACTTATAATTGTTGAAGTATTTATAAAAAATTTAATACAAAATATCCTAAAACTGATTTAGGATTTATTCAAGGGAAATAAAATATCTTCATTCAAGAAGATAGAGACACCTGTGTAACTAAATGCAGGTTGTCCCTGTTTATTGGATTTGTTGTTTGCTTCTTTGATATTTTGTTGTCTTATCTCTCATGTTGGTTGTTGCTTTACGTTGAGTGCCTTTTATCTAACTTCATATTTAAACTCTATATTTTATCTGTAACCCGTGAATTCTTCTTTTAATTTACTTCTTTATCTGCTTGCTCTTTTTACAGTTTCACCTATTTCTCTTTTACCATGACTGCTCTGTTTGCTTGCTTTTACTTTTACCTGTCACAATAAATCACATAATTTTTCCCAGACCTCTTCATCTAGAATTTTGATCTTTACCATCCTCCTGTAAATCTCATCTTCTTTAGTATACTTGGTAAATGTAGGCTTGTTTACAAAAATATGATTTACCTCATGCTGGAGGTAAAAGAGATTTTCAAAAATCTGATAGAGTAATTTGCCTGTAGGAATTCCTTTCATAGAGAAATTGTTGGAATGTTCTTTAGCCACTTCTCTGATCTTTTTGTCACAATATTCATGTCTCATTAGTCTATCATTGATCACTAATGGATTAGGCAGACCTTTTTTCCTCAAAACTTAAAATTTGTTCATGAACCTGTTTACTGCATTGTTTGGCACTTGTCTTCAAGCTGTATCATGAGATTTCTCTTGGAAATTACCTTTTTTACCTATAATATTGTTTCTATTCTATCACTTATCCTAATTTATTCTAATTCATGCTTGTTCTTAGAATTGAGAAACTTGATTATCTCAGTTGCTTCCTTTGGTTTCTTTCCAAGTTCTTTGACTTTATGAATAACTTCACTAGCTTCTTTTATCAAATCTTTTTGCTAAAATATAACTTGGATAAAAGGCCAAATATCATTAACAGAGTTAATGATATTGTCCCATTTGTTCCTTTTCTTGGGCTAGTGTCTCTTTCAGTGTTAATTCCTTTTCTAAATTTTGGACTTTGTCATTCAACCTGTTGGATTTCCGTGTTTCTGATTTATACATTATTTGAGTCAATTTCTTTTCATCTTCTAGACTTTTTACTTATTCTTTAAGTCTATTAATCTTAGTTGTTTGAATTGACATATCCTGCATGGCTTTAATCAATTTACTTGCCTCATCATTGGGATGGGTTGCTGTTGTTGTTGGTGTAGTAGCCGGTGTTGTTGAAACTTCTGTTGTCACTGGAACTGTTGTAGTAGTTGGGACTTTTGTAGTCACTGAAGCTGATTTTGAAGCTATGGGAATGGCAGTAATAGTAAATACTTCCATGCTGGCCTTCTTTTCCTGCACTAATTTATCCATTTCATTCTCCATCTCTTTCAGTTGAGCTGTCAACTGAATTATGAGATTCATCATTTCATCCTTCTGACTTTCATTCTCCAAAACTTCTTTAGTTTGTGGATGTTAAGTGGGAGGTAATTTCAACTGCTTCTTCAATGCAGCTATGTATGCATTCTTCTTCTTGATAAGCTCTTTAGCTGCTTTGATTTCCTTTGGATTGTTTCCAACCTCCATGACCAATTCTTCAAATGATTTTATTCTATTATCTTTTACTTGTGAAGAAGCCTTCTCTAGTTTTAACTTCTCTCTGATATTTTCTAGAGAATTTTGTATTTTTTGGAGACTTAAAGCCTTGTTTTTCATAGTGGAGTAGATCATTTCTCCTGATTTCTTATTAAACTCAATCTGATCTATAGGATGTACATCTTTAGCCAGCACTTCAAAGGATGTTTTCTTGTAGTCTGCTGATGATTTTGGAGCCTGCACTGTTGGCTACAAAAAGGTTTTTTGCATCTTCCTGGTTTTGTAATCAAAGGCTGAAAGTAACCTTTTTTTATCACTAGGAGTTTGTTTCCAATATTGGGCATAAGTCACAGCTTTCAATGCCTCATTATTTAATTTTATTTCTTTTTACTTCTCAATTATGTCTTTCTCCTTATCCAATGGTTTGCTTGATAATGAAACCTCTACACTGTGTTGGTTCTGAATTATTTGTGCACTAGAGGTTGATGGATGATGAGTTTCCTCCTGATGGGAGGTGCATTATCTCTGACCACTATGTCTGTATCAATTATTTCAATTGTCTCAACTACCTCTTCTTGTGCAATTATTGGATTCAGTTTGGACATTTTCTTGTACATAAGCTTGAATTTTGTGTCAGAATGTAGGTTTTAACCCTGAATAGAAATTATCTACACATGAATCTTATAAAAGAAAATAAACAATAGCGAGAGCATAAAACATAAAACAGATAAACACAGATATTTTCCCCTGGATCCCAAATCGGGACAACCAGCTTGATTTTTCATTATATTCCTTTTACTGTTACAACACATATATATATATATATACATGCTGAAGCATACATAAACCCCAATCCATTAACCCTATATTAGAACATAACCATAGTTCCCTTGACCGCATCTACAAAATACTAGGGGCTGAAAACCATCGTACCCCAAAACCATGTGCAAACTCATGCACAAAACATGGGTGGGTCCGCCTATGAGTGGGACCACATACCAAAAAAAATTTCACCGGGGCACTGCCCCGGACCCCAACAGGGGGGGCTGCTACGCCCGGCGCAACGTACAACGCGTGGCGCTAGTCGTGGAAAGAATATAACACACACCCAACATTCTCCCACTTGTTGTTTTCTTTCCACAGGGGGCCACAGGAGAGCTTAGTCATTTGGCCAATTCTTCAACACCCATTGTTTCTCTACACCAAGAGAACATCTGAGTGCTCACAGACTTCGTCAATACATCTGCAACATTCTTCAAAGTGTCCACCTTTACCAGCAACACCCTTTTAGCCTCAACCATATCTCTAACAAAGTGATATTGAACATCAATGTGCTTTGTCTTTGAATGATAAGAAGGGTTCTTAGCCAAGAAAATTGCACTTTGGCTATCACAGTCTATCCTTATAGCTTGCTATACCAACCCCATACTTGAACACAATCTTTGCAACCAAACTGCTTCCTTGCTTGCATGAGTGGCTGCTATGTATTCTGCCTCTGTAGTTGAAAGAGCCACTACAGACTGTCGTTTACTCATCCAACTGACTGCACCTCCAAATAGGCTAAACACATACCCACTTGTAGATCTTCTTTGGTCCAGATCTCCAGCCCAGTCTGCATCAACAAAACCACGAATGTCCAACATTCTTTCTAATCCTAGTCTTCCTTGGTAGCACAAGCCATAATCACTAGTGCCACGTAAATATCTGAAAACCCACTTCACTGCTGTCCAATGCTCCTTCCCTGGGTTTGACATAAACTTGCTCAATACTCCCACTGCATGTGCAATGTCTGGTCTAGTACAGACCATTGCATACATCAGGCTACCCACTGCACTTGCATATGGAACACGGGACATATCCTCCTCTTCTTCTTGTGTCTTGGGACACTGTTCAGCAGACAACTTTGCACCTACAGGAATAGGAACACTCACTGGTTTACTATCCTGCATATTGAACCTCTTCAATATAGTCTCGACATACTTCCTCTGGTTTAACCAGAGCATCCTCTTTGCTCGATCTCTCTTAATTTCCATGCCCAAAATATAGTTTGCAACACCAAGATCCTTCATGTCGAATTTGGAGAACAGTTGGGTCTTCAAATCTTGGATAATTTCTTTGTCATTTCCAATCAACAACATATCATCCACATACAAGACCAAATAAATAACATGGTCACTAATTAATTTAAAATAAACACAATGATCCTCCTTGCTTCTGGTGAAGCCAAGTCCCCGTATATAGGTATCAAATTTCTGATACCACATCCTTGGTGACTGTTTTAACCCATACAGAGACTTCTTCAACCTGCATACCAGTTCTTTCTTACCCTTCACCATAAAGCCTTCAGTTTGCTTCATGTAGATCTCCTCTTCTAGATCCTCGTGAAGAAATGTTGTCTTCACATCCATCTGTTCTATCTCAAAATCAAATGCAGCAGCAACAGATAAAAGTAATCTAATAGAAGTAACTTTGGCAACAAGAGAAAAAATATCACCAAAATCAATTCCCGGCACCTGGGAATAACCTTTCGCTACCAACCGAGCTTTGTATTTCTCCACCTTTCCTTCTACATTCATATTCTTCTTAAACACCCATTTGCTCCCAATGGGCTTCCTTCCAGCCGGCAACTCCACCAGATCCCATGCATCGTTTTTGTGCAAGGATGCCATTTCATCAACCATGGCCTCCTTCCAGAGTTTTCCATCCTCTGAATCTACTGCCTCCCTGACAGTTCTGGGTTCATCACCAGTTATAGTTAAGGAAAAACCTGAACAGAAAGTAGATGGACTATACCTTTCTGGTTGCCTTCTTTCCCGAACTAATCTTCTCAAAGCTGGAGTTTGTGGCTCTTCATCTTCTGAGTCTTCTTCTGTTGTAGAGTCTGATTCATCCTCCTTTAGCTCAAACTCTATCTTCTCAGGTTCATTTGGTATGATTTCATGTTTAACAACATCTTTCACCTCTCTAAACACCACATCTCGGCTGTACACAACCTTCCTTGTTTCTGGGTTCCAAAGCTTGTAACCCTTTAAACCATCCTTATACCCAATAAAGATGCACCTTTCAGATTTATTATCCAACTTGGTCCTTTTCTTCTTTGGAACATGTACATATGCATCACATCCAAATACCCTTAGATGTGAAAGAGAGGGTTTCTTACCAGTCCATACCTCATGTGGAGTCTTATCGTCCAATGTTGATGAAGGAGATCTGTTAAATAAGTAACATGCAGTCTCCACTGCCTCTGCCCAGAATTCTTGTCCTAGCCCGGTACCACTAAGCATGCTTATTGCCTTTTCCATCCGTGTTCTATTCATTATTTCTACAACTCCATTTTGCTGAGGCGTGTATGGAGTAGTCTTCTGCTGTGCTATACCACACTTCTTACAAAACTCTTAAAATTCCTTCTTGCAAAACTCCCCACCATTATCTGTCCTCAGTGCCTTTATCTTCTTCTCTGTCTCGTTTTCCACCAGTGCCTTAAATTATTTAAATTTGTCAAAGACTTCAAATTTCTTCTTCAAGAAATATATCCATGTATTCCTTGAGAAGTCATCTATGAATGAAACATAGTACATAGACTTTCCCAATGATGGAACTGACACAGGTCCAAACACATCACTGTGCACAAGTTCTAATATCTTGTTCGCCCTCTTAGCACCAGAAGGAAAACTCACCCGATTCTGCTTCCCATATACACAATGTTCACAAAAATCAAAATCTAGAGAGAAATTAGACATACCTTCTACCATACCATTTCTATGTAGTATCTGAAGGCCCTTCTCTCCAATATGTCCAAGCCTTTGATGCCATAGCATGGTCTTTTCTCCAGAGACAACTAGGCTTTCTGCTCCTCTTTCAAGAACCACAGAACTGTTACACCCATCAATAACAATGCTACCTTGTAGCTTGTACAGAGTTCCAATCCAAACTTCCCGTATTAATACCAGTGCTCCCTGAACCATCTTGCAGGAATCTTTCTCGAACATTGTTTTTACACCTGCATCATCCATCTTGCTTACAGAAATCAGATTTCTGGCCAATGCAGGAATATGCAGAACACCAGGAAGTGTTCTAATCCTTCCACCTTGCAGCTTCAGCTTGACCTTTCCACATCCGACGATTCTGGCCTTCCTATCATCCCCTAGGAAGACATCACCACCATCATATTTCTCATACTCGCAGAACCACTCCCTATGGGAAGTGAAGTGAAAGGATGCACCTGAGTCAATCAGCCATGACTCATGATCTACATGTGTACTTGAAGAAGAAGCCAAATACACATCCCCACCTTCATCCGAGGTGGTTTTTGCCTCTGCAGAAGGAGCATCATCAGATCCCTTTCCTTTCTCAGGAGCTTTAGATCTGCACTCCTTTTTGTAGTGCCCTTCCTTTCCGCATCTCCAGCATACCTTTACAAACTTTCCAAGAGATTTAGATCTCCCTCTAGATTTAGATTTCCCACTCGAAACCTTATTCTTGTTTCTGTTTTGGGACCTTCCTCGCACAGATAAGGCATCTTCATTTTGACCCTCCATATTTCTCTATCTCATTTCCTCTGACAGCAAGGCTGAGACAATGTCATCAAAATTCAAGGTAGTTGTATTGCTACCTATTGCAATAACCAGACTATCCCACGAGTCTGGTAGAGAACACAACAAACTAATGCACTTATCTTCATCTGAGATTTTAATATCAACAGATGACAGCTGAATTACCATAGTATTGAAGGCGTTTAGATGCTCTTTCACCGAGTCTCCATCCTTCATCCTCAGGTTATACAGCTTTTTCCGCAGGAACAAATTGTTCACCAGAGACTTAGATTGGTACAAAGTCCCACGTTTTTCCCACAAATTCTTCGTCGTAGCTTCCCCAGATACATTCAACAATACTGAATCTGAGACACACAACCGTATTGTGCTCTTAGCCTTACGATCCAGTTTCTTCCAATATTCATCTGACATTGCCATTGGTTTAGTACCTGGATCTACCACAATCCACTGATCTTTATCCACCAGCAGATCCTCCATCTTGAGCTTCCATAACTTAAAGCTCTGACCATTAAATTTCTCGATCTCTATCTTCCCACCGCTCGCCATTTTCTTTCACCGCAAGAATCGATCTCGCAGATCTTACATTGAACAGGGTCTACCTCAGGCCCAATCAAAAAACCCTCAGCAGCAAAGGCGTCCCCTTGAATCCGAAACAACTCTGATTCCAAATGTAGGTTTTAACCCTAAACAGAAATTATCTACACATGAATCTTATAACAGAAAATAAACAATAGCGAGAGCATAAAACATAAAATAGATAAACACATATATTTTCCCCTGGATCCCAAATTGGGACGACCAGCTTGATTTTTCATTATATTCCTTTTAGTGTTACAACATATATATACATATACATGCCGAAGCATACATAAACCCCAATCCATTAACCCTGGATTAGAACATAACCATATTTCCCCTGACCGGATCTACAAAATACCAGGGGCCGAAAAACCATCGTACCCCAAAACCATGTGCAAACTCATGCACAAAACATGGGTGGGTCCACCTATGAACGGGACCGCATACCAAAAAAAATTTCGCTGGGGCGCTACCCTGAACCCCAACAAGGGGGGCTGTCGCCCCCCCTGTGACCCCCCTGCTGCTCCCGGTGCAACGTATAGCGCGTGGGGCTAGTCGTCGAAAGAATATAACACATACCCAACATAGAAGTGGTTTCATCAGAATAAGAGCCTTCCTCTCTTGCTCTCTTTGAGTTCCTGTCTTGTGGGGCTAGAGTATGCAATATGTAACTAGTATCAACCTATTTATCCACCTCTTAAAAAGTATTTTACAACCATTCTGACTGGTTGGAATACTTTTCAATCTCTTGTTTTAACTCATGAACAAAAGGAGTCAATTTGAATTTGACTCTTAACGTACTGATGACTCTCAAAGGATCCTACTTCCATTTGAACTATTATTGAACTTGAAATCTTGTAAACACTTATCTGCTTGTTGACCAACATTCCTATTATTGCAAATAAAAGGCCCTAATTGGTTCTTGATTTTGAACTGATTTTTCTTCTTTTCTTATAGTAAATTAACTTCATCTAAATTTAGGATCTTTCTGATGTATTCCAATGCAAATAACCTCATTGGAAGGTATTTGGGAAGATTGTATGGAATAATTTGGGATCCATACACCCTAATTTCAGTATGATTCTGGTACAAATACTAGTCTCTTTTTCTAATTTGATCTGACAATTGCGATACTTTCTTAATCTCTTCACTGACTCTAGGTTGACTGCTACTGCTTAACATGTTGACAACTGGATGAAAAAATGAAACAATGAAGTCCTTGTAGCCGAATTCTGTGGAATCCTTTCTGATCAAGGATGTCCAGAAGACTACAGATTGGGGGTTATCCTCTGTGTCGAGTTTTTGGAGGCTAACTACAAACTTTTTTGATTGGAAATACAGGAACAAATGAAATAAAACTGATGAATATTTAAAAACTCCGTCCTCTGGTAATTTGACTAGTTTTTCATGGATGGCATCTGATAGCTATTGAGAAAAATTGAATGTTGAAAATGGAGGTTGACCTGGAAAAAATATGGACATGAAACCTAGGATAGAGGCATCTACATATTCATCAGTAAAGTACCCTAAAATGCATGACAACATTGTGATAATATGTCTGGTTCTCTTTGAAAAAATGGAAGCTGAGTATGGAGGATTATTCTTTGGGGTTTCTACTGATGGAGGTAATAAGGTTTGGAATATTTGGAACCTCTTGGGAAAGTACAGCTTCAGGTATAGTTCAGTGAGGATTTCAATTGATAATGGGGCTTCATCAGGCTTGGGTTGGATCTGTAACATCTGATTTATGGATTCTGCAGTAATTGTGAATAAAATATCTTGGCTTGGTGTTACTAGAGCTCTTTCATTGGGAAAGTAATTGATCTAACAAAGTCTGATGATTTCTGGAAACTGGAAGGTCTGTGGGAAGATGTACCTAGGTAGGTTTGAGTCCCAGAGGTAGATATCATCAGCTTGGTCTATGAATTTATCATGGCTCCAGCAGTGGAGCTCTAGAAGGTTGAAATTAGTGATTGTATCACTGATTTTGAAGTCCTTTTCTGCTATAGGAGTGTGTTCAATATCTAATACAGGTGTTTGTAGAGGGTTAATGTATAAAACGCTCTAGGAGGCCATTTAACTTGTTTAATTTATCAATTTATAACTTTTCTGTTTTTAAGTAATGGCTTCTAGCACTTTAGGATTACCTGGAAAATGAAGCTTTGGTCTTTGGAAGGGGTTCTGGCCACAACAGGCTTTAATTCCAGCCTGCAAAGATTTAAATTGAGTCGGCAAAGGTTCTGGTAGCAATAGGCTTGAATTCAAGTCTGGATAGGCTTCAAAATAGGTCGGCAAAGGCTTTATTTTTGCAATTTTCAACAGAAATGGACAACTAACGGTAAAGGGCGCACTTTAATACTTTTTGACCAGAGGTGGTTAACCTTATGACGCGGAGGTTTAATTTAAACAAAAGTGGTATCATCGCAATGGGAAGAAATGGATTAGTGGTTATCGCATCGCAAAAAGTGGTATGGTGGTTTTTAGATGGGGGATGCGATAAAACATGGGACTGACGTGTGGAAACTAGGTGAGGGTGAAAAACCACCCATTTTCACCCCTGATTAGTTTTAAACGTCGAACAGTTGAAAGTGTGAAAGGGTTCGGGAATGGTCGGATCTAGGTAGCGCCAATCGGACAGACGGATGAGGTGGGAGGATTTGATAGGTGGGACCTGAGATAGTATATGAGGGGTGATATAATATGAAAGTGGGGAACGTTTAAAATCTAGGCTATAATACAATAAGGGGGTCGAGTTAGGATGATATATATGTGGGTTCAATATATTAAAACAAGGATTTAATATAATATGTGGATTAATATAAAGTGGGGATAAGTTAAAATGATAGCGGGAGGGGTTTTAATGGAGTGGGCCCGATATATTTTAACCATTTAAAATATAAAAAAGTGGGTTTTGCATGCTTTTTGAATGAAAAAGGGAATTAGTAAAAGGGGAAGTTATTTTTCAAAGGAAAATGTGTTTTTAACTAGGGAAAGGGGTTTTAGGAAGGGAAAAGAGGTGAAATGTGGGGAAAGGGGTATTTTACAAGGGAAAATGTCTTCTAAGAGTGGAAATAGGGTTTTAAGCAAGGGGAAGAGGATTTAGGGTGATATTAGTGATATGAGATGAACCAATTGATGCTTTCCATTACTTGTGAAAGTAATCTACCTACCCTTAATTTACTCTAACATTTTTTACTTCATTTATTGGATGCATTTGAGCTTGCTGACCCTTTTATTTTCTTTTGATAAGAAAACTAACCTACTTCTAACCTTATAAATTCCAATTGCTCAGATTAAACTAATGAGCTCATTTTTATTTCTCTACCTAACTACTGATCTTCCAAGATTAAATGGTTTGGCTAGATCTTTTTCACTAACTATCATGACATGAAATTTAAAAGCATGAATGAATCAAGATTAAACTATTTGATCATCATGAATTGTGGAATTTTGGGCAAGCTACACACAATTCTATTTACAAAAGTAAACTAAGAGTAGTGGCATTTGAATGTGCAAGACTTTCAGGGTCTATTTTTATCTCTTTTTGTGGGGTTCATACTTTATATTATTTTTTTATTTTTTTTCTTTTTGTCCTTTGATTTTTATTGTAGGATATACCCTCTTTACATTTTTTAATATGGGAAAAAATTTGTAGAAATCAAAGTATGTACAATATTACAAGACTTAACATAGTAAATTCAAAATTATGATCCCTATTATTATAGTACACTAACACTCATAATTCATTCTAATCACCTGTATCATTGGTTCAGGCATATGAAATCATCCTGACTCTGGGTGGGGTCCATCTCTCCTATTCAAACTTCCTACAACACTTCCACTAGTTCCTATTATTCTTCCATAAGGAGATCCTTCACTCTATCCTTGCCTACATGAATATGGACTATACATTCCTTCTCTCCACAACACTGGACTCATTAGTGCTTCTCATATCCTCTACAACTCTCTTCTTCTCACCCTAATTTTTCGCAAGTTTCTCTACCTCCACTCATCATATATTTTTTCCCTCTGTATCACTCTAAATTCTCGAAATTTTTGCAACACTTTTGAATCCATCACAGTGGCCCCTCATATTCTGAAACTACACAACATCCCTCCCCATATATCTAACCCCCAACATCAAGAGTTTTAAGAAGCCATCCTATTTTCTTGGAACGACAACAAGTTTTCTTCAACCATTAAAATTTTGATCTAGAGCGGAATCTCCTTCAAAAGTATTTCCTGAAACCAATATTTAAAAACTTCTTTTGCCTTAGAAAATATTGATTATTTTCAACCGAAAATTCAATAATGTACCCTTCTAGGGTTGCATGAACCCAAAAATAAACAACCCTTTTTAGTTCCATCTCTAACCAGTGCAACTCATCCAAATTCATTTGACAAAGTTGCTACAAGAAATGCTTCTTAATGGCGAAAATGTATTAGATGAAACTCATTATGAGAAAAAAATCAATGTTAATCATGATTTCATAGAATCTAACGTTGGATTGAAGAGCCACCATATTCCAAAGATCGATATGAGGAGGTTTGATGTAAAGGATCCGGTAACATGGATACTACAGATGGAGCAATATTTTGATCTCCATAATGTGAAACACACACAAAAGGTACGCACTGAAACTTTATATTTAGAACCCAATTGGTTTGTATGGTATCAATGGATTTGTTCTCGTAAACCACTTGTCACTTGGTCGATTTTTACGGAGGAAATGATAGCACATTATGAAGATACAAATAGAAACACATTATTTAGCGAATTATAAATCTCAAACAAAAGGGTTCAATGACGAAGCACATTGAGGAATTTCAAAAATTGAATATAAGGGTAAAAATTGTATTCCATAGGAGAATAGGATTGATGTATTCATAGGGACTTTAAAGGATAACATCCAACATGAGTATCACCTTTGGGAACCTAATTCATTAGAGAAGGAATTTAGGTTGGAAAGAAAAATTGAAATAAAAATTATGGCAACAAGGAAGCCTACCACTCACAACTATAAAGATGGAGGTGTTGTTGTTCCTAGCCTTCCACAACCTACAAGGTTGGCACCACAACAATTGGAAGAAAAAAGAGCAGAAGGGATTTGTTACAATTGTGATAGAAAATACACTAAAGGTCATAAGTGTGCTGAGAAGAAATTAGTTTACATAGATTGTGAAGAGGAGGAAGAAAATGAACAAGAACCTTCAAAACAAGAGGATATACACTAGGAACTGACCTTAGAGAAACAAGAAATTAATATGACCATATCTTGTAATGCATTGGCATGAATTAACAATCCTAAAACTCTCAATATATAAGGACACATCAAGAATAAAAAGGTAATAGTGTTGATTGATTTAGGTAGTGCCCATAATTTTATTCATTGTAAGATAGCTAAGGAATTGAATTGCTTCCTATATCCAACACTAGAGTTTCAAGTGATGGTTTCAAATGGAGGAACTAAAAATTTCTCTGGAAAGTGCCATAATATTAAGCTAACCATGGGATAATATGTTTTGAATAGCGCAATTCGTTCCATTCCAATGGGTGGTGTTGATGATGTACTAGGAGTTCAATGGTTACAATCGTTGGGTACAATAGCTTTTAATTTTCAAGAAATTTTCTTGATTTTTTTTGGGAAGGAAAGGAAGTTGAATTAATGGGTATCACAGGGAAAGAAGGAAAGATAATCATCTCTAATGGCATGACAAAGCTTCTAAAGAAAAAAAAATGATGCGTAATTGCACAATTATGCTCACTAGGGTTTCAAACATCAAAATCTTCTTTAAGAGAAAATTCTAAGGTTCAAGTAGTGGAAGATCACATCGAGCATCAACAAAAATTTATCCAATTCTTAAAGGATAACCTAAATTTGGCGTAGAATCGAATGAAACAAGAGGCATATCAACATCGCAGTGAAATAATTTTTGATGTAGGAAAATGGGTATTTTTACGGAAAAAACCATACAAACAAACTTCCTTCAAGCAAGCTATGAAGGAAAATAAATTATCGCCAAAGTACTATGGTCCTTACAAGGTGTTGAAAAATATTGGTACTATGGAATACAAATTGGAGCTTCCTTAATATTCTCGAGTGCACCTAGGTTTTCATGTTTCATTCTTAAAGAAGGTTATATGTGACAAACTCCCAATTCAAACAATATTTCCAAAACTTGACGAGGAAGGACAAATTATATTGGCACCTAAAGCAGTCACAGAAACAAGAACTCGATATCTACGAAATCGATTAATTTCATAGTATCTCATCAAGTGGAAGAACTGAGCCGCTAAGATTCCACATGGGAGTATGTGAATTTTATACAGAAGCCTCCATAACTACTCAAGCATTGAGGAAAACACTTTTTTGAAGGAAAGGGGCATGTTAGGTCCCTCTAATACTAGTGTAGCCCCTTAATTTTATTGTTAGTGTAGCCCCTTATTGTTATTGATGTTCCCATGTAGTCCCCATATTGTTATTAGTGTGCCCCATAGAAGTCCACTATTGTTATTGGTGTGCCCTTACATTATTATTGTTATGTAGGTTCTGATTATATTGTGACCCCTTAAACTCGTATATATAGAAAATAGTTTTTTTCATTTGTATCATCTAGTAATTATTCATTATTTAATGTAAAGGAGGTTTCCCCCTCGAAGTGGATAATTTTTAATTAGTTGATCTATCTTTTCTTCTATTTGTGAGTTGGTTGCATAAAAATCTTAGTTGAGCTTCTTGCAGAATAAAGTGATCAATATTCTCATGCCACCAATCCTAAATGTCTCCACTAAGAATCATCGACATCATGATCTAGATTTCTTCTAAAATTTTCATAGGTCTTCATAGTGAAACAATTTTTTGGTGTAAAATTTAAATGTTAATGAGCCAGGTTTAAAACTTAGGTTTCCAACAAAGATATCATTGTATTCTAGCGTAATGTTGATATTTTCACTCCCTTGAGAAACGGAGTGTCTCACATGAGGCGTGTTGAGATAGTGGGAGATATAAGGGATCTAATATAGTGGCGAAGAAGTTTTGATCATTAGATTACACACTCACTCTAAACAACTTATTAATCAGTGAAACCAAACCAACATGTAGATCAAATACTCATGACTAAATACAATAAGAGATTTATGTAATGGAAAATAAAAATTTAAAGGGGATGCATAGCCATTATTCCCTACAACAACTTCTTCCTTTATTAGCCAAAAATATTGTGTTAGAAACTCGCACATGATTGCAAGATCTCCACAAATTTGGGCCACATTAAAACAAAGAAGAATAACAAATATTCAAAGAGGGAACTCTGATTTCATTCTAACAGCTACTCAACTCTAAATCAACAAGACTCTCTGTAGATAAATTTCTTTCGGATTAATCACATCATTAGGATTTGGTCGACATTTCGAACCATCTAATGTGGTTCATCCTCAGGACGGAACGCCAACCAAATCCTAATGATGTGACTAATCCTAAAGACATTTATCTACATTAAGGATGAAAAAAGTCTTAGATCTAACATTATTTCCCTACAAGACTCTCTGTCCTGAGATCACCAACTCTCTAGCCTTTGAACCTTCAGGTCTTCACCCTATAATTTGTTCTTATTTGGCCCTTTTATATATCATGCTCACTTGATCTTGTCCAATCAAATCAACATGCGAATTCCTTGATCACTATCTTGAGCGGATCCACTTTGACAAGTTATGGTGCTTTTGTCCTTATCTGATAAGGAGTTCATGAATTTTTCTCAAAATTAAAAGTGCTTGAAACTGTACCGAAACTGAGTGACCAGGTAGATCTCATCGTTCTGATTTCGGTGCCCTGAACGTCTTGAAAAACCGATGTTATATGAGGGAGATATCGTGTTTTGATCGTTTTCTCAAACAGTTAAAATTGCGAAAGGTTTCACTGGGATGCCCAATCAGCACGCAGGTGTATAGTCAACAAAAAGGGGAATATTCCTGAGAATATTATGTTTTCTCCAAGCCAACGAGATCTTACCACGTAGCGCATTCTAGATCGTGTGATGTGGTGTATGTTGATGATTTTTGGTCCAATGGTTGGGTGACACGTGGCCAGCCCTAAGGCTGCCACGTGTCCCCTGTATGGTTGTCTAAAATTTTTTATAGGTCCGGGGGGTTCGACCCCGTGAACTCTGGCGCACCCGCAACATTCTACACCATCTCTGCTATATCGTGGATCTTACCCTATAAGGGTGCCATGTTTATTTATGTTGTATTCAAATGTCAAATGGGGGGGGGACCGCCGGCGGTCCCAACCCACCGACGGCCCCGTTTGTATTGTTCAGATGTGATAACAACTAAATGCTATATTTAATGTTACAACCAATGGATTAATCACCATAAATCTGGGGGCCTTGTCACATGGGTCCGGCATCCGTGGTCAGTGCGATGGACATGCCAACGAATTAGTGGAACTCCGCCTCCATTACACAGTTCCGCACCAATAGTTTAATGTGGAGGTTTAAACCGCGGAGTTTGGGGGGTCGGCATGTGGCCACCCCCTCCCTTAACCAAAAAAATTTAATGCGATGACTTTTATTCTGGCGGTATTTTTAGCGCGCCTCCAAATTCAGAGATTGTTGTTATTTTAACTGCAGTCCTCCAAATTTAAGTGGAGTTTTTGTAGGGGACATTGGGAAAAAGCCTAGCCAGGTTAATTTTCAACCAATTTGGGTGAAACAAGATTCTACCTAGAATAATTTGAACATTCTGGAGCCATTGGTGTAGAGAAAACAACCATTGGAGGCTTATAAACACATGTATTTGCAAAATTTTGAGCATAATGAAATATGGACATGTCATTGGGAGCTGGACAAGCAGATGTAGCCTAGGAGGGGTGAACTTCTTCATCATGTCTGCTGTGTAAATCTTATGTGTGGCTTTATTTCTCTGTTATAAACTGTTGTTCAATGTTATTTAGGCATATTTACATGCTTAAAATTCACAATTTCATCTATGTTTCATGGTTAAATTCATCAATCATCAAGAAAAAAAATGGAGACAAATATGTACATGTTTTGTAACTGAAAAGACACTTAGCACAGCAAACTAATATAGCCCTTTCAGATCTATAGGTATCAGAGCTAGATTTTATTCTCTGGTGTTGTTGTGTGAAAATATTTCTTTAACTATTTTCAAGTGTTCACATGCTTACTAGGTTCAAGCTTAAGAGAGGAGAAAGTAAATTGGTGGAAGCAAGACGGTCTCAAAGTGAGCCACAAAAAAGGAGGGAAATATTGCCACATTCTCCACCACCTAGTTCACCTCCTAAAGAATCTGAAGTATCATTAAGAATGCCTCCAGAGGAAGAAGAAATCCATGAAGAGGTGGATCCCAAAGAAGAAGAAAGTGTGTTTAGGAAAGAATTCCTTGACATGATTGAGATGGTGAGAATCCTTTATCAAGAAAGGAATGAGAAAATAGAAGGATAAGGATCCAAACTTCACAAGGAAGGACAGGGATCATTAGGAGGTCAAAATGATGAACATAAGTCAAAGAAGGGCAATGGAGGAAATGGAGGCAGTGGAAATTCAACATCCTCCCCCTCATCATCATCATCCTCTACTTCATCTTCAGTACATCAGCCACACAAGTCAAAGAACACTGGTAAAAGTCCTTTTCTAAAACTTGATGTTAAGTTTGAATTTCTAATGTTTATTGGTGAAGTCAATGCATAAAATATTGATGATTGGATTGGGAAATTGGAGGTCTATTTGAGAATTCAGAACCTTCATGATGATGATACCAAAATCAAATTAGCTTCATTGAGAATGGAAGGTGCAACAGTTATTTGGTGGGAAGCCAAGACAAAGGAGGATATCAAGAAGCATGGTAAGATTATCCTATCATGGACTGATTTCATTACTACAATAAAAAAATATTTTTATCTGTGACCTCATATGCAGAAAGCCATAATGAACTGGAAAAACTTTAGACAATTGAAAGGACAAAATGTGCAAGTTTACACCAAGAATTTAGGTGAAGAGCTCTCTTATTAGGGGTAGATTTTCAGAGCCAAGATACTTTTCTCAAGTACATAGGAGGCTTACATAGCTACCTAAGACATACTATTCTCATGTTTAACCCCACAATTCTATATGAGGTATGTGTTCAAGCCACACATCTAGAAGCTAGAGGGAAAAAAATTTCTGATGAGGGTAGAAACAAACCTTTTAAGGGGAAAAACAAAGAGAAGACCTCAAAAGGTAAAGGAAAAAAGAATGCATATGTCAAGAAAGAGGGAGAAAAAGTGGTCTGTAAACATTGTTCAAGAGAATTCCATGATGACAATCATTGTTGGAAATTACATCCTGAAAAGAGGCCCAAACATCAGAATAACAAAGGGAAACAGAAAAATGCAGCTACAACTAAACATGATTTAGGAGAGGATTCAGGTGATGAATCTAAAATTACAGCCATGGGATTGAATAAATTGAAGAGGAAAAAAATTGAAACTAAACCCAGTACTAGTACATCAAACTATCACATACAAGCTTCAAATGAAGAAGAGATAATTGAACTGCTTCATGTGAGGGTCATATCCAAACATACCAATATTGGCACATTATTTGACAGTGGGTTGCAAGCAAACTTAATCTCTGAATAATTGGTCAAGAAAATTAATCTTGAGACCATTCCACATTGAAAACCATATCTACTTGGTTGGATTTGTAAGGATGCAAATTTACAAGTTTCAAAGAAGTGTATATTGCGGTTTGAAATAACTGCACATTTTGTTGACACAGTTGAATTAGAAGTGGTTATGCTTGATATTACAGGTATTGTGTTGGGCAGTCCTTACTTGTATGACACGAAAGCGATCTTCCATCGCCATGAGAACAAATACCATTTATTCAAAGATGGCAAGGAGTACACTGTTATAGCACATCGCAAGAAGACAAACATTGCTATGGTAAATCCTAGACGGGTAAAGAGGCTGGTGAATTCAAGTAAGAATTTTGTTCTTCTAATGATTAACGCTAAATTTGATGTTAATCATGAATCATTTAAGGGTTGTGATCCTAAGTTGAAATCATATTTATATGATGTAGTTGATGCACATCATGATATTTTTCAGGAGTCAACAGGATTGCCTCCAAAAATGGAGATTCAACATGAGATTCAGTTTCAGCAAGATTGTCCTCTTCCAAACATCGGCATGTATCACATTTTGATAATGGAGAATGCTGAAATAAAGAGGCAAATCAAGGACATGTTGGAAAAAAGACTCATAAGGCCAAGCACTTTGCCATGCGGTTCACCCATAGTTTTGATTCCGAAGAAAGATGGGACTTGGTGCATGTGTAGACTTCGGAGCTTTGAAAAAAATAATGGTAAAGAATCGATACCCACTCCCAAGGATAGATTATTTTCTTGATCATCTAAAAGAAGAAAATTTTTTCACTAAGTTAGATTTACGAAGTGGATATCATCAAGTAAGAATTGCAGAAAGTGATATATGGAAGACTGCATTCAAAACCAAACAAGGACTCTTTGAGTGGTTGGTTATGCCATTTGGTTTGTGTAATGCACTGACAAATTTCATGCGTGTTATGGATAATTTCTTGCGCCCATTTCTTGATGAATTTGTGATTTTGTATTTATATGATATATTGATTTTCAGCAAAACAAGAGAATAACATGTATTTCATGTAAAAAGGGTGATTGATGTTTTGAAGAAAGAGAAATTGTTTCTTAAGATGTCAAAGTGTGAGTTCAGAAAGAATTCTTTGGTTTATTTGGGACACATTGTAGGAGAAGGCGAGTTGAGAATTGATCCTTCTAAAGTGGAAGCCATTGTGAATTGGCCCAATCCAAAAATAGTAACCGAGGTAAGAAGTTTCTTAGGTGCAACTCAATATTGGAGAAAGTTTATTGCTAACTTTTCTGCCATAGCAGCTCCTATGCATGCAGTGACAAGTGTGAAGAAAGGCTTCCAATGGGGAGGAAAAAAACAGCAAGTTTTTGAAGCTTTAAAATACAAGATCAATTCAGCTCCAGTCCTTGCATTACCGAATTTGAGACAACCATTCGAGATACAAACCAATGCTAGTGATTATGCCATGGGTGCAGTACTTTTGTAGTATGGTAAGCCTATTGCTTTTCATTCCGAAACATTAAATGGTGTTGTAACTAATTATCCTACATATGAAAAAGAGATTTATGAATTGGTATAAAGCATCAAGAAGTGGAAACACTACTTGATGGGTAAAGAGATGATTATACATACTGATCACGAACCATTACAGTACTTGCAGTCGCAAACAAAATTGCAGCAATCACGACATTTCAGGTGGATGGGTTTCCTTAAACAGTTTCACTTGGTTATAAGGTACAAGAAAGGTATTTTCAATAAATTTGTTGATATGCTTTCAAGGTCGATTATAAGTGCTTCTACTTTACTTAAAAATGATTCTATTGTACATGAGAGTTACATAGAACAATATGTACATGAAGTTGATTTTCAAGATGTGTATGCTAGTTTGAGTGAAGGGAATCAAGTTGAGGAAAATGATTATCATATGCATAACAATTTACTGTTTCATTTGGGCAATTTGTGTATACCACAAGGAGAGAGGCTCATTCGTCTCTTATTGTTGGACACTTTTGGGTAAGAAAAACAGTGGCACATTTACAGAGGTATTTCTATTGGCCTCGCATGATATATAGTGTGTCATGTTTTATAAGAGGTTGTTCTATGTGTGCAACAAGCCTAGAAGGTTAGGAAGCTTGCGTTGTACATGCCACTAGCGGTACCATCAAGGCCATGGGAGAGTGTCTCCATGGACTTTTTTGGAGGTATACCTATGTCAAGAAAACATCATGAGTATCTTTATGTTGTTGTGGATAGATTCAGTAAAATGTGTACACTTATGCCATGTAAGAAAACCATAACTGCTGAAAAAACTGCTGAACTTTATTTTCAACATCTATGGGTTCATTATGGATTGCCAACTTCTATTGTTAGTGATAGGGATTCCAGGTTCATTGGGAATTTTTGGTCTAATATTTGGAAGATGATGGACACAAAGTTGAAAAAGAGTACTGCTTTTCATCCGCAAACTGATGGCCAAACCGAGGTGGTGAATAGAATCGTTGTGCATCTATTGAGAGGATATTGCAACAAACATCCCAAGTTGTGGGATGAACAACTGCATCAAACGGGCAAAGAACTCTTCCACAAATACATCACCTTTTGAAGCATACTTTGGGTATTTTTTGAAACCACCATTAAACTTCATCTTTGAGAAGGATGTTGCAATTGATGGGCATAGTGATATTTACAAGGCTCGAAATTTCATTGAGAAAATTTAGATTATTCATCAACATATTCAAGAACATCTTGAGAAGAGTCAAAGAAAATACAAGGAGAGGCATGTCAAACATAGAGTTGATCACAATTTTCAAGAAGGAGATGAGGTATGGTTGCACATAAGCAAAGAAAGGATGCAAGGAGAAGGTAAAAAGCTCAAGCCCATTCGCTATGGTACATTCAATATCATAAAGAAAGTTGGTAATAATGCATTTCTACTTGACTTGCCTTCATATATGCAAATGTATTCAGTTGTTAATGTTGAAAACTTATGCTTGTATGAGCCACCTTTGATCGATGATCAAGGAAGTGATGTTCAGCTACCTTCTATTGAATATTTCTCGCCAGAATTTCTGGATGAGCTCAAAGAGGATACAATTCTTGACAGGAGGACAAGAGCATCCAAGAGGGGAAGTGTTGACTACCTTCGAGTTGGGCTCAAAGGAAGTAAGCCAAGCAAGGTAAAGTGGATGGAAGTTGGAAAGGTAAGGGAGTTGTACCCTGATCTACTGAACAAGTAATCAAGTCTTTTGGGGTCCAAAAGCTTCCCAATGGGGAGGTGTGATCAGCAGCTCATGAATTTTGCTCAAAATTGAAAGTGATCGAAACTGTACCGAACCTAAACAATCGGTAGATCTCGTCGTTCTGATTCTGGCGTCGTGAACAGTTAGAAAAACGATGTCATATGAGGGATATATCGCGTTCTGATCGTTTTCTCAAACAACTAAAATTGCAACAAGTTTCACTAGGATGCCTAGTGAGCATGCAGGTATGCAGTTAGCAAAACGGGGAATATTCCTGAGAATATTTTGTTTTCTCCAAGCCAATGAGATCTTTCCATGTGGCGCATTTTGGATCGTTTGATGTGGTGTACGTTGATGATTTTTGGTCCAATGGTTGGGTGACACGTGGCCAGCCATAAGGCTGCCATGTGTCCCCTGTATGGTGGTCTAAAATTTTGTATAGGTCCGGGGGGTTCGACCCTGTGACCTCCGGCGTGTGCCCGCAACGTTCTACACCACCTCCGCTATACCGTGGATCTTACCCTATAAGGGCACCACGTTTATTTATGTTGTATTCAAATGTCACATGGGGGGGGGAACTGTCAAGTATCCCAACCCGCTGGCGGCCCCATTTTTATTGTTCACATGCGATAAAAACTAACCGCGATATATAATTCTATAACCAACAAATTAATCACCATAACTCTAGGGGGACTTGTCACATGGCTCCGGCATCTGTGGTCAGTTCGACGGACATGTCAGCGGATTAGCGGAACTCTACCTCCATTACATAGTTCCGCGCCAATAGTTAAATGTAGAGGTTTAAACCACAAGGTTTTGGGGGTCGGCATGTGACCACCCATCCCTTAACCACAAAAATTTAATGCGAATACTTGTATTCCGACGGGATTTTTAGTGTGCCTCCAAATTCAGAGATTGCTGCTATTTTAACTGCAGTTAACTACAGTCCTCCAAATTTAAGTGGAGGTTTTGTAGGGGACATTGGGCAAAAGCCTAGCCAGGTCAATTTTCGACCAATTTGGGTGAAAAAAGAGTCTACCTAGACTAATTTGAGCATTCTAGAGCCATTGGTGCAGAGAAAAAATCCATTGGAGGCTTGTAAAAATATGTATTTGCAAAATTTTGAGCATAATGAAAGATGGACATGCCATTGGGATCTGGACCAGCAAATGTAGCCCAGGAGGGGTGAATTGCTTCATCATGCCTGCTATGTAAATCTTATCTGTGGTTTCATTTCTTTGTTATACACTATTTTTTAGTGTTATTTAGGCTTATTTACATGCTTAAAATTCACAACTTCATCTATGTTTCATGGTTAAATTCCTCAATCATCAAGCAAACAAATGGAGACAAATATGTACATTGTTTTTAACTAAAAAGGCACTTAGCACAACAAATAATACAATCCTTTCAGATCATTATCATATTTTATTATTTCAAAATATGGCATGCACTTCCTTCTTTTGCGACTTCTACAAGTCCAAATATAACCGAATTTTGGCTTTTTTGTTGCTTCTCGATTTCTAGTGGCCACTTCTGGCAAGTTTGACCATTCCTTCTTTGCAACTATTTTCGAACCATATTTTCCAAATTTTTGTTCAAAAGACGAAGGACCCAACAATAGTTAGGTCCTGTTATTCCTTAAACACCACATCATGAGCTCACATGTATTAGTATTTGACAATAATACATAGAACATGACAGAGGTATTATTATGTTTATAATTTTCTAGTGATTTTCTGGTGTTGCTCCATTTCCAACAGGCTTGTTCAGTACCCCAACGAAGTCACTTAAGAAATCACAGGCATCACTTCGCTTCCATTAGGCCTATTTTGTACCCCGATGAAGTTGGTTACATCACCTATATTTGTAGGAAACCTTTCTCTTCCTTTAATATTTATTTAATCAATTTTATTTTACATGCACTTTGGCATAATTCATTAAGGCATTAATTTTTCTAGGGTAGAAGAGGGATCCTGACTTATTTTATGAGAAATATAGGTTGTTTCTTATTTTACAAAAACTGAAAGACATTCTAGCTTGAGCTTTTCCTCATGCCATCTTTCCATATCATGTCTCCAACTGACAAGGGAATAATAAGAACATCGAATGGAATATTAGGTCCAGACCAAAAACAAACTTCAAGTCATGGATATAGGTCATACGAACTTATTAGAGTTCCTCCAAAAGTATTAAATCATATTTTCCTTGTTAATAGATCAGACTCACGTAAATGATATTAGGGACAAGATTTCGATACTAGGTCGACAAGAGGCTGCCTCTTGAAGTGACCACCACAACCATACAACCATTGGTTTAAATTTTCAACATTATGGACATATAAAATAAGTAGATAATGGAAGAACTTCATGACATCATTTATGTACAAACTCAAAACGAAAGTGAAAGGAACAATGCTTAAGCGAAAAGGTACTAGATATACAGTGCAAGGAAATGATGTGGGATGAAATGAGCTCAACAATGTGAAAAGTAAGAAAAAGAAATTCAAGGAGAAGATAATGCTAATATGCAATAAATTAAAACAATGTGACAAAAAATGAAAAGTTTATGTAATGAAAGTGAGTTAAATGCAACTAAGAGCTATGCAAAGCATTCAACTACATGCAAAATCAATTGCAACAGTTAAAATAATGTTATATAACTAACTACATACAAGATATAAAATCAACTACAAAAACAAACTACCATGCATAACTTATTCTAGCAAGAAAACCAGTAAAACTAAACTTAAATCCTAATCTAATTTAAAAGGAGGAATGATTATGTAAAGTCAAACTTCCAATGCAACCACATGAGCTGATCCTCACCTACAAACATAAGGATGTAAGTAATTAGTACCAACATAAAAAATGTGAAAAACAAAGATATGTACCTCATTAGCTTTCACATGAGAAAGTAGGTCGCGCTTGTTGGAAAAATAGGTAACCAGAAAAGAATTTCCTAATGAGGCCACTACTTTATCTTGATAAAAGAGAATGATGAACATGAATACCCTGAAAATTTCTCACAATTTTGCATTCTTCCACTTTTTTATTCGTGGATATCACAAGACAAAATTGAAACTTCTTATTTGAAATAGATCTTTCTATATAAGACTCCTCCAACCAATCAGTGATTTAATCATGATATTCAAAGTAAGTAACTCAAAAACCTTGAAAAACTTGCAAATATGGGCATCTAATCAATGCATTGGAGTTACAGAGAGAAACTTGTGAGGAAAAATTAATTTGTTATTTTTTAGAGACATTTTCAAGATTGTAAGGACCCAAGATAACCATCAGCAAGCATTGAAGTTCTCAACTTTATGACAAGTCCCTAAACCTCTAGATGGGGAATCAAAAAACTTTATTTTTTAGTGAAATCAATAGACATAAGGAAAAAAATACCATCAAATATACTGGTGAGATAATTTTTAATGTGATGATAGCCATTAAAGCCAATATTTTGATTAGGTTGGTCAGTTAACACATCACATTCTTCATTTTTAAAATATAGGGATGAATAAATAAGAGATATGCCATGCACAATTTGGAACGTGGGATCTTCCTCTTCACATGCTGATGATTGGAAATCAACATGAAGATGTGATAAAAAAACTATTGGTTTCTTCCTCATAATGTAATAGATCATCACCTTGTATCTGATTAAAAACTAGACCAACGACATGTAAATCTAGATAATTCAAAATGAGTGCTCATATATTAGGTTCGGAAAATGATTTGAGATACAAGGAATTATGAGAAGAGGTTGAAAGAAGGTTAGAATATTTCCTTAAAGAAACATGCATCAGATCATATTTACTGTTCTTCTAAGCTTGAGGGGTTAATTTTTCAACATGTATTTTTTTCTCCACAAAATGGTTAGAATATCCACCAATGCTCACTG
Organism: Pinus albicaulis; assembly: GCA_034641835.2. Taxonomy (NCBI): domain Eukaryota; kingdom Viridiplantae; phylum Streptophyta; class Pinopsida; order Pinales; family Pinaceae; genus Pinus; species Pinus albicaulis. The sequence goes on from CM076580.1 coordinate 1,741,799,575, forward strand.
GAACATCTTGTTCCAAAACAAGAATAATTATCTTCAAAACACACACAAGAGAGATGAGGAGACAATTATTCACATAAGAGTTTAATAGGATGGAATGTTCTTTCTAATGAGCACTTCTATCTTAATAATCAACATGAAAAGCCGTGAAAATATGTGCATCCATCGAAGACATGCATTCAAACCCTAGATGTTGGGCACAACCTAACATAGCCTAGATTTTGGAAAAGAATCTGCAATTTGTGGAGCGGAGTGCACAGTGGAGCATGAAACAGAGCACAGTTTAAGGAATTAAATATATTGTGCGTTGTCATAACGACTTCAGGGAAGTTTGAATCCCCTCCCTTTTGAAAAATTTCATAATTGTGTAAAGAATCAAGTGTTTTCAGATCATAGTTGCTTGTTTTAGGAAGTTCACGGTATTTAGACCATGGTATTTTCGACAATGTAATCCTATGATGTAATACTATATATAGGGTTGAAATTCTGTTTTTAGATATATATTGAGATAGAGAGCTATGGTTGAATCATTGTGATCTTTATTTTGTAGTGAACGGAAGGCTATGCACTTGATTGCACAAAGGCCTAGAAGAGGGTCTGCAACTTAGTGCATAGAAAACCTGCAACTTAGTGCGTGGGTCGATAACTGGTTGTATTCAACGATTAATCATAATAGGAAAAAAAAAATTGGGTGACATTCTGGTGTTTTTGTGTGATTTGTTTGTATATTTTCTTATTATACGTTATAGAATAACAATATTGCAGTTGAATTTTATTTCACCACAATAATGGTTTATGGTTTTATGTGGAAAATTTATGTGATTAATTGAATGTGGAGAAGTGATTTATCAGTTGAAAGTATTAGATAATATAATAATACCACATCTCCCAGTCCCTCACGGCTGCATAAAAATGGTTTTGCATCCACCCATAGTCACTTCGGGTGAGACTGCGATATGCTTGCAGGTCGTTGCAGCCAGTGATCAGGGATTTTTTTGGTGTACAGTATAGATCGAACTTGGGTCAACCCAAACCAAGCATGAAGAAAATTTAACCAAAAAATATTCTTCTATCTCATCAAAGGCTATATCTTGAAATTAAGAAAACCAATTTCAAAACAATGAAAGTTTTCAAGAATGTGCTCACATCCAGTGAGATTATGATGAGAAAATAATATTTTAAGAAAATCTGGATCTAATCTAGTTTTGGGATCTCATCATGACTGTGATAATCTGACATAGTCATCAACATAAGTTTAAGTGCCTCAACTTCTTGAAAAATCCCTAAAATTTTGAGAGGTAGATCATCGATTTTGGTAGTTGGGTCAAATCAATAATTGTATGTAGACAATTTTCATTACTCACATCAACAAGATATTTATTAATTATATGGAAACTATTAGAATCATTGGTTTGATCTAATGTTTCAATATCACCAAATATATTATCTAAGACATAAGATTCTTCTGGTGTCATTTCTAAAGAAGTACAAATTGAAGATACTTCATGAACAATGTGAACCAAATATTTAGCTCCATTAAATGATGGAAATTGCAATCCATAAGAAATATGTGTAATAATTCCAATGTTTTCCTCTTTTGAAGATGAAACATCACCTCCTTGTGTCACTTAAATGTTTTTTCATCATATTAATAATTTGGAATATTTTCAACGTCAATTTATTCATCATATGCATGAGGATACAAGAGGTGGTGAGTTGAGAAGGAAATCCCCATAAGAAATTCGTCTATGATAAAATCAAATTCTAGATTTAAAATTTGCAAATCCAAATCTTCTTGGACAATGAAGAGGTCAACAGATGTACATGGGAATTCCTCATCACATAAATTAGTGAGGTCATTGTTAACTATATGATGGTTTCAAAAACCTTGGATTTGATTAAGCTCTATGATTTCACTTGACTCATAACCGAGACACTAGACTCTCCATTGACCATGAAGGGATCAACATTAACCAAGGCGTTAACTTGAATAGCCTGAGAAGGGAAACCATCATCTCGACATGTTGACATTTGGAGGGTGTCAAGAGATGAGCTATGTTTTCATTCTTTTCTTTTTCTATATATGTTACATTTACACCTTGTATCTCGTTGCTATTCAGCCCAACAAAATGAAAATGAGGGACATTTGAAAAAGTTGATGGTGTAGCGAATTGATCAAGTGAATCTAGGCACAAGGAGTTATGAAATGTGAATCATAGAGGATGAAAAGAATCCATTGAAGAGAGGATACTCACAATCAAATCCATTTTTAGATTTAGATTATGCTCATTGATGTCATCTCGAGGAATCAATGGATTATCCTTGACAATATGCTCCATGAAATTATTGAAACATTTAGAGTCATTGTAGATAAGATCTTGGACATTACAAGAAGATAAAGGTGGGAGAATATCATGAAAATATTCATGAATGGATTTTAGAATATGTTAAACGAGTTGGTGTTGAGTCTCATTGACAATAGAGTTTTATTTACCAATTTGATTTTTAGATTGCCCTACCTTAGATAAAAATGTAGTAGGTCTGTATCATAGGGAGACTCTATTGTGTTTCATCCATGATTTTTTCACCTCATAATTTATTAATAATAGGAATTTCAATATCAACACAAGATATAATTTCATTTTGTAATGAAGCTAGAGGAGGATGAGAGACATTAGGGGTAGAAATTTATTCCTTCAAGGGTTGGGGTACCTCATGACTCAGAAAGGTTGGAAAAACAAAATTCAGGATAAGATCTAGTTGATTCAGAATTTTAACATTACCAACATCATGGGACATCTAATTATTAATATTCATTTAAGATTCAAATTATTTTATAGAAATTCAAACCAATCACCGAAATATTTCATCGAAAAATTCCCAACCCACATCTCTTTTAGGGAATTCATAAAAAATATGTAGGAATCTATCAACAAAATATTTCAATGATTCATTTGGTTCCATTATAAAATTATTGATCTTTTTATAAACACTTTGAAAATTATAACTGTCAAAAGTTTGATGAAGCTCCTTAATGAGCTTCTCAAAAGAATGGATGGACATAGCTAGTAAGGTTTTGCACCATTCCTTGACACAGCCTTCAAGTGTGAGGGTGAACAACTTGCAAATTCCATCTTTACAATATATTTTATTAGAATGACATAATTGAAGAAATTGAAACATATGCCCTAATATAGATGTCTCATCCTCACCATAGAACTTATTTTGCAACAAGTGATGAATTTTTTTTGCAAGGATTGTAATATTTAGTATATTAGAAAAAATCCTAGGATTAATATTTGGGAAGGAGCCATTTCACAATCAAAGATTTAAAACCAAACTCCACATGCTCAACTTTTCATTTGGCCCCCCTTCTAGCACAAAAATGTGTTGACAATGCTCAATGTTCCGCTAATAGTAGGGGGTCTCACCTCTGTGAAGTCCCAATTGGACCTAACATTGTTTGGAATTGTATTCACATCCATATTGTAGGCTCGATTGCCACCATGTGTTTTTTCTACTCTTGGATATCAAATGCAGACATATAAGTGTGATACCAAGTGTAATATTCCAAAATAATAAGGACGAGATCAACTCTCCATTGATAACTTGCGGAACATGATACAAGAGTACAACGATAGCACAATGAGCAAGAACATGTCTTAAGAAATAATCAGATAGTTGATACTAGCTAAGAGATAAGCAATGGGAAAGTTCTAGAGACCAATTGCAAATTAGTTCACAATCAATTATTGACATTCACGTGGTATACGAAAGAAGAGACTTAAAGTAAACATACAAGTTGCATGCAAAGGATTAGTTCCTTACCATGTAACTAGTATTTGACACACATGCATACATGATTGGAATACTATTTAGCTACCATAACCAATAAAGGAATGAATGAGAACCAATGCATGAATTGAAAATATTCCCATTAACATGGTTGCATGTTCAAATACATGTACCACAAGCTGGTCAAAACCCAATTGTGGGATGAGAGTAGTTCATATCATCTCCAAAACATATTACTAGCCTCACAATCCCTCGTATAAACCACCAAGAGTCAATGCTTTTAGTTATCCAAGCACAAAATAACAATCCAATTACTACCTAGCTTAATTTGAATGAGACATTAGGGTGCATTTATAGATATGGGGGTGACTTTCACGTTCCTCATTACCTTAATTCATTGCTCCAGGACTCTTCAACTTCTCTAGGACCTTTTCGACTTCTTCATGACCTTTCATGTTCCTTTTTTCCTTTTATATTATTTTAATACTTGCCATTTTACCACAAAATAATAACAAAATTCTATGAGATTTGATAGTATCTTGAAGGAAAGATATTGAACTTTAAGAGACTTGATGTCTTCATCACATCCTAGGATCTCCTTCTTGGTATTGATTTGACTATCAAATGATTGTCACCGATTTTGATCATTCATCCATAAAGCATTAGATATATGCACCAACAATTACCATGCAACTTCAATCCTGATCATGTTGAGAGAAGTATCATTCCTATTTGAGGTTATTTTTAGCTTACCACAAAAAAATAATTCTAATTAGTCTTTGAACAACATCTATCACTGCATTAGAAGCTTTGGAATCTAATAATTGGCCGTGATCAACCTTAGGAAATGGCTCCAAAAAATAGAAGAATATTGGCAAGATCTTCATGCAACTCATGAAATAATTTGCTAGAGTTTAATCAATTTTATTGGACTTCTCCTTTCCAAAGTAAATGCACCTATAATATCCTAAGTGGTTTTCAAAATGGATAATACCTCCAATATTATTTCCATAAAAATGTTTCAGCCTCTTAATCCCTTCAAAATGTTTCAAAGGAAATGCTTGAGAGCTAGTTTCAAAAGGTGTAATAGTGATCTCATTGAATTGTTCCTTTATCCTTGTAGTTGTTGTCTTAGGTGTAGTGAATGGGTGTGTCATGTAGTGATTCTCTACACGACATCACATATATCCCATTGATCATTAAAGCTCCAAACTGTTCAGCTTGCTCGCCATATCCACAACATGTCTTGAACTATGCAAATGACTAAGAGTAACTGACCAGTTTATAGCATGTCCTGAGAAATTATTATCCATCAAGGCGGTTGACTCTTGCTGGACTAAATAATTATTTAATGGTGTATTATTTAAATCACGCACATACTCTGGAAAATACCAACCAGTTTTCAGTGAGTGTTCCTTCATAATTTTCCTTGCATTAGGGATAGCCTCTCATAGCCCATTCATCAGTCTTTCGCAACCTTCGATACAATATCATCACAACTCATTTTATATAACCTTCCATCGCACTATTCATTAATAAAACCTCCATTGCGGCATATATATAATCTCATCGCATTGTGCACTATTGATATATAATCTCATGACAACGTTTCAATATAATTTGTGTAGCCCTTTTCATGGAATTATTGTGTCCGTTTGATATAATTTCCATGCAACGCTTATATAATGTTTTCATGTGTTGAAATAAACACATTGCTTGGCATATACTTTATCATGTTCGACCTAGAATATATTATTGCGCTCTTTAATGTGGTATTAGTTCATAATTTATTGTCTCCACCTATGATCCATGCACAACTTTTCCCAGCATTTAGTGCCTTGCTGGAAGACAAACTGTATTTGCGTGTATTTGCGTTGGTTGCAGTTTGATCTTGTGAGAAGCCGATGTTATATAATCTACAATTATGTTTTTGCGGAAGTGGGAATTTTAGCATTAGGGGAAGGCTGGCTTGCGTCTCTACACTGCGGCAATGCGATTGCTCTAGTGCGTAAATGCTTTATATCACATTATCGCACCTTAGTAACATCAAGTATCACTTCTATTCCTGCACCATGTATAGAGCCCTTCATGGCATTGTTTGATATATTTTCCATAGCTTACCCTGCATGCTATAATATAATGTAAGTTTGTAAGATTATGGGACATAAAACGAGCTTGTACAATAGATAATAGGGAGCGGAAGAATAATCTAATTGAGCAAACAAGTTTCAACAAATTACGTTGTTACAAAGTTCAAATGATCTTTTAAGTAATTTTGCAAATAAAAAAATAAGAATGCTTCAAAGAGCTTTCTTGGAAAAGTAATGTGTATTGTGGAGTCTTGAAGGATTAATTTTTCATTAGGAACAAAACCTTTTCTCCAAAGAATTAAGTATGTGAAAGAAATTAATGATTGAAGGGGACATTGATATGTAATGTAATTCATCACATGATGATGCAATAATATAGTGTAAGCGTCATGAAATGCTGGTAGAAATGCATCCTAGAGGATGAAGATTAAGGTAAAACATGAATGTCAGGAAATCCCCCAAACCCTAATATATTCACAAGAATGAAACTCGAAGATGAATCTAGGTCGATAAATGTAATATGCATCATGAACACATGAGCAAGAATAGGGTTTGATGATAGCTAAATCACTAAAAGTCTTAACCAATTCAAACATAAGTACATCGGTTAGGATTTGAAAACTAGAGGGGGGACCCAAAAATTGGGTGTAAGACTAAAATTTGGGAGTTGTTATAGTAGCTACAACACCACCATGATTCAAGAGGATGCAGTGTTAGCCCCCTTACTCATGGAAAAGGATCTATCCATGTAACCATGATGAATAATACTCTAGAAGAGTTAATTTATAATTCCTATTGATGGATGAATGGGTCAAATTTATTCCCTAGTTGGCTATTGGAATGTGTTATAACTAACCCACTAGGAAGAAAAAGGCATTCGATTTTATTTTAGTGCATTTTTTCCATAGTTAAGTAGAGTAGATGGGGGTGGATAAAGAGAGTGCAAAATACAGAGGGTTTGTCTTTTGTAGTATCCCAAGGGCCACAAATCTCACTCCTTTATATTTCCATCATTTCCATTCAGATAAATAGAGAGTATAATAACCTCAACTTCTAGTTGGGTTTTCTCCCAAAAGGGTTTCCTAGGTCATATCTTTTGTTATTGTGGTTTTGCGAGTGATTATTATATTTGTTCCTCATTTTCCATATTTGATATATCAAGTGCACAAGTAGAAAAAATAATTTAATAAATCTAGAAATTCTAAGAAAAATGAACCTCTATAGTATAGATTTTTGGATTTCAGTAAATATTTATCAGATCTATTGTGATGGACTATCTAATGGAATATCCACAACATTTTATGAATCAATCTAAAAGGCCACAACCTTGTCATTGTTAATAAGAGAGAAAAAACTTGGTTCCATTTCTTGTTTATTGTTTATTTTTGTTTATTTCTTGTTCTTGACATGCTTGTTTGTTTATTTTCTATATTGCAAGTTTATTTTTTCTAATGGACTAACTCTAATTCTTTGTTCTATACAATTGCAAGCTAACACTAAAATAAGGTTGTTTTTCTAACAAAAACAACCACACGAACATGTCCCATTTTATCACTACTAATAAAAAGAAATGAGTGGACAAGAACACAAAAATATGAGGACATATATGACCAAGAGTTAGGGGCATTGACTAGAAATAGGGATTCAACATGCCGAGGAAACAAGTCTTCACTGCAAACTCATAATTTGGTACGCACATTTGGTTAGGTGAAATTAGTTTTGAGAATAACAACATGAAGTGGTTCTAACTATATCCAAAATACTTTTGGGAAAAAATTTCTAAGAAAAAACACATAACATGAGAAAATTACTTAAGAAAATTTTTAATTGAAATTACTATAAAATCACTTTTTTTAATTAAATATTTATATCCATTTGTAAAAATTTTAAAACATAATAATATACCATTATAATGAAATTACATGTAATATTATCTAAATATTAACTACAAATAATAACTTAAAAAACATAACAATTAAATCATTACCAATAATAATTTAAAAAATAAATACATCTAATAATAATTTACAAAAACATCACATGAAGAAATAAGATAAAATATATCCATAACTAAAATATATCCATAATTTAAAAATACACACCTGGAATAAAAACAATAATAAAATATATCCACATGGAGAGAAAATGATTATCATAAATAAAACTTATTTATTTTAAACATTTAAAAATTTAAATATATTAAAAAAAATAATTATTAAAATGATTATCTTAATTAAAACTTATTTATTTTAAACATTTAAAAATTTAAATATATTAAAAAGGAATAATTATTTAAAATATTTAATGATATCAAACTAACCATCTCTATTTATTATCATTTTCTCTACTATAATTTTAAATATGAAAAAAAGTTATGATAAATAGAATTCATCTTTATTATTAATTTTATTATTATAATTTTAAATATTAGAAAACAATTATGATAAATAAAATTCACTGATTTTAAATTGTTTTCAACTCAGATATAAAAGTTAAAATAAAAATAATATTTAATAACTAAACTTCTTATCAAATTAAATATCTCTATTCTATTATTTTATGTTTTTGCTTTATTTTAAATTATTTTTAACCCACCATTAAAAATTGAAATAATATTTAATAACCAAAATGAAATATCAAATAATTTCACGCTCAAATTTCAACATCCATACCATCATGAGTGTAACAATTTCACTCTAAAATTCCAGCATCCATACCATCATTGGTGTAACATGTGAAATTGTTTAAAGCCTCAACTTGTCATGACAAATTAAGATGCCTGAAAAAAGCTGGACACCATTCATTATTATTATTTTAAAAAAATATCAGCACTTCCCACTTTACTGTAAAAGATAAATTGATAGTTTAAAATGTCATCAAAGCTTACAGTGAAAGGCCTATAGACTTCCAATGGAATCTTTTCATCAAAAATGGGAAAACGGTACAAAATATACCCTTAAGGTACGATTAAGCTATTACATATAGAAAAATAAAATATTATTTCGTGACACAACACATCACAATATGTAAGTAAAATGTCGGTATGATAGAAGCCTAATACCCTACAATACATAACTAAGTAAAATGTTGATGTGACATAAGCCTAACACACCATGTATCATAATTGATGAGGTGATATGAGGGTTTTATAATATTTCACTTATGCAGATTTCAAAGAGGGGATGGGGATGGGATTTTGATTGTTTTATGGAAAAACATTAGATAGAGAGAATGTGTAAGGAGGAATGATGATAAATTTTATTTTATTAAAAGTTATTTATTTAATTTTTATTAAAATAGTTTATGAGAAAATGATATTTGTTGAATGAAACTCTTATTATTTTGTTGTTGGCAGGTATCATGCAATTGATATTGTGTTGAGTTTCTATTGTGTTGACTTTCTATTAATTTGTCATTTGACCAAAAAATAACATTATAAATAAAATTAATTTATTTTTTTCATATATTCTAATTTTATTTATTTGAGTTGTGGTTAGTTTATGAGGGTTGAGTCTTATTCTCTCATGATGGTTTTGGTTGTCCTTGTTGTTATAGTAGTTTTGTTCTGATCTTACAGATTATACAATTTATTAATGAACAACATTAATCATCCTAATAGAGGTAGATCTTTTTTTTTCAGAAGAAAAAAAACAGTCTGGTGTATATTATGTCCCAGCGCATTTATCATCATCCAATCCCAAAATAGAAAACATACATACAGCTAATACATCCATTTTCCAGGTCTGTACGACCCAGAAACCTGAAACCTAATAACAAGATTTGTTCTTAAACGTACTGGAAAAAATCTTCAACAAATATCAAAGTATCCAACCACAAAGTTACAACATATTAAAACTGTTCAACAGAGTCAAAATGTAAGGTGTGCTTCAAAAAGTAAAATATTAAAGACCATGATCTACCATCAGTGAACCATTACCACCAATCTTGTAAAAACATCATCGATCTAGTCGCCCCTATGCCATCATCATCCACAATTTCATAGTGTATATGTCCAAAATTTCCTTGCAACCCTCTTTTGGACAGTTAGTTAGCTTCTCCATTCTTCTCACGGAAGACATGATTGGAAGATACAAGTGAGAAAGATCTCCTCAGCTCTTTGATGCAGTCCATCCATTGTGATAGGTGAGCATGTGCAAAGACATTTTTATGATTCATATGATCTATAAGTACCTCAGAGTCACCATAAACACATAGAGTGTCAATGTAAAGTTGTTTTGTGAACCATAAAAGCCCCCAAAGAGACAAAAGCTCAGCTTTGGTATTAGTGCCTTGTCCACCAAACCAATGGATCTTGTAGTGGCACCGAGGATTCAACTTCAACCATGCACCACTGCCACAGCGAGAATTTTGTGCCACTCAATGAAGAAACCTACATGGTAGATAATGTGGTAAGGTATAAAACGGTGGGATAGGTCCCACGGAGGAGAAAAAGTAGCCCGAAATCCATCCCAACACTTAATAATCTACATCGCCACTCAATCGGTTCACGTCCCTCTTCCTGGAATGTCCATCTTGTATAAATTATACAAACATGAGTATACCAATGGATTCAATCTGATCTAACAATGTACTAAATCTAGATACGGAATCCTTCTACAAATAAATTGCGGAAATTAAGCACAATCACCAATCACAAAAAGTAAATAAAGAATCAAATCAAACCACAACACGGATATTTTCCCGGGGAAAGCTTGATGCTCAAAAACCCTATATCATATATTGTATATTCCATAAGGAATCATGAAAAAATTACAATGCACTCTTCTCACAAGAGTCTCCTACAATCTGCCTATCATCTCACACTAATCCAGACAAAATCAGAACAACACTTAGCCAATTCTCAGCCTGTCTTCAGCCTACCTTGCTCATGCAATTCGTGATGAATGCAATCCCTATTCTTTAGGAATTTATGCCTTTCCCAACTGCGTTGAGTAGCATGGGAAATCCTATGGTTTTTTAACTACATCTGGGTAGTTTTCTAATATCACAATTGATAGTTAACATCCCTTTAACCTTTGTCTCCACTGGGTCTCCACTAGAACTGACATGCATGCAACTATTAATAGTAAATAATCAGTTGCATGGCAGATCATTGATTGTGAATTAAATATGATTTAATTCACTTGATCTCTCACTAGTGCAACAAACAATTACAACTATTCCAGCTAACTTTAACTCACCTAACTAAGTTAACTGATTACTCATGCATTAAACACATGCACTTAACTGCAACTTGAACTCTAAAACACATAGAATCACTCAGCATTCCTCACCAACTACCCTCAACTCGAATTCCATGAGCTAACTGAGTTTATCACACTTAGTTAACTATTACAAGTGATTATGAGATAAGATAACAATTTATTATCCAATTTAATTAAGGGATAATTAAATTTGACACATATCCAATTTATTAATAAATTGAATTTCAAACTAATGTCTCACTAGGACCCATCACTACATGACTTGTGGTCCCACACTAGTGTAGGTGTTGTCATGTTGTTTCTGGATGCCAATTTCACTGTTTCTTGTTGCAAACTTCAACACTCCCTCTCAACAAGAAATGAATTTCCTTGCATGCACACATGAACCTCTTGCATGCAACACTTCTCTAGTGTTTCTCTTGCGTGCAACACTTCTCTAGTGTTTCTTGCACATGCAACACTTCTAAAACTGAATAGCCCCCAAATAAATGAATCATTATAATGCATCTGTCATCAGATTCTTCTGACTGTTGGTACCTACTGAACATGTCTACTGGACTCTCTGCGCTGTTGACATCTGCATCCATTCACTCTGCACTGCTGCCAACTCTGATCTACACTCCATTATCTGACACCTGTCACTCTGATTTATGTTCTCTTGACATCTGACTGCATCAATCTATCTGATCCTGCTACTGCTGTATTGTGGGCTCCTCGTAGCCAAGTTCGATCCATGAGACACACCATATCAATGAATACTACCCAAATTTCTTCTTGGGATTAATTCTTCACATCACCCCACCTCACACCTGGAGGTATAACTGCATGTACTCCCTCTGCCCATCTGGCTCGAAATTTATCTGCTTAAGTGGTTTTTTCCACTCCATGATCCTCTGCATGTGGCTGCTCCACATCTTGAGGTTCATTCTTTGGAAAAAAGAGTTCCTCATCTACATGCAAATCAAGCTCCCTCTCAAGGGAAAATCACATGGATTTCTCACACTTCCCCATGGTACTTCCCTTGCATGTGTCTATCCGCACAAGAGTACCCTTTGGAAGCCCCGTAGAAATTTTTTGCATGACCTTCAAAGCTCCATGATGTAACTCACCCTCATCCCATCTCACCACTTTGTCTTCTTTACCCATAAATGTTTCTTAACCATATACATCAACTTTATAGAGGTTCTTCACACGAATCCCAATATTATTGGCTTGTCTTTTTGCTTTGTGTTGAAGGAAAGCTTTTCCTTCACTAAAAACATCATAGCCTCTATCCTCCAACATTGCGATTGAAACTAAATTTTTCTTCAAGCCTGGTACATGCATTACATATTTTAATAAAAATGGTTTACCTGACTATCTTTAGAAAGTAACTGTACCAATCCCAGTAGCATTGTACCTCTTGTCATCACCCATTTCGATATGCATCTGGAGGTCCTTCTCCTCCAAGCTACTGAAAAGTTATTTGTCTCCCTTCATGTGGAAATATGCACCACTATCCAAGTACAACCCCGATCCGATCGCACTTGACACCATGCATGTGATCAGCGAGAAGTCCAACTCAAATTGCGAGGCCAAAGCCTCACCAACTGCATATCCTGAAGCCTTCTCGTTCTTATTCTTTTGTGGACAATTTGTGGCATAATGTCCATGCTCGTGATAGTGAAAACACTTCACTCTGGACATGTAGTGCTCCTTGCCTTCTTTGCCAGACTCAGATTTGGAATAGAATTTCTTTCCCTTCCGCTTCTTCACCTTACGAGCCAAGGTGCAAATTTCTTCATCATCTTCCTTAGATGAAGATCCATCCCTGGTATTCTGCCGGAATTCTTCTTGCACCAAATCTGACGAAAGTCGTTCCCAATCTGGCAGCTTCTCCTTCCCGTTGACAGAGTCCTGATAAATATGCCAACTCTTGGGAAGTCCTAAAAGAGCTAATCTCACCAAGTTATCATTAGCGACAATAATTCCTACACTCCAAAGCTCATATATACATTGGACAAACTTGCTCAAGTATACCGTAATAGTGTCGCCTTTCTCCATTTTGATTTAACTGAGCTTGTCCTTTAGTGCCAATTTTCTATGATCATTGCTGCTCTGAAACAGATCTGTCAAAGCCTTCCACATTTCATATGGAGTCTCTTTTCCATGGAGACTTGAGACAATTTGGTCTCGTACTTCCTCTCGTAAGATCCTCCTCGCCCTTGCAACCTTCTTTTGCCAAGCATCAAGATTTGCAACATCTGCTACAACGAGTTTGGGAACATCATTATTAATCAATTATTTCAACCCATTGTCCTCCAGTATTACCTCCATCCTATCTTTCCATGCAATATAATTATAGCTTCCCTAGAGTGCATACTCCAATTTCAGGACATTGAAAGCCATTTCGATCCTGATTCGCCTATCGCGCGAAGAATAATTTTGAAAATTCGAATTCTATTCAGTCACAAACTCAGCTTCTACTCCATTATAGTGATTTCTTGTGCTCTGATACCATGTAGAAATTATACAAACATGTGTATATCAATGGATTCAATCCGATATAACAATTTACTAAAGCTAGATACTGAATCCTTCTACAAATCAATTGTGGAAATTAAACACAATCGCCAATCACAACAAGTAAAGAAAGAATCAAGTTAAACCACAAAACAAATATTTTCCTGGGGAAAGCTTACTGCTCAAAAACCCTCTATCATATATTGTATATTCCACAAGGAATCATGAAATAATCACAATGCACTCTTCTCACAAGAGTCTCCTGCAATCTGCCTATCATCTCACATTGATCCAGACAAAATCAGGCCAACACTTAGCCAATTCTCAGCCCGTCTTCAGCCTGCCTTGCTCACGCAATTCCTGGTGAATGAAATCCCTATTCTTTAGGAATTTCTACCTTCCTCAACTGTGTTGAGTATCATGGGAAATCATGTGGTGTTTTAACTACATATGGGAAGTTTTCTAATACCATAACTAATATTTAACATCCCTTTAACCTTTGTCTCAATTGGGTCTCCACTGGAACTGACATGCATGCAACTATTAATAGTAAATCATCAGTTGCATGGCAGATCATTGATTGTGAATTAAATATGATTTAATTCACTTGATCTCTCACTAGTGCAACAAACAGTTACAACTATTCCAACTAACGTTAACTCACCTAACTAAGTTAATTGATTAATCATTCATTAAAGTCATGCACTTAACTGCAAATTGAACTCTAAAACACATAGAATCACTCTGCATGCCTCACCAACTACCCTCAACTCAAATTCCATGAGCTAACTGAGTTTATCACACTTAGTTAACTATTACAAGTGATTATGAGATAAGATTACATTTTATTGTCCAATTTAATTAAGGGATAATTAAATTTGACACATATCCAATTTATTAAATAAATTGAATTTCACACTAGTGTAACACTAGGACCCATCACTACATGACCTGTGGTCCCACACTAGTGTAGGTGCTGTCATGTTGTTTCTGGATGCCAAGTTCACTATTTCTAGTGGAAAATCAAGGGAAGTTCTAAAAAATATGTGCCCCTCTCAACCCACCAAGATATACAGTCATGAACCAAAACAAATTACCTGTGATGAAAGTGTCAAGTATCTTGGATATGCCACCATGTTTTTCACGCGAAAGAGAAATTGTATAATAAGTGAACGTTGTCTTCTCTATAACTCATACAGATCCTGCATCTCATGAGTCCACTCCATCCTCTTTTTAGAAGATTAGCCCATGTAAGATTTTTGTCCCTCCATACAAGCCACAAGAAAATAATGGCTTTAACTTGTACTCTCAACCTCCATATAATATCAAACCGACACTTTTGTACAGGCCCCCTGATATGATGAAAAATCGCCTTATAATTTTCCCCAGTTATTACCTGTTTTTTCTTCAGTGTGCCTCCCAAATTTATATAATCCCCCTTTTCTACTAGTATTAATCCCATATCTCTTAGACATTTTATCTACAACCCCCACTCCTTGTCACATTTATCCCGCAGCATCAATTGTTCTGCCTCTTTCCATTTTGGGCACCACTCCCTCCAGAAACTGATAGCCTGTCCCACATAAAAGATACCACGAGCATGTAAGGTGAAAAGAAGGTCTTTACTCACCAAATATGTCTTAAGATTTCCACGGATTTACCACAACCTATCATTATTTTTGCACCATTCCCAAAAGAAAAACTCATGTGCATCTTGTATAGATTCCATATCTTCATAAATCCATTCCATATGGTTGACCCCGTCACCGTGACAGGCCTTCCATGTATTAACGATTCCTCCGCTGATTGTGACTTCAAGTATTTGTATCTGATAATGTCCTGCCATGTGCGAGGAATGTTTAGCCCCCTCCATAATTATTTGAGAAGTAAAGCCTTCCTGAATATGTCCACGTCCAACAATCCCCAACCACCCATTTCCTTAGGCAATGTAATGCTATCCCATGACGACAAGTGATATTTACCGACACCCCCTTCACCTGCCTAAATGAAATTGGCCATATTTGAATTTATCCGTGATATTATGGTCCTGCGAATGTAAAAAATATGTGCCCAGTACACCGTTATTTTTTGAAGTAATTCCTATGCCAAAATAAGTCTCCCTCCCTTCGATAGCCATCTGAATGATTAGCCATTAATTTTTTTCCAGAATTTTTCAAGAATCCAGACCAATCCGCAACCCTGTAGTTTGATGGCTTTAAATGAAATCCTAGATATGTGAGACCATATTTTAGTGGTGCAGATTTGAAATTGAAGATTTTGCCAACCTATTTAATAACATCAGGGTCACCCTCACTATAAAGAATAATCAACTTGTCCTCAATTTCTATCATGCCATATGCCCTGCCAAACCTCTTGAAAAAAAGTTTTAGATTAGCCGATATATACCTACGTAGCATACCAAATATCATAATGTCATCCACAAAGAAACCATGGGATGCTTCTTTACCTCTCATAATTTTAAAACCCTGAAAATTGCCTCCACCTACAACTGACTTGATTTTATTGCTTAATGTGTCCATCACCAATATGAGCAACAGAGGTGATAGGGTGCAACCATGTCTTAGTCCTCTACCTGCTCTAAAAAACCTTGAGGGTAAACCATTTATTAAAACTACTAGAGGAGCCTTGGTGATGCACCCCATAATCCACTCCATCATGTTACTGTTTAAACCAATTTTTATGAGAATCATTCTCAAGAAGACCCAGTCACTCTATCATATGTCTTACTTAGGTCTACTTTCATGACTAACACCTCCAATCACCGATAGTGGATCGTATGGATAATTTCCTGAGTGGTAGATACAACATCATGAATAAGTCAATTGTGGAGGAACCCAAATTTTTCCCTCGAAATGAACCTGGACAAAACACCCTTAATCCTGTCAACCACTATTTTAGAAGTGATTTTGTACAATGTGTTGCAAAGTGAGATCGGACTATAATCCTCAAAAGAGCATGATCCTTTCTTCTTTGGAATCAGGGTGATAAATGTGGAATTTATTGCCCCGTGCATAAACCCTTTAATCCATGATTCCTTCACCATGTCACTGATATCTTGCAACAAGTGTTCTGAAAAACGAGCAAATAATTCTGAAGTCTGCCCATCAGGACTCGAAATTTTGTCACGGGAAAAAATTTTGAGCACTGTTGAGCCCCAAAGATGTTCTTCTCTTTCACCACATTCCACTTCATTTTCTTTGTCCCTCATCAATTACAGGCTTAAATGATCAATAGGATTAATTAAAATTGCTTTAAGAATTTATATAATGACTAACTTGCTATGTTTTCATGATTTTGTTGGTGTAGTAATTTTGACTAAGACTCGGCTACAGAATACAGGCATTCCATAGCCAGTCGTCTGTTCTACAGCCATCCTCATGTTTATGTAGGTTCCAAGTGTCACTGCAAAGAAAAAGGCATATGGGTGAAATCCACAACACCTCCCCATCATCTCTTGCTCCCCACGAAGTCTGAGTTAAAGTATCAAAGCTGTTATGCACGTAGAAGAGAAGCAGTTTCCTATCAAAACACGGACTCTACAGATGTCTGCAGTTAAGCACAAGACTGTTAATAAGAGTTTTAATTTGATTAGAAGTGGGAAAGACACTTATCCCAGTTTTTCTCAAAGAGTAGTTATGTAACTTCATTATAAGTATGACTCGGGAGACCGAGAAACTGTTGGTTAGATTTTGTTTTGTTGTTAGATCTTTGAAGGCCGTAAATACTCTGTTTTGAATAATTTCTCCTTTAATGAAAGAAACATCATTTTATTGCACGAGCTGAGTCAATCTTGAGTAGATTTGCATGCTACTTCGGTGGTAGAGGGCCCCTGCTACCTGAGGAGCTTTGTTCATATAACTTAGATAAGCAATTTAGCCTCGTTTCATTCCTAGTTTAATTGACTTTCTGAACTTTGAGTTTTATATTCATTTGCATTAGATGCTACATTTTAGTCTCGTTCTTACATACTCTTCCAAAATATCACTAATTTCAAATGATGTGTGACTGTAGTATTTTAGGAGTTAGCTTTACGTTCTTGTGCTCAATTACATCAATTGTTACAGCTAGTCATGATCTTATAAATTCTTCCAAAATATCACTAACTTCGGATGAGACATAGCTGTGGTGTTTTAGAGCTTTGTTTTGTTTTGTTGAATTGTATGCCTTCATGCTCATTTACATAACATGCGGCAGCCAATCCTGTTCTACAAACTATTCCAAAATACCACTAATTCCGAATGAGACAGAGCTGAAACATTTTAGTGATTAGTTGCATCTTTAGTCTAGTTGTAGCACTCCGGAGGTAGATGTCATTTAGTTTAATTCTGTCACTATATTTCAAGTTTGATAATGGCACTCTAGTTCAGTTTTAATTCATCGCATTTCAAGTTAGATTAGTGGCATTCTAGTTCAACTTTGTTCACTATATTTCAAATTAGGTTAACGACACTGTAGTTTAGTTGTGGTTACTATGTTTCAAGTTTGATCAATTGCATTCTCAGTGTTATCTATTGTTCTTTAAGTAGTATTAATTGTTAACATCAAATTCCACGGCCTTCATTATTTACAAAACTTCTTTTGTTCTGACTTTCTATTAATACATCATCATCTGGACAAGAGTTAGTAATATCAATTTAAGGCCTTGATTATTCTGCAATCCTTTGCAAATTCACAATTAAACCTTTCTTTCCAAAAACTATTTTAGAAAATCTCTAACTTTTGGATGAGGTTTACTAGTGACAAGCTGAGCTGCAGAATGGAGTAATCTTAGCATTACAAGTTAATTTAGAGTAGAAATCTTATTGTGATACAAATAATCTTTTTTCAATTGTGTTCCAATAAACCTCTAGCCATGGATGAGATTCTTTGTAATATTGTAAGATGATTGTGTCCTTAGGAGAACCTCATTTGTATTAAACTTGTTCTTTTCTCAAACTATTCCAACATATTCCTAATGAATGAATTGGATGAGTTTATGCTATGAGTTATTGAGTTCATGTTGTGATTTGTTTCCTCACTAGGAGTCATTATCAAGCTTTGCATTTTCTGTTCTTTAGTGTCATACACAGTTTAGAGTAGGTTTTTCTTTGTTTTAGTGTAACCATCCACTTCTCTTTACCAACACTTAGTTCTTTTCCTTCTTGACATAAAACCATAAAACCAAAAACATCATAAAAACACTAAACACAACGTAGTGAGAAATAGATACCTAGGCACATATAGTGCATCACACTTCAGCAGTTTACTGACCCTGGTTGATAATTTATGACCTCAATTTAGGAACACTAAGTTGAGCACAACATTTTAGCGCCATTGCCAGGGAAGTGTAACTAGGTAGCCTTGTTTCTTACCACCCAAAAACAATGATATGCGTAGAGAAAGAGACTCAAGGGGTAGATTCATAAGAAGCAGAAGCTCAATTCCTAGAACACCACTTGTTTCACCAAGACCTAGAGCCAGCACACCTCCAACTCAAACCCACATTCCATCCTTTACTGATCCTAGACTTCCAGAGAACTTAAGATAAGATATTCCATTAGAAATACCTTCCACTTTACCCACTGAACCTATCTTAAAAGGAGATTCAGGAACCCCTGCTAGGGACATAAACTTTTCAACTTCTACAGAAGAATCAACTATGGCAAAAGAAGGGGGAGGAGGAGTTTTTAATTGAGAACACACACTATTTGGAGGGGGTAGAGGTAGAGGTAGAGGAGAAGGAGGTAGAGGTGCAGAAGGAGAAGGAGGCAGAGGAAGAGGTAGAAGAGAAATGGGAAGCTCTTTTGGGTTTCCTATAGTAGATGAAGAAACCAATGCAACTATGAAAAACATTTCACCCTCTATCCTTCCAAACTTTTATGGACTTAAAACTGAAGATCCTGAAACCTTCCTATTTGAATTTGAAGTCCTGTGTAGAACTTATGACTACTTACAAGATGCTCAAAAACTTAAATTATTTCCTTCAACATTGAAAGGAGCAGCATTGAAGTGGTTTATGAGTTTGATCAATAGTTCTATTAGGACATGGGAAGACATGAAACAAGTATTTCTAGAAAGGTATTTGGACTACTGTATGCCAGCCAACCATAAGGAGGAAGTGTTTAAAATGCTACAAAAATAAGATGAAAATATGGAAGATTTGTTGGAGAGATTTAACTATAACATCAAAAGAGCAAAAATGGAAAACCTAGACCAAGACACTTTGAAAGCTCTCTTGTTGAAGACAATTAGGGATGAATGGTTAGATATCCTTAACATGATGGGAAAAGGGGATATATCTCAGCTTACATTACCTAAAATAGCTAAATTATGTATCAACCTTTCAAGAGGGAAATCTAAAACTGTAAAAGGACCAAGAGACCCTGTTCTTGCAAGGGCAAGTAAGTCTGCTTCTGGGACAGTAAGTAGGGCAGAAATAGGACATATGCTTGATGAGTTCAAATCTGATATCTTGGGGAGTCTTAGTGAACAAATAGACACCCTTAAGTTACAAAACAAGAAAAAAGCTGAATCTGATGCCTTAGCAATCTTTTGTCCCAAATGTAGAAAGAAACATGCCTTGAGAGAGTGCCCTTTGGATGCCAAAGTTGTGGATACTTGTGTAATTTGTTCAAAAGAACACGAGACCAAGAGTTTTCCTTCACTTCCTGGTCTTAAAGCTGTCTTTCAAGAAGATACTCCTTCAAGTTCCACAGAATCTCTCAATTTTGTCTCTAGAAGGCCTTGGCAAGGACCTTAAACACAAGGATTCCATGATCAGATGTACAATCAACCTCCACCAAATTGGAATTCTTGGCAGCAACCTTGGCCCCAATTTCAAAATCAATCACAAACTTGGGTGCAAGGAGCACAAAATCCCTATGGAAGATACTCTCAGTATTATCAATATCCACCATCCTATCCACCATATCCACATTTCCCTCCTCAACAAAACTTTCAACAAAATCCTCAAAATCCACAACATCAAAATCAACCACTTCCATTACCATTTCCTCAGAAAACAAATCAGTTGCCTGCCCAACCCATACCAAACCCCAACAATAAAAATCCTTAGAACACATACATGATAGAAGGCCAACAGTTTCCAAATTATTTGATCACTCCTTTAGACCTTAGTGATGTTCAACTTAGGTCTGGAAGAATACTTGAAAAGAGGAAACCTTCTGTAATCATACAAGAGCAAGACAATTCTGAGGAAGATTCTCTATGGGTAAATAAAATTCTTGAAGAGAACACAACTTTCCAAGACCCAAACATTGAAAAATCAAAACAAAAAGAACCAATAATTTCAACTCCTATATTAGAGCATCCATCAACATCCACTTCTACACCTCCCTTCCCAGAAATATTACAAATTGATAGGGGTGTAGAAAAAAAAATTATGGTGCCTAATTATGATTTCCTAGATGAGCTGAAAAATGTTTGTATTAAGATCCCATTATTGCAAGCCATCAAGGAAATTCCAATCTTAGCAAAGACAATAAAGGAGTTGAGCATGAATAAAACAAGAAAAAGAATAAGAGAGATAAAGAAAATTCAACTGGCAGGAAAAATAGCAGATATCATGATGGGTAAGATTGCTATTCCAAAGTATCTAGATTCAGGAAATCCAGTTGTCAAAATTCACATCAATGGAATTGAAATCCAAAACACACTCATTGATTTAGGAGCATCAATCAATATTATGAGTAGACAAATCATGGATAAACTGAAACTTCCTAATCTTCTTTTTACACCCACATTATCACAATTAGCAGATAGATCTGTGATTAAACCTGATGGGGTAATAGAAGACATTCCAATGTCCCTAGACTCTTGGGAGTATCCTGTGGATTTTATGATCCTAACTCCTAAGAATAATCTAGGAGGACATCCTATTATATTAGGAAGACCTTGGTTAGCTACAGCTGACGCTTTCATTAGCTGTAGATCCGGTGATATGTACATCTCTAATGGTAGTTCAACTAAGAAATTTACCTTGTATCCTCCAGCAAGAACAATTACAGAATTAGATGATACTCAATGGATAGAGGATGAAGACTTACAACCTCTCTTCACAATTTCAAAAATTAGTGAAGATAGTCAGATTCTAAATACCTTGGAAAACTTTGAATCCACTTCGGAATCTAAGCATGAACAATTTCAAGAAGAATCCAACATTGAGTTTTTTTCATCAAGGCAGATGTCTCTCTATTCCATGGATAAATTTGCCAGCTCTACAATTGAGATATTTCCAGGAAAAACTTTAAACATAAACAAGAAACTAGAGAAATCTCAATAAGAAGAGTTAGTCAAGATATTATAGAGACATTCTTCTGCATATGCATGGGAGTACACTGATATGAAAGGAATAAGCCCCAAGACTTGCACTCATCACATCTACATAGAGGAAAATTGTAAACCAATCAGACAACCTCAGAGAAGGATGAATCCAAATCTTAGGGAGATTGTTAAGGAAGAATTGCAGAAATTATTAAATGTTAACTTCATCTATCCCATTTCAGACAGTCAGTGGGTTTCTCCTTTGGTAATTGTGCCAAAAAAAAATGGTAAATGGAGGGTATGTATTGACTACCGGGAATTAAACAAAGCTACTCTTAAAGATCATTTTCCCTTACCTTTCATAGATCAGGTGTTAGATACATTAGCTGGCAAAAAGTACTTCTCATTCCTAGATGGGTTTAGTGGTTATAATAAAATCCAAGTAGCACTGGAAGATCAAGATAAAACCACATTTACCTGTCCTTGTGGTACCTATGCTTACCAAGTATTTCCATTTGGACTATGCAACGCACCCGCAACATTTCAAAGGGCAGTACTTAGAAATTTTTCAGATCTAATACATGATTGTGTAGAGGTATATATGGATGATTTCACAGTTTATGGAAACACATTTGAAGAAGCTTTAGCAAACTTGGAAAAATTCTTAAAGAGATGTAAAGAAGAAAATCTTTCACTAAGTCATGAGAAGTGTTTTATGATGTTTACTGAAGGAATTGTTTTGGGACATCACATTTCAGGGGATGGGATTATAGTTGATGAGTCAAAAGTTGAAGTCATCTCTAACTTATCTATTCCAAGTTGTCAAAAAGATGTTAGGAGTTTTCTAGGATTTACGGGATATTATCGGAGGTTTATAGAAAACTTCACCAAGATAGCATCTCCACTCTTCAAATTACTTACCAAAGATTGTGAATTCAAATGGAATTCTGATTGCCAGTTAGCCTTTGAAACCATGAAAACAAAAATTTCTGAAGCACCTATTTTAAGAGGACCTAACTGGAAGTTACCTTTTCATATCTCAACAGATGCCTCTGATACAGCTCTAGGAGCAGTATTGGGACAAAAAGACTTGATTCCTTATGCCATCTACTATACCAGTAAAAATTTGACTCCTGCAGAGTTAAACTATACTATAACTGAAAAAGAGTTTTTAGCTGTTGTTCATGCCATAAACAAATTCAGACACTATATAACAGGCTATGAAACTTTTGTTCACACTGATCATTCTGCAATTAGATACTTAATGAACAAATCAATTACTAATGGCAGAGTCATAAGATGGTTATTGCTTTTACAAAAATTCAACATTACCATTCTAGATAGGCCTGGAAAACAAAACACAGTAGCTGATTTCCTATCTAGACTCCAAAACATCAAAGATGACACTCCAGTTGAAGATCAATTTCCTGATGAATATCTTTTTGCAATTTCTACTCAAACTCCTTGGTTTGTTGACATTGCTAATTATTTAGTTTCAGGAAAATTTCCTTCAATAATGAATGCAAGAGACAAAAGAAAAATCATTCATGACAGTGCAAAATATTCATGGGTTGCTAATGAGTTGTATGTCCAAAGCCATAGTGGTTAGGGTCAGTGAATTTTTTAGAAGTAATTAGTGTGTATCATTTCCCTCAAGTAATAACTAGTCGAATAGAGATTTTCTATGAGTCAACAAATGATTCATATATATTAATTTTATTATCTAGAAAATTCCCTTTAGATAAAGTTCCACTATTGTGTGTAGGAAATATATTATTTAATACATAATCAAGCTTTGACAATTCTATTAATGAGAAAGACCTAACGATCCTCACCAATCTGGGCATGCCTTAAATTAATGCTTTGGCACACACTAACATTTCTTAGCACCCCACATGTATTGGAACATCTTTGTACCTATAACATCTTGTGATGACACTTACGCTCAAGAACATGGTGACATGCGCTAGCACAACATCGAACTCTGCTAACATGTGTTGGCATGCTGCATATAGTCCCTAGCATGCCCTGGAACACCTTGGTTGAATGCATTGACATACATTAGCACTTGGCACACAATGCCACTTGGCATGTATTGGGACCTATCATTAGTGTGCCTAGCATGCCCCTTTTTAAAAAGATAAATTCCTGACTTATTAACCCTCTTATTGGTTCTTCCTTTTGTTGCCTTGACACATATTGACATACCCTGGTCCCCTGCACCACATCCTTAGCACCCAACATGTATTGGCATATCTTGGCACTATTAATTGGCACATGATATAATTAGCACACCCTGGAACTCCCAAGCACACTTTTGGAATTCTTGACATGCCTTGATATTCCCTAGCATGCCTTACCAATGCTTAGCATACCTTGTCAGTCCCTCCTTGGCATGACAACTAACACTCATTAACACTAGTCTCTGGCGCACGTTCCTCATATTCATTAACTTTCATGAATTTTTACTTAGTGCTCCCTTAATTTTTTTTCCTGGTAATCCTTAACACTCATGAACATGCATTATCACTCTCTAGCACACTTTAGCACTCTTCAACATTCCCTTCCACTTCATAACATGCATAACACTAGTTCTTGACACATATTGGCGATTGGCACGTGTTGGTGCTTGGAAAGTCTTAGCATGTGTGGAATACGTTGAGATGCCTTGGTATGATTTGGCATGGTTTAATATTAAATTTATTTATGATTATCAGTTGTTGGAAAGTAGATGAGAAGCAACAAAGGAATACTTGGCACTTATAATGCACTAAGACTTTGCACTTGGCACCTATTGTTGCCTAGTGTTGGTGTGCCTAGCATGCCCCTCTTGGAAAAGGTAAATTGATGACTTATTAACCCTCTTATGTGTTCATTTCTTTGTAGTTTAACTTTTTTCTCCCTTTTGTTGTCTTGAAATTCCCTGACATGCATTGACACACCCTTGCACATCTTGGCATGCCTTATCACTTGGCACATATTAGCATGTTTGACATGTATTCCCACTATCTGGCACATCAAGGGGGTGAAGAGAGATGTAGTCCTAAAGTAGGTCGAGTACGAGGGCGAGTAAGGGTTGCTAAAGGGAGGTCATGATCATCCTCCAAGAGCAAGATCATCACGTGAGTGTTCAGAAGAATGTTGCATACCTTAAGGGTCGGTTTGCGCTAGGAAGTATGATGGCATATTGTTGGTTCTCTTCTGGAAAATAGAGCTTAAGAGAGGTTTCTCATGAGAATCTGGGCATGTGATTTCAATGGTGTCTTTGTGTGAAGGCCACATCAAATTCTGAAATGTTGAAATTTGCAACAAGAAACAGTGAGATTGGAAACCAGAAAGGACAAAAAAAAATGCACCCACACTGGTGAGGAATTTTGATGCACAAGGAGTGAGGAATGTGGGGTGTCTAATTTATTTTTCCCTTAAATAAATTGGACAATAAATTGTAATTTAATCTCATAACAACTTGTGTTAGTTAATTAAGTCATGATGACCGAGTTAGCTCAAGAAATTCAAGTACTTGAGGGTCTAAGATGAGGCATCTAGAGGGATTCTAATATTTTTTGGGTCCAGTTGAAATTGATGCATTAGTGGGGTGCAAGTGTAATTAACTCAATTAAATGCGTTAAAATCAGTTTAACTGGTTCTAACTAAGTTATGAGCTAGCGAGAGGTCCAGTGAATAAAATTAGATTTAATTCACAATGAGTGATCAATCATATAACTGATAATTCGCTATTAATAGTTGTATGCATGTCATTTTTGAGGAATACACAGTTGAGACAGAGGTTAAAGGGAACATAACTATCAGTTGTATTCAGAGAAAATTTCCCATGTGAAATTATAAAGTCATTGGGATTCCATAATGGATTGTGCAATCAAGGAAGATTGACTTTCCTAATTAATAAGCAGTTAATTCCCTAGCTAGGATTGTATGAGCAAGGCATGCTGAAGTAAGGATCATAATTGGCTAAGTACTAGACTGAGTTTTCCTAGATCAATGGGAGACAATTGACAGAGTGCTGGAGAATCTCACGAGAGATTAAGCATTAATGTATTGTTTCATGATTCCTTGAATTAATACACAATAGAGATAGAGGGCCTTTGAGTAGTTTCTTTCCCCAAATACATCATGTTGTTGTGCGATTGATAATTTATTTCTCTTACTTATATGTGATTGTGTGATCGTGTTTTGTTTCCGCAAATTGTAGGAAGGATTCAATATCTTGTTTTAGTAGATTACAATATTAGATTGAATCTCATTGGTTAGATTTTCTACATGGTATTAGAGCATAAATTTTTTGGGCGGCGAGTTTGCATATAATATTTGAATATTTTGGTGTAAAATTTTCAAAAACAAATAGGCTATTTGGATTCCTTGCGAAAATCTACCGAAATAGAAAAACAAAATCGGTCGAATCGGAGCTCGGATGAGGGAGATATCATCGATTTAAAATCAACTCTTCTTTAGAAACCTTTTGTAACGTCGGGACAATTACACTGTGCGCGAGTCAAGAACCTATATGTAATTGAGGTACCAGATGCATGCAAAGCTTTGAGGAGAAAGGCAAAAGTTAGAGACTTGGTGGTTTAAAGGGAGCATAAATACCTCTTAACATGAATCTTCATGAGAAGCGGTCTCAGAAGGTTGTGGAGTAGTTGCCACAATTGGAGAAGCAGAGAGGAGACGGAGTGGAAGCATCCACTCAAGCAGAGACCTCCATGAGGGGGAAATTTCGAGCCAGATGGGAAGAGGGAGCAGCCATACCTAGAGGTGTAAGCTGGTGGGGTGATGTGTAGACATAATCCCAAGATAAGAAATTTGGGCAAGGTCCATTGAGATGGCGTGTGATCTCATGGATCGAACCTGGCTACGAGGAGCCACGGTACAATAGTAGTAGGAAGGATCAGTTAAATTGATGTAGTCAGATGCCAGCAAGATAGAAATCAGAGTCAGATGTCAAATACTGGATCACAAATTAGAGTTAGCAATAGTTCAAAGGGCATGGATACAGATGTCAGCAACAGCGCAAAGAATCCAGTACTAGACAGATGCAGTAGCTAGTAGCAGTCAGAAGATTCTGATGACAGATGCATTATACTGAGTAATTTGTTCGGAGGCTATTCAGTTTTAGGACTTGCAGATGCAAACAACACTAGAGAAGTGTAGCATGCAGAACATTCCAAAAGTACCGAATGGAGATAGATTGAATTCCTTTCTTGTTGAGAGGGAGTATTGAAATTTGCAACAAAAAATAGTGAAATTGGAAACTAGAAAGGACAAAAAAAAATGCACCCACACTAGTGAGGAATTTTGATGTACCAGGAGTGAGGAATGTGAGGCGTCTAATTTATTTTTCCCTTAAATAAATTGGACAATAAATTGTAATTTCGTCTCATAACAACTTGTGTCAATTAACTAAGTCATGATGATTGAGTTAGCTCAGGAAATTCGATTTAAGGTGATCGAGGTGGATATTGGTAGCCACCCGCCTATTCCACTTGGGCCCTCGCCATTGTCTCTTTCAATTTTTCAGTTTCCTTAATTATAGCACAGTTTATTTTTTTTGTCAATTTTTCAGGTCCTGAACTTCCGAAGCCATTTTGAGGCCCCAAACGACGTTTTTGGGCAAGAAAGGTTTAGCGATTTCATAGAAGTCACATTAGAAGTTGTAGTCTTTGAAGAGATCTTTCTAACAAGGTATCATGTGCGTCAAACGAAGATCATATGACCAAGTTACGACCCCGGAAAGTTGGCTGCCCAACTAACCCCAACGGGGAAAGTTGGTGTTACATCTCCTCGGGTTAGGGTTTTGATTGTTTAGGATTTTATCTTATTTTTAAATAATAAAAAAGACCCTTCATCCTTATTGTAACACAGTTCAGAGGAACATAACTATCAGTTGTATTTATAGAAAATTTCCCATGTGAAATTATAAAGTCATTGGGATGCCATGATGGATTGTGCAATCAAGGAAGGTTGATTTTCCTAATTAATATGGAGATAATTTCATAGGAATTGCGTGAGCAAGGCAGGCTGAGAATTGGCTAAGTATTAGACCGATTTTTCCTAGATCGGCAGGAGACAATTGGCAGAGTGTTTGAGAATCTCAAGAGAGATTAAGCATTGTATTGTTTCATGATTCCTTGACTTAATACAAAATAGAGATAGAGGGTTTTGAGCAGTTGCTTCCCCAGATACATCTTGTGTTGTGTGATTGATAACTTGTTTCTCTTACAACTTATATGTGATTGTGCGATCGTGTGTTGTTTCCACAAATTGTAGGAAGGATTCAATATCTTGTTTTAGTACATTACAAGATTAGATTGAATCCCATTGGTTAGATTTCCTACATGAAATAGAAGAGAGGGTTGATACCATCTTTCCTTGTGGTGGTTAGTAGGCCGCAAGGTCTATGATAAAGACCAACATAAATGGAGGAGGGCTTGCACTGTAATTTAGAGCCATAACAGAAGTCGACACAGTGGTAATATTGACTGATTTAACCCTAGTTTGAGGGTCGACATTGAGATCTGAAGTTCATGTCAATATTCAGTCAAAGAAATGCCCAGAATCTATGGATCCATATGAGCTAGGTCGAGTCTCTTATGAAGGCAAGAGTCGTGTTTTTTCTATGTGTGGATAGGGTTTGTTCTACAACAATTAGAAGTACATAAGTAGAATGCCCTGGTTAGGATAGTTTCCTAGCATGTTTAGTTCATAAGGTATGACCTTAATACTGTGACATATTTGCGTAGAAGAAGATGGGTTGTGACCCTTAGAGCGAGGTTTATTTATGCAATAAAGACCACATATCTGGAAGATGGTTTGTAGATTCAGTATCTGTGGAGACAACAGATCCAAAGGAGGGTGGAACCTGAGCAGAAGATTGAGCATGCAGAAGAAATGTGCCATATGAAGAATGGATTGACATGCAGAGGAGTTGATTTTGGTGGACTTTCCATAGAGTTTTAGACAAAGATCTGAAGAAACCTATAAAAAATTAGTGAATGGAATGTTAGTGGTTGATTTGTGACCCTAGTTTAGTCATCTACAGATTGTTAGAAGTATGATACGAGGAGTAGTTCATATTTGTTCATAGATTGGACAACAAAGATCAAATTGTCAATACACAAGAACAATGATCTTGAGAGGACTCAAACCATTGTTAGGTGGCAGATTTGAAGAGCCCTAGATGAAGACAATATTGTGGGCCCTAGATCAGTAAAAGGAATTGACTGTGGTTGGGCAAATTGATGGTAGGCCAAGTACAGTTGGAGGGTTGTTAGGTTACTATCAAAGAAGAGCCCTGACTCTTGTTCTGGTGAAGGACAACAAAATTGGTAGAAGGGCAGGTGTATAGGGCATAAGGATTTGCAGACTTTGAAGGACTAAAGTAACAGTCAAGTGGGCCAACCAACTAGCCCTAGTTCACTATATTGTAGAGGATTGATTCAGTGAGAAGAAGGGTAGCCTCCATAGCCCTGGACATCTCATCTTGGAGTTGTAGTATGGCAAAAGTGGGCATACCAAAGAGTTGTTCACAAATGGAATTGTGAACAACATGTTACCACTCAAACTAGTAGTGGATCTAAAAGGGGTTCCTAAGAGGGAAACTACTAGGATAAGGGAAACGATGGAGGCTTAGCCCATTGTCACCATAGCTAAGGCTCCTTGCTCTTCACAGACTTTCACCGATGGGTGGAGTCCCAATAGTTTAGGAAGTCACTTGTAGACTATAGGTCAATGAATAGGTGGGAAGTGAATAGGTGGGAAGTGACCCTCGAAACCCTTTCCCTAAGATAAAATAAAGAGTGGGACTTCCTTTCCTTTTAAGCAAGGGAATTATCTTCTAGGGAGAGAGGAGGGGGATTGAAGGGTTGAGGGAGAAGAATAAGACTTATGAAGGAGGTTGGGATCCCTCATATGGTGGAAGGGAGGCCTTATCCTTTGGGAGGTTGCTCAAATGTAGGAAATAAGAAGCCAAAGGAAGATTTTCGACGTTATTCAGTCGAACAACCCATGCTAACTACGCTCACGAAGTAGTTGGAAATGGAAACTTTGCTTCTATTTTATAAAAAAAATCAAAAAACAGCTCAGCGCGGGCAGTCCATTGGGACAAAGCGCCAATGGGCGCGAGGCCGAGTGTTAATTTCTCTATGGGCGTGAGGCCATAACTACCTGCTAGCGTCGACCCAAAATCATATGTTTTTGAGAGCCTGTTCCAGGAATAGTCAAAAGAGGAAATGTTCTTCTCATGGCAAGGGATGTAATGACACTTTTTGCAAGGCATGACACTACATAGAAGTCACAGAAATGGCCCTCCAATGTTCGGGATGGGGATTGCAGGGATGGTGACAAAATGTTGTTTAACACTTAGTTTTAAGTTTGATTGGGTGGGTATATTACTCTTATGTGATAATAGTTTTAGTTGGTAGTAATATTTATAATGATATCAAATGTTTGGCATTTTATAGTAGCACCAAGCCAAAGAATGTTGGTTTGTTATTCCATCATACATAAACACAATAATATTCTCATCTTTCAGTCTAAATCTTTTAATGATTTAATATGCATGCCAAACACCAACCTATAAATGAGTAGTATGCCTCCACAGAGAGGACGGGTCTGCAGGGGGGGTGTTGGGCCACACATGGATGTACACCAACAACATGGGGAGCCTAGCTCGGACTCTGAGTCGATTAAGAGTCGCCACTCCGCTACAGATATGACCCTGTCTCCAGCCCGCTCATTGAGCCACGTAGAAGTCTGGTCACCTTGGAGTCCATCGCGACCCAGTTGGATCGCATACATCTCAACATTGATACGCTGAGGGAACAGAGGTACGAGGACATGAACGAATTGGTTTCCTATATCAACGACCTCGAGCATGTGCATAATGAGACCTTTGACTCTGTGGAAGGACTCTGGTACCAACAACAACGCACACATGACCATCTTCGCACCTTGGAGAGTTGAGTGGAACACATTGATTACCATATGCATGAACGTGATGCTCTCTTTGCTGCACTTCGAGCGTTTCCTCCCAATCTCCATCCTTAATGTGTAATTCTGAGATTTGTAATTTTTCTCTTTTTGTGTCGACAATAACCAAAAACACTAACTGTCTTGGCTCCTCTTCAGGCTTCTTACTTTTCAAAGCAAGACTTGTGCCAGCTCTTAAACCAATCTATATTACTATATTTTGTTGGTGGTAATGTATTTTGTTGACACTTATGCTATGATAATATAATTACGCTGGAGGCATTTTTTTTGTTGGCTTGGGGTGAGCAAATACTGTTCACCCCAACCAATAAGAAGCCTTTCTCATCGCCCTTCCAGCCAATAAATTTAGACATGTGGCACCTCCTCCAACCAATGAAAATCTTCCATTTGGCCCTGTTAGTTTGAAAAATAAGTTTCAAGATCTTAAATGTTTGAAAATAGGGACATGAGAGACGCCGAGAGGGTATGAGGACAAGGGTTTGCAGGTCTATGTTGAGGGACTCGAACAGGGCAACAGTGGAGGCGGCGGTGGAGGCCGAGGCTCCGGTAGTCAAGTTCAAAACCCACATCTGCGAAGTCTGCGGTGACAAGTTCAAAACCCACATCAAATTCCAAAATCACTGCGGTGAAAAGTTAAAAACCCACATCAAATTCCAGAAACACTTCAGGGAGAGAGAGCAGCTCAAGCTGTTGAGGCGTCTTGATTCCTTGAAAGGGAAGAAGAAGAATGCTTTTAGGGCTAAAATAGTACCCAAATAGGAGAAATATAGGGAAGCAGCTAGACAGGTTTTGGTGCCCAAGGTGGGCTATGGGCTTGCAGGAGAGATTAAGAGAGCAGGGTTTTGGGTCATCACAATGTCCGATAAACCTTCAGTTTTTTCCCCCAAGGGTTCGAATAGAGAGGTTATCAGATAGATCAACTTTTATAAGACTGTTTCCATTCATTGCAAGTTGTTTAGGTACGGGGCCTTCAAACATATTACTAGTAAGGTAGAGGTATGCCAAACTCTGTAGCCTACATAAACTTGCTGGCAGTTTTCCATGCAGTTGATTGTGATGGAGATACAGATTTGAGAGGCGACGACAATTAGTTATGGAAGCGGGTATTGCCTGTGATAATTTATTTTTTGCTAACCATAAGTTGGAGAGCACAATGATATTTCCAACATTTGATGGAATTTCTCCAGTCAAGATGTTTTGGTTCAAGTAAATTTCTTCTAACAGAGGAAGCCCAAAAATGGAGGGAGGAATGGTTCAATGGTTCCGGTGAGAAATTTGGAATAGAGGGACAAGTATGAGAGCTGTGTGAGTCGACCCACTTAACACTGCTGAGATGATAGAGAACAGAATAGCTCGCGCGACACTGTTTTAAGGGAAAACCCCTGAGCAACTTTGATAGTTTGCCCTTCCTATGAAGGTCTTCCTTTTCCCATCGTTTCTTATTCTTGAATATTTCTTTGTTATCTCAGGAAAAGTTTCAGAGAGTGGAATTGATTTAGGGTTTCCCAGTGTTGCCAAGCGAACTGCCGTCGGGGGTTTGACTTCAGGTATGTCAACGCTACCAGTATTAAGGTATTTCTCTTTTGTTTTTTAGGAAGTATCGGAATTTCTATATACCCAGGCTCACAGTTGGATAGATGTAGAGACTCTTTTAATAGAATAAGAGGACGATCTAACGAGTACCCAAAGTCTCTCGGACCCCTAAGAAAAACCATAATAGACCATAAAATAAAAACTGAAAGGAGCACAGCCATGAGAAAAATAGTCTTGATTTTTTTTTGTTTGGTTGGTTTCTTTCTGAAACCACCCGGTTTGAAGTGAGTCTGGGTCCTTTTTAGGCTTAAATACTTTATGGTATTTCTAATTTTGCTATAAAATCTTTCAAGGTGTGGGTTTTCATTGCTTATGGTTGGGTGATTTTCTTACCAGATTTCTCCGCCTTGTCCTGAGGATGAATCACATTAGCTGGTTTGCAACGTCAACCAAATCATAATGATGTGATTAAACCGAAAGACATTTTATCTAAGATAAACAATGTTGGCCCAAAACAAAAAATGAAAATAACCATATAGACAAAACTACAATACAATTCAACACAAAGAATTGAAAATCATGTTCCAAAATCTTTTAATATTTCTTTTAATTAAATAGTTGTAAAATGAATCTTTAAAAGGAAAAATACATCCTATGAATATATTAATATCTTTAAAGACAAAGTGATAATATTTGAAAATATTATTTTGATGTAGTTTTATTATAAATTTTGTTATCATGTCATGTAAAATACATCATTAAATCTATTATTAATATTAAAAGATTAAGATTAAGATTAATATTAATATATTACAATATAAATATTATTATATTTAATAATTTGAGGAAAATTTTGATCTCTCAACAAATGATAGATAGAGAGTTAGATGAATCCAAGGTGATATTAATAAAAATAAAATCCAACAAAACTTTAAAACCTTTTATATTTTTGAAAGCTTACAAATTAATTACAACCACTAAATTCAAGATAATAATTATTATTATTATTAATATTTTTTATTTTTATTTTTTATTCGATCATCATTACCACATAGAACATCCAAAAACAACACAAACTCCTCATTTGCTTTTTGAAGGACAAACTCCTCAAACTCATCACTACAATTAGAAATTTTCTGCTTGTATTACACATTGGGTGAGGTAGTAGTTCGTTCCTGTGAATCAACAGTAATATCCAAGAGGGGAATCGGCATCATGAGTTCTGCAGGTGGTGGCCGAGGGAAAGCGAAGTCTTCAAAGTCTGTTTCGAGGTCTCAGAAGGCTGGTCTGCAATTTCCGGTTGGAAGGATTGCTCGTTTCCTAAAGTCGGGCAAGTATGCAGAGCGCGTTGGTGCAGGGGCTCCTATTTACATGGCTGCGGTTTTAGAGTATCTAGCAGCAGAGGTGAGTCATATGTCTTTGAAACCATGATTTAGGGTTTCTGTTATTCTTTTATTGATATTCCTTTTCCTGTGTGAATCGTGGGCGATTATTCTTTCTTGATGATTAAGAACTCGGTTCTGACCTTCGTTGATAGGGTTTTTGCAATTTCAGTTTTTTGTAGAGTCACTTCTGCGTCTGCATTGTTTGTTTAATCGGTTGAAACCCTAGATGGCAGAATAAAGATAAATGCAATATTTATGGTATCACTTTAAAATGTTCTGCATATATATGTTTTAGAAGATAGCCTTTTGCCTCAATTTGGGCATGCATAACAATCAAAATAACGAATGAATTGTTGTTTACTGTATCACTTTAAAATGTTCTGCATATATATGTTTTAGCAGATAGCCTTTTGCCTGAATTTGGGCATGCATAACAATCAAAATAATGAATGAATTGTTGTTACAAGAGAGACTCTGTTTTTGCTGCTGGATGCTTTTCAAATTTCTACAATTTTTATTTTTTCTCGGCAAATAGCACTTTTCCTCGACATTGAATGCAATCTTGTCAGAGGACCTGGGTTTACGGTTGCCATGGGTGTGCATTTCCACTATAATTTTTTATTTTCTAACAAAGCTTTGCTTTGAGTTGGCCTTGAGTTGGGCATTTTTGGTTTTAAATTAACAGTCATTCGAAACTATATTGAAGTGCCTTGTATGCTTTTCCCTTGCAATGTTCTAAAGGGCACTGAATTCCTTTGCATCTAAAGGTTGCCTCAATTTGGGCCTACATAACAATCAAACTAACAAATGAATTGCTGTAAAACAATAGAGGCTCTGTTTTTGCTGCTTTTCAAATAGCGCTTTTCCTTGACATAGGCAGACAAACGAATGAAACCTTGTTAGAGGAGGACCTGGGTTTACTGTTGCCATGAATGTGGCCTCTCCACTATAATTTTTCGTTGGCCAGTAACGCGTTGCCTTGAGTTGGGCATTTTTGGTTTTATATCAAAAGTCATTCGAAACTATACTGGATTGCCCTGTATGCTTTTCTACTGCAATATATCTTAAAGGGCATTGACTTCCTATGTATCTAAAGGGCAGACTTCTTGGGCACTGACTTCCTTCAACACGCGTATATGCCATCTGCAATCGCCTAAGGGTATTTCAAATTTGCTTCTTACAATATGCATATATGCTATGTATAAAATTGATAAATTTGAGCTTGGTTTGGTTGGACTATTCCGTGCAAACAAATGTGTTTAATAGCAAACTGAAATTTTTATTTATTGATGGGCTACAATTAAATCTCCCTATTGAGAGAAACTGTATTTTAGTTCTTAAAATTTTTGGATTTTATTCGGCAGGTGGGCTTTTTGAAAAAGGAAAATGGTAGAATATTGAACTTTTTTATGACAAAATTCCAAAACAATTATATTCTCTGTTGAGAGAAATTACATTTTAGTTCTTGCTCAGCCCGGTGATATATAGAGGCTATGTCCATTTTTCTTTTTAAATCTTGTTTTGGATCTTATTCGGCAGGCGTGCCTTTAAAAAAATGGTAGAATATTAAAACTTTCTAAATCTTTTTTTGGATCTTATTCGCCATGTGGTCCCTTTGAAAGAAAAAAATGTGGAATATTGAAATCTTAGCCCTTGCTCAGCCCAGTGATATATTGAGTCTATGTCCTTTCTTTTTAAATCTTCTTTCGATCTTATTCGGCAGGGGAGAGCTCTCATGACCCCCTCTTTTTATTTTAATTTTTTTGGTTCTTTTCATTTTGGTTTCTTAATATTTTATTTCTAAATAATTTTATATAAATTATTATTATTATTTTAAAGCCGCCTGTAAATAATTAATCTTCATGGGCATTCTATTAGTGCCTCTGGTATGCTACTGTCACGCTTTAGTCAAGGCTTTCCCACAATGTGATATTGGTTTACTTTATTACTATGTTGGCTGCGCAAAAACTTGAATTGGGTTCAAAATTTTGTCGATTGCAAACCAATCCACCATGGTCTTGTATTCCTTTATCATCTTTTGTGAATCAAACTTGTTTGGTTCAAAATTTTGTCGATTACAAACCAATCCATCATTGTCTTGTATTCCTTTATCATCTTTTGTGAATCAAACTTGTTTGGTTCAAAATTTTTCCGATTACAAACCAATCCATCATTGTCTTGTATTCCTTTATCATCTTTTGTGAATCACACAAGTTCTGGTGTAATATGATCTTCTTTCTGGAAAGCATCCATTTTCGATCTGGTGTAATATGATCTTCTTTCTTTCTGGTTGTTCCATTTTCGATTGTTCCATAGTTAATGACTTTATTGAATTTATCCCAGTAAATTTTGAATATTTCAGTCGAAGATATTGCTGTTTTCTTTGTCACTAAATATGCACATTTATTGATTTCTGTCTGCTTCTATTATGATACATTTTCTCCAAACTTGCTATATAAGTAAATAATTTTGAATATTTTAGCCGAAGATATTGCTGTTTGCTTTGTCACTAAATATGCACATTTATAGCTTTCTGTTTGCTTCTATTATGTCACATTTTCTCCAAACTTGCTGTACAAGTAAACAAGTTTATAATGAAGTCTCTAGCCAAAAACTTCTTATCATTCAAATTTCTAGAGGATTATTCAATGGCTACATACGCCAGTAGGGGAAATTTCACTTGCTCGGATACGCAGAATATGTTAAGACTCAGAAAAACTAAATAGTGTCCCACAATGTCAAACATTTGTTGTGAAGTCACAGCATTAACTTCCTGCAACAGATACAACTTTTGCATGAATTTTAAACTTATTTCTTCGTAGTTTCTTAGTGAGAGTGTCTGTTGTCGTATTGCTAGTTTTAACATAGAGGGCAATATTTTTAATTGAGTGAATTTTTTAGCCGATATGCATATGCTAGAATAAGCCTTTGCTTGGACAAATACTGCCATCAGGGATGAATCCAAACATGTTTTTGATGATTCCTTCGAGCCCACATATGTTCTTATGCCAGCTTTTTTAGGTGAAATGTACATCCTGGAGAAACCTGCCTTTATCACATTCCAAGGGTAGTCTCTTACAGGAATTGGACTTGGTTGGAGAGGATAACACTTCTCTCAATCTTTTTGGCTAGAGGAGTCTAGACCCAAGTGCAACCTATTAGTTAAATGCTACTGTTGCCATCAACAGTGAATGATTTCTTCCTTACAAAGAGAGAACATTATTATTGTAGTTAATCTGTTTATCTTGGGTGTAACTCTTTTGTTACTGAACAGGCTTGGTACCATCTGTTTTGAATTTCAATTTAAACAGTGTTTCCATCTAGCTTTCCTGCCATATGGAAGTGTGGTTAAGGGCCACATACCTTTTGGAATCAGTTAGTTATACTTCATTCAACTGCATGATGGTTGTTTAAGGGCTTGTATCCATGACTAAGGGTTGTGATATGTAGAATGCATGCCCATAATATTTCAAGGCTTTCTGGCTAGAGGTTTACACATTCAAGTAGAACTTCAAATTGATTGTGATCGGTCACTATTGGTTGATATACTATTTTGTTGATCATGTTGATTTTTACATTGTAATACATGGCTTCTTGTTGCTTGGT
Organism: Pinus albicaulis; assembly: GCA_034641835.2. Classification (NCBI taxonomy): domain Eukaryota; kingdom Viridiplantae; phylum Streptophyta; class Pinopsida; order Pinales; family Pinaceae; genus Pinus; species Pinus albicaulis. The sequence continues at coordinate 1,741,836,997 of CM076580.1, forward strand.
ATTTGATCTTTCAGGGCTCATTTACTAAACCTGGACCATCATTCATTTTGATTTGCCTTGATTTCATGTTTTCAACTCCTATGGACTTATTTACCTGATTAACTTTTCATCCTTAATGTCATTTTAGAGCCTCCATTTCTTGGAATCAGCTTGGCGTTGTTCATGCTTGATGGTATTTTAGAGCCTCCATTTCTTGGAATCGTCTCATAACATAAGAATTCTTTACTTTTGGATAGCTTTACGTGCTTTACTTGACCTTCAAAGTGGAGAATGGTCAACCACTTTTGGGTTATCTACAACTTGTTCATCCCATAGTGTTATTGTTATTGTCTCCGAGCACTTTAAGCCACATTTAGTAGACTTGGATTTTCATTTCATGTGTCTCATGTCTTCCAACTTCCATTGACTCATTTACCTGTCAAAGTGACATCCCCATTGACAATCAATTCAAGTTTGATATGCTTATAAGGCATTATTTCCATTCAAATTCTAAGTTGTAAGTTTGTAACCAATCATGATACGTTTGACAACTTTGTCATCAAGTGTGTGCCTCATTTACTGGTATATAGCCACATCTATGTGAACATTTGAAGATCCTCAAGAGATTTATTCACCTGTGAATATCCATCGAAAGTCACACCCCCCTTGAAAATCAATTCAAGTTTGATCTGATTATAAGATATTATATCCCTTCAAATTCTAAGTTGTAACCAGTCATGATACGTTGGACAACTTTGTCATCAAGTGCATGCCCTCTTTTACTGGTATGTAGCCACACCTGTGTGAACATTCTAAGATTCTTAAGAGATCATTTGTTGTCATTCCATACTAAATGTAGTGTCTTTTGATATAGGGAATTGGTGGGCAATCTAGTTTTGTCATTCCATACTTAACTGACTACTTATGATTCCTATTGTTACTCAAGATAAAAACTCTTTGGAACTTTGGTGAATGAAATGAATTGCTTTGTTCACAGGGACGTTTGTTAAGTAGCAGCCCTGGAGCCTAGGAACCTCTAGAAGAATCTGAAATAGTGGAAACAAATGAAATTGCCAGATTTTCTTTATCCTCTTTTTCAACTGAAATCCTTTTCCAATGTTCCTGTGGTGGTGCCCTTTCTTTCTGCATTAAATGCATCTATACCTTGTTATTTTAGCAACAAAAAGTCTAATTGCAAGTGAATCTCATTTTTGTATCAGATCAGCAAACTTTTTCTTGAACTTTTTGTTCCCACCTGCTGAAAGAAAACTCTGTTTTTTTGTTATCAACTTTGAATATTTCTTTCATGTCTTCTCTTGCAGTAGTATGGAGATTATGCAAGGTTAATCTAGGCCCTCTGTCAAGTGAAGTGACCAGACTGTCATAATATTAGACTAGTAAAGCAATCAAGGTGATGACTGCATGTACATTGGTGCCTCAACTGGTGCCTGCCTCATTGATCACATCTTATGTTGTCATCTTTATTTGGGAAAATTTCCTCAGATATATCTTAGGATGGCAACTGGATATTCATAAATGTTAAATATCTTGAATTCCAAGTGATTATTGTGCTTGTTACATATTAGGAACCTCCTCTTTATTTGGTGAAATTCCCTCAGACAAATCTCACAGTTACAACTTTATTTTCACACACATGTGCCCCATTCTTCTGTTGGTGTTTTGGCACTGCTGGTGTGAGTCATTTGATCATTAATGCTCAAAATGCTACAAGTAAGATCCCTGTGATTATTAGTTTCCCATTTGTTGATTCTTGCAGTTCCTATGGTATGTTTGACTTCATCTTCTTCCATAATGTTAAATGATCTTGTTCAATAACGGAATTCCCATTTGCAGCTTCCAGATGAAAACCCATGCTGTGAAAATTTTCAACCAGATCCATTTTAGACAAAGAAGAAAGTCACACTAGCTACGGCCATGGCTCTGGTGTACTTGGAGCCTTCTAATTTGCATGGGTGTTTTTTGTGTATTCCTTTGTCTTTTCCAATTAGGTAACCAACCTGCAAATTAAAATAATATTGGAAAAAATTTCAGTGCTCTAAGAGAGATATTGAGCTTGTGTTTGCAACACTAGAGTGCTCAGCAATTGGAATCAGATTTATAGATTAAGGCATGAATGTACCGCAAATAAAAGACATACCATCCACTGAAATATTTTAATTTTAACAGAAAGAATGATGTATTCACAGCGGGCAAATATTGGCGAGTAAAATATATGATAGAGAATTGCAGTGCTTTGGAAATAAAATGCACGAGTCAACTTTACATAATCTGGAATTACCCAACACTTCCGGACTGTGACTACAATTTACCTATGCAAGTTTCCTGATTATCATGCTGTCTTCTCTGTTGCATTTTACTCTGTCTGTCTTTTTGTGACAATTTTTGTTTTCTCATTATATATTTTTTTATTATTTAATAAAATGTATTAAAGACTTCTCTATAGATAAAGGCTAAAGGGCTATTCATAAAGCAAAGGTTAGTTAACCTTCCTAAAGTAATATTACATAGACAGTAAGACAACCTTGCTTTCTAGGAGATGCAGGTCTACAGGATATGTGAAGATTAACAAAAAATCTAACATTCGGTATATTTACCTTGCATGTTTTAGTTGATGTATTTCTTATGTTTGCCTCTTGTTAGAAAGGGGTAATTTGGGGATAATTGCTGCACAAGGCCTTAGGATAACTTGGAATGTGTGTTACTTGTTTGTGAGCAAAATTTTGAAGTTTCTCAATTTAAAATTTTTTTGTTGTCTTGTCAACTCAATGTAACTTAGTGTTACTGCTACCTGATTCAAGAAAAAAACGAAGTTGGATAAATAAGCTTATAGTGCATTGTATGAAGCTTTAAGACCCAAAGTATTTGTTGAAGCCTGAATTTTATATTACCATGTTTGATTGAAAATCTAGAAATATATGGTAGCATTTTTTCCCTTGAGCTTTACTGTGTTATAAAAAGCCTTTTGATGATTTCTATTTTGAATCATTATGTTTCTGCAGTACAAGAAATGCTATAAAAGCACCTGATTGACATGATAGCATGGTTGAAATTGGAAAATGGTCTTGTTGAACCTCATTCAGAGATTATGTTTACATGGAATTTACTGGTCCAGTTTAAGTAGCTTCTCTTGATTCAGAGCTGTGGTAACCCTTTTTTGAATAGTTATGTTGGTGCAATATAGCTAAATAAGAAAATTCTATAAAATCACCTGATTGGCATGATAGCATTATTGAAATTTGAAAATGGTCTTGTTAAACCTCCATCATAGGTTATATGGTTATATGAGTTTACTGGTCAGTTCAAGTTAGATTCACTTGACCCACACCTATGATAACCATCGCAAATAGTCAGTGCACAAATTCTGGAAGCAAATCAATTATTTACGCACAGCAGAAATTTAAATAACACAAAAGCCATAATGCCACTACACAACATAAGCTTTATTTTCATTCATCTACAATCTTTGAAATTCAATCTCCATGCACAGACTTGAGGGCCAAGAGCCAGTAAGACATGCTTCCTTTCAAATTTATGCCCAACTATACTTTTGGAACTATTGAAACTGTAGAAAACTTTGGAACGTTAAGAAGGCATTAAACAGTTAAATAAGCCACCTTTGATACTATACATGAGCTACCAGTTTTATTTTGGTTGGCAGTTTGACTTCTATATAATCCTAGACAAAACAACTTTGAGGCTATTTATGAGCTTCCATTTTTGGTTGGCAGTTTGACTTCCATATTTTCCTTCTCCAGCAAATGTGAATCAATGTTTCAGATCTTGACTCCATGTTGACCTATTTAAGTTCCCAAATAAAAATGTATTACATATCCTGGCAGCCCAAATTAACTTTGGCATTGGTTATGAAGGCACCATGCAGTGATTGTGAATCCAACTTCCACTTCAATGACTTATCAGGAATACTAAGTGTTGGAGTTGATATTCATTTGAGAGGTCCCAACATGAATCCTAGACAGTTTATCTCTCTCTAAAGTAATGGTTATCAGAGTCTAGTAACTATCAGTCATACAAAGTGTTGGAGTTGATATTCCCTTGAGAGGTCCCAACATGAATCCTGGACCATTTATCTTCCTCCAAGGTAATGGTTATCAGAGTCAATCTTTCCTCTGCAAGTGCCACACACTACCTCCCAACTACGAGGACACATGTGGATCTTCAACCCAACAGGAAAGGTTACAAATCACAATCGTTGAAAGAATGTAACTCATTCAAAACGTGATGCAACCACTGGTAGTGTTGAACAAAACCAGAATTCTATACAGCATATGATCTCTATAACTAAATCCTGATCACAATGTAAAAATTCTGAGCTCAGTTAATATCATTGGAGAATCTATCAAAATTTGTATTTGGCCGTGAGGATTATCCATGAACCAGTGAGGCTCCTGTAACGTTTTGGATACTATGAAAACCCTGTTTACATTGATTCTTCAGTCAGAGGGCAACACCTCATGCATGACAGATCATGACAGATCATTCTCAAGACGCATACTGATACTGTAGCTAGCAGAAATGGTTGGTCCTCGAAGGCATGGAGTGCAGTGGATAATCTCTGTATAGTATATATGATTAGCTTTTTGTTCTGGCACTAAGTACTGCTGCAGACCTGGAATGCCACCCTTCGGATTGGTGGAAAAATCTTGTTGTATGATTTAGGTTCTAGGGATTCTGGAATTTTCAAGGCTTATGTTTGTTTAACTTAAATGTTTATCATCTCTGTTAAATATATGCTGTATTTTATTTTAAACAATGTTTGGTCATAATGGTGTTTTAAGTTTGGTGGACTGTCAGTTCTGGTGCTAATATTTAAAGTGATTAGTAGCTATGGAAGTAATTTCTGTATTGAATGGTCAGTGCACATGGTCCCCAATCTTATCAGTCAATATGTTTAATCTCTTAATTGACAGGAATTACCTTCGGGTATGTTTTATTGACAGATTTGGTGAGTCGGCAAATGGTACTCCAAAACCTACCTCTTCTGGAATAGGAGAAGCAAAAATATCGGAAGAAGAAAAGAGGAAAGCAAGGGCTGAGAGGTTTGTTCTTCCAAAATTCAGGAATTTATTTTCTGTCTTCAGATTCTTGAGATTATGATGATGCTATTTTCCTTATCTTGTGTGTCTAATTTACCGTCAGCTTAATTTGCTTAATATTTTTTTCCAAAATTATGATATGCATTTGTTTTACTCCAGAATAATTGGAATCTGATAATGCCCAAATTAGTAAACAGGAGTAAAGATAGTTATTCACTCCAAAGAAATATACTTTATACTAATATTGAGCTTTTCAACTAGAACTCGGGTTACAAAATTGAAAAAATGGTTCCTTTTATTCATGTTTCTAGAACAGAGAACATACCTAGCTGGTGGATTTGGGCATATTGGTGCTCATTGATGTCCTATGGCCAAAACACCAGAGTGGTGAATGGATTTCTAGCTCCTAGATGGGAGAAAGTATGTGTTATCATGTACTGATAGAGTGTCCTATAATCATAATCCCAGGAAAGAAATATTGAATATTTCCTTTCCTCTAAATATTTCATCTTTGTGCATCCTGTGAGTAACAGCTCCATTGAAACACTTGGACGTGCTATCCTAGAATCTCATGGATTATTTGTTGAAGTTAAATTTTATTGGACTGGAATTGGAGCATTGATTGGGTTCTGTGCACTTTTCAACATTCTGTACACTGTTGCTTTAGCATGCCTCAACCATAAGTATGACATTCCATTATAAGGTTTGGTTTCCGCTACTATTTCTCTCACCTAAAATTATCTTAAGAGTGAGATATAATAAATTCTCCTCCAATTACAGCTTTAGGGAAATCACAGGTTGTTATATCTGAAGAGGTTATTGGAGAGAAGCAAGCAAACGGAGTTGGAGAAAGAAACCAATAAAAAAAACATCGTTCTGTTCAACTGACATCACAATGAAGGTCTAGTGGCAAGTCGAGCTCTCCAGAAATACTTTAGTAGTTCCCAATATTCAATCTACTACTCACAGATTAAAGTAAAATGTAAATGGATATGGTGCTAATTGTAACTGATTAAAATATTTGATAGAGAATTAAATGAGAATATCTATTGCCCCAGCCGTCCCTTCACGCCCCCTTCACGCCCTCTCCCATCCCCTCACGCCCCCTTCACGTCCCCTCACGCCCCGTCGACCCCTCCAGATGGGGAAACATCCCCCTTGACGTCCCCAACAAATTTTCGAAAATTGGGAGCGTCAGGAAACGTCCCCTAGAAGTCCCCAAGACCCCGAATCGCGGGGGGGCGAGGATTCTAGACCCCTAGGGGGGGGGGGGGGGGACGAGTCCCCGTGTAACACTAATTTTTAGTCTCTGAGTTTTTCATTGCATCACATTCACTCAAATTAGCAATGACAGATTACGAAACTAAAGACATTGTAGAGCTAAAATTCATGTTCCAACAGAGTTCTACTATGCTTGGGTGTTAGATATTTAGTGATCTAATAATTAAGACTTGTAATAGCTCACCTTGTGGAAAGGTAAAGGTTCTATTGAAGTAGAAACTTTTTTAGTCTCTGATTTTTTCAGTGCATCACTTTCACTCAAATTAGCAATGACAGATTTGTCAAACTTCTTAGAATCTGTCAATAATGAAACATTCAGATCCTGGACATTTGCAAGAGTAAAAATAGCAGTGCCAATTGATTTCCTAATTTGTGATCCACTATTATGATAGTGAGTGGCTTGTTCACATGCCTTTTCAACTTGTAAGTTGGCAAGAAGAAAAACATGCAGTGTCTGTGTTGCCACTTCCTCATAACCTGGGTAATTAGAAGTACATGTTATTACACAGAATGCACTTCCAACAGACAAATGCTTTTCAAGTGATGTTTTTCATTTGTGTGGAGAAGAATGGCCACCTTCTTTTAATTCACGTGCTTGTATTGCAGATAACGCTTTTTTTGGTGCACAATTAGCTTTACTTGGCTCAGTAATGTCTTTATTGTATAATATAGTACTCACCGAAGTTGTCTTGAGGGAAACAATGTAGCCTTGAAATATCCTCTGGTTCTTGAACTTCAGAGGCCATAAATCGAGTTGTTACACTGCCCATGTAAATTATCTCAGGTTTCTCCATATAAGAAGCTAGTTTATGGTTACATGTATGTGCCATATTTTCACTAGTCCATGGTAACATAGAAGACTCCTCTTCTCTCTGACTCAAGGTTGTTGATGACAACTTTGTAACACTTACCTAGGCATACTTAGGAGTTTTTTTTTTTTCCAAACACACTCATTATCGTTCACCATTTCCACATCTCTGACTGCAAACTCCTCTTCCATGACATTTTTATAAACAGATCTTGAATCTTTCAACAACTAATTATTTTCATTGTCTCTGTTAACTAGAATTTTGGTCAGAGATTTTCATTTGGTAAGCACATGAGCAGTCTAAATTGAGAGTTTAGAAGCATTTGCACAGATTCTGGAGTGGTTGCTTCTGACCATACATTTAAAGGTCTCAAATTGCTTGATTTATATGTATTTGCACCTATTTAAAGGTCTCAAATTGCTTGATTTATATGTATTTGCACCTATTTAAAGGTCTCAAATTGCTTGATTTAAAGGTCTCCTCCTCATATGATGTACTATTTTGAATATTCTATTCTTTGCATATCAAAAATTATAAAGCCTCTTGCACACTGTTCTCATCTCTTTTATTTGAACATAATTCCGATAATCATTGCGTTCATGAAGAAAGGATATATTTATGTGAAACCCTGTCCAACTGCTTCTCTTGGCTAATGCCATCACCTACATCCCATAGAGAATCTGACAATTGAATGTCGACTTGACCAAAGGCATTGCTTACTTCCTGCTGAGATTGAACAAGAGAATCAAAATCTCTCCTTCCAGGGGTCATTACTCTGTGCTTTGAACTTGAAGTTTGCTTCTTTTCCCTTCTCTTCTATCCCGAGACTCCAAAAACTTGCTATAGCCCATCCTTTCTGTCTCCTCTGCCCACTGAAATTTGAAAAGCACTTCATCCTCGCCCTTATATGCTCCTTTAGTTTGAAATCCAAAATCATCATTTCTACTATTCTTGTTTTCCGTATTTACTTCTGTTGAATCTGTATTTTGTGCTAGGTTATGAGTATATTGTTTTAAATTATTCACTTCAGAACAAAGACCAATCATAAGAATATTTTTATTTTGTGCAGGCCTGCAATCCATGACTGAGGACGAATTGACAGCAAACAATAAACCACATTGCTTAGAGGCATTCAACAAAATTGGCAGATCTTTGGTGTTTTTTCTAAATTCACCCGATTGTTCAAACTCTCGCTGATTCTTCTTACCTGTATTTTCAAACCCATCTCCCAAAATATATAGCCATCTAGAAGGTAATGACTCTTTGAGCCCTTTGAAAATACACCACATAATAATCTCTGCCCAATTGTTTGAGCTGCTTATCAACTCACCAATGTCTAGTCCAAACAAGTTTCCTTCAAGGATCAAATTAATTTCCTCTTTTCAAATAGAGTTTAGAAGCATTTGCACAAATTCTGGAGTTGTTGCTTCTGACCATACATTTAAAGGTCTCAAATTTCTTGATTTAAAGGTCTCCTCCTCATATGATGTGTACTATTTTGAATATTCTATTCTTTGCATATCAAACATTATAAATCCTCTTGCACACTATTCTCATCTCTTTTATTTGAACATAATTCTGATAATCATTGCATTCATGAAGAAAGGATATATTCATGTGAAACCCTGTCCAGCTGCTTCTCTTGGATAATGCCATCACCTACATCCCATAGAGAATTCGACAATTGAATGTTGACTTGACCAAAGGAATTTCTTACTTCCTGCTGAGATTGAACAAGAGAATTAAAATCTCTCCTTCCAGGGGTCATTACTCTGCTTTGAACTTGAAGTTTGCCTCTTTTCCCTTCTCTTCTATCTCGAGACTCCAAAAAATTACTGCAGCCCATCCTTTTTGTCTCCTCTGCCCACTGAAATTTCAAAAGCACTTCATCCTCGCCCTTATATGCTCCTTCAGTTTCAAATCCAAAATCATCATTTCCACTATTCTTGTTTTCCGTATTTACTTCTGTTGAATCTGTATTTTGTGCTAGGTTATGAGTATATTGTTTTAAATTATTCACTTCAGAACAGACACCAATCATAAGAATATTATTATTTTGTGCAGGCTTGCAATCCATGACTGAGGAGGAATTGACAGCAAACAATAAACCACATTGCTCAGAGGCATTCAACAAAATTGGCAGATCTTTGGTGTTTTTTCTCAAATTCACCCGACTGTTCAGACGCTGGCTGATTCTTCTCACCTGTATTTTCAAACCCATCTCCCAAAATATATAGCCATCTAGAAGGTAATGACTCTTTGAGCCCTTTGAAAATACACCACATAGTAATCTGTGCCCAATTGTTTGAGCTGCTTATCAACTCACCAATGTCTGGTCCAAACAAGTTTCCTTCAAGGATCAAATTAATTTCCTCTTTTCAAATAGAGTTTAGAAGCATTTGCACAGATTCTTGAGTTGTTGCTTCTGACCATACATTTAAAGGTCTCAAATTGCTTGATTTATATGTATTTGCACCCATTTGAACTGAAAGCTATATTGTGCAAAGTTGTTTCAAGCTCAAAAGTATTATCCTGCCTATAGAAGCTTGAACCCCAATAATCCTTGCAGTGGCCACTTTCACCAAGTAGAATATGTGCTTCATCAACATCATCAAACCTCAAACCTCAATTTCCCTTCCAAGTTTTCCTCTATAACAATTTTTGTGAGTCCTGCTTGCCGGACACCAGTTACAAACTTTCTTTCACTTGAAAATTCACAACAATTGAATTTAAATTAGCCTCACATGGGTTGTATTTCATTTTTAGTATATTTCGCTTGATTATTTCTTTATACAATCTCCCCACTTCTCTTATCCATGTTTCGGCGTTCCTTTGCACCTCTTGGTGCAATTGCTAGTTATAAGAATATTTAAGATTCTGGATCTATCGATCTAAGATGGATATTGCAATATAAATCTGAAGGATTCATGAGATTACTTCATGTTTGATCAGATTTTTTTAATGATAAATGTTATCTTGCAGGAAAATTTCAAAATTTGAAGTCATATTAATTTAGTACATTGATGCAAATTCATACGCTGATGCGATGTATATGATGGCAATTTCATTTTTTTACAGTTACTTTTAGTTTAATTATATCATTTAGCTCGATGCTTTCCATATATTCAACTAAACCTTTGTTGCTTAACAAGACTTTCTCATTTCCATGTTTTAGTGAAATTGTTTATGGTTTGATACTTTCATACAACCTCTATCAAGTTACATGCACCCTCATTAGAAAAAACAAGAGAATTTTGCTTGCCATGACTATGTTTCTTTGTCATTGTTGACTTAAGAAAGTCTTTTAGCTAAGAAACTAGTTTCAATTCATATAAATTGAACAGAATTTATATCCAAAATGTTAACTTGTAAACTACTTAGCTGGTTTTAGGCTTTCCATTTAAAATCTATTTCAGTTTGAACTTTGAACGAGTTGTTCCATAGACTTGAATATTAAGAGATTTTGATGTAAGGATTAAAAATTAACCCGTAAGGCCTCTCAGTTATTCATTTATTTTATCTAATATAACATTTACTATTAAATTAGAACCACTCGGCACAAATACGTCATAGATCAAGATCATACTTTGTAGAGTGTCATAGAATAAAAATAGGAGCAAGGACATTGAGTTCTTTCAGTTTTCCTGGTTCTTATTCCTTTGGTGTATCTTTGCACCTTTAGGGGCAATTGCTAGTTTAAAGTCTAATTCTTTAAAGGGTGCTAGCTCAATGGAAGAGCACCTGCTTTACAAGCAAGAGGTTGGTGGTTCGATTCCATCGTGCCTTGATATTCATATATAGGGAATGACGAAGATCAGTTTTTAGTGACGGATGCTCTTTTGACCATCACCAATGAGCTTATGGTGACATTTTTCGACCCTCACCAAAATATGAAATGGTGACGGTCAACGAACGCCACCATATATACGCATCAATAGTGATGACCATTAAAGGTCTGTCACCATAAATCGTTGTTGTTTATCTGAAATGGTGAGGGTCACTGTTTGTCATTATAGTCATTATTCGTGACGGACCTTGATGTCACCAATGCGTTTATGGTGACGGTCAATGAACGTCGCTATATATATGCACCAAAAGTGACGGCCATGAAAGGTCCATCACAAAAAATCATTGCTGTTCATATGAAATGGTGACGGTCACTATCCGTCATTATAATTAATATTCGTGACGGACCTTGACTGTCACTACAACACATACTTTCGGCGACGCCACCTTTGGTGACGTTTAGTTTTTTGGTGACGGAGGCTATTGTCCGTCACCATTGCTCATATGAAATGGTGACGGTCAATATCCGTCACTATAAATAATTATTGGTGACGGACTTTGAATGTCACCACAACACCTATACTTTCGGCGACGCCACCTTTGGTGACGTTCAGTTTTTGGTGACGAAGGCTCTTTTGACCCTCACCAATGAGCTTATGGTGACCATTTTCGCCCCTCACCAATGTCCTTTTTTCTTTTAGTGCCTGAAAACAAAAATCTCTGAAGCACCTATTTTAAGGGGACCTAACTGGAAGCTACCTTTTCATATTTCAATAAATGCCTCAGATACAACTCTAGGAGCAGTATTGGGACAAAAAGACTTGATTCCTTATGCCATCTACTATACCATTAAAAACTTGACTCCTTCAGAGTTAAACTATACTATAACTAAAAAAGAGTTTTTAGCTGTTGTTCATGCCAGAAACAAATTCAGACACTATATAACAGGCTATGAAAATTTTGTTCACACAGATCACTCTGCAATTAGATATTTAATGAACAAATCAATTACTAATGGTAGAGTCATAAGATGGTTATTTCTTTTACAAGAATTCAACATTACCATTCTAGATAGGCCTAGAAAACAAAACATAGTAGTTAATTTCCTATCTAGACTCCAAAACATCCAAGACAATACCCCAATTGAAGATCAATTTCCTGATGAATATCTTTTTGCAATTTCTACTCAAACTCCTTGGTTTGCTGACATTGCTAATTATTTAGTTTCAAGAAAATTTCCTTCAATAATGAATGCAAGAGACAAAAGAAAGATCATTTATGACAGTGCAAAATATTCATGGGTTGCTAATGAGTTATACAAGACAGGTCCATATTTTATCATTAGGAGATGTGTTCGGGAAGATGATATGCCTGAGATTCTCAAGGCATGTCATGATGAACCTTGTGGCGGACACTTTGCTGATAAAAGGACAGCCTATAAGATCCTTCATTTGGGATATTATTAGCCATCCCTGTTTAAAGATGCTAAAGAGTATGTCAAAAGGTGTGACAGTTGCCAAAGGGTAGGGAAACATTCTCCTTCAAGTGAGATGCCATTGCAACCTCAAGTACATATTGAACCTTTTGAAAAATGGGCTTTGGATTTTGTAGGACCTATTAGTCCTCCATCAAGACAAAAGAAATATATATTAGTTTGCACTGATTATGTTACTAAATGGGTAGAGGCCAAACCATTACTTTCTGCTACTGAAGCATCTGTAGTTAATTTTCTTTTTTAGGATATTTTTACTCATTTTGGTGTCCCAAGGGAAATTGTTACAGATCAAGGAGCTCAATTTACATCAAAGCTAGTGGAACAAATGATGGAGAGGTACAAAATCAGACACAGAAAATCTACTCCCTATCATCCACAAGCAAATGGTCAAGTGGAATCTACTAATAAGGGCATTGAAGGGATCCTAACGAAGACTGATCATTTGCATAGAAGAGATTGGGCAGATAGGCTTCCTGAAGCCTTGTGGGCCTATAGAACTACATGGAGAAGCACAATAGGCCCTACTCCTTATGAACTTGTTTATGGAAAGCAAGTTTTGTTTCCCATAGAGTTCCAGATTCAAACTTTCAAAATGGCAGTTCAGCTAGGACTTGATCTAACAGAGGCACAAAAGCATAGATTGTAGCAGATTAATGAATTGGATGAGATCAGACAAGATGCAGTTTAGAAAACAAGTATAGTCCAATAGAAAATGACTAGATGGCATGACAAGTACATCAAGGAAAAGAAGTTCAAAGAAGGTGACTGGGCTCTCTTGTTTGATTCAAAGTTCAAGGATTTTCAAGGTAAATTCCAAACACATTGGCTTGGGCCATATGAAATTATAAGAATTTTTGATAATGAAGCACTAAAAATCAGGACAATAGATGAAGAGAAGGTCAATTTTCTTGTGAATGGTCATAGATTGAAGCTGTATCATAAGCCACTCTCAAGAGAAGAATTTGTCAAGAAATTCCAGGAAAACAGTGATGTGAAGTTAATGAAGAAGAATTTTTCTTCTTCATCAACTTAATTGAATTTTCTGAAGTCATATAATTGAAAAAAAAAATTAAAAAAAATAAAAATAATAATAATAATAATAAATAATAATAAAGTATAAACATGAAAACTAATCTCTGATTAGCATGTTTATACAGAAAAGATAGAGTGAAAATCAAAATCTTTCTGACACTTTAGCTTTTCAAGTTTGTTTTTTTTTCTCTGCAAGCAGCTATCATAAAATCATAAGTGATTCACATCCCACTTATGATCCATTTCACTCCATTCATCCATACTCCATTTCATTTCATTCATCCATACTTCATTCATTTCATTCCATGGTCCACCTCATTTCCATCTCAGAGTTTTAAGATTGATTTCTTTCTGCAATTGAATAATACAGATCAGAAGTTGCAGGCCACTTTTTCACTCCACTTCATAATTGTGATTCATTTCATCCCATTATTCACTTCACCCATACTCCATTACACTATATTTCATTATCCATTTTTAATTCATTTCATACAATATTCCATCATTCCATTCATGCTTCAACCCATTCCATTCCATGTTTTAAGACTTCTACAGGTACATTCTGCAATCAATCAGACATTCTGCAGCCAGTCATACATTCTGCAGCCAGACAAACATTCTACAGCTAGAGGCCCTGAAGGCACTATCCAGTAAACATTTGATTTAGCAGCAAATTGATCCTGCATATTCAAAACAACAAGCAAAATCAAAAAGTTATGAGGAACTGAAGATCAATGACTGAGGACAAGGCATATCGAAACCACAAAGAAAATCAAAGGAAAGGCAAAGGTATGAAATTATTATGGTGACAAATCATGAAAATTTTAGCATAGTTAAGTCATATATGATTCAAAAAGGTTATTTTAATTATTCGTGTTGATCATGCCTATCAACCATATCATAAAAACTTTGAACAAAAAAAACCCTTCCATCTTGCCATACCCGATTATCATTTAAAACTTAACGGTTAAAGTATTGAAGTGATTTGATCAGTCACGTCATTAGGCCGAAGTATTTAATGATGATTTTGAATTGCTTAACAAAATATCTCTACGGTCTTTTCTTCCGTGTTAGCTTTCAACTCATATGAACCACCTCACCGCATTATACTCATTTCAAAACCACTCCATATCATTCATTTCCGCAGCCAATACTTAGCCATTCCGCTCTATAAAATGGAGGAAACATCTTTGGGGCAGAAATATCTCTTTAACAGCCATTTCACCATAAGCAGAGGAGTAGTAAACTGAAGGTTGGAAGAAAAGCTATGGGTCTAATAGTGAGGACTGAACCGGTTGGAACCAAGTACTTGGAGGGATATCCACAAATCAGAGAAATGTTATAGCAAGCAGGTTGGTTGCAATTTTTGGAGAAATTTAGTGGTTTTCACAAAGAGGTGACTAAAACATTTGCAAGGTCCTTCAATGGAGCCGAGGTCGAAATAGGATACATTAAATTCACTGTTACAAAGGCTTTCATTGCAGAGGCAACGGAACTACCTAGACAAGGAGAAAGGTGGTTCAAAAATAGGGAATTCCATAACAAAGCATGGAGGCAAATGCTTAAGATTCCAGGTATGGATGTTTCCATTTTTAAAAAGGGTATTCCTAGATCAGCATTAAATAATAAGTGGAGGAACATGTTACTCATTTTGCAAAAAATTATCACCTGTGAAGGTAGATTTGGTACTCTCTATGTCTACCATATTCGGTTAATGATGCATTTCTTAGATGAGGAAATTAATTTTCCCTTTTTCCTACTTCATAGTCTGAAAAGAATGGCCTCAAATGTTCAAAAAAGGGTTCAATTTCTAGAAACAACTTTGTATCACCATGGTTTAGTCAAAATCTTAATTGAACATCATTTGAGGAAAATTGGAGATAATTGGGAAGAATTTCTAGTGAGGAACCATTTTGAGGAACCCAAAGAATCTCCACCTGAAAGTAAACCTACAAGAAGAAGCAAGAGAAGGGAAACTTCCAAAGCTATTGAAGTTGAAACTGGTAAATCAATTCAAGAGGACAGTGAAGAGATGATTTCTGAGAAGTTGGCTCAAATAAAGAAGCAACTTAAGAAGGAGAGGATAATAAAAAGATATGCTAAAGAAAGAGGTGAAGGGCCATCTCAAACAAGACGGAGCCACAGACTTAGAGGTATACTAAAGAAAACAGAGGTTAGAAAAACAGGGATCGTAAACATTGAGGATGAAGAAACTCCAGAAATTGACCCAGCACAACAACAAGTTTACAATTATATTGAGTCATTAGAGAGGAGAGCTTCAGAAAGTAGAGACAGAACTCCTAGCCCACCAAAATCTGAAATTGATGTGCTAAGAAGAGATAAGTATGAGTTATAAGTACTCAATAGGCACTTCAAGAATGAGAATGACATCTTGAGGGAGCATGTGAAACTAAAAAGTGATATGAATTCAACTCTGTCTTTACAAATGGAGAAATTGTACAAGGCCAGTGAAAAATTGAAGAAGAAAAAGAAAAAGCTAATCAGGGCACTTACAAATTTAAGATTCAAGGTAGTCATAAGGAAGCCCAGAAGACCATTGACTGTTAGGCAAAGCAGAAGAAGAGGGTTGGATGTCCTAGCAGAGGTCTCAGAGTACATGGAGTAGTTGCATGAGGACATGCAAAAACCTTGCAGTGGGGGTATGTTGAGCACTAAAGATGTTCTTCTTTTTCACCACATTCCACTTCATTTTCTTTGTCCCTCATCAATTACAGGCTTAACTGATCAATAGGATTAATTAAAATTGCTTTAAGAATTCATATAATGACTAACTTGCTATGTTTTCATGATTTTGTTGGTGTAGTAATTTTGACTAAGACTCGGCTACATAATACAGCCATTCCGTAGCCAGTCGTCTATTCTGCAGCCATCCTCATGTTTATGTAGGTTCCAGGTGTCACTGCAAAGAAAAATGCATATGGGTGAAATCCACAACACCTCCCCATCATCTCTTGCTCCCCACGAAGTCTGAGTTAAAGTATCAAAGCAGTTATGCACGTAGAAGAGAAGCAGTTTCCTATCAAAACATGGACTCTACAGATGTCCACAGTTAAGCACAAGACTGTTAATAAGAGTTTTAATTTGATTAGAAGTGGGAAATACACTTATCCCAGTTTTTCTTAAAGAGTAGTTATGTAACTTCATTATAAGTATGACTCGGGAGACTGAGAAATTGTTGGTTAGATTTTGTTTTGCTGTTAGATCTTTGAAGGCCGTAAATACTCTGTTTTGAAGAATTTCTCCTTTAATAAAAGAAACATCATTTTATTGCACGAGCTGAGTCAATCTTGAGTAGATTTGCGTGCTACTCCGGTGGTAGAGGGCCCCTGCTACCTGAGGATATTTTTTCATATAATTTAGATAAGTAATTTAGCCTCATTTCACTCCTAGTTTAATTGAATTTCTAAACTTTGAGTTTTATATTCATTTGGATTAGATGCTACAGGTTAGTCTCATTCTTACGTACTCTTCCAAAATATCACTAATGTCGAATGATGTGTGACTGTAGTATTTTAGGAGTTATCTTTACGTTCTTGTGCTCAATTACATCATTTGTTACAACTAGTCATGATCTTATAAATTCTTCCAAAATATCACTAACTTCGGATGAGACATAGCTGTGGTGTTTTAGAGCTTTGTTGTGTTTTGTTGAATTGTATGCTTTCATGCTCATTTACATAACATGTGGCAGCCAGTCCTGTTCTACAAACTATTCCAAAATACCACTAATTCCGAATGAGACAGAGCTGAAACATTTTAGTGATTAGTTGCATCTTTAGTCTAGTTGTAGCACTCTGGAGGTAGATGTCATTTAGTTTAATTCTGTCACTATATTTCAAGTTTGATAATGGCACTCTAGTTCAGTTTTAATTCACTGCATTTCAAGTTAGATTAGTGGAATTCTAGTTCAACTTTGTTCACTATATTTCAAATTAGGTTAATGGCTCTGTAGTTTAGTTGTGGTTATTGTGTTTCAAGTTTGATCAATTGCATTCTCAGTGTTATCCATTGTTCTTTAAGTAGTATTAATTGTTAACATCAGATTCCACGGCCTTCATTATTTACAAAAATTCTTTTGTTATGACTTTCTATTAATACATCATCATCTGGACAGGGGTTAGTAATATTAGTTTAAGGCCTTGACTATTCTGCAATCCTTTGCAAATTCACAATTAAACCTTTCTTTCCAAAAACTATTTAAGAAAATCTCTAACTTTTGGATGAGGTTTACTAGTGACAAGCTGAGCTACAGAATGGAGTAATCTTAGCATTACAAGTTAATTTAGAGTAGAAATCTTATTGTGCTACAAATAATCTCTTTTCAATTGTGTTCCAGTAAACCTCTAGCCGTGGATGAGATTCTTTGTAATATTGTCAGATGATTGTGTCCTTAGGAGAACCTCATTTGTATTAAACTTGTTCTTTTCTCAAACTATTCCAACATATTCCTAATGAATGAATTGGATGAGTTTATGCTATGAGTTATTGAGTTCATGTTGTGATTTGTTTCCTTACTAGGAGTCATTATCAAGCTTTGCATTTTCTGTTCTTTAGTGTTGTTAGACTCCTATACCAATAGGTGTCATTTTTCATAATTGTCTTATTGAACTATGCAATATGTTCAAACCTTTTTCTTGCGCAAAGGTGTTCCATATTCTTAAAAAATCAAAAAATTTAAAAAATGTAAAGAGGGTATACCCTAAAAGAAAAATCAAAGGGTAAAAAATAATAAAATGGTCAAAAAAGTGAAAGAAATGAACCCCAAACAAAAAATAGACCAGGAAAGTGTGCAAGTCTAAATGCCACTACTATTTCATTTTTTGTAATAAACAAAATTGTGTGCAGTTTGTCAAACTTTTTCCACAATTTATGAAGAGTCAAACTGTTTAAACTTGACTCATTCATTTTTCAATTTCATGTTGTAGAATAGAGAATAAATATCTGGCCAAACAGTTTAATCTTGGAAGATAAGTAGATAGGTAGAGTTAATAAAAGGTGCTCAACAATTTAATCTGAGCCCTTGGATGTAATAAGTGTAGACTTAGGTAGGCTTGCCATGTAAAAGAAAAAGAAAAGTGTTATAAGGGTTTGCCAGTCTAAGTGCACCCTAATAAAGGAGAAAAAATGGTAGAGTAAAGTAGATAGGGTAGGTAGATGATGTTGCAAATTTTCATTTGATGAATGATGGTGTTAAAATGTGTTAAGAATTTACTTTCATCACAAGTGCAAAGGCAGAACACCACATTGGAAGAATTTCAGAACACAGCAAGGTCAAAATCATTAACTTCCCATCTCAATTTTTCCTTAACAATTTACTAATTTCCCCTAAGTGCTAAGGAATTTGAAGATTAAAGGGGCTCAAGGCATTTCCTTGACTTTTGGAGGGACCGGACCCTCGGCCCAATGATTGGAGAAAACCTTAGTATTTAAAAATATTCATCATCATACTCATTCATTCATAAAAATATTTTCCTAAGAAAAATCTTATTTTACTTAGGAAAAACATGCAATGATCCATAAAAATCCATTTCACGCAAAGCATAAGTTAAATACATTATTATGGTGTTTTATACTTAGCGCTTTCTCTCATTTTTCATGTTATTTCTAACTTTATATATTAAATCCTTATAGAATTGACCTTATCCTATTATATATAACTCCCTTTTATAATAATATCCCCAAAACCCTCTTACTATAAGTTTTTAGCCAAAGTATTTGACCCATGTGATTAAACAAAAATCCCACATTACAATGCCCTTTGGCTAAAAATATATCTTTATAATTATCCTCGCCCACCTACGGTAAATGAATCACATTGATTTATTTATTGTATAAATAAACATATATGGAAAATATTTTAAACGTATAATTTATATGTTTAAAACAAAAAACAAATAAATTAACCCACCCCGAACGCATTGCCCCCGACAGTCCATCGTACAAGGGATTTAATTAATCCACATGATTAATTAAATAGCCAAACCTCCAGCCAATCAAATCTCGCCCGAAATAATTAATTAATGTTAATTACATTGAACGCCCGCACATTAACACTCTGTCATCTCCCTGTTCTATCCGCCATTAGATCAACCCGCCCATGATCGACGGCTCGCATTAATTCTGCTACCAATCCTCCGTCCGAAAGATAACTCGCGAAATTTCGGCGGTATTCCAAATAGTGTTTGGCTACGTGTCGATTACTGTATCGCTTCGCTGCCTATCAGCCCAAAACTGCTTCCCCTCAAAATCGGTGCGGAGTAAAACCGCTTACCACTGTTTTCCCCCGTGACTCACCTCCCGTACGCGCTGACGTCATCCCATAAAATAATAAAAAACTCCTCCCCGTTTGACTTTGTAAATAAAACAAAAGTTCGCGCATTTTTCATCATTCTGCATGCTGAAAACGACTGCGCCCTCCATACTGAGAAATTCAAAAATCTACTGTCAACTGCTATTTAACCGAATTTTGCTGAAGACCTCTGCCAGTCCAGTTTCCCAACGACCATCCGCAGTCAGCTTGTACCTGTTAAAACACTGCCATTTTTCATAAACAGGTATTTATTCCGATTTCTTGCTGGACTCTGTTAAAAATCCTCGCTCAAGTTTTAATTCCACAATACACTCTGAAAAAGCTTCAATGTGATGTGTTTTAGTTCCCAGAACTATAATTACTATCTCCAAACCTGGTAATTGTGCCCCATTTTCATAAAAAACCCCCGAATTTCCGTTTTTGAATCCACAAGAACCAAAAATGGAGGTCCTGGTGGCTTTAAATGTTGCTCCATTGAACGCCCCTCATAGAGAATTGGAATATTTTCCATTAGTGGATAAAGATTTTCAGATCAAAGACTTAGTTTTCAGTGAAAGCCCCCTTCGAATTCATTGTCGCTGCAGAGATGATTATTTGAATGGCTTGGACGTTATTGGGTTATGGGAATCTAATTTCCCGAGATACCTTTTACCCTCAGTCCATATCTTTCCTGAAATTATCCATTATTGCCATGCTAATTATGATCCAATTCAGAGAGCAGTGTTATCCCCAAACCAGAATGTCCTTTTCCCTATTACTGTTCAGTCTATCAATGATATGCTCCATTTTGAACCTGGTCAAAACCTCACTCCCTTATCCATTAGAGAATTTCTTGAAAAATCTACCCATTTGTCCCCTGAAGAAGTAAAACGCATCTGTCAGACTTTCATGTTACCTGAACATCAGCCCAAGGGCTCACCTCCCTATGCTAGTGCATTTTTTACTGAAATGGGCCAGATCATTCTGAATATGATTTCTTTTATCATGGGATTTAATACTAGTGAGTATGTTGATGAGTTAACTCTAGTATTATTGTCTATCTTCACTCCTGGACAACCTCCTGCTGTCAAATATGACTTTGCATCTTACATAACCAGCAAAATCCATGATCAATTCATGAGATTAGAAAATGAAAAAGTCTTCAAATATTCCTCTTTCATCTATCACCTCATGATATATTACCAGTCTGAAAACTTTCTTTTCCATGTTCAAAAGCTCAATGTCCAAGGAAATCCCAGGTCTGTCATATTTTGGTCAGCCATCACCCATCATTCCAGAGATTCTCCTTATTCCTATAATGAATTCATTGATCTGTTTATACACCCTGCAACTACCTTGTTGACTGGATTTCCTCCTCCAAGACTCAGCAATGAAATTAAGAAAACTCTTCAACTTTCCAAACACTAAAAAATTGGTGATTGGTACTTGTACCAAAATTATAGAGAAGTCAGAATATATGGATGTGAATTATGTCCATTTAAATTTCCAAAGTATGTGCCTATGAGACTTTTTTCTTTAGAGTACTTCAGGCAAATGAACAACTCTGATATTATTCATTTTTGTAATGCAAAGAAGAAAGCCCAACTCCGAATCAAAGGTCAATTAGGTCCATTTATATGAAATTCTAGGGATGCTAGACAAGAAGCTGAAAGAATACTAGAAGACCGTTTCAGATTGCAAAAGAGTTTCTACTGGGCCCCTTATGACACATTCAGCTTCATTTGTGACAAAAGAATGAAAAATAAATCAGCACCTTACATCCATCATAGGATTCCAGAAATTGAACAGTATGCTAATAAAGATGAATGGGTGGAGGGAACATTAATTGAACATGATAGTGAAGAAGTCAATATGGACAATGTAATGAAAGATCTTGGAAAAATGCTTGACCTAGAATTTTTTGGGCAAGTGCAGGTACCAGACATTGGTCCTTCTTCAGCAGGGAATTTTCAACATAAATTACAGGAAAAAATTCCATCAATTGCAGTTGAATCCAAAGGAAAAGAGAAAGAGCCTGAAATACAAGTGATTGAAACATTCAAAATGACTGAACAACCTCAAACATCTAAGGCTCAAGGACAAGTACAAGTTCCTCCTCAAACCAATCCAGTAGAAATGCCAAACTTGCAAACTCCACTGAATATTGAAAAGGGCAAGAAAAGAGAGGCAGAAGGTCCTACTCCTCTCAAGGAATCTTCAAAACAGCCTCAGGCTAAAAGGCAGAAACTGAATCCACTTCCAGAAGTTGAATCATTTGAAGAAATCATTGATATTCCAGAAAGAGAAGATAGTCAGCAAACAAGTTCAGTTAGTGGTACATACTCTGGTCTTCAAGGAAAGACAATACACAGGCAGCTAAGTACAGAAATATCTTCTTTTAAACCTCCAATGAAAGATGCAGGAGACATAAAAAAGACATTTATCAGTATAAAAGCAAGGAATGATCCACTAAGGGTCCAGGTGTATAATCAGTATCTTAAAATGGCCCCACAAAATCAAGAGAGATTGATGTCAGCTTTTGACATTCAACAAGGGAAAATGTTAATGAGTCATTTCAAATCTAAAGTGCCAAAACCACAGACAGTAGCTGATTACGTCATGACCAATTTTGAGGTCCTAGCAAGAGATATTCATCCATTAGATCAAATTGAATTACACAAGCAGACTGGAGAAATGATTTATTCCACCCTTACTGACAAAGCAATGGCAGCTCATAAATTACAAGATTCTTTGAATAATACAAATACCCAGTTGCAGATTGAGAAAGCTTCTTCCCAAGCAAAGGATAATAGGATAAAATCTTTGGAGGAAATAATTATCAGTTTGGGTCATAATCCAAAGGATGTCAAGAGCATTGAAGCATTGATTAAAAAGAAAGATGATGATATTGTTGCATTAAGGAAAAAGATAAAACTACCAGCTTCAAGGCACCCTCAGACTGAAGAAGTAATGAAGAAAAATTCAGAAGAAGAGGTGATGGACTTACTTTTAAAAATGAATGAACGACTTGCTGAAACAGAAAAAGAACTTGAGCAAGCATTAAAAGATAAAGAGTCCATTATTCCAGCAACTACAACACAGGCAGCCACAGGAACAGGTACATCAATCACAGGCCAACAAGCAGAGCTAACACAGGTGAACACTTCTGATAAGGGTTCTGATGAATTAATCAAAGCAATGAATGAATTAAAACTGCAAGTGACAGAACTCCAAAGCTTAAAGATTCAGCTTTCTACTCTGGAAAATAAATATGATCAATCAAAAATGAGTGTTGCTGAGAAGACAAGAGAAATCAAAAGACTAGAAAAATCAGTTAAAGCATTGGAAAAGGATCTTGCAATGGAAAAAACTTTAGGTGAATTAAAAGAAATTCTTTGGAATAATATTATACAGTCAATAAGGGATGTTTGGTCTTCTATTCAAATAATACATGAATAGCAGGATTTAGTCAAAGTGGCTTTGGAAGAAACTGAGAGAGCAAGACAAGAGTTAGGAAATATGCCAGAAGAAGCCAATAGACTTATCAATTTTTTGAATACCCAGAATAAACAGCAACTTGCAGAATTTGGAATTCAGGACAGGACAAGAACCATATTGGAAATCAAAAGAGTTTTTACCAAAAGGACTCTTATGCAAAATCTTGAAAGAAGGTGTTCAGACATGCAGCAAGAAATTTTTACCTTCAAAGAAAGATTTGATGATTTGTTAAATAAAGGTTTGCCAGTCTTGTTAGTGCAGAAGATAAATTAATGGATTTGGAAAGTTTTGTAGTGAAAGTAAACGAACAGGTTAATGATCAAGCCAGTTCTTCAACCAGTACAGCAGAAGGAACATTACCAACAGGGAATAGTCTTTATGAAAAATTGGAGAATTTATTTTATCTTGAAAATGAAATAAAACATTTGTTTCCATATTAGCCTAATTTTTTCAAATACACCGAAGCTGATGAAACATTGAGAAAATTGCAAAGAACCAGAGTGCCAGAAGTTCAATGATGGGATGAGATGATGGAACTTTTATAAAATTTTATCCTTGGATGAAATTTTTTATTTTACGGTGGTATATCTTGATAAAGGATAAATAGGTGAATAAAGGTCAAAGAGTATCAGCTCAGCAGTTAAAGTGTATCAGTAAGAATGAAAGAGTATCAGACAAGCAAGGAAGTCAGAAAAGAATTACTCAAGAAGACAGCAACGAGCTAAAACAAAGGAACTGCTTCCAGCACATTCTAAAAAGGAGGAGACAGCACACCACATCAGCTGATTTATCCTATTTACGAGACCATCTGTCTCCATTTTTATTGTAACCTATTCATTAGTCACCCTAGATTATATCTCTTTTGTTATGAGATATTTTTAATAGTTTTTTGTATAAATAAGCCCTCGAAAGAAGTATTGAAGGTGGATTCTTTTACTTTGTTGTAACATTGAATTTTTGGAATAAAAGTGTTTTGGAGAAACTTCTTTGTGGCTTGCTGGATGATGATTTGAAGCTCAAGACTTTTTGCAGGATTCATGTGTCAGACTACAGTTCAATAAGTCTTTTCTACCCTATGTTTTAAGTTTTATATCTGTTTATAATATCACTGTGTTCCATTTCTGAATAATTGACATAAAAGAATAAATCAGAACTTACTTAAGTGTACTCTGATTTCAATTGTGATTATTCTAAATGTTTTCTTCTAAACTGGTTATAAGCAACGAATTCTTAATTGCTCTTATTTCGCTGGTTTAAACATTTTGATTACTATAGTAAAGAATTCTTAACTGCTCTTTATTTGTAATCATTCACTTTCTTTCTTTGAAAATTTTGAAAAATTCTTAATTGCCTTTCATCCCTTCAAAATTCATTCCATTCACTTTAATTTCTAAAAATTGTTCTCTATTTGGCTATCTTGCCCTGCAAAGCCATCTTGTGTGTAGAATAGTAATCCAGTAAAGCCATCCTTTCGACTCCATAGCCCAATGGCCTGAAATACTCAATCGTACCTTTAGTTGGCGGATTCCACCATTCAAATTCAAACAAAACTCTTGGACTTATAACTAGCTTAATATTTTCAAAGAACAAAAGCTAAATTTTAAAGAGAGAGCCCTCTCTGGATACAGATTGGCTAGATTATGTATCTGAAGGTTGGTTTGTGGTTACCTCGGATTTACTTTCCTTTTCCACAACTTCAAGGAAAATCTGAGAGATAACATAGTGGTGACTCTGTTGGGGATCTGAATCATTTTTATTATTGTTTGCTTATAAGCTATAGATAGAGTCTGAAGATCAGCCAGGTAGCCTTTGAAATTCTTTTGCTCTGCAACTGCATAGTAAATAAACGCTGCTTCAGTCTATCTCTGATTTAGCTTATAAACTGAACCTTAGTTTTAAACATTAAATCAGATTCTCTAGTTCAATAAATCTTTGAGAAAATTTTAATCAAAAATCTTAAATTTCTTGAAGAATTTGCCGAAGTTGTACTTTCATTTTCATTTAAAACAAAAAACTTAAAAAGAAACATTACTAAGAAAACTGGTTTCAGAAAGGATTCGTCATACCAGGTCAAATCCTGACCCTAATCCACCACCGATATTTGAAAATCCAAATCTGATTCCTAGGATTCTTAGAAGACAAGGAAGTCAAGAAAGCTCTGAAAGAGGAAGTCAAGAAAGTTCTGGAAGTTCCAGACGTCTTTCTAGATCACATTCTTGTCCTGTGAAGATTATATATTTTGATGAAATACCTTTTGATGAGCGATTTGAAACATCTTTGTTTGTGAATTTTTCTGAATCTGAATTGTCTAAGCTAGTTCCAGATCCATTATTTCTTGAAGATTTACAATTGAGATTTGTTTCATATCATCTTAACAGACATTTACAAAATTCCATTCAATCTGAACAGACCTTTGAAGAAACTTCAAACATTTCTGTAATTACTGAAGCTTCCCCAAGTTCAGCTTCTTTTCCTCAAGTTTCCCAAACCCAAGCCACTCCTTCTACTCCTCCACCCGCTCCTTCCAGACCATCATCACCTGTTATTCCATTACACCTTCCAATGGCCAATAGATATGCTCCGTTACAGTTGCCAGCCAACCCTGTTTCTTTGCCCCAAGATTATCAGAGTAAGATCACCCCTTTTGATGGTTCCGGTACTTATACTACTCAACAACATACCAAAAGGATGACTGATTACTTTGAATTTTATGAAATTGACACTGTTGATGTCCGAATGATAATTTTTGTTCAGAGTCTTACTGGGGAAGTCAGGACATGGTTTAGGGCCCTTGCTCCAAACAGTATTGCTGATTTACCAGCTTTGTATAGGGAATTTTTGAATAGATATGAGAAGAAGAAAGACCCTCTTCAGATCCTATCAGAATTTGAAAAATTGAGAAGAAGACCTAATGAAACAGTGCAAGATTACATCATTAGATTCAACGAAGCATACAACGCGGTTCCCCAGAACCTTAGACCCCCTCCTGATTCAGTACTGGTTAAATTCCATGATGGATTTGACTCTGACATAGCATATTCACTTAGGGAAAGAGCCCCTCAAACCCTAGAATAGATGCAAAGCATAGTGGTTAGTGTTGAAGCTAACCTCATAGAAAAAAGAGCTAGGGCTAGAGCTGAAAGAAGGATGCCTGTAAATGAAGAACCTTCGGCTTTTGAAAGAAAGCTGGATGTAATTATTAAAGGTATGGAAGGATTGGGAGACAGAGTAGAGACAATCGAAAGAAATTCTTCTGGCAATGGTCAAAATGTTGTTAGAAACCCAAACTTCAGAAGAAATCAAAACCAAAATCCTGGAAAAAATGTTCATGACCAAAACATCAGGCCACCATTCCAAGAAAATTTTGTGGAAGGTTCATCTTCTGAAGAACCAACAGAAGATGTTGAAATAAATAATGTGACTGAGAATAAAAATGAACCAGAAGTTTTCCTATCTCAAGATGATCAAGAAAATCATATTCTTGAAACATTTCAAACTCATTCAGGAGAAACTTTTGATTTTAAAGAAGGATATGACACAGCGATCTATGAAGTTCATAAACAATACAATTTGAGAAGCAGACGGATTGATGTGCCAGAGAATAGCAAACAAAAAGCTATAAAACAAAACGTCAAAGGTTAAACTAAGATTCCTCCTGTACAAAACACTCCTCCTGTACAAATTCTGTCTAGGACAAGTCCTAACCCCGCAAATCCAATAATTGAAGATGTGTCTGACAATCAACTGAGCAATAAACAAATTTCTAATACTTCTCCTCTTGCAGGAAATGTAGAAGAACCAGTAGAAGTTAATTCAGAAACACCTTCAACTCATAATCCCACTCATGAAAAAGAGAAAAACACTGAAGACCCAAAAAACAGAGAAAATCCAACTGTTCAAAATACCAGAGCTCAAATAGAAAAATCTTTCAATCTAGAAGCTGAAATAGGCAAAATAAAGATAGTTATTCCCTTATCAGAATTGGCTAAACATGATGTCTATAGAAGCCAAATCAGCAAATCCCTTAACATTAACATTACTGGAATGGATGATTCGGTAAATGTTCTTGATGATCAACCCAAACTCCTTTTTGGCCCTGAGGTAAATGGCAAACCAGAAAGCGGAGGAACTCCTCCATTTTATGTGAGTTTTAATGTTCATGACAAAATACTTCATAACACTATGCTTGATTCTGGAGCGTCCCATAATTTGATGCCAAAAGCTGTGATGGAAAGATTAAACCTATACATTACCCAACCATATAAAGATATTTTTTCGTTTGATTCGAGTCAGGTAAGATGTTTAGGTTTGATTAAAGATCTGTGTGTTACTTTGGTGCAATACCCTGTGAAATCCGTTCTGATGGATATAGTAGTAGCCGATATTCCTCCCAAATATGGTATGTTGTTGTCCAGATCTTGGGGTGCCAAACTCGTAGGATCTATTCAACTAGATATGTCTTATGCTACTATTTCAGTATTTGGTCAGCCTAAAAGACTATACAGAGAGACCTTGATGAAATATTTAGTCAGTAGCCATGAGAAGCCTGAAAACTTCCCTGTCTATTCAGTACATTCTGATATGGACTCTTTCATCCTTTATAATGCTGAATTAGACCTTCCTACTGAACTAGAAGCACCAGAAACGGAGACTGCAAATAAATATACTGTCCAAATCGAAGAAATTTCTGAAAACAAAGAAGCCTCAAACATTCAAGAGACACAAAAAAAAACTGAAAAACCAGCTCCTCCTATTAAGAAACATGTTAAAACAGTTGATGAAGATTATGAACATGAAATTCTGTGGCATTTAGAATTTGATGGTTCAGTAAATAAGTTAGGAGCAAGAGCTGGAATTTGGATACATAATGTTGAAAATGATCATGCCGAAGGCCATGCTTATAGGTTGAACTTTAGATGCACTAATAATATGGCAGAGTACGAAGCTCTTTTGCTATGGCTTAAACATGTCAAAAAGTTAGGAGCAATTAGAGTATCAATCATAGGAGACTCTGAGTTAATTATCCAACAGATCAATGGGGAATGTTCAACAAAAGATCCCAGATTGAAACAATACAGAGAAACAGTTGTGGAAATTCTCAACACTTTTCTACAAGCTCAACTTGCCAAAATTCCTAGAAAACAAAATTTGCATGCTCACAGTCTTGCAATGTTCGCTAGCACATGTAAATTACCTTTTGAACCTAATCATCAGTTTACAGCTGAGATTAGACATAGACCTGCTATACCGGACAATCTCTTGAATTGGCAAGTGTTTGTAAATAATAATCAGATCAATAATTTTTTGACATTAGAAAATGAGTTCTCTAATAGTAGTATAGATGAAGACACAACAATTAATGAATCTGATCAACTAGATGAACAAGAAACTAATATTTCAGAAGAGACTGCAATTCACATGCTTCACCCAACCAAATTCACTAAAAAAGATATGCAGGATTTGAAAAAAATGGAATTTGATGAGATCATAGAAGATGAATCTGAAATTATTAATCTGAAAGATAATCATTTACCTAAAGGATTAACTCCTTTAGAAGATCTTTTTGACTCAAATGACATTCCACTAAAACCCAAAATGGAACCTTTAAAAGCTGATATTGAAGAAGTCAATTTGGGAACTGAAGGAAATCCCAAGATGGTTAAATTATCTAAATCTCTGCCAGAGAATCAAAAAGTTAAATATGTTGAACTTTTAAAAGAATTCTAGGATGTTTTTTCCTGGAGTTATGAAGATCTTAAATCCTATGATACATCAATAATTCAACATACAATACCTTTGAAACCAGATCAGAAACCTTTCAAACAAAAACTTAGAAGGATCAATCCTGTTTTACTACCTTCAATTGAGAAAGAAATTAAAAGAATGTATGAAGCAGGAATTATAGCTCCTATTAGGTTCTCTGAATGGGTTTCTAATTTGGTACCAACAAGGAAAAATATTGGAGAGATTAGACTATGTGTCGATTTGAGAAATTTAAACAAAGTTTCTTTAAAAGATAACTATCCTCTGCCTAAAATGGGCCATATCTTACAAAGAGTAGTCGGATCTTCAAGGATTTCCCTTCTTGATGGATTCTCAGGATACAACCAGATTCTGGTTCATCCTGATGATCAAGACAAAACAGCATTTACAACACCATGGGGTACTTTTAAATATGTCAAGATGCCATTTGGACTCAAAAACGCAGGAGCAATCTTCCAAAGAGCAATGGACATTGCCTTTGCCAAGGAAATACATGATTTTCTGGTTATTTACCTAGATGATTTAACTGTTTTTTCCAAAACAGATCAGCAACACTTAGATCATCTAAGACAAGTGTTTATAAAATGCAGGAAGTATGGTATTTCTTTAAATCCGAAAAAATCATTGTTTGGTCTTGAAGAAGGAAAAATCCTAGGTCACATTATTTCTAAAGATGGCATTAGAATTGATCCTGAAAGAATACAAGCCATATTGCAGATACCTCATCCCAGGAACATTAAAGAACTTCAAGCTTTCATAGGAAAGATCAATTTCTTGAGAAGATTCATTTCTAGTTTAGCTGAATTACTTAGACTACTAACTAACATGTTAAAAAAGGATTTGAGCATTGGCTGGACCGTAGAAGCCAAGCAATCATTTGAAGAAATCAAAATGGCTTTAACCAGAACACCAGTTCTTACCAGTCCAAAGTTTGATAGAGATTTCATCATTTTTTCATTTGCTTCTGAACATACAATTGCAGTTGTTTTACTACAAAAGGATGATCAGGGATGTGAAAAACCAATAGCCTTTTTTAGTAAAGCACTTAGAGATGCATCTTTGAAATACAATATCATGGAGAAACAAGCTTTTGCACTTGTGAAAGCAATTAAAGATTTCAGAGTTTATATATTGTATTCTCATGTGATAGCTTATGTACCTAATGTTGTCGTCAAAGACATCTTAACTCAAGATGGTATTGAAGGCAAAATAGTTAAGTGGACAGCTACCATATTAGAATATGGCATTGAAATAATACCAAAAAAACTCATAAAAGGACAAGGTTTGGCTCAACTCATGACTGAAACTAATTGCCAAGCCCTGGACATTAACGAACTGGATGACGAACAAGAGATGGCGACTCCACAGATCAGTCAGACCTTTTTAGACTCACCCTGGTACACTGATATCATTTATGTTTTGTTAAACCTGCAAGCTCCTCTAGGGTTGTCCAGAATGAAACAAAGGTTCTTAAAAATGACATCTTTAAAGTATTGTATTTTAGATAGTGCTCTTTTTTTGAAGAATCATGATGGAATCCTATTAAACTGTTTATTGAAAGATGAAACTGACAAGGTACTTAATGAATTTCATGTAGGAGATTACGGTGGGCACCTCTACTGGAAATCAACTGCAGATAAAATCTTAAGGGCTGGTTTTTACTGGCCAACCTTGTTTTCAGATGTTGAGAAATTTTTAACTTCTTGTCATAAGTGTCTTGAAGGTAAAAGAAAATTGTTGCAATTACCATTAAAACCAATTTCCACCAAGAGAACCTTTCAACAATGGGGACTGGATTTTATTGGAGAAATCCATCCCCCTTCTTCTAGGAAACACAGATGGATTCTTACTGCCACAAATTACTTTACTAAATGTATTGAAGCTATCCCATGCAGAAAATCCAATGATTCTGTAATTATAGCGTTTTTAGAAACCAATATACTTTCAAGATTTGGTTGTCCAGAGAAAATTATAACAGATAATGCTGCCACATTTAAGTCTAAGAAAATGATTAGTTTCTACAATAAATATCACATCACTTTAGGCCATTAAACAGCCTATTATCCTCAGGGGAATGGACTGGTAGAATCTTCCAATAAAAGCCTTATTAATATCATTAAAAGATTATTAGAAGAAAATAAAAGGAATTGGCATAAGAAACTTACCAATGCATTGTGGGCAGACAGACTTACAACTAAGAAATCAATTGGGACCAGTACATATGAATTAGTTTATGGTATTGAGGCAAGATTTCCATCATCCTTAGGAATTCCTGTTATGAAATTACTTCAGGAGGCTCAAGTAGAACCAAATGATATTCAGAGAAGAATAAACCAAACAATTCACTTACAGCAGACCAGAGAAGAAGTGTATCAACGATCCCAAGTCTTGCAGGAAAAGTTAAAGAAAATGTTTGACAAAAGGACTAAAGCCGAAGATTTTCAACTAGGAGACAAAGTTCTGAGATGGGATTCCGGAAGGGAAGATAAATGAAAACATGGGAAATTTGATTTCTTATGGAAAGGACCTTACATCATTCATTCTTTACAGGGAAATAACACATACTTTTTGAAGAATTTGGATGGTTCAGAGGCTGAGGAAGGACCAGTCAATGGTCAAATCCTAAAGCACTATTTTGATCCTATGTACTAGGATGTTTTGATTTTTTCTTATTTGTACATAATATATCCTTTCTAATGCATCATTTTTGATTGGATGGTGACTTCTTGGAGTTGAAGCTAGAAGTGAAGGCCCTAAGCTTCAGAAAGTTCTACTATCATATATACAATAAAGCCACCAGAAAAAAAAGATTTCATGGTTCAGTTGAAGCCATTTTGAGGCATCTGACCTACTGTTCTTGACTTTTCGCCAAGAAAAGCCATCCCCAAGTGGAGCCAGTGTTAGACTCCTATACCAATAGGTGTCATTTTTCATGATTGACTTATTGAACTATGCAATATGTTCAAACCTTTTTCTTATGCAAAGGTGTTCCATATTCTTGAAAAATCAAAAAAAATTAAAAAATGTAAAGACGGTATACCCTAAAAGAAAAATCAAAGGGTGAAAAGAATAAAATGGTCAAAAAAGTGAAAGAAATGAACCCCAAACAAAAAAGACCAGGAAAGTGTGCAAATCCTAATGCCACTACTATTTCATTTTTGATAATAAACAAAATTGTGTGCAGCTTGTCAAACTTTTGCCACGATTTATGAAAAGTTGAATTTTTTAAACTTGACTCATTCATTTTTCAATTTCATGTTGTAGAATAGAGAATAAATATCTGACCAAACAGTTTAATATTGGTAGATAACTAGATAGGTAGATTTAATAAAAGGTGCTCAACAGTTTAATCTGAGCCCTTGGATGTAATAAGTGTAGACTTAGATAGGATTTCCATGTAAAAGAAAAATAATACTGATAAGGGTTTTCCAGTCTAAGTGAACCCTAATAAAGAAGAGAAAATGGTAGAGTAAAGCAGGTAGGGTAGGTAGATGTTGTTGCAGAATTACATGTGATGAATGATGGTTCTAAATGTTTCCAGTTTTTACTTTCATCACAAAGTGAAAAGGCAGATACTACATTGGAAAGTTCATAGCAGAACAAATTCAAAATCATTAACTTCCCGTTTCACTTTTTCCCTAAATATTTTACTAATTTCCCCTTAAGTGCTAAGGAATTTGAAGATTAAAGGGGCTCAAGGCATTTCCTTGACTTTTGGAGGGACCGGACCCTCGGCCTAATGATTGGAGAAAACCTTAGTATTTAAAAAATATTCATCATACTCATTCATTCATAAAAATATTTTCCTAAGTAAAATTTCATTTTACTTAGGAAAAAACATGCAGTAATCCATAAAAGCCCTCAACATTAGTTTTTATTCTAAGCTTAAGTGATGAAAGTATTATAATGCAAATTACTTTGAAAAATCCTGACTTTCTTGGTTATATTTAAAGTGTTTTGAGTTTACTTTGTCCTTTGTCATATTAACTCTAATTTATCTGTTAAATCCCTATTGAAAACACCTTATCCTATTATCTATAACTCCCTTTTATAATAATATCCCCAAAAAACCCTCTTATTATAATTTTTAGCCAAAGTTAATTAAATCATACATGATTAAATAAAAATCCCACATTACAAACCCTTTGGCTAAAATATATCCGTATATATTAACTCCGCCCCTATGGTAAATGAATTTCAATGATTTATTACCATATAATAAAAAATATTTGGAAAAAGGTTTAAACATGTGTTTTATATGTTTTAAAAGAAAAAAATAAAAAACCTGAATACTTTAAACCATCTGTAACCTCGACCCTTTATAAACCAACAAAGAGATTAATTAATCGTCAGGATTAATTAATAATCTTAATCCAGCCAATCAAACGCCTCCCGAAATGGTTAATTACCGCTAATTATTTTGGGCCCGCCTTTTAACTCCCCCGCCAACTTCACGTCGTGTCAATCATTGGATCGCTCCATCAGAGATCCACGACCCATATTCATTCCACTGCATGTCCATCGTCCGATAAATAACTCGCGAAATCAAAGCAGTTTTCAAATAGTGTCCCGACCACGTGTCATTCAATTTGTGGAATCGCTGCAGATTCACATAAAACCACCCTCTTCCAAAAGTGGTGCAGAATATACCGCTTACCGCCCATTCCCGTGACTCGCCTCCCATACCCTGACGTCATCCCATTAAATGATAAGATATTCCCCACCTGTTTGACTTTGTAGATAAAAAAAAAAATCGCGCATTTTTTATCATTCTGCATGTTGAAAACGACTGCGTCTTCCATACTGAGAAATTCAAAAAAATCAACTGTCAACTAATATTCAACTGAATTTTACTGAAAGCTGCTACCAGACCAGTGTTCCAGTATTCACTCGCACCAGCTGATATCTGTTAATCACAGTTTTTCCTCTAAAAACAGGTATTTACTCCATTTTTCCCTTAACTCTGAAAGAAACTCAGCTTTCCTTGTTTCTCCACTAAAAACAGAGTTAAATTTGATTGCTAGTTCATTCCTTGATCCTAAAAACTGCAAATTATATTCATAGACTCGCAATTGTACCTGCTTCCCTCGTCGGAACCTGAAATTGTGCTCTATTTTCATTAAAACCCCCGAAATTTCATTTTTGAATCCACAAGAACCAAAAATGGAAGTCTCGGTAGCTTTAAATGTTGCTCCATTGAACGCCCCCCATAGAGAATTGGAATATTTTCCATTAGTGGATAAAGATTTTCAGATTAAAGACTTAGTTTTCACTGAAAGCCCCCTTCGAATTCATTATCGCTGCAGAGATAATCATTTGAAGGGCTTGGATGTTATTGGATTATGGGAATCTAATTTCCCAAGATACCTTTTACCCTCAAACCATATCTTTCCTGAAATTATCCATTATTTCCATGCTAATTATGATATAATTCAGAGAGAAGTTTTATCCCCAAACCAGAATGTCCTTTTCCCTATTACTGCTCAGTCAATCAATGATATGCTCCATTTTGAACCAGGTCAAAACCTCACTCCCTTTTCCATGGGATAATTTCTTGAAAAATCTACTCAGTTGTCCCCTGAAGAAGTAAAACGCATCTGTCAGACTTTCATGTTACCTGAACATCAACCCAAGGGCCCACCTCCCTATGGTAATGCCTTTTTTACTGAAATGGGCTAGATAATTCTAAGTATGTTTTCTTTTATCATGGGCTTTAATACTAGTGAGTATGTTTATGAGTTAACTCTAGTATTACTTTCTATCTTCACTCTTGGACAGCCTCCTGCGGTCATATATGTCTTTGCATCTTATATAGCAGACAAAATCCATGATCAGTTCATGAGATTAGAAAACGAGAAAGTCTTCAAATATTCCTTTGTCATCTATCACCTCATGATATATTACCAGTCTAAAAACTTTCCTTTCCATTTTCAAAATCTCAATGTCCAAGGAAATCCCAGATCTGTTATATTTTTGTCAGCCATCACCCATAATTCCAGAGATTCTCCTTATTCCTATAATGAATTCATTGATCTGTTTATACACCCTGCAACTACCTTGTTGACAGGAGTTCCTCCTCCCAGACTCAGCAATGAAATTAAGAAAACTCTGCAACTTTCAAAACATTCCAAAATTGGTGATTGGTATTTGTACCAAAACTATACAGAAGTCATAATATATGGATGTGAATTATTTCCATTTAAATTGCCAAAGTATGTGCCTATGAGACTTTTTGCTTTAGAGTACTTCAGGCAAATGAATAACTCTGATATTATTCATTTTTGTAATGCAAAGAAGAAAGCCCAACTCCGAATCAAAGGTCAATTAGGTCCATTTATATGCAATTCTAGGGATGCTGGACAAGAAGCTGAGAGAATACTAGAAGACCGTTTCAGAATGCAAAAGAGTTTCTACTGGGCCCCTTATGACCCATTCAGCTTCATTTGTGACAAAAGAATGAAAATTAAGTCAGCACTTTACATCCATCATAGGATTCCAGAAATTGAACAGTATGCTAATAAATATGAATGGGTGGAGGGAACATTAATTGAACAGGATAGTGAAGAAGTCAATATGGACAATGTAATGAAAGATCTTGGAAAAATGCTTGACTTAGAATTTTTTGGGCAAGTGCAGGTACCAGAAATTGGTCCTTCTTCAGCAGGTAATTTTCAACAGGAATTACAGGAAAACATACCATCAATTGCAGTTGAATCCAAAGGAAAAGAGAAAGAGCCTGAAATACAAGTGATTGAAACATTCAAAATGACAGAACAACCTCAAACTTCCAAAGGACAAGATCAAGTACATGTTTCTTCTATTAAAACTAATCCAATAGAAATGCCAAACTTACAAACTCCACTAAATATTGAAAAGGGCAAGAAAATAGAGGCTAAAGGTCCTACTCCTCCCAAGGAATCTTCAAAACAGACTCAGGCTAAAAGGCAGAAACTGAACCCACTTCTAGAAGTTTAATCATTTGAAGAAATCTTTGATATTCCATAAAGAGAAGATAGTCAACAAACAAGTTCAGTTAGTGGTACATGCTCTGTTCTTCAAGGAAAGACAATACACAGGCAGTTGAGTACAGAAATATCTTCTTGTAAACCTCCAATGAAAGATGAAGGAGACATAAAAAAGACATTTATCAGTACAAAAGCAAGGAATGATCCACTAAGGGTCCAGGTGTATAATTAGTATCTTAAAATGGCTCCACAAAATCAAGAGAGATTGATGTCAGCTTTTGAAATTCAACAAGGGAAAATGTTAATGAGCCATTTCAAATCTAAAGTGCCAAAGCCACAGACAGCAGCTGATTACGTCAGGACCAATTTTGAGGTCCTAGCAAAAGATATTCATCCATTAGATCAAATTGAATTACACAAGCAGACTGGAGAAATGATCTATTCCACCCTTACTGACAAAGCAATGGCAGCTCATAAATTACAAGATTCTTTGAATAATACAAATACCCAATTGCAGATTGAGAAAGCTTCTTCCCAAGCAAAGGATAATAGGATAAAATCTTTGGAGGAAATAATTATCAGTTTGGGTCATAATCCAAAGGATGTTAAGGGTATTGAAGCATTGATTAAAAAAAAAGATGATGATATTGCTGCATTAAGGAAACAATTGAAACTACCAGCTTCAAGGCACCCTCAGACTGAAGAAGTAATGAAGAAAAATTCAGAAGAAGAGGTGATGGACTTACTTTTAAAAATAAATGAACGAATTGCTGAAACAGAAAAAGAACTTGAGCAAGCATTAAAAGATAAAGATTCCATTATTCCAGCAACTACAGCACAGGCAGCCAGAGGAACAGGTACATCAATCACAGGCCAACAAGCAGAGCTAACACAGGTGAACACTTCTGATAAGGGTTCTGATGAATTAATCAAAGCAATGAATGAATTAAAACTGCAAGTGACATAACTCCAAATCTTAAAGATTCAGCTTTCTACTCTGGAAAATAAATACGATCAATAAAAAATGAGTGTTGCTAAGAAGACAAGAGAAATCAAAAGACTAGAAAAATCAGTTAAAGCATTGGAAAAGGATCTTGCAATGGAAAAACCTTTAGGTGAATTAAAAGAAATTCTTTGGAATAATATTATACAGTCAATAAGGGATGTTTGGTTTTCTATTCAAATAATACATGAACAGCAGGATTTAGTCAGATTGGCTCTGGAAGAAATTGAGAAAGCAAGGGAAGAGTTAGGGAATATGCCAGAAGAAGCCAATAGACTTATCAATTTTTTGAATACTCAGAATAAGCAGCAACTTGCAGAATTTGGAATTCAGGACAGGACAGGAACCATCTTGGAAATCAAAAGAGTTTTTACCAAAAGGACTCTTATGCAAAATCTTGAAAGAAGGTGTTCAGACATGCAACAAGAAATTTTTACCTTCAAAGAAAGATTTGATGTTGTGTTAAATAAAGTTTTTCCCAGTCCTGTTATTGAAGAAGGTAGATTAATGGATTTGGAAAGTTTTGTTAAGAAAGTAAACAAACGTATTGATGATCAAGCCAGTTCTTCAACCAATACAGTAGAAGGAACATTGCCAACAGGGAAAAGTCTTTATGAAAAATTGGAGAGTTTATTTTATCTTGAACATGAAATAAAACATTTGTTTCCATATCAGCCTAATTTTTTCAAATACACTGAAGCTGATGAAACATTGAGAAAATTGCAAAGAACCAGAGTGCCAGAAGTTCAATGGTGGGATGAGATGATGGAACTTTTATAAAATTTATCCTTGGGTGAAATTTTTTACTTTACTGTGGTATATCTTGATAAAGGATAAATAGGTAAATGAAGGTCAAAGTGTATCAGTGAAAAATAAAGCGTATCAGACAAGCAAAGCAGTTAGAAGAAATTACTGAAGTTGACAGCATCGAAGCCAAACCATAGGGTCTGCCTCCGGCACATTCTTAAAAGGAGAAAACAGCATGCCAGCAGTTATTCTTTTTCCTCTCTACGAGACCATCTGTCTCCATTTTTATTGTAACCTATTCATTAGTCACCCTAAATTATATCTCTTTTGTTATGAGATATTTTTAATAGTTTTTTGTATAAATAAGCCCTCGAAAGGAGTATTGAGGGTGGATTCTTCTACTTTACTGTAACATTGACTTTTTGGAATAAAAGTGTTTTGGAAAAACTTCTTTGTGGCTTGCTGGATGATGATTTGAAGCTCAAGACTTTTTGCAGGATTCATGTGTCAGACTACAGTTCAATAAGTCTTTTCTATCCTATGTTTTAAGTTTTATATCTATTTATAATATCACTGTGTTCCATTTCTGAATAATTGACATAAAAGAATAAATCAGAACTTACTTAAGTGTACTCTGATTTCAATTGTGATTATTCTAAATGTTTTCTTCTAAACTAGTTATAAGCAACGAATTCTTAATTGCTCTTGTTTCGCTGGTTTAAACATTTTGATTACTATAGTAAAGAATTATTAACTGCTCTTTATTTGTAATCATTCACTTTCTTTCTTTGAACATGTTGAAATATTCTTAATTGCCTTTCATCCCTTCAAAATCCATTCCATTCACTTTAATTTCTAAAAATTGTTCTCTGTTTGGCTATCTTGCCCTGCAAAGCCATCTTGTGTGTAGAATAGTAATCCAGTAAAGCCATCTTTTCGACTCCATAGCCCAATGGCCTGAAATACTCAATTGTACCCTTAGTTGGCGGATTCCACCATTCAAATTCAAACAAAACCCTTGGACTTATAACTAGCCTAATATTTTCAAAGAACAAAGCTAAATTTTAAAGAGAGAGCCCTCTCTGGATACAGATTGGCTAGATTCTGTATCTGAAGGTTGGTTTGTGGTTACCTCGGATTTACTTTCCTTTTCCACAACTTCAAGGAAAATCTGAGAGATAACAAGTGTCATACACAGTTTAGAGTAGGTTTTGCTTTGTTTTAGTGTAACCATCCACTTCTCTTTACCAACACTTAGTTCTTTTCTTTCTTGACATAAAACCATAAAACCAAAAACATCATAAAAACACTAAACACAACGTAGTGAGAAATAGATACCTAGGCACATATAGTGCACCACACTTCAGCAGTTTACTGACCTTGGTTGATAATTTATGACCTCAATTTAGGAACACTAAGTTGAGCACAACAAGCACCCTCTCAACTTCACTGGTGCTAACCATGGCTCTGAGGGAAGTGTTATGATCCTAAAAAAACATAGTTTGGAAATCTTGAACTCCATATATCTGATCCTCACTGAACCCACCCCGCCCCCCCCCCCTTGAAAGAGGCCCTCAAAATACTTCATCGCTTCCCCCTGAATCACCTCTGTAGTGTTAAATTGATGTCCATCCACTTTGATATCCTAGATGGCGTTTCCTTTTCATCACCCATTTGAAAAAGCATGGAAATACTTTGTATTTTGATCTCCCTCTCTCAACCATAATACACGACTTTTAAGCCTCTATGTTTGTTCATGTACCAAGAGAATATTACATTTCTCTGCCTCCAAAAACTTAATACGATCCCATCCCTCCTGGGTCATGTCCCCCTCATCCATATCATCAAATATCTATTTGGATTCCTGAATATTCTCATGTAATGAAATAAATAGGCTTCGATTCTTTATTCTTTCCCAAACCTTAGCTTTAGTTTTTAGACCTTGTAAGGTATGTGAAAAATATGCCATGGGAGACACCCCTAGACCCCGCTGTCAGGCCTTCAAGAAGTCTGAAACCAAGGAATTAAAACTTGCATCCTCTAGCCAACATCTATTGAATTTAAATGGAATATCCTTCAAGGGTTTCTCAAACTGCCACTTTTGCACAATGGGGAGGTGGTCTGAAATTAACAGACCCTCCACCCATGTTTTCACCATCCCCATGTAGTCCAACAAAGACTACTGCACCATAAAGAGATCTAGAAGCTTCGCTATATATTCTTTCCCCCACCTACCATTGTACCAATTTGGGCAGAAAACCTATACTGGGAGTTATTTTATGTGTGCCTCCCTCGCCATATCCAAAATGTAATATGAAAGTGGGTCCATTTGGCAATGCTCACCCCAACACTCCACCTTGTCCAATATGCAATTAAGGTCACCTGCAATGAGGAGATTACCCAATTTCAAAACACCACATTCATCCATCCGCTTCCAAAATTTTCCCCTATCATAATAAGGTGCATAAATATTCACAATATTAACCCTGTTCTTGCATCCACGGAGAAACCCCATCAAAATAATCCCCCAAAAAACCTGAAATCCATGAGAGACGCTCATCGTGGATCCCACATAACCGCCATGCCACCTGATCTACCCCCACATCTGTAGCCATGATATGTCATTCTAGAAACATGGCACGAAAGAAACAAAATGCCTTGTCAACCACAGTGATCATATCCAAGATAAAAAGCCAAAAAAGGAGAAATCTTTCGAGAAAAATTGCGTAAGGACACATATTTCGCATGTACCCCTAAACCCCTCATGTTTATAGAGAAGAAAATCATTAGGAATTTCCCTGAGATGGCTCTAATGCTCTAAGGACCCTATCGAACACCATCAACATAGGAACATCAATGAAATTTCCAAAGAGTAGCTCCCGGTCAGAATCCCCAAGGGGAATATGCCTTTTCTTCAGGCAACAACAACCCTTTCCCTTCTGCGTCGTAATATTTCGAACTGAGACTGGGCTAATGTTAATAGTGGGAGAAGCAGGGGAATCATGATGAATAGTCAGTGGGGCCAACTCAGCCTCCAAGTTTAAAATCATGAACTCCAAGTCACTACCAATGGAATTGAGGGGCGAGAGTACTGGGTCAATAATAGAAGGGTCTGAAGACCTCGTAATTGGATATGGAGGGGAGTCATCTGACAATAGGATGGGATGTGGAGTGCATGAATCCAAACCAACAACCGAAATGGATAAGGGTGTATTCGCCACCTAGGGACAGTCGACAGGTAAAACAACGAGCACAGTCGAAGTAGGGCATGTAACCCCAACCAAATAAACACATAAGGTCTCATCACGGGAGAATAAAAATGTGCTTTAGAAAACCACAGGAGAATGAAAACGGGGCCTATTTCTCCGCCTAGAAAAGATATCATGTTCTCGAATAAAAGGGTCAGAGTTAGTATGTTTTTGCATGCCTGGAATTGAGGGCAATGACGAGGATAAGTCATGTGCCGCAGAAATCCTCGCAGGATATTTTCTCCCAGGTGACTGATCACCCACAAAAGTCCCTCGATTACTAGGCATGTCCGAAACAGATGTCCGGTTTGATGGAATAGGTGGCACCTAAAGGGAATTTTCGAGAAATCTAGCTGTTGATGGTGTACTATATTCTCCCATGCAATATCAATATATGGTGGCAACCCCTCCCCCCCCCCCCCGAGAAAGATAGTTTGACAAGAACCGATGCCGCTCTTTTATCATAGACACCGAGGCATTTCGGGTCCACAAAAATGCATTTACCTATGGAATTTCCAATGGTCGTGAGAAAATGATGTTTCTAAAACTCCAAAGGCAGACCCGATAGGGGGGTGTCCCTCGTGGGATTAAATCCTATGTACCACCAACGAAATGCCAAGAAACACCTACCCAACACCCAGGGTCTTCGGAGAACCTCATAAACATCCTCTGGTTTCATGAAATGAAAGTTAAACCAGTTGTTTAACAATTTTCATAACTGCGGTAGATATCCAAGAAGTTTCACCCATGCTAAATTCATGTTGGAAATATTGTCATTGATGGCAAAGGAGCACAAAGGAGCAGCACCTGAAATATCACTAAGGATAAGGAGCAGAGAAGAACCAGCAATAAAGCAAAGGAGAAGATGAGGCAATAATGTAGTAAGAAAGCATAAAAGAGAGGCAGAGGAGCAGCATTATACTATCAACAGAGGCAGAAAAGAAGCGAATGCAGCTAAGAAGCAAGGCAGACATGGAGCAGAGGCAGCTGAGGTAGCAAAGCTAATAGCTAAGCAACAAAGGCAGAGGAACAGCAAAAGCAGAGAGGCAGCGAATGCAGATGAGCAACAAAGGCAGAGAAACAACGAATGTAGAGAGGCTGCAAATATAATAGAGGCAGCGAATGCAGCTAAGAAGGCACCAAAGGAAACAAAGGCAACAGAAAGAAGCAGAGGTAGCAGAGAAGCAATTAAGGAAGAAAAGGAGCAAAGGCAGCAAAACAATTTGAGGAGAGATCGACGCGTTTAAGGCAAGTAGCAAGGGAAAGAATCCCAAGTTGGAGTGAATATCGAATAGAAGAACAAGCTCAGGAGAGATCAGCGCACTTAGAAACTAAATAAAGCTGAGGGAGGAGCAGCGTGGAGGAACCGATGTTGTAGAGCGGTAACAGTATAAAGCTCAGGAGAGAATCACGTTGAAGAAAACAGAACAAGCTCAGGAGGAGTAGTGTGGAGGAACCGGTGTCACATAGCGGGACAACGTAAACAAACAAAAAATAGACTAAGGCAAAGAAGTGTTTGAATAATTCCAAGTGAGGTGATTGGGTGGTCACGATTAGATCACAACAACAAAGGCAAGAAATGGACGGATATGATTCATCGTAAGATAAGCGGGGCAGAGATACAATTGAATTACAAACAGCAATAGGGACTGTAGATCTAGGCAGATCAACAGTGATGATCACATCAACGGAAATTAGATCGCAAATCGAAAGCAAGAGAAATGGATAGTGTGACAACGATATTTCGATAGCTGATATTGCGATGCGATAGCCGATATTGCAGTGCGAAATTGCAAACTACGAAGTACAGAAGATGACGTGGCAGTGATGTGGCACCCCTTGTGGGACCCAATCAGACATCGCAACTTGCAAGCTCAAGAGGATAAGCACTCAAGAATCATGTTGGAATGCCAAAGTGCGAAGTGCGATAAAGAAAGCGGACGTGATATAGTTCAAAGCTAAAATCTAAAGGAATTGAAGTCTGGCAGTGGGACCCAATCGCATATCGTAGATCGCAAATATCAGAAGAGATAGCACTCATAAACCATGTTGAAAGGCCGACTTGCCAAAGTGCGATAAAGCGGCCGGATGCGATGAAGCTCAGAGCTATTACTTAAGAGATTTAAAGTCCGAGAGTATGGATTTTCCCTTTGTAAATCGCATCGAAGAGCAAGGGAGCCATATAGCAAAGAACGATTGAAATACCAAAATGTGATAGAAAGTGGATGCGATGTAGTTTTAGAGTTAAATTGCATAGGATTTCAAATCCAGATGTAAGGCTTTTTTTTTTGTTAAGAAATCGCATCAAAGAATGGAAGAGCTGAATATAACGTAGAACCACACCAAAAACGCTGAAATGCGATAAAGGAGGTCGGATGCGATTTCATTCAGAAGTTCCATTGTAATACATTTCAGATCCAGGGTTCTCTGTGGATACGCCTGTTTACAAAGAAGTAAAGCTAAATAGAGAGTTGACTCAGGTGTACAAAAAGGAAAGCTTGAATGCAATAATAGACTCGGGTAAGTAATAAGACCCAACACTCGTGCAGAATAGTGGTTGATGCGGCAACGATAGTTTATGAAGAAAAGGACGTTGAACACGGCAGAAGGACTCGAGTAGAATAACACCCGACACTACGTGTAGAGAGTAAAGCAGTTCTGCCTTGATAATGGAAGAAAGTATGAATGCAGGTAGAAAGGCTTGGGTAAGGACCCGACACAGAGAAAAGGGTAGAATCGAGTGTTTAGAAGAGCAGTGAAGGTTGAATGTTGTGGGCATGAGAAAAAGAGACAGAGTCAGGAAATAGGAGAATATGGTGGCACCGTTGGAAACACAATAGCTAGGTCAAGTTAGGCCAAAATGACAGTTATGCAGAACTATGTTGAATATAATAGCAGGAACCGAAATGACTCTGACAGCAGCATAAAAGACAAATGCACAACTAGCAAAGAGATGAAAGGGTTGGGTGAAATATATTTGTTGTAACAATAAATGTAAATGAATTAATTATTTTTATTGTATGTGATGCAAAGGCAAGTCTCTGTAGGCAAAGAAAAACTCCAATTTGATTCTATAATGATTGTATATATTGTTGTAACATCCTGAATGTGCTGAGCAAGGAAATGAGAAGGAAGAAGGAAAAGAGTCGTACCTGTTCACTTCATATTCCCTGTAGAATGAAAACAACCATGAAGTTAGCTGTATAAAATAGGTAATATTCATGTGCAAAAGATGACGAAAACAGAGAGAGAGAAAGAGAGAGTGTGCAGTAGAATTGAAGAGAGTCGAAGATTGTTAGAAAGCTGTAGAATGGAAGAGAGCAGAAGAATATAAGAAAGATGCAGATGGTTAGAGAATGGAAGAAGAAGAAGGAGCAGATAGAGAAGTTGTGAAGATCCAGAGATGATTTAAAGCAGATAGAAAGGCTGGAAGGACAGCAGTGAAGAAGGAGAAAAACAGAGCTGATATCCAG
Organism: Pinus albicaulis; assembly: GCA_034641835.2. NCBI lineage: Eukaryota > Viridiplantae > Streptophyta > Pinopsida > Pinales > Pinaceae > Pinus > Pinus albicaulis. The sequence continues at coordinate 1,741,881,461 of CM076580.1, forward strand.
GTAAATTGGCATATAATTTTATTGTAGAGTGAGGAAGTTGGTGCTTCCATATCAAGTTGTAGCTTGATAGATGTCCAGTTGTAGCTGGTTCAAGTAGGAGCCTCCATTGGGTTGTAGCCTACAGAAAATACATGGGAGTTGGTGCTTCCATATCAAGTTGTAGCTTGATAGATGTCGAGTTGTAGTTGGCTGAGGTAGGAGCCTCCTGTAAGTTGTAGCCTGCAGAAAATAGATGGGAATTGGAGCTTCCTTGCAAGTTGTAGCTTGCAGAACTGAGGTAGGAGCCTCCTGTAGGTTGTAGCCTATAGAAAATAGATGGGAGTTGGAGCTTCCTTGCAAGTTGTAGCTTGCAGAATTGAGGTAGTAGCCTCCTGTAGGTTGGAGCCTACAGAAAATCAGTGGTGAGAGGGAGTCGAAGCTTGTCTTTGCATCACAACAATAATAAGATGTGGTTCCCTCCCTTATGGGTTTCCACTTATACTTGTTGTCCATATGCATGATGATTATGTGTTGATGTTCTGTATTTAATCTGCTTAATACTTGCTTCTCACATATTAAGATTGATGTTTCATTGTATAATAAGTTGATCATGAAATGAAGGTGTAAATAAGTTTAAAGGAAAGTTTTAAAAGTCCATGAATGTGTTAAACTGATTCACCCCCCCCCCCCCCTTCCCCCCTCAGTTTAACTAAGGGTCCAACAATTCAACCATAATTCCATATCCTCTTTTCTATCTCTGTCAAAAAACCATCTACTGACCAAAGCATGCAACTACAATCTAGTCAACCTATCCCATATCACGTCATATCTTAAACTTAACATATTTCCTTCAACAGAAGGTTTGAAAGGTTCGGCATTTTTCAGGGGTGGAGTGATATTGTTGACGTCTTGTTGTAGATTCAAATAACCAAAATGAACCTCCTAAGAATTCCTAGCCCCTGAGTAAATGTCATCCTGATGTATCATGGACTTCTCATTAATACCATCGCGAGTCATGGGTGCCCTGCCACCTTCCTCTATCTCTGTATCTCGTATCAATGCATAGTTTGTTGACTCATCCTTCTCTAAACCCGCCAGGTCAGACGGTGATTAGACGCAAATAAAACGACCGCAACACATTTATGTGATCTCAGACCTAAATAGATTAAACCCTCCTCTCGATGATGCCCAAAGTATAAAATCTTGTGCCCCACCATGATCTAATCCAGGTAGTCCCCAAAACTTCACCAACTCGAACCGCATAGCAAGATTTGTCCTTATTCCTTAACTATGAGAGAAAAAAACCTACAATAATTAAAGTGAGAGATGGAAAGGGAGTTACAATCAATAAAGAGATTTTATAGCCTCAAGATAATCCATTGCCCAGCTAGCGCATCATTAATGTAGAGTACCACCCCTACACATAGAAATTCAAACTTATTCATTGACAGAAAAATATTCCTCCCACCAAAAACCAGCCAAGTTGATACCACTGATTCTCGACGGAAAAAATGTTAGAGTTAAACAGATAGAGGTGTCTGTAACATCCCTTTTGGCTCCTACCGTCAGAATCCTCCACCCTTTTTTTTTCAACATGAAAAATACTAACTGGTATATATTATGTACCAGGACAATTACTTATAGAAAACTGTGAACAATAATCGTTCATTTTCATTACATCAAAGATCTGGCAGGTAGCCTTGGGTGATTACCCCATCAATATAAAGACTACAGAATTCCACAACCAAGTGACTTTTCCAAGATTTTTCTAATACTCCAGCTAGTTGTACATCTGTTTCAAGATACATTTTCCGACTAGATGTTGCCTTTCTATCTTCAGAAAACGGTTCCAGTTGCCTTCCTGCTTTGTCAAAAAAAAAAAAAAAATAGATGCTGCAAAAATTTGTTGTTTCTTTCTATCTTCCAGGCCACTGCAAGCAAAAAAACGGATGCCTCAAATGAAATTTATAGTTCCTTCTGCCACAGGTCCATTAATTTTTTTTTTGTAAGCTTAGGTAGTTCCTTTCCATTTTCTATTAATTTAAGCTGGGCAAAAAATATACAAAAAATAGACCTCAACCTGCCTGTAGGAAACTAGGTCTATTGGCCATCTAAGTGCAAATTATGCCAACCAAAACATAAAAAGTCTTAATAATCTATACCATATCTGACGATACTTAATATCTAAGTCTAGAAACAATAACATACACAAAAGTGTTAATAGCCGCTAAAAATAAACTGAAACATTTTAACATGAAATCCTTAATCTTCCTCTGACTCCACAGGTGCAGGGTCTTTGGCACAAGAACCTGGAAATTCAACTTCAACCTGCTGCATGGACTTAATATCCTTCTCCATCCTTCCTAGCCTAGCATACTGATGTAACTGGCAAAGATTAATTTCCTAAATGTTTCAGTTGATATCTGCCAAAGTTAATTCCAACTTGGATTCTACTGTCGACATGACTGCCTTGGCTAGAAAGCATTTGATCAACTAGCAAGTTTTGATTGATTGTTGAAATAGAGAAATGCGGCCTAAATTGTGCCTTGGGTTAGCCACTACATTTTTCATGTCCTCATATGTCATATCATCCTCCCTATCCAAATTGTTTATAACCTCACTTTCCCAACCATAAATGCGGGATCGAACAGAGTTTGGAATATATGATGCAAACGTTTGCATAAGCGGTTCCAGATGTTGCTTCATGGATTTTCTTCCTCTTTTCTAAGGCTGTTGGGAGATAGGTTGTTTGCCTTTGTCTCCAGTGGGCTTTCTTCCTCATGTTCTCTTGACCATCTTAGATAAACTAGAAAAGGAATCTGCTGAAGCTACCAACCAAATAAAAACACCATGACATTTACAAGTTAGAAACCTAAAAAAGTTTAGAGAACCCGCAGACAGATGGGTTCCATAACCCTAGTTAATCAAAGCCACAAGATTATAAGCCGGAAACAGAGTCCATAACATATTACAGAGGGACCAGGTAGTCTGCAACCTATGAGGGATTATGTACAGCAGGTGACAAGCAGATATCTCCCTCCCAATTGTCCACAAAACCCTATTGAAAAATAAACCATTTATGGGAAGATAGAAGAAAACCCTACCCTGCAGCATGAGAGTCCCAACAACAGCAAGAAGGCAATCATTTTTTACATTCTCCAAAAGAAAATTCTCAGAAATTTTCTAGATTCTACCCAGCCTCCTACCATAGTTAATATCATAAACAGAAAATCAAAAGATAGAGACTGTAGCATGCCCCATCTGCCCAACTATAGTAAAGGTTCTATTAAAGAAAACTACCAAACCCATTACCACATACTGCCAATAATAAACAACAGGAGCTTTCAGCTTATTCCGAGGCCCATAAAGGAGCTGAGCCAACCAGTAATTATAAAAGTAGCTTAAAACCACCATAATAACTAAGCAGAGAAAAGAAGCAAGAAACGAAGACAATAACCACATTCCCCATTCGAAGGATTCTTTTTAAAGTAAATTAAACCAAATTCTAAACAACAGAACGAAAAACCTCTTAGCAAGAATCGGCATGCACCCAACTTCAACAACCTTCAGCATTTGCAGAACCGAACTAATCGCCATTCAAACAAGTAATCTAAAAAGACCATAACCATTTTCCGTATTCGACGATAATTAGAAATCTTTGGCTTAGAGGAGAAGTATGATAATACATACCAATTAACTGCCCGAACTGTCACCCTATGCCTTCACTTTTGATCTTCACTGAACGCGTAACTAACTTCCCAGCAAAACCACATAACGAAAAACCTTTCCTTGCCATGCATATTACCTTTCTGTCGGCGCTTTTCCCCAAGGTCCAACAAGTGAGAGAAATCATTAGCCATGCCCCGCGGCCACATTTTTGATATTGTGAGGCTCCGTCAAAGAAACCTACAAGATAATGAAATTCAAATGGGCGCATTCTCTTCTATAAATCTCTAAGTGGCCTTTGTTTTAACTTCAGCTTTTCCCATATAGTGACGAAAATTATAATATTATCAGAAGCCTCCACCTGCCATGATATAAAGTTATAGCAGAGTCAAGTGATTATCTTGTTCTGTTTCAAATCATTTTTTTGATTAAGAAGATGAGCCTAATTCTCTATAGCCACTATTTCTTTCTCCTTGTCGATTGAGCAATGAAAATATATTCTCTATAGTCACGATAATGTAATTGAGTTGATGGATAATTTCCTCATGCTCCTTGATAGCCGAGATCTGGAAGTCGCCCTCCATGCCATCACCTGCACTTCGAACTACTCTATCACCAATGTGATCTCGTTTCTAGTCACAAGCCTCTGCCTACAGAGGCAGATCCTATGTGCACCATGCTTCAACATTTAACATCACCTACTGTACGTACTTATATATTTTCCCTCTTGATTACGCTCTGATGTTTTGTTTTATGCCCCTAATCTGTGGATATCAGTTGCTAAGGCACGCAGGGTTTGCATATGTATAATTCATTCTTAATAACTGACAACAAATTTCATTTTGGGTGGATGTACAGGTTTTATGGAATTTAATGCACGTACATGCTCATATTAAATGAACTGTACCAACTATTTTCTTTTAATTTAATTTTAAGTATTTCACAATTTAGACAGGCAGACATAAAACCTAGAGTATTATTCTATTCTTACTTCTTTATCGATTTCATTTGATTTAATTAGATATATAAACATTTATATTGGGCTCAATTTTATCAATCGTTACATATTTTGTCTTCACAGCTGAAAAGAAACATATTTTTCAAGAAACCGTTTTAAAGTTAATGTCATTTTGCAATATTATTTCTTTAAAAAAACAATGCATTGACATGGATCTATTTTGTATGTTTCTGGAAGTATAAAAGAAGATTCAGAGAGAGTGTTCAAATTTGGTCATTACGCTACTCTATTGTAAATTTCTTATTGTTTTCCAAAGCAGCAATGATGTGAGGTAATGGTGTGGATTTCAAACCCCAACATAAAAAATTAGGTGCAGAGTGTTTTGTTTTTAACATTTTTCTTTTCTTGACTGGTCGAAGTTAATTTGCTTGTCAGCTGAAAGTATCATTGAGTGGCTAAAAGTTTATTAGTTGTTATTTTGCAAATTGTTTTGGTTTTGTTTTTTATTTTTAAATTAACTATTTTTCTTGTCTCAGCGGTCTCTCTAAGTATCTCTATGATATTAAAGTTTATTCATAAATTTTGAAGGCTTAATGTAAAATTCAATGTAAAAGTAGTTGAAGATAGAGTGTTTAGTTTGTTTGTTTGTTTGTTTTTTTTTAATATATAACTATGTTGAAAATATTATGGCTAGCCTCGAGTTAATATGCTTTGAGTTTAATATTGTATATGTAAACTACAAAATTCTCTGTAATTTAATTTATAAAATATTTTATTTTATTAATTATATTTTTTGAAAAAATTGTATTTTAAAGTTAAATGCATTTTCATATTTTTATTTATTTACATTAAATTATATGATGTTTTGAATGTTTTTTTATAAATTATATAATATAAGTTATTGAATATATTACTAATAATGTAAAATATTAATTTTCATTTACATTTTTCTAATAGTGATATTTAGCATTTCAATGCATAAATTATCTTTTAAACAATTTATATTTTAAGTGTTAATATTTGAAAGATGAATGTTTAATTTTATATTGGAGTAAACTACATAAATTATGTATTTCCTCTTTAAAATTCATCTAAATAAACATTTTCAATGTGTATATATTTATTTCTTTCTTGTATATTTATATGTCAACATAAACTTTTAAAGTTGTTTTATTGTTACCATGGTACAAATATTGTTCATATTATCACCATATAAATATCACTCTTTAAATACTAAAATTTAAGTTTAACATTTATTTTCTTACTTTGTTATGCATATACCCCTTAAATAAAATTGTTAACTATACCAGTCATCTCTAAACTCACATAATTTCATTGGAATATATATATATATATATCGAATTAAAATCCTAAAAACCTTAAAGTATAATGAAACTCTCACTAAAATTTTTATTTGAATGAAACTATAGTCAATATCATAATTTCCACAATTTTTATTAAAAAGAAAAACTAAAAGTTAATCCCTACTTTCCAATAAAGATTCTTATTAAATAGAAAAACTAGAAATTAATTTTCTTTAGATAATCTTTATCATATGCCACAAATTTTGAAAACAAACCAATTGTAATCTTACAATAGCAAAACAAATAATATACGTCTAAAGAATGCAACACCCATGCTGAATACATGGGGTGATCACAATTCAAGGAGAAATTGTCCAATGTCACGAACATTCATTTGGATAGTTTAGAAAAATGATATTATTCTTTCTACCCAAATTAAGATTTTATTTATAACTTAAATATATATATATATATATATATATATATATATATATATATATATATATATTTCTTATGTGAAATATAAAAATAATACATATAAAAATATTTGCAATGAAAGAAAATTACATCAATATTAATATTTAACAATATTTAAAAAATAAATAATTACATTGATTTTTAAAATTTATCAAATATTATAGAAATTAAAATTTTTAATTTGTATTATTTTACTTATTTAATATGAAAAAACTAATACCAAACATATAATTAAATAATAAAACAATTGTATTTGAGAAATTTATCTTTTAAATATTTAATAAATTAAAAAAAATATTATAAATTATATTTTTATTTTTTTTTATCATTAAAATAAAAATATGTAGTTAAATGTAATAACTCTACTATTAAAATATAGAAATGTAATAAAATGAAATATATATATCTATATATATATATTTCAAACTTTAAAAAAAAAAATATTTTATTTATCAATCACAAATCATAAAATTTTTTTTTTTATAGTATATAAGTATTTTATATTGTTTTGATAGAAAGAAACAATTTCATTTATGTATGGCACAAAGGAGATTGGTGACTGCCTTACAAATCGATTTAAAGGGACATTTTGCTAGCTTAACCACAAAACTTGATTTCGAGAATGTAAAAAAAATGTATTTATAACCTCTTAATAACACAAATATTTTAACTACAAAAAATTAACCATTAAATAACCATCTTGACTACAATCAGCTTAATCATATCATTACAATCATTATTGTTTGAGTGTAATTTCTTTGTGGAAAAGTCCAATAATTAAAATGTCCCAGGAATGCTAGCTATGCGGCCTTGTTAATATTAGTGTGTGTGAGAGAGAGAGAGAGAGAGTTGTGAAAATGCCAAACAACATTGTTTCATTTTCCATGGATATATCATTAACCTTGGATATAGAGGTGTGGTTGCTCTATGATTGGTTTTATTTTTCCACCTATATGTTAAGTAATTTTTTATTTTTTTTTGGTTTATTATGTTGTTAGTTTTTCGACTTTTGGATATATTATAATATTTTGATAATTTTAAAATTGTATATATTATATCGTAAGAATTATTATATGAATGGATTCAATGATATGCATGTAATAGATATTATTTATTTTTCATTTATATTAATGGTTTATATTGAGTTAAATTATTTTACTAAGTGAGGGAACTTATGCTTAATTTGGCTTCTATTGATCTATTTTTTCTAGCATGATCTTAATTTGAAAATTGAATAGAGTAGTATGTAATAATTATAGGTGCTATTCTTCATCTTTCCAATATATGGTTTGATGTGTATGGTTTTGTACAATATAACTTTTTAAGTCTCTATTGTGTTGCATTTGAGATTTCTAATAGAGGTGGGAAGTATGGGCATACCATCTCCATAATGAATACAATGTGCAAAGCAAGGTAAAATGGATGATTTAGCTCACATGTATTCTCTCTCACCTTATTTGCGATGGTCTATAATCTATAGTAAAGTCGTATGATCCCCCTATTTCTCATGTTGGGGATTTTACTTCTACAAATGAAATGACACATTGTCACTAACCTTGTACTTTTGTGATACTTGATGTTGATCATACTATTTTTGTATGTTAAATCCATCCAACAAACTTTATTTCTCTATCTTCTTCTCTCCAATCATATGAATATTCCTCTAACATTATGTTGGATAGAGCTTCATTAGCTAGGGCCATTGGATGGAAACCAAGGCACACTTGGAATCTAATAAAACTATTTAATGTTGTATTGTAACTAAGTTGAACACGGGGAAGACATTTTACCCTTCATCTCGTAAAACAATGGGTACTCGTTTTGTTTTTTGTGGGAACTATAAAAACCCTATCCAAAAACACAATATATAATATATTTTCTCATTTTGATCACTTAAACAAGTCCTCCATGGAGTTTGAACATGGAACTCTAACTTGGTTTTGGTATTTAGTTAAGGATCAATATCCATGTTTAAAAGGTATCAAATGTTGTAAATGTTGCACATTTGACATTTCATTTGTTCTTTCAAAAACTAAAATATCACATAAACATCCTTTAAGAAATAATTAACCATAATATCATTGCCAAACTAAATTAAACAAAGATTAAGATAATATCTCTTAGGAATCCTCTTTATAATTAATGTTCAACTTGTGTAATAATTTAAATCTAGAAGCTTTATTATGCAAGTGGAGAATACTTGTGACACACCATCCCTCTTGGAAGAAATAATGGTTTCTCTAGAGAAGAGAAATTGGAATATGGAAAATGAATAATAATGGATACTTTGTTAAATACTTTATTTTGTTTTGAAACATGTATTTGACAACATAAGTGAGCAAACTATATTTTAAGAATAATGGTGGTGTATAAAGATGTTGTTGCAATTAAGCATAGTAAATAAGCTCCATATGAGTACAAATGATCTCCAAAGTCCCACATTAGAGATATATTGATCAAAGGATCATCCAAAAATATATTTGGACATGGAATAAAACAACAACCACATGACCACATAATTCTATGCATGAAAAATATATTTGAAATCTGAATGTGGAAACAGTCAGCCATATTCTAACAAGGTGAGATTACAAAAAACCCAAGGTTCCAACACCCCTTCATAAACTCAACTTGAAGGAAAAACAAATTACATAACACTTCCCTCCTTAATTTGGGTATACTACAAGTTCAGTAAGCATGGTACAATAACACTTCTATAAGAAGTATGAAAAATGGCACCATCATCTCAGTAAACTCATGTATTGAAACATTATCAAGTGTAGTCATGAATCCATCAAGTTACAAAACTATTTTCCAAATCATAGTTCCATTTGACTATAGAACAAGACATCATAGTTCACTCAATCGACTAACTATATAGGGATACATCAATATAATTAGACTTTGTGATTCCAACAATTTTTTTGAAGCATCAAATAGGTACGGATAATAACATATGAAGTAATTCTCCACTACATCTCCTAAGAACATAGTTGAACATAGTTTATCAAGGCATAGTCAAATCCTAGTTTAGTTACTTGTTTTGTTAGGGATGTTGTTGACGCATTAAAAAGTCCAATAACTGCTCATTCAGTATAATAAGAGGCCAAAATTTTGGTTTACATATTAACAAATTCAATTCCCCCCCCCCCCCCCCGCTCCCCACAACAAAAAAAATTGAGGGATTAATACACCAAAAATAAAGTAACAACAATAATTTAGTTGAAACTCTACTGGACAAACAACCTTGTCAAAAATATAGTTGATTTTCATTTCTATACAAACCTCAATCAACCAATCTAGATGAATCAATGAAAATAAATAAGAATATGATGTGAATGTATAATTGATGATACACAATGATATGAATTCCTCAAGTATCCATTTGAATTTTTCCATGACCATCCATCAATCCAACCATAATCTATCCTAATAGTTGGTATTGATCGATGATTCTACCTTTCATATATTCTCTACAAGGATATGAAATCATCACTACCACATGTCCAAAAAGTGTGATTCCTAGGTAAATTTCCTTAATTCATATGAGGCTGATGATATGGCACATATTTTTTTTTGGTTTGAATAGATAAGGAAAGATTAGGTTTTGATTCACTTATAGGAGTAGAAGAACCTTGTATATCAACAACAATATCATATTCAAAAAAATTCTCAACTTTTGGGATGGTATAAATATATATGTCATCAATCTCCTTGATGCAATCAGCAGGGGGTTTCTCTTCCAAGAACTCAATATGAACTCCACCTGCAACAAATAATACATTTATGCACTCAAAAGAATTGGATGTAGGCATTGAGGAAACAACAAAAACACTATATCCAAGATTGTTTCTATATGTTTGTGTCTAAGGGGAAATTGAACAGAAATGCTTTATCCATTATTCCTAAGCTCTCCTCTAGCATATCTAATTTTTCTTAACATTCAATATCCAATACATATAATGTTCTCTTCAAAGTTGAGAGAAACGTCGTTAATAGTCAATAAAGATTTAGATTACACAAAAACATCAACTTCAACAATATTATAAATAAATATACACCAAGCAAGATTATAAATAGGTGAGCTTGGTAGTTCAAAATTTTTTTCCTTATCATTTCGTAGTCAACAAATTTCTTCTTCGAGGATTTTTATACAAACTAGATATCCTTGAACAGTCTCATCCTTCTCAGTTAGATGCAATATAAGGAGTCATAGTATTCCTTAAAAGATTGATACACATCAATTTATTTGTTTTTATCTTCTTAAATATGATCAACTTCATCATGAGCATAATGATAAAATCCTACAAGTGGGAAACCTCATCAATCAGCTAAAAATTGGTCTCTTCTAGCCTACAAAATATTTTATCCTTCAATATTTTGACATATTCATGATGAAGATCCTTAATCTCTTCCTTTAGATCATAAATAAGGTTATACTTGTTCTTTAATTTATTTGCAAGATTATGAAAAAATATTTCCATAGTTAATTCCAAGATAACAACCTTCTTGGATTTCTCAACTATAGTAGCATGGAATAAGACAACTTCATTCTACAACTAATTATTCAATCCTATATTCTCTATTTGAAACAAATAAAAATATACTACAGGGTAATGAATTTGTTAAGGAGTTGATCAAAAAATTTCTTCTCACAGAGTTCTAAAATTCTCTTGCCCATCCTAATAATTTGGTCACAACAAATAAACTCAAAAGATAGAGAAAAAATACAAAAGCATAAACAAAATGTCCAATAGTAAACAGGTAGACTTATGTTGAGTCAAGAATTTGTTAAAAAGGCTTATGTATCTCCACATCGATTCAAACCAAGACACAAAAATTTGGGTCGACCACAAAGTGCAAGGAAATAGTTAAGAAAATTGTAATCACTCTACGATGGAAATGAATGATATTTAATGCATGCCCCCTCCAATTTAAAGTAAAAAGGTGATAGGTTGATATTATTCCAACATGTCTCCCATGGATATCTAGTAAAAAACATGATGTTGGTTATGTTATCACTCTATAATTTTCCCAAGGTTGTGAGAGAAACCCAGAGGTAACCACAAAACCACTTTAGAAGTTGGCATCTAGCCCTTCCAGTTTCAGAGAGGGATATCTCTTTATGATTTAGATTTTTTGATTAAGTGTATTAGGGTAGTTATTTAGTTCATAGTTTGATTTTTGAAATATTCATTGAAACTGCAAGGAAAGGCCATTGGGAAATGGAGTCATAAGAACTTAAGTAAATCAAGTGCAGAAATAAGAGATGAAGTGTAGCAGGGCAAGGTAGGTAGACTATTGGATCTTTGGAGGTTTGTGGGATGGATAAGATGAAAATGATTAGGAATAAATTAAATATAGAGAAAAATGAGAAGAATTCTATACTTAATATCAGTTTGAAAACACAGATATTGTTTATAAGACATAGAAGAGTGTAATTAAACAAATTCATCTCTTAATTTTCTTTAAAAATTATAGGTAAGAATAAGATATGGAAAAACAAAGAAATAACAATTTCACAAGACGAAAAACATCACCAAATTGTCTGACACATGAATCCTAGAACAACTTTATGTATTACTGAAAATTATCACCTTTAGCTCAGTGAACAACTTTACATCAAAAAACTTCTTTTTTCATAAATGTACCAACCTATAATACTTCAAATTATGAAGTATTTATATAATCTTTTATAAAATATCTTGATTTAAAATATCAAGACTTATCACAAAATATCTCAAACTGTTTATATAAAAATAACAAAAAACTATTGAAGTTGCTAGCACTATCTTGGAGGATTTCTTGTGATGACTTGGCCTGGAAAATTGTTGCTTTATTGATGAAGATGAAACTTCCTTTTACTCCAGAATTCTACATAACTGATCCCATTTATCCTCATCTCGGATGGAAACTTTAGCCAACTTTCTATAAGTTTCATCTACCTCAATATATTTCTAAAAAGTCGTTTTTACTAGGAACAAATGTTTTAGTTCATGTCTAATGAGAAATTCAAAATTACATAACTGATCCCATTTATCCTCATCTCGGATGGAAACTTTAGCCAACTTTCTATAAGTTTCATCTACCTCAATATATTTCTAAAAAGTCGTTTTTACTAGGAACAAATGTTTTAGTTCATGTCTAATGAGAAATTCGAATTCCATGTTAGGTAAATTTGACTCAGGATAGAGTCAAAGTTGACCAAGTTAAACAATGATGGTTTTGGGGCACATGGTATTGTGCACCCATGGTTTTATTCCTGTGGTATTACATGTAATGGAGCCTATAAAAGGCTGGGAGGACTTCATTGTAATGCAAGGTCAGGGTGGTGAGCGGTGAAGGCCCACATGGCTGGGTTGGCCAGGGTTTTTGTCAAGGATAATGAAATTTCATTAAGGTGGGTTTTCCCTAGAATTGGGGTTTTTCCCTGTTAAATATTATGTGTTTGTGTTTTATTATTATCTTTTATTGCGTTTATTAATTTATCTCTTGATAAATAAGTTAATATCTTTGGTAATTTTTTCTTCATTTGGTATCAGAGCCAAATGTTGGCTTTCAGAGGGATGCTTATGTGGCTAAGGATTTGGATGCTTATGTGGCTAAGGGTTTTATTGGCCTGGTGAATAGAGAAATCAATGCATCCTTTTGGAGCTCTGGATATACGAAGCATGGTGTTGTGTCAAAAGATCTGATCTAGGTGCAAGGTGTGAGATTAGTATTGGAAATGGTGACACGAGCACGTGGATACCATGGTGCAGAAAAATGCTCTAAAGATCCTTGTCCATAACCTCTTAAGCGACATTGATAAGTCAGTTGTGGTCTATAGCGCTTTGGGAATTCGAAATGCGTTCATCGTCTAAATCTATTCAATTTCCAGCCAACAGATCAAAATCATGGTGAATGTGCCACCACCATGGGAAGTCACGTTGAAATGTTCTAGTTGATCGAAGCTTGGTCACGGGTACGAAAGTGTGACAGATCCCTACTGGCCACGATGAGAACACCATCACATCTCTACAGAAGGGTAAGATCTATGCAAATCCAAGCCTGGGCAATCGGGTGATGCGCATTACAGAGGACTTCAGAACGAAGTCAGAATGTTGGAAAAATGCTAAGGAACTGGATTTATCTGCAACAGTTTGCAGAAGTAGGTTGTTAAAGGGAATGAGAGCCATGTTAAATATCAAGCTAGATCGAAGACAAGCAAAGCTATGTTGTTTATCCGTGAGGAGATAAATATTTCGACGATTTGGATTGTTTCCTAGGGGGGTGGACTTGCCAGGGAAATGGAGAGACGAATTATCACAGGTATCGTGGTGCCTATGGACATATATGTCATGTATTATGTTAGTGTTTCCCAACGATTTCCAAGTGCACTCATCGAGGCATAGTCGAATTCATTGCTGAAAATATCAGTGAATGGAGCTTGTGAGTATAGGATCCATTGTGGAGGCCAAGTGGCCGTGGAGTTCGTGGTGGATAAAATTGAAGCCCATAACCAAAATGCTAAGCCAATGAAGTGTATGGTTCATAAATTACAGAATTAAGGTTGCATGGGGTTCATGCACATGCCAGGAAGGAAAAATGCTATGAGATCTTTAGGAATGCGAGGACTAAAGATGCCAAAAGTGCTTGAGATCGTAGTGTTTTCAATGTATTTCTATGGCATACATTGGATCATGTCTTTAAAGGGCTTCATCATGTAAGGAAACGAGGCAAAAAGGAGTTTGATAGTTTAAGGAGAGAATGTGCATGAAGAGGCTCATAGATTGCAAGAGTGAGAGAGGATGTCTTAAAATAGAATATATATATATATATATATATATATATATATATATAGATTATAATAGAGTCAATTTTTTCATGTAAATGGGCATACTGTTGTAAGATCTGGTAAGGCATGCATACTCCTGGTAAATCACTAGTAAAGTCTGAGTTAGACCTGGTGACAGGGGTCATGATTGGTTAACAAATACCTTAGGTATAAATCTTTGAGGGGGTTAAGGGCCAAAGTGAGTGGGGCTCACTCACTTGGCAAGGTTGGCTGGATTTAGTCAAGTATCTCGGGGATAGAGTCAAAGTTGACCAGGTTAAACAGTGATGGTTTTGTGGCACATGGTATTGTGAACCCATGGTTTTCTATCTATGGTATTACATCTAATGGAGCCTATAAAAGGCTGGGAGGACTTCATTGTAATGCAAGGTCACGGAGGTGAGTTGTGAAGGCTCACATGGCCAAGTTGGCCAAGGCTAGTGAAATCTCATTCGGGTGGGTTTTCCCGGAGTTCGGTTTTTCCCGATTAAATATTGTGTGTTTGTGTTTTATTGTTCTTGTTGATTGGGCTTATTAATTTCTCTCTTGGTAAATAAGTTAATTTCTTCGATAATTTTTTCTTCATTCCAAACCTTCCATGAAGGATTTTCCTATAATTGTTCCTTTGATAGTGGAAAATTTTGGTGTTTCCTTGGCTATGGTGTATAACTTCTTCTGATAATCCTCTAGTTTAACTAACTTATCTCCAGCTCCTTTTAGCCCTCGCAACCCCTTTCAGCCCTCACAACCCCTTTTGATGCAGCACGTTGAATTTTTTGTGAAATTTCTGGAGGTTGGCCTCCAAGTTATGTCATTTATTCTCTAATTGGAACATTAGATTCTTTTTGTTAAGGAACCTTTTAACTTCAAGGATTGTTTCTATCCTATCCGCGATCTTAAATTCTTCTAATTCATCATTAGTTTTTGAATTTAGTACCTTGATCAATGTGTTTTCTTCACCTGGCATTTGTCTCAAACTATCCTTTATCTTTGCAATGATCTCCTTTGATCGTTGTACTAGTTCCTCTTACTCAAAAATTATCTCAATAGAAGGCCAAGTTTTTCTGATTTCTTCATTTATTTCAATCCATATAGTATCCTTAGCCTATGCAATGGTTTGAGCCATAGGAGACTCATTCTCTAGTTCTTCAATTCTCTGAGTCAAAATGTGACTTTTTTGAAGCTCTGCAACATGTGTATTATAAATTTTTAATTTATGTTCTTGAAGGGTTTTCAACCGAGCTTTCAAATTTTCAATTTCCTTCCCTTTGATGGACATGTATTCCATGGCCTTGATCAGTTATGTTGATGCATCCTTGGGTTGTACCCCTGTTTTGATGGTTTTTAATGTGGATGCTTTTGTTGTTTATGTACCTTCAATGGGAATTGTTCTTGCAATAGGCACTGTTGTAGGTGGAATAATTGCTAGTTGAGAGGATTATTATTTTTCCTTTAATAATTTCTCCATTTGAACTTCCATATGTTTAATTTGGAAATTTTTTTCAATGATGATCTTGAAAATGTCTTATTTATCTTGTTGTAAGTGTCCAACTTCATTTTCATGCGGATCTTCAGTGGATGGAATCTTGAGTTGCTTCCTTAATGTTGCAATGTTTGAATTCTTTATCTTAACAATTTCTTCTATATCCTTTACATATTTAGGATCATATATTAATTTTATCACTAAATCCTCTAATGATTTAATCTTTGTTTCTTTATGTAAAGAGGATACCTTTTCAAGATTTAATTGAGACTGGATGTCAAGGACTGAAGCTTGCAATTTTGAAGTTGTCATTTCCTTTCTGGTCAATGTTGAATACAAAATTTCACCTGTTTGTTTGTGCAGGTGTATTTGATCAATAGGACGAATTTGATCAATATCAAAGGAAAAGACAAACTTCTTATAGTCATCTGGATTTTTGGGAGCATAAACTAATGCTTGGAGGAATGCAATATGAATTTTTCCTTTCTCTGTGTCAAAGGCAGAAAGAAGCCTATTCTATTTTCCTTCCTAATTTCTTTTTATTTAGAAAATATCTCTGGTTTAGCTTGGTCATGAACCAACTCTATTGTTTAAGATGTGTCTATAGGCTCTTGAGAGATCGACGACGATGGGGGTTCTTTAAAAATATCTTCGATTCTTGGAAAAATAGAAGTACAAGAACCTGTAAAGACTATAATGGACTGTGTATCATCTTCATGAAGGAAATTTGTTGTTGTATTAGTCTTCTACTTATTTTTGTAGATTAAGAAATATTTTTCTCCAATACCTGTGACTGAAGGAGAAATATCTTGCCTGTGCCTTTTATCATGTCGTTCTTTTGGTTTTGGAGTCTGTTCATTTGTTGTCGATATAACCTACTCTTCTACCTGCTGTAGGGTATTTTACTCCCACCACTCTTGATTCATAAATTTATATATTTCAGGCCTTGGAGTGTGAGTATAGGGAGTAGTCTTCTTCTCTACTTTGACCTTTGAGATGATGCCAAAGGGGTCATATGACCAGGTGAAGCTGAGCTTGAAATTAATTTCTTTTAAAAGTGAATCATCTTCCTTTCCTACTATCCTGGTGTTATAAATAAAAGGACCAACCCGTGTTTCAATTTTAAACTGATATTTCTTCTTTACTGCAAGAAAATGTAGATCATCCATATGGATCATCTGTCTACTATATTATAATTAGAAACTCTTCATAGGCACATACTTAGGTAACCTGTATGGAGGAATTTCACACCCATACACTCTGATTTTTGTGTAGTTTTGGTACAAGTACCAATCGCCTGTTCTAGTATGATCACTGAGATGTAGAAATCTCCTTATCTCTGGCCCTATTATTGGTTTAACATCACTATTCAATAGGCAAGCGGCTACTTAGAAAAACTAGTCATCATAATCACTGTAGGTAAATTCATTGGTATTCTCCTTTACCAAGGAATTCCAATGAATAACAGAATGGCCATTTCCTTGCTCATCCAATTTCTTTAATGTACACTAAAACCAACCTCCGTGGTGAAATAGAAATAAATACACTAAAATTGAAGCATATTTAAAATTACCTTCTGTGGAAATTTTCAAGAACTGTTCATGAATGGAATTGGCTAAGAACTCATTGTAGTTGAATATGATTTAGGGATTTTCATCTTTTGAGAAAATTGACAGAAAACCCATGATGGCTTCATCAACCCACTGATTAGATTGATATCCCAGAAGCAAGAAACTATAAATCTATTTGGTCATTTCATGGAACATGGAGGAGGGATATGGAGGAATTTCCTTAGGCAATTTTGCATCCTCGGGTAGGAAAATCTCAGAAATATTGGCTCTATTAGTAAAGATAAGGTTCTTGAAAATTTTCATGAGGGTTTCTTCAAAGAATTTTTATAGGGAGTCAATGTTTGGGTTTTCTAACATTAAATTAATTGGCTCAAGAAATTACAACATTTGATTAATTTACTGAGGGGTTATGGTGAAAAGAATGTCACCATTCTGAGCTACAATGGCTCTTTAGATAGTGATATATATGGAATGGAACCATGCCACAAATTCATAAAAGTGATGGGTTTGGAGAAAGATAAATTGGGGCAGGAAGGAGTCCCACAAAACCAATTCATCACTCTGGTCAATTAATTTTTTCTTTAACCAGTTGTGAAGTTCGTAAAGGTCAAATTCACAACTGGTTTCAAAGATTTTATACTTCTGATCTACCAAGGGCAGGTGGTCTAAATCAATAGCAAGAGGTAGCATAGGGTTTTCATCAGTTTTCTTAGCTTTTCCTTTAGGCGACATGATAAAAGGAAAATATTAGGATTGCTACAATTACCTAGGAATTTGGTCGACTAGAGGTCTAGCTCGATAATTTGTAGGTGGTGAAAAGTCATCTTGATGACTGGATGTTGGCGCAGGCTTTGGTTTTGCTAAGCTGGGTTGTGGTTGCAGGTTCAATAGTTGTCTGGTTTGTTGCATTGAATTAGTCTTCTTAACGGTCAGAACAATGAGCAGAAGGGGCCACGAGAAAAGGATAATGCTAATTTATACAATAAAATGGGCTACTGTTGGCGTTTTGAACATTATCGGAGGGGATCTGTTGGAAAAAATAATGGATAGGCCACGTGGTGAGTTTTGGTTGGGTAGAGAGCGTAACAGTAAGGGGAGCGGGGTCGAGTGGAAAACATACGTAGTAGTAGGGGAGCGATGGTGAGGAGATACTTTGTGAGTAATGAGATGGAGAGGGGGTGAATGCTTGACGGCTAATTTTTTTGGCAAGAGCAAGATGGAGAGTATTTCAAAGGGGTGGTAGGGTGGTAAGCGGTTTTAGGCAAGGGGGGTGTGAAAGCGTGACTGTACGCCATGTATAGGGGAGCAAGAAAGGGTAAACCACCTTTTCAGACACTTCCCCCTTCACCCCCCTCTCCCCATAGTTAACCAACATATGGGTTGGGTGGCTCCGAAGCTGTTGGTCCGTCGTTGGATCGGGTGGGCCAAATCTTCACCATCAGATCTAGCTCATGCTTTATCACATAACGAAAAAAAATCCTTTCAACTCACTTTATTACATAAATTAATCGCGCTTAAATGGTGTTATTAATCTAGTTAAATTTTTAACTTACCTCTAATGTTGCACTTAGACTAGCAATCCTTATCTTTTTTATTTTTCTAAATGTATACATCATTTTTTTTTAGTGGCATTTAGACTAGCTCACTTATTTGGGGGTTTTCCTTCTTTTTTCATACTTTTATTTTATTCTTCGTTCACAAATGTATATTTTTTATCCCCATTTTCTTTATATTTTTCTTTTATTTTCTATTATTTTTTATTTTTATTTTATTTTTCTTGGAAATAATTTGAAAGATGAAATATGATTTACAACATCTTTATACAAATCAACAGATATTTATCAATCTATCCTATAAAATATAGGACCCTAACAATGGCTCCAATAGGGATGACATCCTCGTTGTGAGGTTCCAAGAACACCATAGAATAATAGCCTGATCCATTGGGAATATGGTCTCTATTCTGCAATTGAATTGAATCACTATTGTTATTATGAATATGGAAGCAACTCATCATAAATTTAGGGTCCTCTCTTTGGTCTTCAATTTGTGATGTTAGCCACCCACACTTGTAGTAGAAAAAAATAAAATGATATTCACAATGACCTGAATGAAAACTTATCTATTCTTGAGAAAAATAGTGTTTGAGGATTCGGCCATTGATAGGTCCACTTGGTAGTTCTTATCCTGTTAAATCCTTAAAAAATAATGCAATATTTCCTCAGTAGGCTTCTATTTGGAAGGGTCCTTTCCATAGATTATCAAATTTACCATGCTTTCATTTTCCTTCATTCCTAACATCCCACTTCAAAACAAGATAATTTAATTTAAAATCATTTGTTTCGGTCCTTCTGTCATATTTCTTCTTGATTTTGTCCTGAATTACTTCATTTTTGTTGTATACCTCCTCCCTAGATTGTTGTTACTGTATGGTTGGATTTATCCTTCTTTGTAAGTCATTTTCCTCTACTTGTGATTCCTGCAACAGTTTTAGCATAGGTATTCCCAGGGAGGTAGGAAAAATTGTATCCACTCCATATAGCAATTGGAAAGGAGACATTCCAATACATTTCTTTGTGCTAATTTTATCAGCGAATAGGGCATTAATCAAATTCCTATTCTAGGAATTTTTGTTTTCCTACAATAGTTTCTTTATGATATTGACTAAACTCTTATTAAAATACTCAGCTAACCCATTCCCTTGTGGCTAATAAGAAGTAGAGTGTCCTAATTTTATGTTTTATTTGTGAAAAAATTCAATCATTCTCTTTTATTTGAAAGCATCAACATTTTCAGTAATGATCTTATTTCGACAGCTGAATTTGGAAATAATATTACCTTATAAAAATTGAATGATCACTGTGTTTGTAGCTTTTCTGGTTCGAATAGACTCAATCCACTTAGTGAAGTAGTCAATGGCTGTAAAAATCCATTTATGTTGAGCTAAATAGCTTGAATGGATTTCTCCAATAAAATGCAGACCCCATTTTTGGAAAAGAACCTCAACTGAAATTGGTTTCAATGGAAAGGGAAATTTTTTTCTCATGCCTTCAAAAATTTGGCACTGGTGGCATGTGGTAACTTTCTTATGAACATATGCAAATAAGGTAGGCCAGTAAAAACAAGACCTTAGCACTTTGTTAGTTGTGGTTTTCCAGTATAAATGTCCTCCATAGTCTCCTTGATGGAATTCCTGTATGAATTTGTCTGCTTCATCCTGCAATAAACAATTTCTAAAAACACCTACAACATATTTCCAATACACATGGTGATCTAAAATTCAAAATTTCATAGCTTTTAACTTGAGAAATCTAGATTTTTTCTTAGTTAAACCAGGAGGAGCTTGTAAATTTTGTAATAAAAAAATAATATCTACCTTTTTTTTTCCAAGGAAAAAAGCGAACTTTTCATTAAACATAAAAAGTTACAAGTATATGCCAAAGGCATTCCGTTTGCTGTATGACGAAGTCATAGAGCTGCTACAAAAAGAACAGACCTTTCTGTGTCTCATGATCTGGCTTAAGGTCAGCTGAAAGGACGAATTATCAGTTTCTTTTTTAGCCCATTATGCACTCAGTACAAGCCAAAATAAAGTAATCCAACTGTGTATGTCCATTTACTATTTTCATTTACTATAAAAATAATATCTACCTACCATGGAGAGGTAGCAAATTCTTCTGATACCCATGGACTTTCTTGCTATTCCTGTTCATCAAGTTCATATAGTGCATGAAAATTGGACTCGGCCATTAGTTTTTTCAATCCTTGACCTTTGATGAACTTAGTGGGTTTTATCTCAATGTCATATTCTATAATGATTGAAATCCATTTGCCTCTTTTCCCATCTGGATCCGTTTGTGTAAGGATTTATTTTACCACAGTATTTGGGACAAATGCAATGACATGGGAATGTAGAATGTAAACTCTGAAATATTTGATTGCTTTCACTAAATAAAAGTCTTGCTTTTCCATGATATTATATTGTAATGAGGCATCCATCAAAGCTTTTTTGAAGAAAGAAATAGGTTGTTCATATCCTTCATTTTTTTTTCTGCAAAAAAACTGCAGCAATGGTGTGTTCAGATGCAAAAGAAAAAATCATTAAATCCTTTGTAAAATCAGGGCTAATTAATACAAGAGCTCGTGTCAATGCTTGTTTTACTTCTAGGTTCCATTTTACTTCAGTGTCTTTTCTCAGCATATTAGTTATGGATTATGGACCCTAGACATTCAACTAAATTACGTATAAATCTCCTTAGGAAATTTATCCTACCAATGAAAGATTGCACTTATTTTTTGTTTCTTGGAGGATCAATTTTCATAATTGCTTCAATTCTAGTGGGATCAAATTTAATACCATATTTTGAGATTATATGGCCTAGCAATTTTCCTTCTTCTAAACCAAACAAAGATTTCTTTGGATTCAAAATATGTCATATTTCCTACATCTTTCAAAAACAATTTTCAAATGATGTAAATGATCCTCATCAACTTTGGACAAAATAATTATGTCATCTAAATATATCACAATGAATATGTCTCTTTCATCCGCAAAAGCTATATCCATTTCTCTTTGGAAAGTGTCCCGTGCATTCATCAATCAAAAAGGCATTTTGACATACATAAAATTTCCCCAAGGTGTTGTCAAAGTTGTCCTATCTTGGTCATTAGGATGTACTAAAATATGGTTGTAACCAGAAAAACCATCCAGCAATGAAATCATGCTTGATCCAACTACCCTTTGAAGTATATGATCCATCTTTGGTAAAGGGTAGTTTTTCTTGAGAGAGACTTTATTCAGGCTTCTAAAATTGACACACAACCTTATTTCACCAAAATTTTTCCTTACTGGTACTAGGTTTGACACCCATTTATAAAATCTGAGTGGTGTTATAATGTTTGCATCAAATAGTTTTTAAACCTCTTTCTCTACCAAAGGAAGTATAATAGGATCAACTCTTCTCAAATTTTATTCAAAAGTATTTTGATCCTCTTTGATGGGTATGGCATGTTGAAATGTGGATTTGTCATAAACCTTTAAATCTTGATATCCCCATGTAAATACATATGTATATTGTTTAAAAAAATCCATGTATATTTTCTTTTCTTTAGGAGGTAATGATTTGGAGAGTTTAACAATTTTAGGATCTTCTTCAGATCCTATATTTCAATTCTCTACGACAGATCTAGTTGGTTGTGTTGAAGGCTTCTTTACTACATCATTAAAATCAAACAATTATTTGAGTGTTACAAGACCCCTTGGAATTGTATTATTCTTTAATTGCAATATCTCATATTCCTCAAAGTTTTCATCAGTTTGATTGAAAATGTTTCCCTCTTCATTTTATTCATTGTCTTGTCTTATATCGATGTTCATATTTTCAAAATCCTCTTTTAGTTGCAGGAAATTGTCAAGTTTTTTTATCATTATCAAAAAATTGCCAGTATCTGATATTATAAGCAATAGAAAGTCTATGTTTGACATCAATTTCTAATTATATGCTTGCTCTAAAATGCATTTTGCAAGTACTTGTAGAAGTAGCTAATGCATTAGCAAAAACATTTTGATCTCTAGGAATTAATGATAGCTGGTATTTTGGAAGGCACTGCAAAAAATATAAAACAAAATTTCTATAGGCTCTCATTCTAGGATGTTTAGCTTAATATTTTCCTTTTATTTGTTTTATGATTAATTCAGAATCTCCATGAATTGAAATCTTCTTTTCTCCCATTTTTTTCAATTTTTTCAATCCTAATTGCAAAGCTTCATACTCAGCTACATTATTTGTGCATTCAAAATTCACTTTATAAGAGTACTTATTTGTTGTACCTGATTGTGTATTAGAGATCCATACTCTAATACAAGCTCCTTCTTTACTCACTGCCCCATCAAAATCCATGTTCTATAACTCATCCGGTTTTACTTGTTCTTGAGTTTCCAATTGTTCCTTTTTAATGTCTTTCTCTTCTTATTTGATGTTTATAACCCGATCCTCTATTTCCAAACAAATATCATAGTGAAAAATGAAATAATCCATATCTGAATTCATAGAGTAAACGAGATAATTGTTAGGTTTTTCATGGCTACTCACCATGTATTTCATTAAGGTTTCCCTATGCAGTATTCTTTGTTGGCCAAAAACAAGAATTGTTGCATATGTCATGTTCAATTGTAATTTACTCTCTAATTTTTCTCCCCATGATCTTTACATGAGTGTTCCATAATTAGGAGGAATATTAGCCACAACAATGTCCATTACTAAACTTTTGGCTGGGATTTGAGTGAAAGTAACACACAAATATTTTATTAAACCCAAGAATTTCATTCTATTTGAATCAAAGGAGTAAGGGTCTTTATAAGGTCTCATTATATCTAAACCCAATTTTTCCATGATTTCTTTTGGCATAATATTATGTGAGGCACCTGAATCTAACATGGCATTATGTAGAATAAAATCATGGATGTTTAGACTAATGTAAAATGGAGGAACACTTTCATCTTGTGGAATACCATCTACTTCAGGTCCGAACAGTAACTTGGGTTGATCATCAATTATATTAAAACTATCATATCCTTCCTCAATTTGTAGTGCCTTTACAACTTGACTTCTATAGACATCATTTTTCACTAATTCAAGCAATGGAACCATGATTTTGAGTTTTGAAAGCTCATTTTCAATGTTAAAAAGGATTGAGACCTTTCCATTTACTTAATACTTACCTCTTGTTTTTTAGGAGTTTCTTTCTAGTGGGTTCCTTTCTCTTTGACTTCCTTTTTTTGACTAGTAGAAGGTGTATCAGTGGATGACTTTTTGGGAGGATTTTATGTTGTCTTTTTTCTTCTTAGGTTGTATTGTTTATGTGCTTCCATAACAGAATTTTGATATCCTTGTTGATAATCTCGTAAATTTGCATGAATATCCTTTGGTAATGAAGATTGGAATAGGTCTTGTTCCTCTTTTGTTATAAAAACAAGGTCTGTTTCACCTTCCCAAAAAATATTTATTTGATCTTCTTCTAGTTCTTGCATAGTTTCTTATTCTTATTCAGAAAAAGTTTCTTGGAAAGAGGGTCTAATTTGCTGATCAACTTGACCTCTTTGTTCTCTTTGTTTAATTTGAGGTTGTGGTCTTCTAAAATTTGGATTTTGAATTTGAGGTCCCCCTTGAGGTTCCCTAAAAGGTGTGAGTCTCTTCCATAATCATTCTCTCCATCATTTTTTCCATAGTTTTAACTAGACTGTCTATTTTTAAGTCTCATGAGGAAGAAGGTTCTTGTTTGATAGTGACCCTTCTTTCAGTTATTATCTTAGTTATTTTGGGTAATAAATTACCCTACACACTAGCAACATCACTTTGCATTTCTACAAGTGTGGTTGGGTTTATTTATCTCAATTGATAAGCCATATCGACATCAAATCCTTCTGGAAAACGGATTAGGGCCAATCCAAGTGGGGGTTATTATTGCAGCTAGGATAGAGTTGTAAACTTTGTTAAATATAGCGCAGTAATCCTGGATAGTTTCATTTGGGTCCCTTCTTAAACCTTCATATTTTGTAAGAATTTGAAGGGGGTTCTTCTTAACTTCCCATCTAGTAAGAAAAATTTGATGGAATTGTTTCAAATCTGTAATAATTCCAGTTGGTAATGTTATATACCATTTCTTTACTATTAAAATTTGTGCAAAAAACCTCATTTTCACATCATCATATAATACTTCTTCTAGATTAGAGGGAATTCATTTATCCTATCGATGTGGTGTTGCGCTATTATAGGACCTATATCATCAAATTGTGGTATTCTCTATGCGTAGTTTTGTGCCATGTCATGTAATGGGGCTTGTAATGCTAAAGCAACTTATCATCCTGCCATGACTGGAATATGAGTCGTGGATGATGTTACAATAGTGGTTTATGAAGAAGGTGGAGGGGTTGTAGAAGAAGATGGTAATGTTTTAGTATGTACAATTGGTATGTCATGAATAAGAGTTGAAGTTGAAAGAGGGGTGGATAAAAATGGAGTGGTAGATAATGGTGGAATAAATGTAGGAATTGGAAATGAAGAAGGGGTAGCAATAGAAGAGTGTTGATCAACACCTTCAACTGTCCTATTTAATATTCTAACCAGATCTTCAATTTTTTCAAACTACTAGATACAATATCTTTATCAGATTGTGAAACATGTGTCTTTTGAATTTTACGAAAAGGTTTCAATTGAGATTCATCCAAAACAGTTTTAGGGGTAAAACTATGTGATTTAGATCTAAAAATACTATTCTCAAACTACAATTCAAAATCAATATCTTCAATTGTTACAAGGCTTTATGGAAAAGAATTTGTTCTTGATAAGGAGTTACTACTAGCTTGACTTTCTATGGGATTGTTTTTCCTTGCCAAATTTTGAGGATCTTTAATAGTTTTAAGAGGGTTAAGATTTGGATTGGACCTATTAAATGTCCTTTTGGGAGCCAGATCTATGATAGTATATTTACAAATTTAAAATATGTACAAATTTAAGTGGAAAGCAGCCTTAGGAAGATCTATTTCTCAACCACACACTTTGAAATAGCTTTAAGCATAAAAATAAATGTTACCAAGGAAAATTTGATTTTAAATCTGAATTTTTCAACTTCCTGAGTATGGCCACCACTATATTATGACTCTGTAATTTCCCAAGGCTGTGAGATAAACCTAAAGGTAACCACAAAACCACTTTAGAAGTTGGGATCTAGCCGTTACAGCTTCAGAGAGGGATCTCTCTTTATGATTTAGATTTGTTGATTAAATGTATTAGGCTAGAGATTGAGTTCAAAGGTTGATTTTTGAAAGATTTGGTTAAACTAAAAGGAAAGGCCATTGGGAAATGGAGTCATAAAACCTGAAGTAAATCCAGTGCAAAAATAACATATGAAGTGTAGCAGGGAAGGGTAGCTATACTATTGGGTCTTTGGAGCTTTCTGGGATGGATAAGGTGAAAAAGATTAGGAATCTATTAAATATAGAGCATACTGAGATGAATTATATACTTAATATTAGAACTTGAAAACACAGATATTGTTTATAAGCCACAGAAGAGTGTAATTAACCAAATTTAACCCTTAATTTTCTTTAAACAATTCAGATAAGAATAACATATGGAAAAACACAGAAATAACAATTTCATAAGAGAAAAAACATCACAAAATTTTCTGACACATGAATCCTGAAACAACTTTATGTATTACTAAAAATGATCACCTTTAGCTTAGTGAACAACTTTACATCAAAAAAATTATTTCTTCATACAAGTCCCAACCTATAATACTTTTAATTATGAATTATTTATACAATATTTTAAAAAATATATTGATTTAAAATAACAAAATTTATCACAAAAAATCTCAAAATATTTATAAAAAAATAAAACCAAAATATAGGATAACAAAAACTAATGAAGCTGTTGGCACTATCTTCGAGGATTGTTAGTGATGACTCGGCCTAAAAAATTGCTACTTTATTGCTAAAGATGTGAAACTGACTTTAACTCCAGAATTCTACACAAATTATCCCATATATCCTCATATGGGATGGAAACTTTAGCCAGCTTTCTGTAAGTTTCATCTACCTTAGTATATTTCTGAAAAGTCAGTTTGACTAGGAACAAATGTTTTGGTTCATATCTAATGAGTAGGTTGAATTCAAAACCTTCCATGAAGGATTTTATTGTAATTTTTCCTTCGATAGTGGAAAAATTTGATTTTTCCTTGGATATGGTGTACAATTTCTTATGATAATCCTCCAGTTTAACTAACTTATCTCCAAATCCTTTTAGCCCTGGCAGCCCCTTTTGATGCAATACGTTGAATTTTCTGTGAAATTTCTGAATGTTGGCCTCCAAGTTATGGAATTTATTCTCTAATTGGAACATTAGATTCTTTTTGGTAAGGGCCCTTTTAACTTCAAGGATGGTTCTTGTTTTATCTGTGATCTCAAATTCTTTTAATTCATCATTTGTTTTTGAATTTAGGACCTTGATCAATGTATTTGCTTCACCTGGCATTTGTCCCAAATTGTCCTTTACCTTTGCAACAATCTCCTTTAATCCTTGTACTAGTTCCTCTTGCTAAAAAATTATCTCAATAGAAGGCCATATTTCAATGATTTCTTCATATTTTTCAATCCATATAGTTTCCTTAGCTTGTGCAATGGTTTGAACCATAGGAGACTCATTCTCTAGATTTTCAATTCTCTGAGTCAATTTGTGACTTTTCTGAAGCTCTGCAACATATGAATTATCAACTTTTAGTTTATGTTCTTAAACGGTTTTAAGCTGAGCTTTCAGCTTTTCAATTTCCTGCCTTTGATGGACATGTCTTCCATGGCCTTGATCTATTCTGCTGATGTATCTTTGGGATTTACCCCTATTGTGATGGCTACTAAAGTGGATTATTTTTTTGTTGATGTACCTGCAATGGGAATCGTGCCTACAATAGGAACTGTTATTTGTGGAATAACTGCCAGCTGAGAGGATTGTTATTTTTCCTTTAAAAATTTCTCTATCTCAACTTCCATCTGTTTAGTTTGGAAATTTTGTTCAATGATGATCTTGAACATGTATTATTTATCTTGTTCTAAGTGTACAACTTCTTTTTCCTACGGATCCTCAGTGGATGGAACCTTGAGCTGCTTCCTCAATGTTGCAATATCAACATTCTTTCTCTTAATAATTTCTTCTAAAACCTTTACATCTTTAGGATCATATCCTAATTTTATCATTAAATCCTCCAATGATTTAATCTTTGTGTCTTTAGCTAAAGAGGATATATTTTAAAGCTTTAGTTGAGACTCGATGTTAGTGACTTAAGCTTGCAATTTTGAAGCTATCATTGCCTTGCTGGTCAATGTTGAATACATCATTTCACCTATTTGTTTGTGCAAGTCCATTTTACCAATAGGATGAATTTTATCATTGTCGAAGGAAAAGATAAACTTCTTATAGTCATCTGCATTTTGGGGAGAAGGAACTGATGCTTGGAGGAATGCAATATCCATTTATCCTTTCTCCGTGTCAGAGGAAGAAAGAATCCTATTCTGTGAAGTTTTTATTTGTTTCCAAAACTTAGTATAAGTGGTATCCTTGAGCATCTCGTTTTTCTTCTTAATTTATTTGTATTTAACAAATATGTTTGGCTCAACCTGGTCATGAACCAACTCTGTTGTTTGAGATGTGTCTAGAGGCTCTTAAGAGACCGAGGAGGATGGAGTTTCTTTAAAAATATCTTCGATTCTTGGAAAAATAGAAGTACAATAACCTGTTAAAAATATAGTGTATTGTGTATCATTTTCACATAGGAAATTTTTTGTTGTATTGGTATTATACTTTTTTTGTAGACTAATAAATATTTTGCTCCAATCTCTGTGACTTAAGGAGAAATATCTTGTTTGAGACTTTTATCATGTCTTTATTTTGGTTATGGAATTTGTGCAATTGTTGTAGATATAGCCTGATCTGCTGCCTCCTGTAAGGTATTTTCCTCCCACTGCTCTTGATTCATAAATTTCTCTATTTCAGTCCTTGGAGTGTGAGTATAGGGAGTAGTCGTCTTCCCTACTCTGAGCTTTGAGATGATACCAAAGGGGTCATATGACCAGGTGAAGTTGAGCTTGAAATTCATTTGTTTTAAAAGTGAATCAGTTTCCTTGCTTGCTGCCCTAGTGTTACAAATTAAAGGGCCAACCTATGTTTTAATTTTAAACTGAGATTTCTTCTTTGCTGCAACAAAATGAAAATCATCCATATTGGTCATCTGTCTGATATATTCTAATGATAAAATCCTCATAGTAACATACATAGGTAACCTGTATGGAGGAAATTCACACCCATACACTCTCATTTCTGTGTAGTTTTGGTACAAGTACCAAACACCTATTTTAGTCTCCTCACTGAGATGCAAAAATATCCTTATCTCTGGCCCTATTATTTGTTCAACGCCATCGTTCAATATGTAGGAAGCTACATAGAAAAACTGGTCAACATAGTCATTGTAGGAAAATTCATTGGTATGCTCCCTTACCAAGGAAGTCCAATGAATAACATATTGAGCATTTCCTTGCTCATCCAATTTCTATAATGTACACTGAAAACGTTCTTCCTGGTGAAATATAAATAAATACACTAAAATTGAAGCATATTTAAAACTGCCTTCTGTGGAAAATTTCAAGAATTATTCATGAATGACATTGGATAAGAACTCACTATAGTTGAATATGATTGAGGTATTTTCATCTTTTGAGAAAACTGACAGAAAACCCATGATCGCTTCATCAATCCACTGATCGGATTGATAGTCCAGTAAGCAAGAAACTATAGAGATGATCTATTTGGTCATTTCAGGGAACATGTAGGATTGATATGGAGGACTTTTCTTAGGTAATTGGGAATCCTCGGGTAGGAAAATATCAAAAATATTAGCTCTATTAGGAAAGGTAAGGTTCTTATAAACATCCATGAGGGATTCTTCAGAGAATGGTTTTACAAAGCCAATGTTTGGGTTTTATAAAATTAAATTAATTGACTCAGGAAATTGCAGCGTTTGATTAATTGACTAAGGGGTTATGGTGAAAATAATGCCACCATTCTGGGATACAATGGCTCTTTGGTTAGGGATATAACTGGAATGGAACCATGCTACAAATTCAGGAATGCGATAGGTTTGGGGAAAGATAAACTGGGACAGGAAGGAGTCCCACAAACCCAATTCATCACTCTGCTCAATGAAATTTTTCTTTAACCTGTTGTGAAGTTCTTAAAGGTTGAATTCAAAAATGGTTTCAAGTATTTTATACTCTTGATCTACTAGGGGAAGGTGGTCTAAATCAATAGCAAGAGGCAACATAGGATTTTCATGAGTTTTCTTCGCTTTTTCTTTATGGGATTTTCCTTTACGGACCATGATAAAAGGAAAATATTAGGATTGATGCAACTACCCAGGAATTTGATCAACTGGAGATCAAGCTCAATAATTTACAAGTGGTGACAGGTGATATGTATGACTGGATGTTTGTGCAGGTTATGGTTTTGCTGAGCTGGGTCATGGTGGCAGGTTCAATAGTTTTCTAGTTTTTTGTGGCAAATTAATCTTCTCAACAGTAAGAGTAGTGAGTGGAAGGGGCCACCAGAAAAGGATAATGTCAATTTATACAGTAAAATGGGTTACCATTTCCGTTTTGAATGTTATCAGAGGGGATCTGTTGGATAAAATAACGGATAGGCCACGTGGCATGATTTGGTTGGGTAGGGAGTGTAATGGTAAGGGGATAGGGGTCGATCAAAACACATACATGGCAGTAGGGGAGTGGTGGTGGGGAAATATGTGGCGGGTAATGGGATGGAGCGGGTGTGAATTGTCAATGGCTAATTCTTTTGGCGGGAGCAGGATGGAGGGGATTTTGGGGGGGCGAGGGGTAGGGTGGTAAGTGGTTTTAGGCCAAGGGGGGTGTGAAAGCGTGAAAGGAAGCCACATATATGGGAATGGGAAAGGGTAAAACACATTTTCTATTCCCCCCCCCCCCACAAGTCAGTTAATTGTTAGATGTATCGGTATACTTCGGTTGTTGGTCCGTCATTGATCAAAATGATCTTCGCCGTCAGATCTAGCTCATACTTTATCACATAACGACAAAATGTCATTTCAAATCACTTTATTACATAAATCAATCACGCTTAAATGGGGCGATTAGTCTAATTAAAATTTTTAACTTATCTCTATTTGTTGCACTTGACTAGAAAGACTTATTTTTTTAATTTTCTAAATTTATACATAATTTTTTATTTGTTTGAGTGGAATTTAGATTAGCTCACTTATTTGGGGTTTTTCTTCATTTCTTCATATTTTTATTTTATTCTTTTCATTCACAAATGTATATTTTTTATCCCCTTTTTCTTTCTATTTTTCTATTTCTTTTTATTTTTCTTTTCTTTTTCTTGGAAATAATTTGAAAGATGAAATATTATTTACAACATCTTATACAGATCAACTTATATTTATCAATTTATCCTATAAAATATAGGACCCTAACAAGTCAGAAGTTCCAGGTCATTTCATTCACCAACTTCATTTGGAGGGTAGATTTCTAGTCGAGGCACAACAAGTCTATAGTTGAGTCAAGCCACTAGTCGAGTCAGAATTGTTTCTATAGTAAATATTTAATCCAAGCTTAACAATTTCAATAATAATGTAAATGTAAGTGATGCCAAGTTTGTAAGTAAACTCTAGTCAAGGCTTGACATAGTCACACATACGAAAAAAAGAAAATATATCCCAATCTCTAAAAAAAAACGCACGCGAAATATATTCCGAAGAGATTAGACTATGGCAAGAAATTGACCCATTCTTCATACCCATAATAGTGAGAGATTGTGCCTCATAAGAAAGTAGTGGAACAATGTCAATGAATTAGGGAATCAAGTGTTAAAACCCTAGTTAATGACTAGTCAATCCACAAGTGTGAACAAAAAGACAATAATAAGGACATGTAAGACTAAGATATAAGGGCATTTGACTAGAAATGGGGATTAAACATGTTGATGAAACTATTTTTCACTACAATTCGTAATTAAGTGCACAACGGGTCATAGGAAATCACTTTATGATAATAACAACATATAATGGTTCTTTTAGGGATAAAAACTCTAGCCAAAACAACATATACCCAAAATTTGTTTGTGAAAAATTTGAATCAAAATTACTCCATAGTCACTTTTTAATTAAATATTTATATCCATTTCTAAAATGTTTAGAAAATAATTATTATTATTAAATAAAATCTCAACATAATAACACACCTCTATAATAAAGTAGCTTACAATATTATATAAATAATAATTACAATCCAAAAACATCTTTAAAAATGTAACAACAAAATAATAACAATAATAATTTACAAAACTAAATAAATAAAACAATAAAATACATCCATTATTTACAAAAATAAATACCTAAAATAAAAATTAAAAAAAATATGTCCCTACCCAGAGAAGATTGTTATCATAAATTAAACTCACCTATTTTTAAAATATTGAATAATGGTATTAAACTAAACATCTCTATTTAATAATATTTAATTCTATTAAACTAAACATTTTTATTTAATAATATTTTTTTCTATTATGATTTTTAATATTAAAAATAATGGTTATAAATAAAACTTTAATATTAAAAATAATACTTTGTGTTTGAATTTGTTTCAATCTGTCTCAACAAAATAATTATTTAAAATATTTAATAATTTTATCAAGTTAAATATCTTTATCTGTCTTAACAAAATAATTAATTCAAATATTTATAATTTTATTAAATTAAGTATCTTTTGAGTGGACTTAATCCTTAAGAGCATGTGTTTCTTCTTAAAAAACCACTAGTTAAAAATGAAAAAGATAAAATCATATATTCCTTAGTATACTTTAGCAATTAAATCTTTTTGTAGAAATCTCTTATCCGACAAACAAACATAATTATTATTAATTTTCATCTTTTATTATTATTAATTATATTCCTACAACATATTAATTAGTTTTATTATTTTTTAACCAGCCATTAAAATTTATAATAATATTTAATAGCCAAAGAAATTAGAAAAACAAAATAAAATAATTTCACTCTCAAATTTCAACATCCATACCATCATTATTTTAATAATTTCACTCACAAATTTCAGCATCCAAACCCTCATTGGTATAACATGTGAAATTGTTTAAAGCCTCATTGTCATGACTAATGAAGATGCACGGAAAAAGTTTAACAACATTCATTAAAGTAATTGTGAGCACTTTCCACTTTATTGTAAAAGGTGACTGGATAGTTTAAATGACCCATCGAAAGCTAAGAGTGAAAGGCCATAGACTTCCAAAGGAATCTTTTAATAAAAAATGGGAAAAGGGTACCAAATATATCCTTAAGGGTACCAAATGGGAAAAGGGTACCAAATATAAAGAAAATAAAATGTTTATGTTGTGATACAACATATCACACAATAAGAGTAAAATATCGGTATGATAGAAGACTAACATCATACAATATATAAGTAGGATATTGATATCACATAAGCCTAACACACTATATATATCATAATGGATGAGGTGATCTTAGGATTTGATAATCTATTTCATTTATTTAGATTTCAAAGAAGGGATGGTGATGGAAAAGACAGGATATTGGTTGTTCTATGGACAAAATTGTATTGATAAAACATGTAAGAAGAAATGTAATTAAATATAGGCATTTATCCATTAATTAAGTAGCCAAATTATTGTCTAAATCATAGTCTAAGTTGATTAGAGAACAATATATTACAATTCATTCATTCAACTAGCTATACAAGAATACATCAATATAATCCGTTTTTTCAATCTAATAATATATTTCAAGCATCAAATAGGAAAAACTAATAAGATATGGAATAATGCTCCACTAAATCTCCCAATAACTCAATCGAATATAGTTTAGCCAGGCCTAGTCGAATCCTAGTTTAGTTGAATTTCTCTCATTGAAAACATAGTTGACCCATTGACAAACTTGATTACTACTTAGTCAACTTAATAAGAGGCCATAAATTGGTTTTACATATTAGAAACTTCAATTCCCCCATTCAGTCTGCATAAAAAAAATTGAGGGATCAATACACCAGAAAGAAAGTACCATCAATAATTTGATTGAAACTCCAATTGACATACAACCTAGTTGAAAATATAGTCAAGTGTCATTTTTGGTTAAATCTTAGTTGACCACTATAGATGAATCAATAGAAATAAAGAGTAATGTCTTGTTAATGTATAGTTGATGATACATAATGATATGAATTCCTCAAGTATTTGTTTGAATGTTTCCATGACCATTCGCCAATCGAACAAAATTCTTTCCTAATAGTTAGCACTAATTGATGGTTCTACCTTTCATGTATTCTTTACAAATATGTGAAAGAATAACTACCACATTCCAAGGATTATGATTACTAGGTAAATTTCCTTGATTCATATGAGGGTGATGATATGGCATATATTTTTTGTTCAATTTTTAAAAAGAGTGAAATATCATATTTTTATTCACTTATATCAGTAGAAAAACCTTGGATATTGTAGAAATTATACAACAATATGTATTCCAATGGATTCAATCTGATCATGCAATATAATAGAGGAAGATACTAAATCCTTCTACAATTAATTATGCGGAAATTAAGCACGATTTCACAATCACACCAAGTAAGAGAAAGATGAAAATCAATCCACAACACATGTATTTTTCCTGGGGAAATCTTGCTGCTCAAAACCCCTCTATCTCTATTGTATAATGAACCAGGGAATCATGAAGCAATACAATGCACTCTTCTCACAAGAGTCTGCTGCACTATCCTGATTGTCTCACTCTGATCCAGACAAAATTGGTCCAACACTTAGCCAATTATCAGCCTGCCTTGATCATGTGATTCATGTGGAATGCAATCCCTTTTATTTAGGAATTTCAAACTTCCTTGATTGTGCAAACATCATGGGAAATCCTATGGTGTTTTAACTACATCTTGGCAGTTTGCTAAAAAATACAACTGATAGTTAACTTCCCTTTAACCTTTGTCTCAAATGGGTCTTCATCAGAACTGACATGCATGCAACTATTAATAGTAAATAATTAGTCACTTTACAGATCACTGCATGTGAATTAAATATGATTTAATTCACTTTACCTCTCACTAGTGCAACAATTAGTTACAACTAGTTAAACTGATTTTAACTCACTTAATTGAGTTAACTGATTTCTCATGCATTAAACTAATACACTAACTGCAACTTGGACTCTAAAACAAATACAATCACTCTACATGCCTCACTAACCACCCTCAACTCGAATTTCATGAGCTAGCTGAGTCTATCACACTCAGTTAACTATTACAAGTGTTTATGAGATAAGATTACAATGTATTGTCCAATTTAATTAAGGGAAAATTAAATTTGACACATTTCCAATTTATTTAATAATTTTTCTTGCACACTAATGTATCCCTAGGACCCATCACTGTGTGACTTGTGATCCCACACTAGTGTGTGTGCTTTCATGTTCTTTCTGGATGTCAATTTCACTATTTCTTGTTGCAAATTTCAACACTCCCTCTCAACAAGAAAGGATTCAATCTGTCCCGATCCGATACCTTTGGAATGTTATGCATGCAACACTTCTCTAGTGTTGTTCATACATGCAACTCTTGCATGCAACACTTCTCTAGTATTGTTTGCACATGCAACTCTTGCATGCAACACTTCTCTAGTGTTGTTCGCACATGTAACTCTTGCATGTAAAAATTATGAAACTGAATAGCCTCCAAACAATTGAATCAGTATAATGTACCTATCATTAGAGTCTTCTGACTGCTACTAGCTACTGCACATGTCTATTGGACTCTCTGCACTACTGGCATATGCATCCATGCACTCTGTACTGTTGCCAACTCTGATCTTCACCCCAATATCTAACACATGTCACTCTAATTTCTGTCTTCTTAACATCTGACTGTATCAATCTAACCGATCCTCCCTGCTATTGTTTTATTGTGGGCTCCGCCTACCCAAGTTCGATCCATGAGACACACCATCTCAATGAATCCTGCCCAAATTTCTTCTTGGGATTAATTCTGCACATCACTCCACCTCAAATCTAGAGGTATAGTTGCATGTACTCCATCTGCCCTTCTGGCTCGTAATTTCCCCCTCCTAGAGGTCTCTTCTTGATTAGACTCTTCCACTCGATCTCCTCTCTTCTTCTTCAATTGTGGCTGCTCCACAACCTTCTGAGACTGCTTCTGAGGCTCCGTGTTGAGAGATAATTGCTCCCTATCAACCACCAATTTATTAACCACTTCTTTTCTCCTCAAAGCCTTGCATGCATCCTCAACCTCTAGAGCATATAGGTTCTTGACACTTACACTTATTTTCTTCACTTGTCCCATGGCTATGTGTTTAAGGAAAAAATTTCCTTTTCTAAACATTACTTCATAACCATGTTCTTCTAATACTACTACGGAGACAAGATTCTTCCTTAGGCCTGGAACATGCAAAACATCTGCTAGTTTGAGATGGGAGCCATTCTCCCTCTGAAAGGTAACTGTACCTATGTTTGTCGTGCTATACCTCCCATCATCTCCAAACTCTATGCTCTGCTGGAGGTCCTTCTCCTCCAAGTCACTGAAGAGATCTCTACCCCTGTCATATGGAACGAGGCAACGTTGTCTAGATACCACATGCATCCCATTACAGTGCTGGCCATGCATGCAATGAGAGTAAAATAAAGCTCAAAATATGAAGCCAGCACTTCACGTGCTACAACTGTAGGATCCTTCTTTCTTTCCTTCTTCTGTGAA
Organism: Pinus albicaulis; assembly: GCA_034641835.2. Taxonomy (NCBI): domain Eukaryota; kingdom Viridiplantae; phylum Streptophyta; class Pinopsida; order Pinales; family Pinaceae; genus Pinus; species Pinus albicaulis. Next base: position 1,741,918,099 of record CM076580.1, read on the forward strand.
ACTTTTGTAGCATATTTCCCATGTTCGTGACAGTGAAAACATCTGATCTTGGACAAGTATTTCTTGCCCGCTTCGCCTTGGGATTTATTTCCCTTGGCCTTATTTGCCTTACTGGCCAAGGCACAATATTCCTCTTCATTAGTCTTGGATGAGGATCCATCCCTGGTATTCTGCCTGAATTATTCTTATACCAAATCCAACCAAAGTTGCTCCCAATATGGTAACTTCTCCCTCCCATTGACAGAGTCCTGATAACTATTCCAGCTCTTGGGAAGGCCTGGAAGTGCTAGGCTCACCAAGTCATCATCTTCTATGGTCACACAAAAACTTCCAAGCTCATCTAGACATTGAGTGAACTTAGCCAAGTATGTTGGTACCGTCTCGCCCTCTTCCTTCTTGATTTTCCTGAGCTTGTCATTCAACGCCAACTTCATTTCATCGTTGTTGTTTTGAAACAGATCTGTGAAGGCCTTCCACATTGCATCTAGAGTTGCCTTGCCATGGAGAGTTGAGACAATGTGATGTCGAACTCCCTCTAATAAGATCATCCTCGCCATTGCAACCTTATTTTTCCAAGCATCAAGAATATCAACGTCTGCTACTGCGGGCTTGGTAATATCATTATCAATGAATTATTTCAGCCCGTTGTCCTCTAGAACTGCCTCCATTCTATCTTTCCATGTGATATAATTAGAACTGCCCTCGAGTGTATATTCCAATCTTAATCCACTGAAAGCCATCTTGATTCACTTGTCACACCAACGAAATTATCTACAATTTTGAATACTGTTCAACACAAACTCAATTTCTTCTCCACTATTGTGATTTATGGCGCTCTGATACCATGTAGAAATTATACAAACAATATGTATTCCAATGGATTCAATCTGATCATGCAACATACTAGAGCAATATATTGAATCCTTCTACAACTAATCCTGCAGAAATTAAACGCGATCGCACAATCACACCAAGTATGAGAAAGAAGAAAATAAATCCAAAACACAGATATTTTTCCTGGGGAAATCTTGCTGCTCAAAACCCCTCTATCTATATTGTATAATGAACCAAGGAATCATGAAACAATACAATTCACTCTTCTCATAAGAGTCCGCTGCACTATCCTGACTGTCTCATACTGATCCAGACAAAATTGGTCCTACACTTAGCCAATTCTAAGCCTGCCTTGCTCACGCAATTCATGTGGAATGCAATCCCTATTCTTTAGGAGTTCCATCCTTCCTTGACTGCAAAAAAATCATGGGAAATCCTATGGTGTTTTAACTGCATTTAGGAAGTTTTCTAAAAAATAAAACTGATAGTTAACTTCCCTTTAACCTTTGTCTCAATTGGGTCTTCATTATAACTGACATGCATGAAGTTATTAATAGTAAATCATTAGGCACTTGACAGATCACTGCATGTGAATTAAATCTGATTTAATTCACATGCAATGATTGTTAGATGATCCAAAAATAATTTTATCATAGGTTATAGTATTTGAATAAAATAATTATTAATTTAAGATATTAAATTAATAATTATTATTCTAGAATATTTAATATATTTAGGAGATATTTAGAATTAGAAATTTGTTAATGAAAATTAGGACTCTAGAAAAGAGTCGTTTCTTAGGCTCTAAATTAGGAGTAAAGTTAGTAGTTTTGTTAAAAGCTCATTTATTGTAAATGGACACTTGTTTATTTTCCAAGTGATCCACAGAGCTTATAAATAGGTTAGTTTTCCTATTTTCTTTGAATGTGTAATGAGAGAATGAGCGTGTGAGTTTACGTATGTAAACTCCTGCAATTTGCCCTGTAATTTTTTGCTTGATCAATAAAATTGTGTGTCTAAGGACACTTCTGCTCTTTCATGTGGTATCAGAGCCACGGTGATGCAGTGAGGAGGAGATTCCAGCTTTATCAGGTTGTGGAAAACTCAACTCCGTTGAAGTGATCGGAAAAATATTGGTATGAAATTTGCAAATTTTTTTTTTATTGATTTTAGATCTGCAAATTCTAAAATCATTTTTTTAAAAAGGCCAAAGAAAAATCTATGAGAAGTTTCAGTTTCAAATTGTTTGAGTAAAAAAAAAGAAGGGGGAAGCACTATTGAAAATAGATTCTGCAATTCTGAACATTGTAAAAGCTTACATAAAAATCGATTCTAAACAAATCGATTCTGCAATTCTGAACATTGTAAAAGCCTACATATCAATCGATTTTGAACAATCGATTCTGTAATCCATTTAAAACAGCATGCCAAGTTAAATAGAAATTAAGTTAGAAAGTGGATTCTGAATTAAGTTAGACAGCAAAATCGATGAGCACGATTTTGACAGCGTTCTGTGTTGAAAACATTGAACCAGTTAAAGCGTGAATCTTGAACGCATTGATGTCGTGAAAACAGCGTTTTAAAATAATTGAAACAGTTTTTTTTTCAGCGTTCATTTCATCGTTTGAAACAACATTTTGAACAGCAAATAAGAACATCAAATAACCAGTGTTTTGATCAAGCGTTTCACCAGCATTTCATGTGGAAATCTGCTTGGAGCAAATCGATTTTGCATTTTGAGCATTCTGGCATTTTGAGCATTATAGCATTTTGAGAAAATCGATTTTGAGCATTCTGGCATTCTGGTATTTTGAGCATTCTGGCATCGATTGAGCATCCTCCAGCGTTTGGCATCAACAGCATCAATAGCATCGACTTCCTGCACTTTCATTCCAGCGTTCACCGCGTTTGACACCAGCGTTATGCACAAATTGAGCTAGCGTTTGAATTGAACTAGCGTTCAGCCCATTTGTTTTGTATTTGACATCGTTTGAATCACCATTTGAAAACAGGAACCAACGTTCATTACATTTGTTTGAAGCAGAATTTCCAGCGTTTAATTGTGAAGTAAGCCAGCGTTCTGCACTTTCACCATTCTGCACTTTCGCTGCACTTTGAACAGAGTTTTAAAATAGTTGAAACAACGTTTGAAACGCTGACTATAATTGAAGAGGCACTGACCAATGCACTTTCATGTGAATTAAGAACATTGCTATTTTTTTGTAATTGGTGTGTTTTTTTTTTATCTGTAATTGTGATTTGCAATTAAAATCACATTTCATATGGAGGAATAAGTACAGATATTTTTTTAAGCATTGTAATTGGAGTAATAAGGGTGTTGTAATTTTTTGGAGTAATAAGGAGATTTGTGTTTTGTAAATTTGCTTATGGAGTGAAAGTGTGACTCAAAGTAATTTTACTTTGAGGGGGGGTAATTTTTTTTTACCAGCTTGTGGAGGAGTACTATTGTAAAAATCAAATTTTGAAAGTTGCCTTGTAAAAATTTGAGAAATTGACTAGAGCCAAGTGTAAAGCTCAGTCAATTTTCTCCTTTTTTGACGACTATTCGAGGGTCAAGGCCAAGCCCCGATAGTTCGTTTTTTGCGTCGTGTGTTGCTGTTGTGTTGCGCATCTTGATTTATTTTGGAGCTTGATTCGTGGTGGAAGTCTTAACGCTACAATGTCTAAGTTGATAAATTTCTTTTCTGATTCCGACAAGCTTGAAGGCTCAAAATCTTACAAAACATGGCAACGCCTCATCGAAAGCACTCTTGTTTATAATGAACTATGGTATGATATTTGTGATGGAGATGTAAAGCCAAATAAACCTATAGATGCAGCTACGCTAGCAAAATGGGAAGTTAAAAATGCCAAAGCATTAGCTCTCATTAAATCCTCTGTCAATGATGAAATGTATGTCCATATTGAAAATGCTAAAGATGCATGGTCTGCTTTGAGAACTTTTAAAGCGTTGTTTGATACTCAGCCTCAATCAAAAAGAGTTGATCTACAATTAAAATTGTTGCATCAAAAATTGACTAAAGACGGAGATATTCTTGAATACATCTCTAGACTTAAGAATATTAAGCAGGAAATTGTTAATGCTGGTTTTCAAGCAGTTGATGATAGTTTTATGGTCACAATTTTAATTGATGGGCTTCCTTCTTCCTACACACATTTTTTAGAAACTTTGCAGCTCACTGGAAAGTTAGAAAAGCTAAAGTTTGATGAGCTCTGCGAAATGTTGACTCAACATGATAAAACTTTTGGGAAGAAAAAGAAAGTGGGTGAAGATGTTTTTCTTACAGAAGCTAGTACTAGCAACTCCCCAGCTGACAATTCCAAAAACAAAGGCAAAGGTAATTTTAATCAAAATTAAGGTCGTGGTCGCAGTCAACAAAGAGGAAACAACTCCAACAGAGGCTTCAATTCAGGCAGAAACAATTCTCAAGGCAGAGGCAATAATCAAAACAGAGGATCTCAGCAAGGCACAAGACAGAATCTAGGAAGAGGACAATCTCAAAACAGAGGACAAAGCAGAGGTCGAGGACAATCTCAAGGTAGAGGACAGTCTCAAGGAAGAGGCACTGATTTGAGTCAAGTTGTTTGCAGGCAATGTAACAGAGTTGGTCACTATGCTTCAGATTGTCGCACGTCTATCAATAAAATTTCTAAGTTTCAACAGCCTTCAGCACAGTTTGCAAATGATCAATATCAAGATGATAATGACTCAGAATATGTCTTCACTTCTTCACCAGCAATCCAAATTTCCTCTTATGTTAAGAGTGATTATGAAGATGCTTGGATTTTGGATTCAGGAGCAACTCAGCACATGACCTGTAGACGGGATTTCTTTTGGAATTTTCAAGAGTGACATCTTAACTCCATATTTCTAGCAGATGATACAAAACATACGCCTTATGGAAAAGGTGCAGTCAAAGTTTTTCTCCCTGACATTGGAGAAAAATTGATTTCCAATGTGTGGTATGTTCCCACCTTTAAGAAAAATTTGTTGTCCTTGGTCATGATTTGACAAGCAGGACATCAAATAATTATGGAAGATGGCTTAGTTAAGATTAATTCAGTTAAACAGAACTTCCAAACAGTGATGACAGGATATGAAGACGGAAAACTGTTAAGGATGAAAGGGACAGTTATTCCAAGGCATTCGGATTTTGCAGGGGCAATTACTACAGGAATTTCACCTATAAGACTATGGCATGTAAGATATGGACATTTTAATTTTGACAGTCTTTCTCAATTGCAGAAACAAGGGATGGTTAAAGGAATTCCGACTTTCAACAAAGAAAATGCAAAATGTGAAGCCTGCATTTATGGCAAACAGAGTCGAGAAAGTTTTTCAACAAGTACATGGCGCGCAAACAGGCTGCTGCAACTAGTTCACAGTGATGTGTGTGGTCCACTTCAACCTTCATTAGGTGGTTTCAAATATTTCTTGCTATTTATTGATGATTTCAGTAGAATGACTTGGGTTTACTTTTTGAAAAACAAGTCAGAAGCATTTGATAAATTTAAAATTTTTCGACAACTTGTTGAAAATGAAACCAAAGAAAAGATAGGTACTCTTAGGACAGATAATGGGGGTGAATTCAACTCAAATGAATTCAAAACTTATTGCAGTGAAAATGGCATCAGAAGGCATCTCACAAATGTTTACACTCCACAGCAAAATGGAGTCGTAGAAAGGATGAATCGTACATTGTTAGGCATGGCGAGATCCATGTTAACTTTCAAAGGGTTAAGTCCAACATATTGGGCAGAAGCAATTCATACAGCTGTCTATCTCAGAAACAGATCTCCAACTGCTTCGTTAGAAGGAATCACCCCTTTTGAAGCTTGGTTTGGTTTCAAACCTAAAGTCAAACATCTTCGAGTTTTTGGATCCATCTGTTATGCCTTAGTTCCCAAAGAAAAGAGAACTAAGTTGGATTCAAGAAGTTTAAAATGCACCATGATCGGCTATCCAGATGAAAAGAAAGGGTATCGTCTTTTGACAAATGGAAAATTTATTGTGAGCAGGGATGTCATTTTTGATGAAACAGAGAATAAAAGTGCTGAAGAAATCGAAAGTCTTCTTCACAAGTTAGAAACTAAAGGCAGTAAAAGGAAAGGAAATATGCAAAGTCAACCAACTTCACCAAATTGGTATGAACTTGATTTTCCTTCCTCTGAAGATGAGTCATCCAGTCCATCTACTTCACCAAAAACATCTGGGTCTTCTGGCAGTTCATCTGTAACGACCCAACTCGAATTATATGGAACTTATAAATATTAGCATGCATATGAGACCTGCATATGATAGCTACATATGCATGTATCACATGTATTGCACTAGTATACATATCTGTTAGTATGGAAACTAACTAAGTTAGAGTAACGAATTGAATATCGTAATGCATTTATCTCACAGAGATATGATGGAACATCAAGCTAGAGACTGAACGCATGTACTGCTCTTATATGAGTATGCATGGTAGAATCTTATTCAAAATAAATAAATAAATCTTAAAATAATTAAGTAAAGTCAATATCTCCATAAATGACTTGGTCAATAAGTCAATATCCCCATAAATGCCTATAATATCTACATTAATGACTATAATATTTTAATAAATCTAAGATATTTATTAAAATATTATATTTTAAGATATTTTAATAAATCTAAGATATTTATTAAAATATAATATTTCTAAGATATTTTTCAAAGATATTTATTAAAAGATCATATTCTAAAAATATCAGGAATGGAGTTTGTGTATAAAAAGGGAAGAGGGGTAAACTTGATGAGCAGGGGTAGTGAGTGGGAACACTGACCCAGATGCTGTCAGAGGAGTTCTAACTGCATGGTTCATGAGTAGTGAGTTTGAGAGTTCTAACTGAGTTATGGAATGCTCTCGATTGTTCTCGTAGTTTTGGGCACGGGGGCTAGAAGACTCGTCTTCTGGATCTGGGGACCGGAGAGGTTGACCTCAGATAGGCTGGGAGGAAAACGGCGGTTTGGTAACGGAAGCTGGAGCTAATGGCGGATCAGGAACATCTTCAAACACGGTTCCAGGTAAGTACTAATTAGTCAATTGATATATATTCTGTTCAAAAATGCCACTTTGAATTCTGTGGTATGAGTTTAGTGAATGTTTGTTAATTTTGAAAATTTAAGGGCTTTACACTTATGTATTTTGAGATTAATGGTTAAATTCTAGAAGTTAAAGTTTAAGGCTCTTACATCATCAGCGTCTCCAACCAGCAACAGTTCTTCTGACAGTGATTCTCCAGATTCACCACCTGAACGACCAACATCAGTTTACATTAATCCCCTCTACAATGATGGAGACTTCTCAGAACCTCAAACAAGTGAGCAACAACTTCCAAAATGGGAAGTTCAACTCTTGAAAGATGTCAGGCCTAATGAACAAAACAAAACAGGAACAAGGGGATCAAAACGAAATGAAGGAAATTTTTCTTTGATAGCAAATGATTTTAATGAACCTTCTTCTTTTCAAGAGGCAGTAAAACATAAAGCATGGCAACAAGCAATGGTTGATGAATATCAGGCAGTTCAAGACAACAACACTTGGCAACTTGTTGATTGTCCTCAGCATGTTAAACCTATTGGATGCAAATGGGTTTATCGAATTAAGTACAAAAAAAATGGTGATATTGACAAGTATAAAGCACGTCTTGTTGCTAAAGGATTTGCGCAGCAGGAAGGAATCGATTATGAGGAGACCTTTGCTCCCACAACCAAATGGAACACCATCCGCCTCACACTTGCCTTAGCAGCTTAGAAAGGGTGGAAAGTTCATCAAATGGATGTCAAAAGTGCTTTTCTCAACGGGGACTTATAGGAAGATGTATACATGACACAACCACCAGGGTTTGAAGTTAAAGGGCAAGAACATAAAGTCTGCAAATTAATCAAGGTTTTATATGGATTAAAACAAGCTCCCCGCGCCTGGTATGCCAAAATGGATGAATACCTTCGCAAAGTTGGTTTTCATCGCAGTGAATCTGATGATACTTTGTATGTGCGCCAACAGGGAAAATATCTGGTCATTCTCATTATGTATGTTGATGATTTGATCATTACAAGCAATAATGATGATCACTTCGAACAGGTGAAAAAGGAGTTGCTTGCAGGTTTCAAGATGACAGATTTGGGACTACTTCACTACTATCTTGGAGTTGAAGTAAGCCAACGTCCACATCAGATCTTCATTTCCCAGAGAAAATATGCAACAGAAATTCTTCAGAAATTTGGAATGCAGGATTGTAAGCCTGTCCTTACCCTTATGGAACAAAACTTAAAACTTTCAAAATTTGAAGGGGGGGAAAGAGTGGACAGCACGACTTACAGACAGTTGATTGGCAGCTTGATTTATTTGACCACCACTCATCCTGATCTATCTTATGCAGTCAGTGTTCTTTCACGTTTTATGCAGGAACCATTAGACAGCCACTGGAATGCAGCCAAAAGAGTTCTTCGATATATCCAAGGAACAAAAGATTTTGGTCTTCTTTACAAAAAGACTAAAAATTTTGTACTTGGTGGATTTTCAGATGCCGACTTTGCTGGCAGTATTGATGACAGGGCATCAACCTCACGTTACTTAATGAACATGGGGTCAGCTGCAGTTTCCTGGAGTTGTAAGAAGCAAACTATAGTGGCCACTTATTCAGCAGAAGCAGAGTACATTTCAGCATGGGAAGCAGCATGTGAGATTGTTTGGTTACGTCGAGTTTTACGGGACTTGGGAATTCCTCCAGCAGAAGCTACTTCATTATTCATCGACAATCAATCAACAATAAAGCTTGCCAAGAATCCAATTTTCCATTCAAAGACAAAGCATGTGGACACCAAGTATCATCATATCAGATCTCTCATTGCAAAGGACGTCATCAAGCCAATGTTTTGCCCTTCAGAAGATCAGACCTCCGACATTTTTACAAAACCTCTTGGCAGAATAAAGTTTACTAAGTTCAGGGATGAACTTGGCATCTGTTGTAATGTATCTTTGGATCATAGGGGGGAATGTTAGATGATCCAAAAATAATTTTGTCATAGGTTATAGTATTAGAATAAAATAATTATTAATTTAAGATATTAAATTAATAATTATTATTCTAGAATATTTAATATATTTAGGAGATATTTAGAATTAGAAATTTGTTAATGAAAATTAGGATTCTAGAAAAGAGTCGTTTCTTAGGCTCTAAATTAGGAGTAAAGTTAGTAGTTTTGTTAAAAGCTCATTTATTGTAAATGGACACTTGTTTAATTTCCAAGTGATCCACAGAGCTTATAAATAGGTTAGTTTTCCTATTTTCTTTGAATGTGTAATGAGAGAATGAGCGTGTGAGTTTACGTATGTAAACTCCTGCAATTTTCCCTGTAATTTTTTTCTTGATCAATAAAATTGTGTGCCTGAGGACACTTCTGCTCTTTCAATGATCTGATTTAATTCACTTGACCTCTCACTCTCACTAGTGCAACAATCCGTTACAACTAGTTAAACTGATTTTAACTCACTTAATTGAGTTAACCGATTTCTCATGCATTAAAATAATACACTAACTACAACTTGGACTCTAAAACAAATAGAATCACTCTACATGCCTCACAAACCACCCTCAACTTGAATTTCATGAGCTAACTGAGTTTATCACACTCAGTTAACTATTACAAGTGTTTATGAAATAAAATTACAATTTATTGTCCAATTTAATTAAGGGAAAATTAAATTAGACACATTTGAAATTTATTTAATAAGTTGGCTTTCTCACTAATGTATCGCTAGGACCCATCACTGTGTGACCTATGATCCCACACTAGTGTGTATTATGTCATGTTGTTTCTGGATGCCAATTTCACTATTTCTTGTTGCAAATTTCAACAGATATCAACAATCATGTCATCGTCTATGACATTCTAAAATTTAGGCATGGTAGGAACACACATCTCATAAATATTCTTGACACAATCAATAAGGGGTTTCTCTTCCAACATCTCAATTTTAATTCCACCTACAACAAATAACACCTTTCTGGACTTAAAATAATTGGATGTAGGCAATGAGTAAACAAAAAAAACATTATATCCAATATTGGTTCTAGATATTTGTGTCTTAGGGGAAATTGAGTAGAAATGCCTTATCCATTCTTCCTAGGTTCTCCTTTCTTATATCCAAATTTTCTTGATAGTCAAGATCCAATACCTATAGATTAGTTTTCAAAGTCAAGAGAAACATCATTAATAGTTAATAAATATTTATATGACATAGAAACATAAACAACAATTGTCTTAAAAACAACATGACATCAAGTAAGATTATCAACAGGCGAGCTTGGCATCTAAGAAGTTGTTTTCTCAACATTTTGTAGTTGACCAATTTCTTCTTCAAGGTTTTCTTTACAAACTAGATATCCTTGAATAACCTCATTCTTGTTAGTTAGCTACAATACAAGGATTCATAATATTCCTTCAAAGCTTAATACACATCAGATGATTTTTTGTTATCTTCTTGAAGAGGATAACTTCTTGATGAGGCTCAACAACACATGCCTACAAGTGGTAAACCTCATTAATTAGCTAGGAATTGGTCTCTTCTAGCCTGTGAATTTTCTCCTTTAATATTTTTCTATATTTGTGATGAAGAGCCTTAATATGTCTCTAGATCATTAATAAAGTTATACTTGTTCTCAAATTCAGTTGCAATATTATGAAAAAGGTTTCCATTTTTCTCTCAAAGATAGCAACCTTCATGGATTTCTTAGTGATAACAGTATGAAATAAGGTAGCTTCATTCTGCATCTAATTATTTAATCCTATATTAAAAAAATACTATAGGGAGATGAATTTGTTAAGGAGTTTATTAAAAACCTTATTCTCACTGAGTTCTTCCAGTATCTTACCCATTCTAATAATTTGGTCACAAAAAATAAAGATAAAAGCATTCAAAGGCATAAAGAAATTCTCCAATACTAAATTGGACAAATCATGTTGATTCAAGGACTTGTTAAAAAGGTTAGGGGTCACAATAATGTACCATAAATGCATCATTTATGAATAATAAATGCAACTCATGCTTATCTTTTCCATTGTTTTCTATTCTTTCCTATTTGTATGTGTTCACCATAGCTGAGTTTAACATGTGACCAGAGCCATGATGAGTGGAATTTTTCCATTTCATTGACAGGTGTGTGCAAGCAAGGAGTGAGAAACCTATGCCTGATAGCAAGAAGTTCATCGATATCAATGTTGGCCTTCTGATTCCACCTCACGCCTTCCCCCCGAAACAAATTTCTCAGGAGAGGATGGAGGATCTTCTTCACAAGAAGATGAAGCCGAAGAAGAAGAATAATACTAGAGATCAAACCCTGGGATCGCACATCCAGCTTCAGTGTACGACCATACAAAAGTTTCTTCTCGACCAGACCACTGGCTGGGAGAGGAGCATTCGGGAAACTTTCGGTGACAATCTTGACATGAGCAAGGATCTTAGAATGTTGGTGAAGCATCATAGGGTTAAGCATTTCAGATGTGGAGGGAAATCCAATCTTTTTTTGTGTATGGTGCTAATTTCCCCTCATATGAGTGAGCTCGAAAGGCTGGAAGAGGAAAATGCCGTGGGAATGATATGATTTAGTCACAAGGAACTCGAAATTTCCTTCAGGAATCTTCATCATCAGCTGTAATTTTTAATGATTCAAGATTGCTACGGGGAAAATTGTAACTTGTTAAACTTCATGATATATTTCTGTAAAGGTTATGAATAAATCTGTCGGGACGCCTGTGGGATGTTAATAAATATTTTGAGGGTTTCCTCGTTTGAAGAACTACTATTGTATTTTTCCATTCCTACGAAAAGCCATTTTTGATAATTGTATTGGTCAGTGGACGCTCTAGAAATACAACTTCTTTTATCCTTAAAAAAAAACAATTCAGCTTCATTCAAGGAGGAGAAGAAGAGATTAAGAGATCGATCTTTTCTAGGGAAGAGAGGTATTTTGTGAGTATTTTCACAAGGTTCAAAATATTATACAAGAACGCTTTCATTTGTAGTAAAAAATTTATGAGAAACTTTTATTCATAGAGAAGTCTTATTTTATAGATAAAATGATGAGAATTAATGAGGTATTATATTTCGTTAAAACTCTAATACATTCCACTGATTATGATATAGTGAAAATAAGAAATAATTGTCTATCTAATATTATAAATTGTTTACACGATGCACTCAACAAGATTGAATTTTTGCAGCTTGAGTCAGAGCTACAACAAAAGGAGTTATAGAAAAAGAGATGTCATTTTAAACTTGTTCTTGTTCAGAACATGAAGACAAACTCCCATCAGCAACAAGATATTGGTCAGATCACTGAGCCCAGTACAAGAGCATATTTGTATGCAAATGTAGAAGCTCACGCTTCACCTCCCAAGCCCATCATCAGAGGTTGGGTAGAGCTTTTCCATAACAAGCAAATAACTGGTATTGGATATGAAAAGGAGTTGTCCTTTCATATTGTAGACTACTCCAAGCCCATCAAATTTTAGAGTGTCGTATTTCTTCATTATAGCTCACCTTCATTTGTTCTAGACTCTGCTCCTCGTCCATAGAAGCAACAACAAATTGTAAAATTCCAACACTGTGATCGAGTTGGCCATATGAAAGATCATTGTTTTGATATTCACCCATGCAAGCATTATGTTCGGCACACCCATTCTTCACACAAATGCTTCAAAAACAAGCCTCATGCAAGAACAAAGATTCATCTTGAATGGATCGATTCTTGGAAATGGGCATAAACCGCCAAGAAGATGTTTAATTCATATGTCAGAACTTGTTCTAGAGTATTAAACAATATTGCAGTTTATTTTTCACCATCATCTCACTTTGTATCTGACAGGGGGGAAATGGTGGTCATATAGAATCCTCAAAGCCACTTCAAACGAGCCTGAGCCATAACCTGTCATTCCAGATTCAGAGTTGTAGCTAGAGACACAACAGTTCAAGTGAGCCTTAGCCACAACTTGTCATTCTAGATTCATAGTTGTAGCCAAAGACACAACAATTCAAGTGAGCCTGAGCCACAACCTATCATTCCAGATTCAAATTTCTATCTAGAGGCACAACACTTCAAGTGAGCCTGAGCCACAACCTATCATTCTAGATTTAGAGTTGTATCCAAAGACACAGATGCCCATAAGAATGCCCTTGGTTGGTGGTCAACATTAAACCATCTATGCAAGGTTGATATTCTTCCTCTTCAAAGAATTTGGGAAACTTCCTATAGCAGAAGACTTCAGCTTCTTGAAATTTTCAGAAGAGTTCCAGGAAATGCATCAAGCATTCTAGAGTTGGTGGTCATCCTTAAACCATCGCAGGTTGTAGACCTCCCTTCTTCTAGGTTAAAGGTCTCCCTCTTCAAAATACGAGGAGCACTTCCTCTAGCAGAAGACCTCAGCTTCTTGCAAGATTTGGAATAGTTCCGGGAACTGCACCAAGCATTCCACTGTTATTATTCATCCTTAAACCACCTCTTTATGCCAACATTTCAGAGAGCTCATCTAGCCTAGTGCTGCCATGCATACTTAGGCATATTTGTATTACTGTTATCTTCTTGGACTCACACATACCCCTTCAGATTAATGGGGGGAATGTTGGACACCTAATCCTCTATGGGTAGGTGTAGAAGGAAAACGAACATAAGAAGTCCAAGAGACCTTGGAATATGAATCCAAGGGTCACAATAATGTACTATAAATTCATCATTTATGAATAATAAATGCAACTCACGCTTATCTTTTCCATTGATGTATATTCTTTCCTATTTGAGTGTGCTCACCATAGCTAATTTTAACTATAGTTACATGTATGACAAAGTGAAATTATAAATCAATATATAATTGAAAAAATAGCCAAGTCAAAAGAGAGGACCAAGTCATTCAAACTTGTAATCAATATATCATGGTAATGAATGATAGTTAGTGCATGCCCCCTCCAATCAAAAGTAGAAATGAGATAGGTAGATATGATTCCAACATGTCTCCCATTGATATCCAGTTAAAAACATGATGGTAGTTAGAAGTTCCAGGCTATTTATTTCGCCAACTTCTAGTGGAGGGAAGATTTCCAATTGAGGCACAACAAGTTTGTAGTTGAGACAAGCCACTAATCGAGTTATAAATGTACTTGTATTCAACATTTAATCAAATATTAACAATTGAATTTATATTCTAAATGTGACTAATTCCAAGTTCATTGAGTAAACTCTATTCAAGGCTTGACATAGTCACATATACAAAAAAGGAAAATAAATCCTATTCACTAAAAAAAACCACACGTTAAATATATTTCAATGAGATGAGACTGTGGCAATAAACTGACCATTCTTCATTCCCATAATAGTGAGAGATCATGCCTTAGAAGCAAGTAGTGGATCTTTGTTAATGAATTATAGAATCAAGTGCGAAAAACCCTGGTTGATGACTAGTCAATCTACATGTGCGAAATATTGTGAGATTCATCATGTTCTTGAACAACCCTTATCAAACCATTGACTTTTTATTATTTTATGAAATCGAATTAAAAACCTAATTTTTATGATATCATGTTGAAAAGTGTATTTGACAATGCAAGTAAGCAAAATAGATTATAGGAACATTGGTGTTGTCTAAAGACACCAATGCATTGAAGCATAGCAAGAGAGATTCATAAGAGAACAAATGAGATCCAAGATCCTCTATTGGTTATAAAATAATTAGAGGATCATCAATAAATATGTTTGTACATGGAGAAAACAAACAAACACATACCATCACATTATGATTGTCCATGAAAAGTGGATCTCAAATCCAAATTTCGACATGATCAATTATATTCCAATAAGGTGAAGTTACAAGTAACTGAAGGCTGCAATAGTTTGAATGTTGGGTAAGTATGTATATCTATATGTAAAACAAGAATTTGGGGTTTGGTCCACTTGTATGTATGTGTGGAGTGTTTTTCATTCTTGACATGTATAACCAATACCTCCATGTTTACCTAAAGTTATTTCAAGGCATCAAGTAAATATATCATTTGGGAAGTCAAGGGTTCATAGCATGGGTGGTTAGGCACTCTTTTTTTCTCTTGTTCACTTGGTTTCAATTATCACAAGTGACATTTTAGCCTATTGTGACAAGGCTAGAAGGATAGAGACTCCCTAGGAAAGATGTCCACTTTGGTGTGCCTTGGGACACCTTGACCCTTGTTAAGTCACTAGTTATTTTTATATATGGTTTACAAGATGTTGGATATAATTTTGGATTATAGAGGTAGCTAATAGATTTTAAGTTGGCCCTTGCCTAGATCACACTAATGAGTTACCAATTTACATAACTGAAAGAAATAAAAAATATGTTTCAAAAGTATTAAAGATAATATAATATTCTACATTTCCCACAAATATTTGAATAAATGGTGATTAGACATATTATTAAGATACTCTGTAATTTTAAAATCATCGATTCAAAATTCATAAATAATTTGATCTTCCAAATATATATAATAATCCCACCTACCACACACACACACATACATATATGATTTTACATTATACAATTTATATAAATTCTTATGTTTTGAGAAATTGTAACCACCTCAAAATTTTATAATTATTATATAAATGGAAAACATCACTACATGTTTCGTATACCATTATTGTAACTACCCCTCCTAGATCTACACAGTTTCACCGTCCTGCCATGGTAAACATGGGAAGAGGAGCTACTATGACATGACCTGGCCTCCTAGTTTCCATTAAGGAAATGGGACTCAGTACAGAAGACAAACTGACAACTCATAACATTCTACAGGGGCTACAGGTCACTCAGAGGCTGAGTGACCACCTCAGGTACCCAAAACCTGATTTGGATACCATTTTCTGTAACTTGGTCCCCAACCGATCCCACAATAATCCCCCCATGCATTTGGAAGCCTCTAAACACATGCACAAGCCTACGTGCATGTGGTTTCAACCTAAAATGTGCAGTTCATAGCATGTGGCCCCATATTCTGAGCCTAAATTCTAGGCCAACCTCCATACCACTACCCAAAAATCAGAGAGAATTTACAAAATTATAAATGACATCAATACAAGGCCATTCATACAAAACTTGATCAATTAATTGACCTAACTGGGCCTAACCATGATAGTAATTTCATCAAAAATATGGTGAACATGTAATCTACAAGCCATGAATAGATATTTAAACATAGGGGTCTGATACTTATTGTAGAATATTCAAGAAGTTCTAATTACCTCTCATAACAGTTGCAATAACATCTATTAGCTCATGCTTAATTAACCATTCATCAACAAATCAAACCACATCAAGAGCCATAGCCATTATACATCATATAACCAACATATGAATAGCATATAGCCCATGATAGAAAAACCATAAAATCCACATAATAACAAGTAAATTTACTCATGAAAATACAAGAGGAAAGACCTCTTATTAACATATTCAAAATCCAGCCAATATAGGGACTTCAACGTATCACCCAACCATAGATTAAGTTTAATCAAATATCTCTTTAAGCTAATCACCCTTGAGCCAAATTCCAAGCGTGAATGTGGGATGTCATGGAATAAACCAAAAAAAACCAAACCAAGGCTTCCATAGGCCAAACCACCTCAACCATGAACCAGTGATTCCATCTCATGGTCGGACATCACTAAAAACAATCAGATCAGTCTCTACCTAGGTTGTCCAGGGCTCCAGAGAATTTGTCCCAACAATAGCTCCAAGAACTAATAACTCAACCTACAACCTTCCAGGGCTCCACAACGTTTTTCCAACCTGACTTCAGGACTAGTAAAGCAAACCACTAAAGGCTCCAGAACCTTTTTCCAACCTAGGCGCCAGGACTAGTAACTCAACCTAAGTTTCTCTAGGGCTCCAGAGCATATATTCCAACCAACGGCTCTAGGAACTAGTAACTCAACCCATAGCCATAAGGAACCTAAGAACCAATCAAAAAAACAAGTGGAAAACCACAACACCATGGCTATTCGGGAAATGGAAATATTATGAAAACCACTGTCAATCCAGGAAATATTGCATGCCAATCACAGATCATAACGAAATAACCACATGCATATATCATGCATGCCAAAACTAGAAAATAAATCATACATGAAACTAGATACATGCAAGGAAATCCCATTGTAGCTATTGATCCTATTATTCCCTTACACTACCCCACTTTCTTTTTCCTTGTTTCTCCAAATCCAATGAAAACTAGAGTGCTTCAAGCATGCTCCAATAATGCTCCAATATTTCTCTAAGTGTGCAAGAGTATGAGAGAGAGAGAGAGAGAGAGAGAGAGAGAGAGAGAGAGATAACAGAGAGAGAGAGCTCCAAAACTAGATTGACAAAAGGTGTGATCTAAAATTAGAAGCCTTTTTATCATTTAGGCCTCTATTTTCTTCATTTTTCCTTAATTTTCTTTCAATTTTCCTCACATGAAAATATGTGACCTTTCACCTTTCTTTTCTCATATTTTCCATGATTTCATAAATAAAATTCCAATTAATGCCACTTTGCCTTTGTCGACGCCTTTGCCAATTTCCATAGCCATTTATTAATCACCAGTGATCTCCAACACTATGTTTTTCCCAACATAAACTTCGAATACGTGTTCCATGACGTTGGTCTTATTATTTTTTTATTTTATTTACATAGGAAATCAACCAAGGGCTATTACAAACCCCTCTCGCTTATGGGAACTGTTGAGTTTTTTTAGTTTTGGGGTAGCATTGGATGTGCTCTATCTCCCAAAATTTGTGGAGGGACTAGAGTACATGAGATATCCAAGACCTAGAAAGCGACTTGGGAAATTCCATCGAGTTTCAGAGATAATTAATTAATTAATATTTTTAATTAAGGACCCTAAGTCTAACTTAGTAAAATTAAAATATTAAAGGTAATTAATCAAAACATGCGATGGAAATGACTCAAGTCACACAGATCAAGCTTTCTTTTAATCTTGGCCATCGACTTAAAATTAGATCATGGCTATTGGTTTCCCAACAAGAAAGTATAAAGGAAAGGCTTGGGGTTAGTTGGAGAACACACACGGAGGCAGAGCACTGAGACTATGTTGAAATTCTAGGGCAAGGTTTGGTAAGAATTTTAAGAAGTATTTCAGTTGTAGAGAGGGGTAGTATTTTCTAAGGGTATGATCTGATTCCAGTGCCAAGAATCAGCAAGAGGCAGAAAGGCAACAACCAGGAGTAGCGTAGAGGAGCAAGGGTAGTAGCAACAGCTACGCAGCAACTGTGCAACGCAGAGGACTTTATCCACTATGCAGGCTCAAAGAGGGCAACGCTTGTTACACATTATTTTGTCACCATGACATTTTATTGTCTATATGGGTTCATCAATACCTATATAATGCTCCCTTAGAAGTCTACAACCCTAAAGTTCCTAAACCAAGTCCTGAATTTGGAGAAAAGCTTGTAAAAATCATAAACACACTTGTACCACACTTTTCCTTAGCCTTACCTGCGGCACCACACCCTTTTTCTCTAAAAACTGTAGAGCTGACCACATGCTTTCTTCATTAAAAGTGCGGACCCCTATAAAAGGTAAATTGAAGGCGAAAGTAAATTCTAGAAGCCCAGCTGGTCGAATATTCTCCCAGCTGGAAGCTTCTAGAAGGCGTTATTCAGTTGAAGCCTCACTCCCTCCATTCATGAACATTCATTCCTTCATAAAAGGAGCCTATTCCTTGATCTTTGAAACTTAATCCCTTGATAAGAGGACTCTATCCCTTCCATTTTGGAGCTGTAACCACTTTCCTTCTCCTATAAATTGAAGCTTTGGTTCAATCTCAAGGGTACGTGCTCATATATGTAAAACTTCTCTATACATTTTGTATGCACTTAGTACTTGCTTTGTACTTGGTAGCTACGATAGAGAAGGGAATTGTTGAAGAAACATACTCTTTTTGCTAGCCATTATCCATGTGAGAACGATTACACACTCGTATTTAGGCTGGTTCAAAGAGTGGAAGGGCTTGTCAGACCAAAGGAAAACGCTTGTTCCAAACCCCGGAAGGACCTGTACGACATCAAGGCGAACGTGGTTGTAAGACTCCTTCTTTTACTTAAAGATAATACAAATGGATCCTGTTTTCTCAATAAGTTGTTTATGTGTTTACTTGAATGAATTATTTCTTAAATTCCTTGATCATTAAGATAGATTTATGATTTATGAATTAGTATATTGTGCAGGTGCTTTTGATTCTCTTCCATGTCTTTGATTGCAATTCTTAAGAGGTGGCTTCTTTGGAGCGACGAGAAGGAAGAATATAACTAGCATTGGATCACAGGTAGGTTCTTTCTTCATCATAGAAAATTCTAAATCATACATAATCTAGAGAAAGTAGTTTACATTTGTCTTGTTTGTTTCTAGCTATCCTTGTGATACTAGGGAGATCCTTCTTGTCCGCAAGAAATATTTATCCGCCTAACAAAATGGTGACTTTGCTGGGGAAACTTGTTTTTGAACTTAGTTTTCTTTTTCTTTGAGTTTTACTTTTGAAAGCACTTTTTTTTTTTGATTAGTCCATACTTGCTTGGGTAAATTATCTCTGTTGAATCCCTGAAAAGTATTTAGAATATTTTGTTTTTCTTTAAGTTTTTTGATCTCCGTACTTTTTCTTTGCAAACATTACAGTCACCTCCGCAGATTCTCTATGTAAACAATGTGGTACCGCACCTTTTTACACTGAAACCTGCGGACCTTGAGAAAATTTTTGAAAAATTCAAAATTCTCTTTTCTGGTACCAGCTTACAAGATTCTCTGTGATTACCCAGACTTGTATTCACTGTCAAAAGCCTCTTGTGAAAGTTTATTCTAGCATTCCTAAGTTTTGAGTGATTTTCTAAAGATTTGCATTGTATAAGTGATTTTTTGCTTTGTCTTTGTGTTGCTCAAAGATTAGAAACCTTTATATACCTTAGATCACTAGTATTTCATTGTTTTCTTGCTAAGCCTTTGACTTTATAGCAGAACTTGTTTCTATGAGAATTAGATTTATTTTTTTCTTTTATTTGCAAATCTTAAGAGACTTTTAGTTCAATAAGTCTTGAATTTCACTATAAAACCACAATCAAATGATTTTGATTTCTTGCTGGGATAAGTAAAGGATTTCTCGGTTAGATTACAAACTGAGAAAAACATCCTCAAAATTTTTAGAGTTTTTATTCTTAAAATTTCAATCTTTAGAAAGTTTTAGAGTTCGAAATTAGTGTTTTTAGTTTTGAATTTTGATTTCTAAGTAATCATACTTTTCTTTTGGAAATTGTTTTATTTGTAGTTTAAGACTTGAATGATAAAAATGGATTTCTTTTTTAGCAATTAATCATTGAGTCCTCATGAAAAAGATTTCTTTTCATATATTCTTGTTTTAAAAGGATGGATTGATGTTTTAAAAGCAACTGCATCCCTCAACTCTTTCTTTTAGATAGGTTTCATTGAAAAGGAATGAATTGTTTCTCATATAGATGAATTTTAGTGTTTTTTGGAGTCGGGTCATTATACGTCATTGAAGTTTCACTTTCATGCCCATTGTCCTAAGAAACAGCCAACTAAAAGTAACGCTTAATTAAATTCAACCTAGCAAATTCTTATTTTTCTAGGGCTCTTTCCACCAACATAGCTCAGGCTAGTGTCTTGGAATAGGTTTTAGTTAACTCTCCAAGACAGTAAAACAAACAAGTAGTTGATCTTGTGGTAGGAAAATTCCAATAGTAGCATGTATGCTCTGGGAAGCTCCTCCTAAAGGAGTCAAGCACGAGATCATATCCGAACCAGTGAGGTAATCAATCCTTCCTCATTGGGAACGATAGCTATACATGTATTAACAACTGTAAACCTCGGATTGACCATTTTCGAGGAGCCTAGGGTCACTTGTTGGTAAACCTTAGATTATGTCAAGGAGCTTTCAAGGGGATTGAGCTTTGTTACTCTGCACTTGCGTGTGTATTGGATCGTAGACTGTTCCCCCAGGTATATTTGTTCCTATTGGTGACCTTAGTGGCCATAAACTTTAGGATTCTTTCCCAAGGTGATGATGGAGGGAAGATCCCACTGTACCTGGAGCAGACGTCGAATAGACTCACTTGGACTCTCCGAAGGGTTATCTTCACTCGAGATGGTTTAAGTGGAGAAACTTGCACCGGTCTGTTTCATTAAGTAGGTTGTCATGGTAACTGTTCCAACTATTATTTCTTCATTAAAATACCACGATGTTGGATTTCATCACCAACTATTGTTTTTAGTGCGGGAATCTATTGTTTGTGTGTGGTTTGATCTCTTAGATTTTATAGGCATGTGATCATTTGTTTGTTTCTTAGCGACTTTAGGAATTTTTAATTGAGATTTTCTTTGATTGCATTGTTAAAATATTTAATCGTGGTTGAATTACCGAGACGATCACGCAAAACTGAGGGGAAACCCCCTGAGTACACACCAAGCCAACTAGAAGGACTTAAATCTCTGATACCAAATGTTATCAGTAGAACTGGATTAATGGAACAAGGAGAATCATCTATAATCACTCATCCTGATTTTGAAGTAGAACAATCACAAGTAGCAGAACATACTCCATAGACAGTTTCAATTTCCGAATTAACCAAATTTGATTCTACAACAAGTGAATTATCACCTGAAGAACCTGAAATTTCTGAACCGGAAACTGAACCTGCTACATTAGAAACTACTTTAGAATTCACTACTCCAACTCCTGATTATCCTGATTCGCCCAGAGTGAAGAATCGGATCACAGAAGATCTTCCTCCTGGTCTCATTAGTATTGAAGAAATCACTGATATAGAAGAAGACGTAATTCTCCCTTCAACTCAGGAAAATTTAGAACTTAGAGAACGTGAATCAATTTTTTACAGTCCTTTTAGACAAGATGCTTGATATTCTTCATTAACAGATTTTCTGCAAAACGTAGGTCTTCAGTATTCGCCACCCTGAATACCTTTTTACTCTACACCAATAGGTTATAGTCCTCAGATAAACATTTCAGGTGAGTCATCTATGTTTTCTGAATCGCCAGAAACGTTTCTCTATGGTGTTCTATCTGTTCCTGCGGGCTATGAGTCGCTCTCTGGTACATTCTTAGTATTATCTCCTTTTCCAAGCAAACCGATGTCATCATCTGGCCTGAATGAATCAAATACTGGAAATTTGAAAAATGAGCAATTTTATATGATGTCTGGAAATATTTCGAACCCCACATCTCAAGGCAGTAATATATAGCCTGGGGGGCAACCTCAAAATAGCCAAATACAACCTGGGGGGAAACCCCAAGGACAGTACATACCTCAGGTTCAATATCAACCCCAGGGATAGTACATACCTCAAGGTCAATATCAACCCTGGGGACAGTACATACCTCAAGGTCAATATCTACCCTAGAGTCAGTACATGCCTCAAGGTCAATATCAACCTCAAGGGCAGTATCCTACTCAAGGATTTCAACCTCCTTTAGCACATCAATTCTATCCAGAACAACAAATGTTACAAGGAGGTGGAAATTATCCAGCTAATTATCAACCATCTGTTCAACCCAGTTATGGGCCATCTTATGCACAACCTTCAATGGGACCCTCATATCCCGGAATGGTGTGGGATCCATCCCAAGTCCAACAGAATTTACAACCAAATATGCAAGTACCTTATTATCAAGCAGGACAACCTGTTGGTTATAATCAACCCCAACAACCAGTCTAGCCTTCAATTCCAACACCTGCATTTGGTCCTGTTCAGCAACCTGGTCCAAGTTCACCTAGTACTCCACCACATACAGCTATTCAGAATTTTGTTCAACCTATCACACCTATTCTTGTAGTGTCTACAGTTCCTGTTACATCTGCCCCTCAAACATCGAAACAGATTCCTCAGGTTTCTATTCCGCAGTTTGGACCGAAAATTTAGACTACTATTCAAATGCCCGCAGGACAAAATGGTACAAGTACAGTTATAATGAGTCAACCTCAATTTACTTATCAACCATATCAGGGGTCGTACCAATATGGACCTGTTCCACAAACTCCAGTCTACCCGCAACAACCGTACCCTGGATATACATATCAAACACCTTTTCAACCTCAGTATGGTCCAGTTATTCTTGGTTATCCAGGGGGTAATATGATTCCAAATGCACAACCTATTCCAGGTTATCCTGGATATCCTCCTCCTAGGACTAGTTTAGTTTCACAAGGTTATCCATATGACCCTACCCGTCGATTTCCATTCATAGCAACTTTGGATTTACCGAATTTATCTAGCCTTACGAATGATCCCATCTACTATCATCCGTATTGGCCACCAATGCCTCATTAGTTGCCCAATGATATCCCAAAATTTGAAGGAAAAACAGGAGAGGATACTTCCAACCATGTTATGACTTACCACCTTTGGTGCACATCTAATTCATTAATCGATGATTCTGTTCGACTTAGACTTTTTCAGAGAACGTTAATAGGATTAGCTGCTAAGTGGTACATTGAACTGCCACAAGGCTCGTTTAAAAATTTCAATTCCCTAGCAAATGCCTTCTTAACTCATTTTCAATTGCCAGTCAGATACGACAATGGAACGAAATTATTAACTTCACTAAAAAAATCTACGTCTACATATATATCAAATCATATTCATGAATGGAGATGTAGAAGAAGTTTGGTAAAAAAAATTATCCCGGATCAAATCTTGGCAAAATGGTTTGTTAAATCATTGCTACCAAAAATCACTGAAGATGTATCCAAAGCGGGAGTTGTTACGAAAGAACAAATTATTGCTCAAGCTCAATATCTACACTTGGTATATACCCAGTCCAGAACTTTGTACAAGAAAATTCCTGATTTACCGCATCCTGGTCAGATAACAACAACTCCTTCAGGGTCTCATGTTGCTGATGTGTAATCGGTTCGGTTACTACAACTAAGAAAAAGAAGAAATTTTCAAAGATTACTTCTCCTATAATAACTTTACCTGATTCACCAAAGGGAGAATCTTCCTTGGAAACTACTGCCGATATTCACATTATAGATTAATCTACTAAGTTGAAATCCGGAAACAAGAAAAAGGGGAAGAAAAAGAATAAATAGACCTCATCTCCTAAATAAAAAATTCATAAAACTGAATCAACTAATAACAAATGGAAACCTCATTATCCTTGTCTTATCTGTGACGAGGATCATTTCACCAAGGAATGTACACATAGGGCTAAAGTTTCTAAGTTCGTCAAAGGTTCACCCACTCCCGTCATCTTGAAGGATCCCTTTCCAATTCAAGATAGTAAAATGATTGGATATTCTTCTAATACATCAGTAGATATTTTGATGGTTGCGACACTATCGCAGGAATATGGTAGTAAAGATCCCATTACTGGTAAAGAAATAGAAAATTCTAATTCAGCACCAGCTACATCTCCCTCGGTTTCTGATCCTCTTCATATCAAGAAACCAAATCCGGACTTAGTAATCAAACCACCTGCTAAAGGTGTGCTTCGTCAATCAGCTTTCAATCCACATGCGAGGGCTGCTCAGAACTACAACATTGTTTAGGATTTGGAAATTTCCCCTTCAGCAATGTCAACCTTGGAAGTGTTGTAATCATGTCCAGCACAAAGGAAATTACTATTGTCAGTTTTAGGAGCCGTAGATCTGCAGGATTCGAACCTTATGGTCTTCGATTTAGAAAACTTTACACCTCACCTACCCCATCAAATGGATTTCCAGATTCCAATGTTAGTAAAAAACAGACGTCGTTTTCGTACAGTGATTGATGAAGGGGCATCTACATGTATCATGTCGTTGAAATGTTGGAAATCGCTTGGTTCTCCGACCATCCTCAAAGATTTTGATGGAAGAGGATTCCATCCGTATGGTATTTTACAGGATCTACCTATAGAGGTCGAAGGAAAAAATGTTAATCTAGATGTGGAAGTAGTTGATGCCCCTCTAGATTACAACCTTCTCCTGGGTCGAAGTTGGTCTTATGTTATTACTACCATCGTATCATCGGTCTTTCGGTTAATCATGTTCCCTCACAAAGGAAAGATCGTTAAAATTCACCAGCTTTCATATTATTCGCCTGACCTAGCTTCTACGAATAGTATCCAGCAAGTTGGAAAATTGACTATCCCTTACGAAGATGTTGGGGTAGGTTTAATTAGACTCTGCTTTATTAGGGACTTTTTCTATGCTTGCACCCAACGTACCGCATACTATCGCTAATATTAATATGACTACATCAAGTACTATTCCATTTGATGATCATTGATGTCATTTTTCCAAGAAACCGTTTTAAAGTTGATGTCATTTTGCAATATTATTTCTTAAAAAAAAACAATGCATTGACATTGATCTATTTTGCATGTTTCTGGAAGCATAAAAGGAGATTCAGAGAGAGTGTTCAAATTTGGTCATTACACTACTCTATTGTAAATTTCTTATTGTTTTCCAAAGCAGCAATGATGTGAGGTAATGGTGTGGATTTCAAACCCCAACATAAAAAATTAGGTGCAGAGTGTTTTGTTTTTAACATTTTTCTTTTCTTGACTGGTCGAAGTTAATTTGCTTGTCAACTGAAAGTATCATTGAGTGGCTAAAAGTTTAATTGTTGTTATTTTGCAAATTGTTTTGGTTTTGTTTTTAATTTTTAAATTAACTATTTTTCTTGTCTCAGCAGTCTCTCTGAGTATCTCTATGATATTAAAGTTTATTCATAAATTTTGAAGGCTTAATGTAAAATTCAAGTAAAAGTATTTGAAGATAGGGTGTTTAGTTTGTTTTTTTTTTTTAAATATATAACTATGTTGAAAATATTATGGCTAGTCTCGAGTTAATATGCTTTGAGTTTCATATTGTATATGTAAAGTACAAAATTCTTTGTAATTTAATTTATATAAATATTTTATTTTATTAATTATATTTTTTGAAAAAATTGTATTTTAAAGTTAAATGCATTTTCATATTTTTATTTATTTACATTATAATTATATAATTATATGTAAATTGTATGATGTTGTGAATGTTTTTTTATAAATTATATAATACAAATTATTGAATATTGTATTAATAATGTAAAACATTAATTTTCATTTACATTTTTCTAATAGTGATATTTAGCATTCCTATATATAAATTATCTTTTAAACAATTTATATTTTAAGTGTTAATATTTGAAAGATGAATGTTTAATTTTATATTGGAGTATACTAGATGAATTCTATATTTCCTCTATAAAATCCATTTAAATAAACATTTTCAATGTGTATATATTTATCTCTTTCTTGTATATTTATATGTCAACATAAACTTTTAAAGTTGTTTTATTGTTACCATGGTACAAATATTGTTCATATTATCACCATATAAATATCACTCTTTAAATACTAAAATTTAAGTTTAACATTTATTTTCTTACTTTGTTCATATACCACTTAAATAAATTATTTAACTATACAGAGTCATCTACAGATATATATATATATATATATATATATATATATATATATATATATATATATATATATATATATATATATCGATTTAAAATCCTCAAAACTTAAAGTATAATGAAACTCTCACTAAAATTTTAATTTGAATGAAACTATAGTCAATATCGTAATTTCCACAATTGTTATTAAAAAGAAAAACTAGGAATTAATTTTCTTTAGATTATCTTTATCATATGCCACAAAATTTGAAAACAAACCAATTGTAATCAAATTGTATTTTAAAGTTAAATACATTTTCATATTTTTATTTATTTACATTATAATTATATGTAAATTGTATAATGTTGTGAATGTTTTTTTTTATAAATTATATAATACAAATTATTGAATATTGTATTAATAATGTAAAACATTAATTTTCATTTACATTTTTCTAATAGTGATATTTAGCATTCCTATGCGTAAATTATCTTTTAAACAATTTATATTTTAAGTGTTAATATTTGAAAGATGAA
The DNA here is from genome assembly GCA_034641835.2 of Pinus albicaulis. Classification (NCBI taxonomy): domain Eukaryota; kingdom Viridiplantae; phylum Streptophyta; class Pinopsida; order Pinales; family Pinaceae; genus Pinus; species Pinus albicaulis. Next base: position 1,741,944,998 of record CM076580.1, read on the forward strand.
TGTTTAATTTTATATTGGAGTATACTAGATGAATTCTATATTTCCTCTATAAAATCCATTTAAATAAACATTTTCAATGTGTATATATTTATCTCTTTCTTGTATATTTATATGTCAACATAAACTTTTAAAGTTGTTTTATTGTTACCATGGTACAAATATTGTTCATATTATCACCATATAAATATCACTCTTTAAATACTAAAATTTAAGTTTAACATTCATTTTCTTACTTTGTTATGCATATACTCCTTAAATAAAATTGTTAACTATACCAGTCATCTCTAGACTCACATAATTTAAAATCCTCAAAACCTTAAAGTATAATGAAACTCTCACTAAAATTTTAATTTGAATGAAACTATAGTCAATATCTTAATTTCCACAATTTTTATTAAAAAGAAAAACTAAAAGTTAATCCATACTTTCCAATAAAGATTCTTATTAAATAGAAAAACTAGAAATGAATTTTCTTTAGATAATCTTTATCATATGCCACAAAATTTGAAAACAACCCAATTGTAAGCTTACAATAGCAAAACAAATAGTATACGTCTAAAGAATGCAACACCCATGCTGAATACATGGGGTGATCACAATTCAAAGAGAAATTGTCCAATGTCACCAACATTACTCTATCAACTAATAAAAATATTTGTTAATTAAGTTTTATTTGGATAGTATGTCACCAACATTACTCTATCAACTAATAAAAATATTTGTTAGTTAGGTTTTATTTGGATAGTTTAGAAAAATGATATTATTCTTTCTATCCAAATTAAGATTATATATATATATAGTACATATAGAAATATTTGTGATGAAATAAAATTACATAAATATTAATGTTTAACAACATTTAAAAAATAAATAATTACATTGATTTTTAAAATTTATCAAATATTATAAAAATTAAAATTTTTAATTTGTATTATTTTACTCATTTAATATGAAAAAACTAATAACATATAATTAAATAATAAAACAATTGCATTTGAGAAATTTATCTTTTAAATATTTAATAAATTCAAAAAAAAAATACTATAAATTATATTTCTATTTTTTATTTATTTTTATCTTTAAAATATAAATATGTAGTTAAATGTAATAACTTTACATTAAAATATAGAAATGTAATAAAATGAAATGCATTATATATATATATATATAGATATTTCAGACTTAAAAACATATATATTTTATTTATCAATCATAAATCATAAATTTTTTTATAATATATAAGTATTCTATGTTGTTTTGATAGAAAGAAACAATTTCATTTATGTATGGCATAAAGGAGATTGGTGACTGCTTCACAAATCCATTCAAAGGGACATTTTGCTAGCTTAACCACAAAACTTGACTTCGAGAATGTAAAAAAATGTATTTATAACCTCTTAATAACACAAATATTTTAACTACAAAAACTTAACCATTAAATAACCATATCCACTACAATCTTCTTATTCATATCATTACATTCATTATTGTTTGAGTGAAATTTCTTTGTGGAAAAGTCCAATAATTAAAATAAGTTGCAGGAACTCTAGCTATGCGGCCTTGTTAATACTAGTGACTTAGAGAGAGAGAGAGAGAGAGAGTTGTGAAAATGCCAAACAACATTGTTTCGTTTTCCATGGATATATCATTAGCCTTGGATATAGAGGTGTGGTTGCTTTATGATTGGTTTTATTTTTCCACCTATATTTTAAGTATTCTTTTTTTTTTGTTTATCATGTTGTTATTTTTTCGACTTTTGAATATATTATAATATTTTGATAATTTTCAAGCTGTATATATTATATAGTATGAATTATTATATGAATGGATTCAATGATATGCATGTAATATATATTATTTATTTTTCATTTATATTAATGGTTTATATTCAGTTAAATTATTTTATTAAGTGAGGGAACTTATGCTTAATTTGGTTTCTATTGATCTATTTTTTCTAGCATGATCTTAATTGGAAAATTGAATAGAGTAGTATGTAATAATTATAGGTGTTCTTCATCATCTTTCCAATATATGGTTTGATGTGTATGGTTTTGTACAATATAACTTCTTAAGTCTCAATTGTGTTGCATTTGAGATTTCTAATAGGGGTGGGAAGTATGGGCATACCATCTCCATAATGAATACAATGTGCAAGGCAAGGTAAAATGGATGATTTAGCTCACATGTATTCTCTCTCACCTTCTTTGTGATGGTCTATAATCTATAGTAAAGTTGTATGATCCCCCTATTTGGCATGTTGGGGATTTTACTTCTACAAATGAAATGACACATTGTCACTAACCTTGTACTTTTGTGATACTTGATGTTGATTATACTATTTGTGTATGTTAAATCCATCCAACAAACTTTATTTCTCTATCTTCTTCTCTCCAATCATATGAATATTTCCCTAACATTATGTTGGATAGAGCTACATTAGCTAGGGCCATTGGATGGAAACCAAGGCACACTTGGAATCTAATAAAAATATTTAATGTTGTATTGTAGCTAAGTTGAACATGGGGAAAACATTTTATCCTTCATCTCGTAAAACAATGGGTACTTGTTTTTGTTTTTGTGGGAACTATCAAAACCCTATCCAAAAACAAAATATATAATATATTTTCTCATTTTGATCACTTAAACAAGTCCTCCATGGAGTTTGAACATGGAACTCTAACTTGGTTTTGGTATTTAGTTAAGGATCAATATCCATGTTTAAAAGGTATCAAATGTTGTAAATGTTGCACATTTGACATTCCGTTTATTCTTTCAACATCTAAAATATCACATAAACATCCTTTAAGAAATAATTAACCATAATATCATTGCCAAACTCACTTAAACAAAGATTAGGATAATCTCTCTTAGGAATCCTCTTTATAATTAATGTTCAACTTTTGTAATAATTTAAATCTAAAAGCTTTATTATGCAAGTGGAGAAGACTTGTGCAATACCATCCCTCTTGGAAGAAATAATGGTTTCTCTAGAGATGAGAAATTTGAATATGGAAAATGAATAATAATGGATACTTTGTTAAATACTTTATTTTGTTTTGAAACATGTATTTGACAACATAAGTGAGCAAACTATATTTTAAGAATAACGGTGGTGTATAAAGATGTTGTTGCAATTAAGCATAGTAAATAAGCTCCATATGAGTACAAATGATCTCCAAAGTCCCACATTAGAGATATATTGATCAAAGGATCATCCACAAATATATTTGGACATGGAATAAACCAACAACTACATGACCACATAATTCTATGCATGAAAAATATATTTTAAATCTGAATGTGGAAACAATCAGCCATATTCTAACAAGGTGAGATTACAAGAAACCCAAGGTTCCAACACCCCTTCATAAACTCAACTTGAAGGAAAAACAAATTACATAACACTTCCCTCCTTAATTTGGGTATACTACAAGTTCAGTACGCATGGTATAATAACACTTCTATAAGAAGTATGCAAAATGGCACCATTATCTCAGGAAACTCATGTATTGAAACATTATCAAGTGTAGTCATTAACCCATCAAGTTACCAAACTATTTTCCAAATCATAGTTCCATTTGACTATAGAACAAGACATCATAGTTCACTCAATCGACTAACTATACAGGAATACATCAATATAATTAGACTTCGTTATTCCAAAAAAAAATTTCAAGCATCAAATAGGTACGGATAATAACATATGAAGTAATTCTCCACTACATCTCCTAAGAACATAGTTGAACATAGTTTATCAAGGCATAGTCAAATCCTAGTTTAGTTACTTGTTTTGTTAGGGACATTGTTGACGCATTAAAAAAATCCAATAAATGCTCATTCAATATAATAAGAGGCCATGAATTTGGTTTACATATTAACAAATTCAATTTCCCTCCCCACCCCCCTCCCCCACAAAAAAAATTAAGGGATTAAAACACCAAAAATAAAGTAACAACAATAATTTAGTTGAAACTCTACTTGACAAAAAAACCTTGTCAAAAATATAGTTGATTTTCATTTCTATACAAACCTCAATCAACCACTCTAGATGAATCAATGAAAATAAATAGGAATATGGTGTGAATGTATAATTGATGATACACAATCATATAAATTCCTCAAGTATCCATTTGAATTTTTCCATGACCATCCATCAATCCAACCATAATCTATCCTAATAGTTGGTATTGATCAATGATTCTACCTTTCATATATTCTCTACAAGGATATGAAATCATCACTACCACATGTCCAAAAAGTGTGATTCCTAGGTAAATTTCCTTAATTCATATGAGGGTGATGATATGGCACATATTTTTGTTTGGTTTGAATAGATAAGGAAATATTAGGTTTTGATTCACTTATAGGAGTAGAAGAACCTTGTATATCAACAACAATATCATATTCAAAAAAATTCTCAACTTTTGGGATGGTATAAATATATATGTCATCAATCTCCTTGACGCAATCAACAGGGGGTTGCTCTTCCAAGAACTCAATATGAACTCCACCTGCAACAAATAATACATTTATACACTCAAAAGAATTGGGTGTAGGCATTGAGGAAATAACAAAAACACTATATCCAAGTTTGTTTCTATATGTTTGTGTCTAAGGGGAAATTGAATAGAAATTCTCTATCCATTCTTCCTAAGCTCTCCTCTAGCATATATAATTTTTCTTAACACTCAATATGCAATACATATAATGTTCTCTTCAAAGTTGAGAGAAACATCGTTAATAGTCAATAAAGATTTAGATTACACAAAAACATCAACTTCAACAATATTATAAATAAATATACACCAACTAAGATTATAAATAGGTGAGCTTGGTAGTTCAAAAGTTTTTTTCCTTATCATTTCGTAGTCGACAAATTTCTTCTTCGACGATTTTTATACAAACTAGATATCCTTGAATAGTCTCATCCTTCTCAGTTAGATGAAATATAAGGAGTCATAGTATTCCTTAAAATATTGATACACATCAATTGATTTGTTTTTATCTTCTTAAATAGGATCAACTTCATCATGAGCTTAATGATAAAATCCTACAAGTGGGAAACCTCATCAATCAACTAAAAATTGGTCTCTTCTAGCCTACAAAATATTTTATCCTTCAATATTTTGACATATTCATGATGAAGATCCTTAATCTCTTCCTTTAGATCATAAATAAGGTTATACTTGTTCTTAAATTTATTTGCAAGATTATGAAAAAATATTTCCATGGGTAATTCCTAGATAACAACCATCTTGGATTTCTCAACTATAGTAGCATGGAATAAGGCAACTTCATTCTACAACTAATTATTCAATCCTATATTCTCTATTTGAAACAAATAAAAATATACTATAGGGTAATGACTTTGTTAAGGAGTTAATCAAAAAATTTCTTCTCACAGAGTTCTAAAATTCTCTTACCCATCCTAATAATTTGGTCACAACAAATAGACTCAAAAGATAGAGAAAAAATACAAAGGCATAAAGAAAATGTCCAATAGTAAACAAGTAGACTTATGTTGAGCCAAGAATTTGCTAAAAATGCTTATGTATCTCCACATCGATTCAAACCAAGACACAAAATTTGGGTTGACCACAAAGTGCAAGAAAATAGTTAAGAAAATTGTAATCACTCTACGATGGAAATGAATGATATTTAATGCATGCCCCTTCCAATTTAAAGTAAAAAGGTGATAGGTTGATATTATTCCAACATGTCTCCCATGGATATCTAGTAAAAAACATGATGTTGGTTATGTTATCACTCTGTAATTTTTTGAAGGCTGTAAGAGAAACCCAGGGGTAACCACAAAACCACTTTGGAAGTTGGCATCTAGCCCTTCCAGTTTTAGAGAGGGATCTCTCTTTATGATTTAGATTTTTTGATTAAATGTATTAGGCTAGTTATTGAGTTCATAGCTTGATTTTTGAAATATTTGGTTGAAACTGCAAGGAAAGGCCATTGGGAAATAGAGTCATAAGAACTTAAGTAAATCAAGTGCAAAAATAAAAGATGAAGTGTAGCAGGGCAAGGTAGGCATACTATTGGATCTTTGGAGCTTTGTGGGATGGATAAGATGAAAATGATTAGAAATAAATTATATATAGAGCAAAATGAGAAAAATTCTATACTTAATATTAGTTTGAAAACACAGATATTTTTTATAAGACATAGAAGAGTGTAATTAAACAAATTCATTCCTTAATTTTCTTTAAAAAATATAGATAAGAATAAGATATGGAAAAACAAAGAAATAACAATTTCACAAGACGAAAAATATCACCAAATTGTCTGACACATGAATTCTAGAACAACTTTATGTATTACTAAAAATGATCACCATTAGCTTAGTGAACAACTTTACATCAAAAAAACTTCTTTCTTCATAGATGTCCCAACCTATAATACTTTAAATTATGAAGTATTTATACAATCTTTTATAAAATACCTTGATTTAAAATATCAAGACTTATCACAAAATATCTCAAACTGTTTATATAAAAATAACAAAAATATAAGAAAATAACAAAAATATAGGATTAAAAAACTGTTGAAGTTGCTAGCACTATCTTGGAGGATTGCTTGTGATGACTTGGCCTGGAAAATTGTTTCTTTATTGATGAAGATGAAACTTCCTTTTACGCCATAATTCTACATAACCTATCCCATTTATCCTCATCTGGGATGGAAACTTTAGCCAACTTTCTATAAGTTTCATCTACCTCAGTATATTTCTAAAAAGTTGTTTTTACTAGGAACAAATGTTTTAGTTCATGTCTAATGAGAAAGTCAAATTCCATGTTAGGTAAATTTGACTATTGTGCACCCATGGTTTTATTCCTGTGGTATTACATGTAATGGAGCCTATAAAAGGCTGGGAGGACTTCATTGTAATACCATGGTTTTATTCCTGTGGTATTACATGTAATGGAGCCTATAAAAGGCTGGGAGGACTTCATTGTAATAGAAGGGGAGGGAGATGAGCGGTGAAAGCCCACATGGCCGGGTTGGCCAAGGTTTTTGCCAAGAATAATGAAATTTTATTAGGGTGGGTTTCCCCTGGAATTGAGGTTTTTCCCACTTAAATATTATGTGTTTGTATTTTATTATTGTTTCTCTCTTGATAAATAAGTTAATATCTTTGGTAATTTTTTCTTCATTGGGTATCAGAGCCCAATATTGGCTTCAGAGGTAGAGAAATCAATGCATGTTGTGTCAAAATATCTGATCTAGGTGCAAGGTGTGAGATTAGTATTGGAAATGGTGACAAGGCTGCTCGTGGATACCATGGTGCAGAAAAATGCTCTAAAGATCCTTGTCCATAACCTCTTAAGCGCCTTGGGAATTCGGAATGCGTTCATCGTCTAAATCTATTCAATTTCCAGCCAACAGATTAAAATCTAGTCTCTTGTTTCTCGTAGGATCCCATGCGAAAGAGACCTGGAATGCAACCTAGGTGAATGTGCCACCACCATGGGAAGTCACGTTGAAAGGTTCTAGTTGATCGAAGCTTGGTCATGGGTACGAAAGTGTGACAGATCCCTACTGGCCATGATGAGAACACCATCACATCTCTACAGAGGGGTAAGATCTATGCAAATCCAAGCCCGGGCAATCGGGTGATGCGCATTAGAGAGGACTCCAGAACGAAGTCTGAATGTTGGAAAAAATGCTAAGGAAGTGGCTTTATCTGCAATAGTTTGTAGAAGTAGGTTGTTAAAGGGAATGAGAGCCATGTTAAATATCAAGCTAGATCGGAGACAAGCAAAGCTATGTTGTTTATTCGTGAAGAGATAAATATTTCGACGATTTGGATTGTTTCCCAGGGGCGTGGACGTGCCAGGGAAATGGAGAGACGAATTATCACAGGTATCGTGGTGCCTATGGACATATATGTCATGGATTATGTTATTGTTTCCCAACGATTTCCAAGTGCACTCATCGAGGCATAGTCGAATTCATTGCTGAAAATATCAATGAATGGAGGTTGTGAGTATAGGATCCATTGTGGAGGCCAAGTGGCCGTGGAGTTCGTGGTGGATAAAATTGAAGCCCATAACCAAATGCTAAGCCAATGAGGTGTATGGTTCATAAATTACAGAATTAAGGTTGCATGGGGTTCATGCCATGCAAGGAAGGAAAAATGCTATGAGATCTTTAGGAATGCGAGGACTAAAGATGCCAAAAATGCTTGAGATCGTAGTGTTTTCAATGTATTTCTATGGCATACATTGGATCATGTCTTTAAAGGGCTTCATCATGGAAGGAAACGAGGAAAAAAGGGGTTTGATAATTTAAGGAGAGAATGTGCATGAAGAGGCTCACAGATGGCAAGAGTGAGAGAGGATGTCTTAAAATAGAAAAAAAATAATATATATATATATTATAATGGAGTTAATTTTTTCATATAAATGGGCATACTGTTGTAAGACCTGGTAAGTCAAAGTTGACCAAGTTAAACAGTGATGGTTTTGGGGCACATGGTACTGTGCACCCATCGTTTTCTGCCTATGGTATTACATCTAACGGAGCCTATAAAAGGCTGGGAGGACTTCATTGTAATGCAAGGAGGTGAACGGTGAATGCTCACATGTGGCTAGGTTGGCCAAGGCTAGTGAAATCTCATTAGGGTGGGTTTTCCCCAGAGTTCAGTTTTTCCCGATTAAATATTTTGTGTTTATGTTTTATTGTTGTTGTTGATTGGGCTTATTAATTTCTCTCTCGGTAAATAAGTTAATTTCTTCGATAATTTTCCAGTTTAACTAACTTATCTCTAGCTCCTTTTAGCCTTCGCAGCCCCTTTTAGCCCTCACAACCCCTTTTGATGTTCTGGCGGTTGGCTTCCAAGTTATGGCATTTATTCTCTAATTGGAACATTAGATTCTTTTTGGTAAGGAACCTTTTAACTTCAAGGATTGTTTCTATCTTATCCGCGATCTCAAATTCTTCTAATTCATCATTAGTTTTTGAATTTAGTACCTTGATCAATGTGTTTTCTTCACCTGGCATTTGTCCCAAACTATCCTTTACCTTCGCAATGATCTCCCTTGATCGTTGTACTAGTTCCTTTTACTCAATTTTTTTTTTTTTTGGTAAGCTTAGGTGGTTCCTTCCATTTTCTATTAATAAAAGCCGGGCAAAAAGATATACAAAACTAGACCTCAACCTGCCCATAGGAAACCATGTATTTCAACCATCGAAGTTCAAAGTATGTCAACCAAAACATAAAAAGCCTTAACAATCTATACCATAATATCTAAGTCTGGAGATAACAACATATACAGTAAAAAGTGCTAGCCGCTAAAAAGAAAGTAAGACATTTGATCATTAAACCCTTAATCTTCCTCAGATTCCACTGGTGTTGGATCTTTGGCACTGGACCCTGGTAATTCAATTGTAACCTGCTGCATAGACTTGATTTCCTTCTCCAACCTTCCGAGCCTCACATACTGATGCAATTGACGAAGATTAATTATCTCAATAGTTCCTCTTACTCAAAAATTATCTCAATAGAAGGTTAGGTTTTTCTGATTTCTTCATTTATTTCAATCCATATAGTATCCTTAGCCTGTGCAATGGTTTGAGCCATAGGAGACTCATTCTCTAGTTATTTAATTCTCTGAGTCAAAATGTGACTTTTCTAAATCTCTGCAACATGTGTATTATAAATTTTTAATTTATGTTCTTGAAGGGTTTTCAATCGAGCTTTCAAATTTTCAATTTCCTTCCCTTTGATGGACATGTATTCCATGGCCTTGATCAATTATGTTGATGCATCTTTGGGTTGTACCCCTGTTTTGATGGTTTCTAATCTGGATGCTTCTGTTGTTTATGTACCTTCAATGGGAATTGTGCTTGCAATAGGAACTGTAGTAAGTGGAATAACTGCTAGTTGAGAGGATTATTATTTTTCCTTTAATAATTTCTCCATCTGAACTTCCATATGTTTAATTTGGAAATTTTGTTCAATGATGATCTTGAACATGTCTTCTTTATCTTGTTATAAGTGTCCAACTTCATTTTCATGTGGATCATCAGTGGATGGAATCTTGAGCTCCTTCCTCAATGTTGTAATGTCTGAATTCTTTATCTTAACAATTTCTTCTATATCCTTTACATATTTAGGATCATATATTAATTTTATCACTAAATCCTCTAATGATGTAATCTTTGTTTCTTTATGTAAAGAGGATATCTTTTCAAGATTTAATTGAGACTGGATGTCAGGGACTGAAGCTTGCAATTTTGAAGTTGTCATTTCCTTTCTGGTCAATGTTGAATACAAAATTTCACCTGTTTGTTTGTGCAGGTGTATTTGATCAATAGGACGAATTAGTTCAATGTCAAAGGAAAAGACAGACTTCTTATAGTCATCTGGATTTTTGGGAGCATGAACTAATTCCTGGAGGAATGCAATCTGCATTTTTCCTTTCTCTGTGTCAAAGGCAGAAAGAAGCCTATTCTATTTTCCTTCCTAATTTATTTGTATTTAGAAAATATGTTCGGTTCAGCTTGGTCATGAACCAACTCTATTGTTTGAGATGTGTCTATGGGTTCTTGAGAGACCAAGGAGGATGGGGATTCTTTAAAAATATCTTCGATTCTTGGAAAAATAGAAGTACAAGAATGTGTAAAAACTATAATGGACTGTGTATCATCTTCATGAAGGAAATTTGTTGTTGTATTGGTCTTCTACTTATTTTTGTAGATTAAGAAATATTTTTCTCCAATATCTGTGACTGAAGGAGAAATATCTTGCCTGTGCCTTTTATCATGTCTTTCTTTTGGTTTTGGAGTTTGTTCATCTTTTGTCGATATAACCTGCTCTTCTGCCTCCTGTAGGGTATTTTACTCCCACCACTCTTGATTCATATATTTATCTATTTCAGGCCTTGGAGTGTGAGTATAGGGAGTATTCTTCTTCTCTACTTTGACCTTTGAGATGATGCTAAAGGGGTCATATGACTAGGTGAAGCTGAGCTTGAAATTCATTTCTTTTAAAAGTGAATAATCTTCCATGCCTACTATCCTGGTGTTATAAATAAAAGGACCAACCTGTGTTTCAATTTTAAACTGATATTTCTTCTTTACTGCAAGAAAATGCAGATCATCCATATTGATCATCTGTCTAATATATTCTAATTAGAAACTCTTCATAGGAACATACTTAGGTAACCTATATGGAGGCATTTCACACCCATACACTCTGATTTTTGTGTAGTTTTGGTACAAGTACCAATCACCGATTCTAGTATGATCAATGAGATGTAGAAATCTCCTTATCTCTGGCCCTATTATTGGTTTAACATCACTATTCAATAGGCAGGAGGCTACTTACAAAAACTGGTCATCATAGTCACTATAGGTAAATTAATTGGTATTCTCCCTTACCAAGGAATTCCAATGAATAACAGAATGGGAATTTCCTTGCTCGTCCAATTTCTTTAATATACACTGAAAACAGTCTCCTTGGTGAAATAGAAATAAATACACTAAAATTGAAGCATATTTAAAATTACCTTCTGTGGAAATTTTCAAGAATTGTTCATGAATGGAATTGGCTAAGAACTCATTGTAGTTGAATATGATTTAGGGCTTTTCATCTTTTGAGAAAACTGACAGAAAACCCATGATGGCTTCATCAACCCACTGATTGGATTGATATCCTAGAAGCAAGAAACTATAAAGATGATCTATTTGGTCATTTCAGGGAACATGGAGGAGGGATATGGAGGAATTTTCTTAGGCAATTTTGCATCCTCGGGTAGGAAAATTTCAAAAATCTTGGCTCTATTAGGAAATATAAGGTTCTTATAAATATTCATGAGGGTTTCTTCAGAGAATTGTTATAGGTAGTCAATGTTTGGGTTTTCTAACATTAGATTAATTGGCTCAAAAAATTACAACATTTGATTAATTGACTGAGGGGTTATGGTGAAAAGAATGTCACCATTATGGGCTACAATGGATCTTTAGATAGTGATATATCTAGAATGGAACCATGCCACAAATTCAGAAAAGTGATAGGTTTGGAGAAAGATAAATTGGGGCAGGAAGGAGTCCCACAAAACCAATTCATCACTTTGGTCAATTAATTTTTTCTTTAACCAGTTGTGAAGTTCGTAAAGGTCGAATTCACAACTGGTTTCAAGGATTTTATACTTCTGATCTACCAAGGGTAGGTGGTCTAAATCAATAGCAAGAGGTAGCATAGGGTTTTCATCAGTTTTCTTAGCTTTTCCTTTAGGCGACATGATAAAAGTAAAATATTTGTATTGCTACAATTACCTAGGAATTTGGTCAACAAGAGGTTGGGTTCGATAATTTTTAGGTGGTGAAAAGTCATCTTGATGACTGGATGTTGGCGCAGGTTTTGGTTTTGCTGAGCTGGATCGTGGTTGCAGCTTCAACAGTTGTCTGGTTTGCTATGGTGAATTATTCTTCTTAACCGTCAGAACAATGAGCAGAAGGGGCCACCAGAAAAGGATAATGCTAATTTATACAATAAAATGGGCTACTGTTGGCATTTTGAACATTATCGGAGGGGATCTATTGGAAAAAATAATGGATGGGCCACGTGGTGGGTTTTGGTTGGGTAGGGAGCGTAACGATAAGGGGAGTGGGGTCGAGTGGAAAACATACATGGTAGTAGGCGAGTGGTGATGAGGAGATACTTGGCGAGTAATGAGATGGAGATGGGGTGAATGCTTAACAGCTAATTTTTTTGGCAGGAGCAGGATGGAGAGTATTTCAAAGGGGTGGTAGGGTGGTAAGTGGTTTTAGGAAAGGGGGGTGCGAAAGCGTGAATGTACGCCATGTATAGGGGAGCAGGAAAGGGTAAACCACCTTTTCATACCCCCTTCCTCCCCACCCCGCCTCCCCCCATAGTTAACCAACATATGGGTTGGGGGGCTCCAAAGTTGTTGGTCCATCGTTGGATCGGGTGGGCCAGATCTTCACCGTCAGATCTAGCTCATGCTTTATCACATAACGAAAAAAAATCCTTTCAACTCACTTTATTACATAAATTAATGCGCTTAAATGGTGTTATTAGTCTAATTAAATTTTTAACTTACCTCTAATGCTACACTTAGACTAGAAATCCTTATTTTTTTTATTTTTCTAAATGTATACATCATTTTTTTTAGTGGCATTTAGACTAGCTCACTTATTTGGGTGTTTTTCTTATTTTTATTTTATTCTTCGTTCACAAATGTATATTTTTTATCCCCATTTTCTTTATATTTTTCTTTTATTTTCTATTATTTTTTATTTTTATTTTTTTTTCTTGGAAATAATTTGAAAGATGAAATATGATTTACAGCATCTTTATACAAATCAACAAATATTTATCAATCTATCCTATAAAATATAGGACCCTAACAATGGCTCCAATGGGGATGACATCCTTCTTATGAGGTTCCAAGAACACCGTAGACTAATAGCCTGATCCATTGGGAATATGGTCTCTATTCTGCAGTTGAATTGATTCACTATTGTTATTATGAATATGGAAGCAACTCATCATAAACTTAGGGTCGTCTCTTTGGTCTTCAATTTGTGATGTTAGCCACCCACACTTGTAGTAGAAAAAATAAAATGATATTCACAATGACCTGAATGAAAACTTATCTATTCTTGAGAAAAATAGTGTTTGAGGATTCTTCCATTGACAAGTCCACTTGGTAGTTCTTCTCGTGTTAAATCCTTAAAAAATAATGCAGTATTTCCTCGGTAGGCTTCTATTTGGAAGGGTCCTTTCCATGGATTATCAAATTTACCATGCTTTCATTTTCCTTCATTCCTAAAATCCCACTTCAAAACAAGATAATTTAGTTTAAAATCATTTGTTTTGGTCCTTTTTTCATAGTTCTTCTTGATTTTGTCCTAAATTACTTCATTTTTGTTGTATACCTCCTCCCTAGATTGTTGCAACTGTATGGTTGGATTTATCCTTCTCTGTAAGTCATTTTCCTCTACTTGTGATTCTTGCAACAGTTTTAGCAAAGGTATTCCCAGGGAGGTAGGAAAAATTGTATCCACTCCATATACCAATTGGAAAGGAGACATTCCAATACATTTCTTTATGCTAATTTTATCAGCCAGTAGGGCATTAATCAAATTCTTATTCTAGGAATTTTTATTTTCCTGCAATAGTTTCTTTATGATATTGACTAAACTCTTATTAGAATACTCAGCTAACCCATTCCCTTGTGGCTAATAAGAAGTAGAGTGTCCTAATTTTATTTTTTATTTGTGAAAAAATGCAATCGTTCTCTTTTCTTTGAAAGCATCAACATTTTCAGTAATGATCTTATTTCGACCGCTGAATCTGGAAATAATATTACCTTATAAAAATTGAATGGTCACTGTGTTTGTAGCTTGTCTAGTTTGAATAGACTCAATCCACTTATTGAAGTAGTCAATGGCTGTAAAAATCCATTTATGTTGAGCTAAATAGCTTGGATCGATTTCTCCAATAAAATGAAGACCCCATTTTTGGAAAGGAACCTCAATTGAAATTGGTTTCAATGGAAAGGGAAATTTTTTTCTCATGCCTTCAAATATTTGGCGCTGGTGGGATGTGGTAACTTTCTTTTGAATATATGCAAACAAGGAAGGGCAGTAAAAACAAGACCTTAGGACTTTCTCAGTTGTGGTTTTCCAGTATAAATGTCCTCCACAGTCACCTTGATGGAATTCATGTATGAATTTGTCTACTTTATCCTGCAATAAACAATTTCTAAAAACACCTACAACATATTTCCAATACACATCGTGATCTAAAATTCAAAATTTCATAGATTTTAACTTGAGAAATCTATATTTTTTCTTAGTTAAACCAAGAGGAGCTTGTAAATTTTGTAATACAAAAATAATATATGCATACCATGGAGAGGTAGCAAATTCTTCTGATACCCATGGAGTTTCTTGCTCTTCCTGTTCATCAAGTTCAACTATAAGGTTTATGTATAGTGCATGAAAATTGGACTCGGCCATTAGTTTTTCCAATCCTTGACCTTTGATGAACTTAGTGGTTTTTATCTCAATGTCATATTCTATAATGATTGAAATCCATTTTCCTCTTTTCCCATCTGGATCTGTTTGTGTAAGGATTTATTTTACCACATTATTTGGGACAAATGCAATGACATGGGAATGTAGAATGTAAACTCGGAAATATTTGATTGCTTTCACTAAGTAAAAGTCTTGTTTTTCCATGATATTATATTTTAATGAGGCATCCCTCAAAGATTTTCTGAAGAAAGCAATAGGTAGTTCATATCCTTCATTTTTTTTCTGCAAAAAAACTGCAGCAATGGTGTGTTCAGATGCAAAAGAAAAAATCATGAAATCCTTTGTAAAGTCAGGGCTAATTAATACAAGAGCTCATGTCAATGCTTGTTTTACTTCATCAAATGACTATTTTTCTTCTAGGTTCCATTTTTCTTTAGTGTCTTTTCTCAACATATTAGTTATAGACCTTAGACGTTCAAATAAATTACGTATAAATCTCCTTAGGAAATTTATCCTACCAATGAAAGATTGCACTTATTTTTTGTTTCTTGGAGGATCAGTTTTCATAATTGCTTCAATTCTAGTGGGATCAAATTTAATACCATCTTTTGAGATTATATGGCCTAGCAATTTTCCTTCTTGTAAACCAAACAAAGATTTCTTTGGATTCAAAGATATGCCATATTTCCTACATCTTTCAAAAAAAAAATCCAAATGATGTAAATGATCCTCATCAACTTTGGAGAAAATAATTATGTCATCTAAATATATCACAATGAATATGTCTCTTTCATCTGCAAAAGCTATATCCATTTCTCTTTGGAAAGTGACCCGTGCATTCATCAATCAAAAAGGCATTTTCACATACATAAAAGTTCCCCAAGGTGTTGTAAAAGTTGTCTTATCTTGGTCATTAGGATGTACTAAAATATGGTTGTAACCAGAAAAACCATCCAGCAATGAAATCATGCTTGATCCAGCTACCCTTTGAAGTATATGATCCATCTTTGGTAAGGGGTAGTTTCCCTTGAGAGAGACTTTATTCAGGCTTCTAAAATTGACACACAACCTTATTTCACCAAAAAATTTCCTTACTGGTACCAGGTTTGACAACCATTTAGAAAATCTAAGTGGTGCTATAATGTTTGCATCAAACAATTTTTAAACCTCTTTCTCTATCAAAGGAAGTATAATAGGATTAACTCTTCTCGAATTTTATTCAAAAGTATTTTGATCCTCTTTGATGGGTATGGCATGTTGAAATATGGATTTGTCATAAACCTCTAAATCTTGATATCCCCATGTAAATACATATTTATATTGTTTAAACAAATCCATGTATCTTTGCTTTTCTTCAGGAGGTAATGATTTGGAGAGTTTAACAATATTAGGATCTTCTTCAGATCCTATATTGCAATTCTCTACTACAGATCCAGTTGGTTGAATTGAAGGTTTCTTTACTACATTATTAAAATCAAACAATTCTTTGAGTGGTACAAGACCCCTTGGAATTGTATTATTCTTTAATTGCAATATCTCATATTCCTCAAAGTTTTCATTAGTTTGATCGAAAATGTTTCCCTCTTCGTTTTATTCATTGTCTTGTCCTATATCAATGTTCATATTTTCAAAATCCTCTTTTAGTTGCAGGAAATTGTCAAGTTTTTTATCATTATCAAAAAATTGCCAGTATCTGATATTATCAGGAATATCAAGTCTATGTTTGACATCAATTTCTAATTATATGCTTGCTCTAAAATGCATTTTGCAAGTACTTGTAGAAGTAGCTAATGCATTAGCAAAAAAAAATTAATCTCTAGGAATTAATGATAGCTGGTATTCTGGAAAGCACTACAAAAAATATAAAACAAAATTTCTATAGGCTCTCATTCTAGGATGGTTAGCTTAATATTCACCTTTTAATTGTTTTATGATTAATTCAGAATCTCCATGAATTGAAATCTTCTTTTCTCCCATTTTTTTCAATTTTTTCAGTCCTAATAGCAAAGCTTCATACTCAGCTACCTTATTTGTGCATTCAAAATTCACTTTATAAGAGTACTTATTTGTTGTACCTGATTGTGTATTAGAGATCCATACTCTAATACAAGCTCCTTCTTTACTCACTGCCCCATAAAAATACGTGTTCCATAACTCATCCGGTTTTACTTGTTCTTGACTTTCCATTTGTTCCTTTTTAATGTCTTTCTCTTCTTATTTGATGTTTATAACCCGATCCTTTGTTTCCAAAAAAATATCATAGTGAAAAATGAAATAATCTATATCTGAATTCATAGAGTAAACGAGATGGTTGTTAGGTTTTTCATGGCTACTCACCATGTATTTCATTAAGGTTTCCCTATACAGTCTTCTTTGTTGTCCAAAAACAGAATTGTTTCATATGTCATGTTCAGTTGTAATGTACCCTCTAATTTTTCTTCCCATGATCTTGACAAGAGTGTTCCATAATTAGGAGGAATATTAGCCACAACAATGTCCATTACTAAACTTTTGGCTAGGATTTGAGTGAGAGTAACACAAAAATATATTATTAAACCCAAGAATTTCATTCTATTTGAATTAAAGGAGTAAGGATCTTTATAAGGTCTCTTTATATCTAAACCCAATTTTTCCATGATTTATTTTGGCATAAGATTGTGTGAGGCACCTAAATCTAACATGGCATTATGTAGAATAAAATCATGGATGTTTAGACTAATGTAAAATGGAGGAACATTGTCATCTTGTGGAATACCATCTACTTCGAGTCCGAACAGTAACTGGGGTTGATCATAAGTTATATTAACACTAACATATCCTTCCTCAATTGGTAGTGCCTTTACAACCTGACTTCTATAGACATCATTTTTCACTAATTCAAGCAATGGAACCATGATTTTTATTTTTGAAAGCTCATCTTCAATGTTAAAAGAGGTTTGAGACCTTTCCACTTCCTTAATACTTACCTCTTGTTTTTTAGGAGTTTCTTTCTAACGGGTTTCTTTCTCATTGACTTCCTTTTTTTGACTAGTAGAAGGTGTATTAGTGGATGACTTTTTGGGAGGATTTTATGTTGTCTTTTTTCTTCTTAGGTTGTATTGTTTATGTGCTTCCATAACAGAATTTTGATATCCTTTTTGATAATCTCGTGAATTTGCATGAATATCTTTTGGTAATGAAGATTGGAACAGGTCTTGTTCCTCAATTGTTATAAAAACAAGGTCTATTTCACCTTCTCAAAAAATATTTATTTGATCTTCTTCTAGTTCTTGCATAGTTTCTGATTCTTATTCAACAAAATTTTCTTGGAAAGAGAGTCTGATTTGCTGATCAACTTGACCTCTTTGTTCTCTTTGTTTAATTTGAGGTTTTGGTCTTCTAAAATTTGGATTTCGAATTTGAGGTCCCCCTTGAGGTTCCCTAAAAGGTGTGATTCTCTGCCATAATCATTATCTCCATCATTTTTTCCATAGTTTTAACTAGACTATCTATTTTTAAGTCTGATGAGGAAGAAGGTTCTTGTTTGATAGTGACCCTTCTTTCAGTTATTATCTTAGTTATTTTGGGTAATAAATTACCCTACACACTAACAACATTACTTTTCATTTCTACAAGTGTGGTTGGGTTTATTTCTCTCAATTGATAAGCCATATCAATATCAAATCCTTCTGGAAAACGGATTAGGGCCAATCCAGGTGGGGATTATTATTGCAGTTGGGATAGAGTTGTAAAAATTGTTAAATCTAGCGCAGTAATCCTAGATAGTTTCATTTGAGTCCCTTCTTAAACCTTCATATTCTGTAAGAATTTGAAGGGGGTTCTTCTTAACTTCCCATCTAGTAAGAAAAATTTGATGGAACTGTTTCAAATCTGTAATAATTCTAGTTGGTAATGTTATATACCATTTCTTTACTATTAAAATTTGTGCAAAAAACCTCATTTTCACATCATCATATAATACTTCTTCTAGATCAGAGGGAATTCATTTATCCTATCGATGTGTTGTTGCACTATTATAGGACCTAAACAATAAAATTGTGGTATTCTCTATGCATAGTTTTGTGTCATGTCATGTAATGGGGCTTGTAATGCTAAAGAAACTTATCATCCTTCCACGACTGGAATATGAATCGTGGATGATGTTACAATAGTGGTTTATGAATAAGGTGGAGGGGTTGTAGAAGAAGATGGTAATGTTTTAGTATGTACAATTGGTATGTCAGGAATAAGTGTTGAAGTTGAAAGAGGGGTGGATAAAAATGGAGTGGTAGATAATGATGGAATAAATGTAGGAATTGGCAATGAAGAAGGGGTAACAATAGAAGAGTGTTGATCAACACCTTCAATTGTCCTATTTAATATTCTAACTAGATATTCAAGTTTTTCAAACTGATAGATACAATATCTTTATCAGATTGTGAAACATGTGTCTTTTTAATTTTACGAAAAGGTTTCAATTGAGATTCATCCAAAACAGTTTTAGGTGTAAAACTATGTGATTTAGATCTAAAAATACTATTCTCAAACTACAATTCAAAATCAATATCTTCAATTGTTACAAGACTTTATAGCAAAGAATTTGTTCTTGATAAGGAGTTACTACTAGCTTGACTTTCTATGGGATTATTTTTGATGGCTACTGAAGTGGATTCTTTTGTTGTTGATGTACTTGCAATGGGAATTGTGCCTGCAATAGGAACTGTTATATGTGGAATAACTGCCAGCTGAGATGATTGTTATTTTTCCTTTAACAATTTCTCTATCTCAACTTCCATCTGTTTAGTTTGGAAATTTTGTTCAATGATGATATTGAACATGTATTATTTATCTTGTTCTAAGTGTACAACTTCTTTTTCCTATGGATCCTCAATGGATGGAAGCTTGAGCTGCTCCCTCAATGTTGCAATATTTGCATTATTTCTCTTAATAATTTCTTCTACAACCTTTACATCTTTAGGATCATATCCTAATTTTATCATTAAATCCTCCAATGATTTAATCTTTGTGTCTTTAGCTAAAGAGGATATCTTTTCAAGCTTTAACTGAGACTCGATGTTAGTGACTTAAGATTTCAATTTTGAAGCTATCATTGCCTTGCTGGTCAATGTTGAATACATCATTTCACCTATTTGTTTGTGCAGGTCCATTTTACCAATAGGATGAATTTTATCATTGTCAAAGGAAAAGATAAACTTCTTATAGTCATCTGCATTTTTGGGAGAAGGAATTGATGCTTGGAGGAATGCAATATCCATTTATCCTTTCTCCATGTTAGAGGAAGAAAGAAGCCTATTCAGTGAAGTTTTTATTTGTTTCCAAAACTCAGTATAAGTGGTATCCTTGAGCATCTCGTTTTTCTTCTTAATTTTTTTTTTTTTAACAAATATGTTTGGCTCAGCCTTGTCATGAACTAACTCTGTTGTTTGAGATGTGTCTAGAGGCTTTTAAGAGACTGAGGAGGATGGAGATTCTTTAAAAATATCTTTGGTTCTTGGAAAAATAGAAGTACAATAACCTGTCAAAAATATAGTGTATTGTGTATCATCTTCACATAGGAATTTTTTTTGTATTGGTATTATACTTGTTTTGTAGATTAATAAATGTTTTGCTCCAATCTCTGTGACATAAGGAGAAATATCTTGTTTGAGACTTTTATCATGTCTTTATTTTGGTTATGGAATTTGTGCAATTATTGTAGATATAGCCTGATCTGCTGCCTCTTGTAGGGTATTTTCCTCCCACTGCTCTTGATTCATAAATTTCTCTATTTCAGTCCTTGGAGTGTGAGTATAGGGAGTAGTCGTCTTCTCTACTCTGAGCCTTGAGATGATACCAAAGGGGTCATATGACCAGGTGAAGCTGAGTTTGAAATTCATTTGTTTTAAAAGTGAATCAGTTTCCTTGCCTGTTACCCTAGTGTTACAATTAAAAGGACCAACCTATGTTTTAATTTTAAACTGAGATTTCTTCTTTGCTGCAACAAAATGAAAAGCATCCATATTGGTCATCTGTCTGATATATTCGAATGATAAAATCCTCATAGGAACATACATAGGTAACCTGTATGGAGGCAATTCACACCCATACACTCTGATTTCTGTGTAGTTTTGGTACAAGTACCAAACACCTATTTTAGTCTGCTCACTGAGATGCAAAAATATCCTTATCTCTGTCCTTATTATTGGTTCAACGCCATTTTTCAATAGGCAGGAAGCTACATACAAAAACTGGTTAACATATTCATTGTAGGAAAATTCATTGGTATGCTCCATTACCAAGGAAGTCCAATGAATAACATATTAAGATTTCCTTGCTCATCCAATTTCTATAATGTACACTAAAAACATTCTTCCTGGTGAAATATAAATAAATACACTAAAATTGAAGCATATTTAAAACTACTTTCTGTGGAAATTTTCAAAAAATGTTCATGAATGACATTAGATAAGAACTCACTGTAGTTGAAGATGATTGAGGGATTTTCATCTTTTGAGAAAACTGACAGAAAACCCATGATCGCTTCATCAACCCACTGATCAAATTGATAGCCCAGTAAGCAAGAAACTATAAAGATGATCTATTTGGTCATTTCAGGGAACATGGAGGACTTTTCTTAGGTAATTGGGAATCCTCTGGTAGGAAAATCTCAAAACAATTGGCTCTATTAGGAAAGGTAAGGTTCTTATAAATATCCACGAGGGATTCTTCAGAGAATGTTTTTACGGAGCCAATGTTTGGGTTTTATAAAATTAAATTAATTGACTCAGGAAATTGTAGAATTTGATTAATTGACTGAGGGGTTATGGTGAAAATAATGCCACTATTCTGGGATACAATGGCTCTTTGGCTAGGGATATAACTGGAATGGAACCATGTTACAAATTCAAGAATGCGATGGGTTTGGGGAAAGATAAATTGGGGCAGGAAGGAGTCCCACAAACCTAATTCATCACTCTGCTCAATGAAATTTTTCTTTAACCTGTTGTGAGGTTCTTAAAGGTCAAATTCACAACTGGTTTCAAGTATTTCATACTCTTGATCTACTAGGCAAAGGTGGTCTAAATCAATAGCAAGAGGCAACATAGGATTTTCATGAGTTTTCTTCACTTTTCCTTTATAGGATTTTCCTTTATAGACCATGATAAAAGGAAAATATTAGGATTGATGCAATTACCCAGGAATTTGGTCAATTGGAGGTTAGGCTCAATAATTTACAGGTGGTGAAATGTGATCTGTATGACTGGATGTTTATGCAGGTTATGGTTTTGTTGAGCTCGGTCATGGTGGGAGGTTCAACAGTTTTCTGGTTTGTTGTGGCAAATTAGTCTTCTTAACAGTAAGAGTAGTGAGCGGAAGGGGCCACCAAAAAAGGATAATGCCAATTTATACAGGAAAATGGGTTACTATTTCCGTTTTGAATGTTATCAGAGGGAATCTGTTGGATAAAATAACGGATAGGCCACGTGGCAAGATTTGGTTGGGTAGGGAGTGTAACGGTAAGGGGAGAGGGGTCGATCAAAACACATACATGGCAGTAGGAGAGTGGTGGTGAAGAAATATGTGGCAAGTAATGGGATGGAGCGGGGGTGAATTCTCAATGGCTAATTCTTTTGGCAGGAACAGGATGGAGGGGATTTCGGGGGGGTAGGTGGTATGGTTTGTTACAAGGTGAAAGAGTTAATGGACGCCACATATATGGGAATGGGAAAGGGTAAACCACATTTTCGGACCCCCCCCCCACCCGCCCACGTTGTTAATTGTTAGATGGGCTGGGGGGCTCTGAAGCTGTTGGTCCGTCATTGGATCAGGTGGGTCAGATCTTCGCCATCAGATCTAGCTCATACTTTATCACATAATAACAAAATTTCATTTCAAATCACTTTATTACATAAATCAATCATGCTTAAATGGGGCGATTAGCCTAATTAAAATTTTTAACTTATCTCTATTTGCTGCACTTAGACTAGAAAGACTTATTTTTTTAATTTTCTAAATTTATACATAATTTTTTATTTGCTTGAGTGGAATCTAGATTAGCTCACTTATTTAGGGTTTTTCTTCATTTCTTCATATTTTTATTTTATTCTTTTCATTCACAGATGTATATTTTTTATCCCCTCTTTCTTTCTAATTTTCTTTTATTTTTCTATTTTTCTATTTTTCTTTTTTGCTTGGAAATAATTTGAAAGATGAAATATTATTAACAACATCTTTATACAGATCAACTGATATTTATCAATTTATCCTATAAAATATAGGACCCTAATAGGTCAGAAGTTCTAGGTCATTTCATTCACCAACTTCATTTGGAGGGTAGATTTCTAGTTGAGGCACAACAAGTCTATAGTTGATTCAAGCCACTAGTCGAGTCAGAATTGTTTCTATAGTAAACATTTAATCCAAGCTTAACAGTTTCAATGATAATGTAAATGTGAGTGATGCCAAGTTTGTCAAATAAACTCTAGTCAAGGTTTGAAATAGTCACACATACGAAAAAAATAAAATATATCCCAATCTCTAAACAAAAACACACGCCAAATATATGCCGAAGAGATTAGACTATGGCAAGAAATTGACCCATTCTTCATACCCATAATAGTGAGAGATTGTGCCTCATAAGAAAGTAGTGGAACAATGTCAATGAATTAGGGAATCAAGTGTGAAAACCCTAGTTAATGACTAGTCAATCCACAAGTGCGAACAAAAAGACAATAATAAGGACATATAAGACTAAGATATAAGGGAATTTGACTAGAAATGGGGATTAAACATGTTGATGAAACTATTTTTCACTACAACTCGTAATTAAGTGCACAACGGGTCATGGGAAATCACTTTATGATAATAACAACATATAATGGTTCTAATTATATAAAAAAGGTGTTTAGGGATAAAAACTCTAGCCAAAACAACATATACCCAAAATTTGTTTGTGAAAAATTTGAATCAAAATTACTCTATAGTCACATTTTTAATTAAATATTTATATCCATTCCTAAAATGTTCAAGAAATAATTATTATTATGAAATAAAATCTCAACATAATAACATACCTCTATAATGAAGTAACTTACAATATTATATAAATAATAATTACAATCCAAAAACATCTTTAAAAATGTAACAACAAAATAATAACAAAAATAAATAAATAAAACAATAAAATACATCCATTATTTACAAAAATAAATACCTAAAATAAAAATAAATAAAAATATGTCCCTACCAAGAGAAGATTGTTATCATAAATTAAACTTACCTATTTTTAAAATATTTAATAATGGTATTAAACTAAACATCTCTATTTAATAATATTTAATTTTATTAAACTAAAAATTTTTATTTAATAATATTTTTTTCTATTATGATTTTTAATATTAAAAATAATTGTTATAAATAAAATTTAATATTAAAAATAATTATTATAAATAATTAATATTAAAAATAATTGTTATAAATAAAATTTAATATTAAAAATAATACTTTGTGTTTGAATTTGTCTCAATCTTTCTCAACAAAATGATTATTTAAAATATTTAATAATTTTATCAAGTTAAATATCTCTATTTGTTTTAACAAAATAATTAATTCAAATATTTAATAATTTTATTAAATTAAGTATATTTTAAGTAGACTTAATCGTTAAGAACATGTGTTTCTTCTTAAAAAATCATAAGTTAAAAATCAAAAAATAAAATCATATATTCCTTAGTAAACTTTAGCAATTAAATCTTTTTGTAAAAATCTACAAACAAACATAATTATTATTAATTCTCATCTTTTATTATTATTAATTATATTCCTACAACATATTAATTAGTTTTATTATTTTTTAACCAGCCATTAAAATTTCTAATAATATTTAATAACCAAAGAAATTAGAAAAACAATATAAAATAACTTCACTCTCAAATTTCAACATCCATACCATCATTATTTTAATAATTTCACTCACAAATTTCAGCATCCATACCCTCATTGGTATAACATGTGACATTGGTATAACATGTGAAATTGTTTAAAGCCATGACCAATGAAGATGCACGGAAAAAGTTTAGCAACATTCATTAAAGTAATTGTGAGCACTTTCCACTTTATTGTAAAAGGTGATTGGATAGTTTAAATGACCCGTCGAAAGCTAAGAGTGAAAGGCCTACAGACTTCCAAAGGAATCTTTTAATCAAAAATGGGAAAAGGGTACCAAATATATCCTTAAGGGTGCCAAATGGGAGAGGGTACCGAATATAAAGAAAATAAAATGTTTATGTTGTGATACAACATATCACACTATAAGAGTAAAATATCGGTATGATAGAAGACTAACATCATACAATATATAAGTAGGATATTGATATCACATAACCCTAACACACTATATATCATAATTGATGAGGTGATCTTAGGATTTGATAATCTATTTCATTTATTTAGATTTCAAAGAAGGGATGGTGATGGAAAAGAGAGGATATTGGTTGTTCTATGGACAAAAAAATGTATAAATAAAACGTGTAAGAAAAAACGTAATTAAATATAGGCATTTATCCATTAATTAAGTAGCCAAATTATTGTCTAAATCATAATCTAAGTTGACTAGAGAACAAGACATCACAATTTATTCATTCAACTAGTTATACAAGGATACATCAATATAATCCATTTTTTTCAATCTAATAATATATTTCAAGCATCAAATAGGAAAAACTACTAAGATATGAAATAATGCTCCACTAAATCACCCAATTACTCAATCGAATATAGTTTAGCTAGGTCTAGTCGAATCCTAATTTAGTTGAATTTCTCTCATTGAAAACATAGTTGACCCATTGACAAACTCGATGACTACTTAGTCAACTTAATAAGAGGCCATAAATTGGTTTTACATATTAGAAACTTCAATTCCCCCTTCAGTCTGCATAAAAAAATTGAGGGATCAATACACCAAAAAGAAAGTACCATCCATAATTCGATTGAAACTCCAATTGACATACAACCTAGTTGAAAATCTAGTCAACTATCATTTTTTGTTAAATCTTAGTTGACCACTATAGATGAATCAATAGAAATAAAGAGTAATGTCATGTTAATGTATAGTTGATGATACATAATGATATGAATACCTCAAGTATTTGTTTGAATGTTTCCATGACCATTCGCTAATCGAACGAAATTCTATCCTAATATTTAGCACTAATTGATGGTTCTATCTTTCATGTATTCTCTACAAATATGTGAAAGAATAACTACCACATTCCAAGGATTATGATTACTGGATAAATTTCCTTGACTCATATGAGGGTGATGATATGGCATAGATCTTTTTGTTCAATTTTAAAAAAAATGAAATATCATATTTTTATTCATTCATATCATTAGAAAAACCTTGGATATTTATAAATTATACAACAATATGTATTCCAATGGATTCAATCTGATCGTGCAATATACTTGAGAAAGATATTGAATCCTTCTACAATTAATTATGCGGAAATTAAACACGATCACACAATCACACCAAGAGAAAGAAGAAAATCAATCCATGACACAAATATTTTTCCTGGGGAAATCTTGCTGCTCAAAACCCCTCTATCTCTATTGTATAATGAACCAAGGAATCATGAAACAATACAATGCACTCTTCTCACAAGAGTCTGTTGCACTATCCTGACTGTATCACTCTGATCCAAAAAAAATTGGTCCAACACTTAGCAAATTATCAGCCTGTCTTTAGCCTGCCTTGCTCACACAATTCATGTGGAATGCAATCCCTATTATTTAGGAATTTTAGCATTCCTTGATTGAGCAAACATCATGGGAAATCCTATGGTGTTTTAACTACATCTAGGCAGTTTGCTAAAAAATACAACTGATAGTTAACTTCCCTTCAACCTTTGTCTCAACTGGGTCTTCATCAGAACTCACATGCATGCAGCTATTAAGAGTAAATAATCAGTCACTTCACAGATCACTGCATGTGAATTAAATATGATTTAATTCACTTTACCTCTCACTAGTTCAACAATCAGTTACAACTAGTTAAACTGATTTTAACTCACTTAATTGAGTTAATTGATTTCTCATGCATTAAACTAATACACTAACTGCAACTTGGACTCTAAAACAAATAGAATCACTCTACATGCCTCACCAACCACCCTCAACTCGAATTTCATGAGCTAACTGATTCTATCACACTCAGTTAACTATTACAAATGTTTATGAGATAAGATTACAATTTATTGTCCAATTTAATCAGGGAAAATTAAATTTGACACATTTCCAATTTATTTAATAAATTTTCTTGCACACTAATGTATCCATAGGACCCGTCACTGTGTGACCTATGATCCCACACTAGTGTGTGTGCTTTCATCTTGTTTCTAGATGCCAATTTCATTGTTTCTTGTTGCAAATTTCAACACTCCCTCTCAACAAGAAAGGGTTCAATCTGTCACGATCCAGTGCCTTTGGAAAGTTATGCATGCAACACTTTTCTAGTGTTGCTCGCACATGCAACAATTCTCTAGTATTGTTCACACATGCAACTCTTGCATGCAACACTTCTCTAGTGTTGTTCACACATGAAACTCTTGCATGTAAAACTTTTGAGACTGAATAGCCTCCAAACAACTGAATCAGTATAATGCACCTATCATCAGAGTCTTCTGACTGCTATTAGCTACAGCACATGTCTACTGGACTCTCTGCACTACTGACATATGCATCCATGCACTCTGTACTACTACCAACTCTGATCTTTGCCCTAGTATCTGACAGATGTCACTTTGATTTCTATCTTCCTAACATATGACTGCATCAATCTAACCAATCCTTCCTGCTACTATTGTACTGTGGGCTCCTCGTAGCTAGGTTCGATCCATGAGACACACCATATCAATGAATCCTACCCAAATTTCTTCTTGGGATTAATTTTGCACGTCGCCCCACCTCAAACCTGGAGGTATAGTTACATGTACTCCCTCTGCCTTTCTGGCTCAAAATTCCCCCCTCCTAGAGGTATCTTCTTGATTAGACTCTTCCACTCGATCTCTTCTCTGCTTCTCCAATTGTGGCTTCTCCACAACCTTCTTAGACTGATTCTGAGGCTACATGTTGAGATATAATTTCTCCCTCTCAACCACCAAGTCATTAACCACTTTTTTGCTCCTCAAATCCTTGCATGCATCCTCAACCTCTAGAACATATAGGTTCTTGACGCTTACACCGATCTGCTTCACTTGTCCCGTGGCTATGTGTTTAAGGAAAAAATTTCCTTTTCTAAACATTACTTCATAACCACGTTCTTCCAATACCGCTACGGAGACAAGATTCTTCCTTAGGCCTAGAACACGCAAAACATCTGCTAATCTGAGATGGGAGCCACTCTCCCTCTGAAAGGTAATTGTACCTATGCTGGTTGCAATATACCTCTAGTCATCTCCAAATTCTATGCTCTGCTAGAGGTCCTTCTTCTCCAAGTCACTGAAGAGATCTCTATCCCCCTTCATATGGAATGAGGCACCCTTATCTAGATACCACATGCATCCCATTACAGTGTTGGCCATGCATGCAATGAGAGTAAAATCAAGCTCAAACTGTAAAGCCAACGCTTCACGTCCTGCAACTGTAGACTCCTTATTGCTTGCCTTCTTCTGTGGAAAATTTGTAGCATATTGCCCATGTTCGTGACAGTGAAAACATCTGATCTTGGACAAGTCTTTCTTGCCCACTTCGCCTTTGGATTTCTTTCCCTTGGCCTTCTTTGCCTTACTGGCCAAGGCACAATATTCCTCGTCATTAGTCTTGGATGATGATCCATCCCTGGTATTTTGTTTGAATTATTCTTGTACCAAATCCGACCAAAGTCGCTCCTAATATGGTAACTTCTCCCTCCCATTGACAGAGTCTTGATAACTATGCCAGCTCTTGGGAAGGCCTAGAAGTGCTAGGCTCACCAAGTCATCATCTCCTATGGTCACACCAACACTTCCAAGCTCATCTCGACATTGAGTGAACTTAGCCAAGTATTTTGGTACCGTCTCACCCTCATCGTTCTTGATTTTCCTGAGCTTGTCCTTCAACGCTAACTTCCTTTCTTCACTGCTATTCTGAAACATATCTATGAAGGTCTTCCACATTGCATTTGGAGTCTCCTTTCCATGGAGACTCGAGACAATGTGATCTCGAACTCCCTCTAATAAGATCCTCCTCGCCATTGCAACCTTCTTTTTCCAAGCATCAAGAAGATCAACGTCTGCTACTGCGGGCTTGGTAATATCATTATCAATGAATTATTTCAACCCATTATCCTCCAGAACTTCCACCATTCTATCTTTAAATGTGATATAATTAGAACTGCCCTTGAGTGCATATTCCAATTTTAATCCACCAAAAGCCATCTTGATCCGCTTGTCGCACCAACGAAATTATCTGCAAGTTTGAATACTGTTCAACACAAACTCAATTTCTTCTCCACTATTGTGATTTATGGCGCTCTGATACCATGTAGAAATTATACAAACAATATGTATTCCAATGGATTCAATCTGATCATGAAACATACTAGAGCAAGATATTGAATCCTTCTACAATTAACTCTACAGAAATTAAACGTGATCGCACAATCACACCAAGTAAGAGAAAGAAGAAAATCAATCCAAAACACAAATATTTTTCCTGGGGAAATATTTCTGCTCAAAAACCCTCTATCTCTATTGTATAATGAACCAAGGAATCATGAAACAATACAATTCACTCTTCTCACAAGAGTCTGTTGCACTATCCTGACTTTCTCACACTGATCCATCCAAAATTGGTCCAACACTTAGCCAATTCTCAGCCTGCCTTGCTCACGCAATTCATGTGGAATGCAATCCATATTCTTTAGGAATTTCAGCCTTTCTTGACTGTGCAAACATCATGGGAAATCCTATGGTGTTTTAACAGCATTTGGGCAGTTTTCTAAAAAATAAAACTAATAGTTAACTTCACTTTAACCTTTGTCTCAACTCAATCTTCATTAGAACTGACATGCATGCAGTTATTAATAGTAAATCATCAGTCACTTGACAGATCACTGCATGTGAATTAAATCTGATTTAATTCACTTGACCTCTCACTAGTGCAACAATCAGTTACAACTAGTTAAACTGATTTTAACTCACTTAATTGAGTTAACTGATTTCTCATGCATTAAACTAATACACTAATCGCAACTTGACTCTAAAACAAATAGAATCACTCTACATGCCTCACCAACCACCCTCAACTCGAATTTCATGAGCTAACTGAGTCTATCACACTCAGTTAACTATTACAAGTGTTTATGAGATAAGATTACAATTTATTGTCCAATTTAATTAAGGGAAAATTAAATTAGACACATTTCCAATTTATTTAATAAGTTGCCTTGCTCACTAATGTATCGCTAGGACCCATCACTGTGTGACCTGTGATCCCACACTAGTGTGTATGATGTCATGTTGTTTCTGGATGCCAATTTCACTATTTCTTGTTGCAAATTTCAACAGATATCAACAATAATGTCGTCTTCTATGAAATTTTAAAATTTAGGCATGGTAGGAACACACATCTCATAAATATTCTTGACACAATCAATAAGGGGTTTCTCTTCCAACATCCCAATTTTAACTCCACCTACAAAAAATACCACCTTTTTGGAATTAAAATAATTGGATGTAGGCAATGAGTAAACAAAAAAAACATTATATCCAAGATTGGTTCTAGATATTTGTCTCTTAGGGGAAATTGAGTAGAAATGCCTTATCCATTCCTCCTAGGTTTTCCTTTCTTATATCCAAATTTTATCAACATTCAGGATCCAATACCTATAGATTGGTTTTCAAAGTCAAGAGAAACATCATTAATACTTAATAAATATTTATATGACATAGAAACATAAACAACAATTGTCTTAAAAACAACATGACATCAAGCGAGGTTATCAATAGGTGAGCTTGGCATCTAAGATGTTGTTTTCTAAACATTTTGTAGTTGATGAATTTCTTCTTCAAGGTTTTCTCTACAAACTAGATATCCTTGAGTAACCTCATTCTTATTAGTTAGCTATAATACAAGGATTCATAATCTTCCTTCAAAGCTTAATACAAATCAGATAATTTTTTGTTATCTTCTTGAAGAGGATAACTTCTTGATGAAGCTCAATGACACATGCCTACAAGTGGGAAACCTCATTAATTAGCTAGGAATTGGTCTCTTCTAGCTTGTGAATTTTCTCCTTTAATATTTTGGTATATTCATGATGAAGAGCCTTAATATGTCTCTAGATCATTAATAAAGTTATACTTGTTCTCAAATTCAGTTGCAATATTATGAAAAAAGGTTTCCATTTTTCTCTCAAAGATAGCAACCTTCATGGATTTATTAGTGATAACAATATGGAATAAGGTAGCTTCATTATGCATCTAATTCTTTAATCCTATATTAAAAAAATACTATAGGGAATTGAATTTGTTAAGGAGTTTATTAACAACCTTATTCTCACTGAGTTCTTCCAGTATCTTACCCATTCTAATAATTTGGTCACAACAAATAAACAGAAAAGCATTGAAAGGCATAAAGAGATTATCCAATACTAAACTGGCCAAATCATGTTGATTCAAGGACTTGTTAAAAAGGTTTATATATATCCACGTCGATTCAAATTGAGATACCAAAATGTGGGTTGACCATAAAGTGCAAGGCAATAGTGAAGTAATGCACAATCAAAAGGAGAGGTTCCATGACTCATTCAATCCATGATGGGAAAAAAGGTTATAATTTAATTTCTAAATTGTATTTGTTGGAAACCTAATCCTCTGTTGGTAGGTGTAGAAGGAAAATAGAATTAAGAAGTCCAAGAGACCTTGGAAGATGAATCCAAGGGTCACAATAATGTACTATAAATGCATCATTTATGAATAATAAATGAAACTCACACTTATCTTTTCCATTGTTGTCTATTCTTTCCTATTTGTGTGTGTTCACCATAGCTAATTTTAACATGGTATCAGAGCCATGATGAGTGGAATTTTTCCATTTCATTCGCAGGTGGGTGCAAGCAAGGAGTGAGAAACATATGCCTGCTAGCAAGAAGTTCATCAATATCAATGTTGGTCTTCTGATTCCACCTCACGCCTTCCCCCCGAAGAAAATTTCTCAAGAGAGGACGGAGGATATTCTTCACAACAAGACGAAGCCAAAGAAGAAGAATAATACTAGAGATCAAACCCTGGGATCGTGCATCCAGCTTCGATGTACGGCCATATAGAATTTTCTTCTCGACTAGACCATTGGCTCGGAGAGGAGCATCGGGGAAACTTTCGGTGACATTCATGACATGAGCAAGGCTCTCAGAATGTTGGTGAAGCATCATAGGGTTAAGCGTTTCAAATGTGGAGGGAAATCCAATCTGGTTTTGTATATGCTGCTTATTCCCCCTCATATGAGCGAGCTCGAAAGGCTAGAGGAGGTAAATTTCGTGGGAATGATATGATTCAGTCATGAGGAACTCGGAATTGCCTTCAGGAATTTTCATCATCAGCTATAAGTTTTAACGATTAAAGATTGTTGCGGGGAATATCATAAATTGTTAAACTTCCTGATATATTTTTGTAAAGTTTATGAAGAAATCTGTTGGGACACCTGTGGGATGTTAATAAATATTTCAAGGGTTTCCTCGTTTGAGAACTACTATTCTATTTTCACCTGTGTAAAGAATCGTTGTATTTTTCGATTCCTACGAAAAGCTATTTTTGATAATTGTATTGGTTAGTGGACGCTTTGGGAATACAACCTGTTTTAACCTTAAAAAAAAATAGTTCAACTTCATCCAAGGAGGAGAAGAAGAGATTAAGAGATTTATCTTGTTTTATTTTCTAGGGAAGAGAGGTATTTTGCGAGTATTTTCACAAGGTTCAAAATAATATACAAGAACACTTTCATTTTTATTAAGATTGTTGTGAGAAATTTTGTTCATAGAGAAGTCTTATTTTATAGATAAAATGACAAGAATTACTGAGGTAATATATTTCCTTAAAACTCTAATACATTCCACTGATTATGATATAGTGAAAATAAGAAATAATTGTTTATATGATATTATAACTTGTTTACATGATGCACTCGACAAGATTGAATTTTTGCAGCTTGAGTCAGAGCTACAACAAGAGGAGATATAGCAAAAGAGTTGTCATTTTGAACTTGTTCGTGTTCATAACATGGAGACAAACTCCCATAAGCAACAAGATATTGGTCAGATCACTGAGCCTAGTACAAGAGAATATTTGTATGTAGATGTAGAAGCTCGCGCTTCACCTCCGAAGCCCATCATCGGACGTTGGGTAGAGCTTGTCCATACCAATCAAATAAGTGGTCTTGGATATGAAAAGGAGTTTTCCTTTCATATTCTGGACTACTCCAAGCCCATCAAATTTCAGAGTGTCGTATTTCTTCATGATAGCTCACCTTCAGTTGTTCTAGACTTTGCTCCTTGTCCACAGAAGCAACAACAGATTGTAAAATTCCAACACTGTGATCAATTTGGCCATATGAAAGATCATTGTTTTGATCTTCACCCATGCAAGCATTGTGTTTGGCACACTCATTCTTCACACATATGCTTCAAAAACAAGCCTCATGCAAGAACACAGATTCTTCTTGGATGGATCGCTTCTTGGAAATGGGCATCAACCGCCAAGAATATGTTTAATTCATATGTCAGAACTTGTTCTAGAGTATTAAACAATATTGCAGTTGATTTTTCACCATCATATCACTTTATATCTGACAGGGGGGGAAATGGTGGTCATATACAAGCTTCAAAGCCACTTAAAGCAAGCCTGAGCCACAACCTGTCATTCTAGATTCAGAGTTGTAGCTTGAGACACAAAAATTCAAGCGAGCCTGAGCCACAACCTGTCATTCCAGATTCATGGTTGTATCTTGTTATGGCCTAAATCTACCTCAGGCTTAGGAAGGCAGATTCTAGGGTAACATCAAACCACGCTTAACCTGGTAGCTAGCCCTACCAGATCAGGAGAGGGCTCTCTCCTGGTCAATCTCAGTAAAAATAATCAGTGAGGCTTGAGATGACTTGAATAAAAGCTGATTTTAGGCTAGGTATATATGTAAGAAAGTTTGATTTTATTTTTAGGGTGTTTTTTGGATCAAAGGGAAAGGCAGATTTTGGGTCTGGGGAATGAGGCCTAGTTTTTGCAGAGATCTGAATGGGGCAAGGTAGGCAATTATTTTGACACTTCAATTTTTAATGAGATGGATAGCTCAGACTGGGAGGAGTTGAAGAGGGCAAGAGACTTTCAGGAATCCTCTTCAAACGGTTGAAAACATAAAAAATTAAACAAACTCTAGGTAGAGCACTGCAAATCTAATGAATTCCACCTTTATCCTTGTTTGTTTAACTTAAGAAGAAATAAGAGGGAAGATGATACACATAAAGCACCAGTAAACTTACATTAACAGAGAGAAACACATCATCAAAACAAAGAGCCACATGAATCTCAAGGACTGCTACAAACCCTGGTCTATTCCTTTGCCAAACTGCAGAGATGAATGTACAATGATGCTCAAAGCAATCCCAAGTGTCGAACCCTGAAAATGACTGAGAAACTACAAGATATAGATAAGAATAACTCATCTCCATGCCTCTAGGGGTCAATCTCACTAGTTTAGGAGATGTTTCAACAAGATATAAACTAAGAACTGGAAAATAGGCAGTGGAACAACTTGCCTCTATAAGATAGGAAACTGATTCATTCAGTTATAATTCACCTTTTGATGAATGAATCTACTTACATGAGTAAAATTTGTCAAAATTACATCAAGAGCCATGAAATTACATCAAATTACATCAAGAGTTTTACATGTGGAAGTAAGAAAGTCAAATTGGCCCAAACTAGGCGAAAAACAGAGTTACTGAGTGCAAAACAAGACAAAATCCCCAATGCGCCGCGCCTGAAATCTCTATGCGTTGCGCTAGTTTGGAGCCGATTTTGAAGGCCTTCCTGATGTCCAAATTGAGCATAGGATAATTATTTGGAAAGCCCTACCTATCTAATTTCCAACCCAAGTGGAATTTCTTAATTTGGTTGCCATTTGCCCCTCCAAAATGAGTTTTCCCAACACTGCTTCCTGTGTGTCCAAAAAGGGGCAGAAAGGTCAATTTTAGGGTGTTTTTGACCCTTCCGGCAACCCAAAACTTGTCAAAATTTCTGGGTAATGGGTAGGCATGCATACATTTTCATGAAAAATCCAAAAATACAAAGTTTTACCCAAGAGGAGCTCCCAATCATAAGCGCGCGCCAAGTGGTGCGATGCGTCGGGCAGGAAAATCTGTGTTAAGGCCAAAAAATTCAAAATTGACAAAATGTGTCCCAAATTTCTTGAAATTTGGGCTGAATGTCCACCATCATGTGCTATGTTGGGCCAAGGAAGCTTCGGCCAAAATTTGGAGTCAATCATGCCTTTTGCGACACTTTAATGCCCTCTTTAACTTTGCCTTCAGGATCTTGATTCGTGCCTTGCAAACGTGATTTCTTGCCCAATAATGATTCTTCATGTACCTTAACATGTTATTTTCCTTGTTGGCCTTCTCCAACAGCTTCTCCAAATGAATATTGACCCTCTCAAGCCAAGTCTCTCGATCATCCTCAATCTCTCGCTCAATGGATGTCATCTCGGTTTGGCTTCTTTGGGCAGCTTGCGGGTTCTCACGGATATTTTGCAACTCCATGATAGTTTTCTGATCTTCCAACTATTTGTTTCGCTGATCAAGGTAGTTGATAATAAATTGGGCTCTTTTCAACTTGACGGACAAAGTGTCTATCTCCGCCTTCTGCTCCTGATGAGTCTCCCTCAACTTTGAGCTTGGTGAGCTCAAATCCTCATCAATGAGTATGAAACCTGTATCCTGGCCTCCTGAAGGCCCCTCATCCTGCATGGGCCTCTTACCCTTGTCCTGTACCTATACCTGTGCTGCTGATGATGGAAGCGAGACCCCTTCCACCCCAGGTGGAGATAATACTCGCCTGGCTATTGCAAATAACCCTCTAGTGCCTCTCTGATAAGTGACATACATCGGCACACTAGTAGTCTCTATCTCCTGACCCTCATGCTGATATGAAGGTTCACCTGCCTCATGAAAAACCTCTGAAGGAACCTGAGGAGCTGCAAAGAAATCATTAAAAATGAAATCCTCCCATGAAATACCCTGCAAGTTGAGCTTCTGCATAACCACAATCTTGATGAGTGAAAAGTGAATGATACTGTTGTACTGCTGCTCAGGAGTTTCCTTTGCACGAGAGTGGTCATCATCTCAATATTTGGGCACATGAAATAAGGGAGGTTCATCATCCTCACCCTGGTAAAATGCATCAATAACCTGATATGATAGGCATAGAGATGTGAAAACCGGCCCTCACAACTGAAATATCTGATAATAAGTTTCATCAAAGGAGCATAGGAATCCTTTAAGAACTGGAAAGGAAACACTCTGCTAAGTTGTTTCACGAAGCTAGGCCTGATATATGGCTCATAATGTACCCTGTCAACCTGATGTCTTTTGTTCCATTGTTCTCCAACATTTGGCATTCCGGTTGCTTGAGAGATAGTTTCAGGTGTTAAAGTGAATGTCACACCGGCAAGGGTGACTTGACCATCATGTAAATGCAATATAAATAATCGGGCCAGCTCTTGATGATGATGGACCCTAGCAACCATTTCACAAAATTGATAACAATACTGTTGTTGAAAACATGCCATGGCAAGTGGACAAGCCTGCAATTCAGCCAATGAAGTGGGCTCCTCCCTCACATGTCTGCCACTCTTATGAGACCTTCTAGGTGCATGTAGTTCAGTGGTGGAATCACTGTCTCGGTCATAAGATGTATCGGTATTTGTCTCCATGATGTCCAAGGTCTATATTGTCTTGGATGAAAATGAGAATTTTGGTGTTTTTTATTTTGTTGCCAAATATGTGGTAATATGGGAGGGACTATGGAGGAATAGGGTAGTGGGAATGATGGACTATAATTAAGTGAAATTTGAAGTTTAAGGACAGCCACTTAATTTTTTGGGTTAAACTTGGGGTTTGGGGAAATTTACAAGTGGGATGGGGATAATGGGAATGGGATAGGAATGAGTGACTTAGGGATACAAGTGAAAAGGGAAATGGGCTGTTGTGAGAAGATAGATAGTGAGGAGGGATGGAGGAAAAGGGAATGATTGGCACCAAACCAATTTTAAAACCCTAAAGGAGAATTCTTCAAACAAAAGAATAGGGTTTGATCTTTTGTATTTAAATTCTCATAGTCAACACCAAACACATGTTCATGGCAAAGGAGAGGTCGCATGGACTTATTTGGACCAAGAGAGACCGAGTCGATTTGGAGTTTTTGAAGAAATGGAAATACACTTTCTTTCTGCCATGTGTGTCACGCGACAAACCCAGTGCACCGCGCTCTGCCAATGCGTCGCGCTAGAGTAAATTTCGACAACGGGAGCCGACCCAATGCGTTGCGACACCTGCCCCATGCATCGCACTCGGCAATTTCAACACAGTCAGCCCTCAATTTCTTGCTTCGCTCCTCACAACTTTTCCTTGGCTCACTGTTGTCTCTTTGGCATACAAATGAAGTTTTGAACTTGAAAATATATTATATATACCAAGGATTTTGATTTTTCTTTTCAAAAAACCCACTTTGCAATGTTTTGAAATTTTGACACTTTTCAAAAACTCTGTTTTGCTTCCTATTGGCTTTTTAAATGAATGATGAGCTTTCTGTCTGTCTTGCAGGGAAAGGATGGAATGGAGCTTCGGAAAATGTGACCAGGGTTGCTAGTGGAGTGTTATTACAACTGAAAAACTTGAAAATCACATTGCATTTATTACATAAAGATTAAATAGACTATTTTTCTTCAAAACAAAGTTTTGAAGAAAAATCATTATTAAGCATATGATGATGAAATTTTAGCACTGAAACCTTATTTCAGACTTCCTCATGTGCCTGCTGACCATTATTAGGCATTCTGAAGACCGGATTAACGAAACCCTAGACCTAATGAGACTAAACCCTTAAAATTATTCTTTGCCAGCTATGAGACCAAAAATGACTGTAAATGATTTTAATGAACAAAAATAGGCCAGCAGGTAAAGGGCATGAGGGACATGAGTGACAAGCCCCTACCATCAGATGATCCATGCTCCTAATTGAATGCAACTGACTGAATGAGACACCTAGTAATGCAATACAACAAGAGAAATTTTGATCAATGACGGAGGGATGAAGATATCGACACTAACATTGGCTCCAATGGGGATGGTAGCTCCTCGGAGGTGCCAAGAACTACAGATATCTGGGAAAGTAAGCAGTGCCTTCGTCCATTGGGCTATGGAGTCAATAACTTCGATGAACCAAAACAAGACTCTTGACTCATTTTCATGACTGAAAATTGACACAAACAGACTCAATTTTGAAACCGAAATGACTGAAAGACTTGACTCAATAAATCAAACCAAAACTGAAATCAATCTTTAGATTTATAGCCTTCACCTCGGGCCCCAAACTGAAAGAATGATGACAGCACACACTTGCAATGAAACTTAAACAAACCGGTATGTACAGTGATACATGTGACAGCAGAAAACATTTCAAAAATGGTACCGTTTGAGTATCCGACCATTGATTGGCCCTCCTGGACAATCTTCTCCATTCATTTCTTTCAAAACGAAAGCATTTTGGCCTCGATATGCAACAATCCTGAAGGGTCCTTTCCAAAGATTCTCGAACTTGCCATGCTTACCTTTATCTTCGTTTCTTGCATCCCATTTCAGCACCACTTCTTCTAATTGAAACTTGTCCACCTTTGCCTTTCGATCATACATCTTGTTGATTCTCTCTTGCAGCTTGAAAGTGTTTTGAAAAACCTCATCTCTAGTCTGCTGTAAATGGATCATTTGATTTATTCTCCATTGCATGTGATCATCTTCGCTGCCAGCTTCCTGCAGAATTTTAACCACTGGAACTGCGAGAGAGGTAGGGAATACCGAGTCAATACCATACACAAGCTCAAAAGGGGACATGCCTATAAATTTATTTTGACTCACTCTGTCCGCCCAAAGTGCATTAACCAATTTCTTATGCCAACCTTTCTTGTTTATTTCCAGCAGCTTTTTGATAATGTTGATAAAGGATTTATTTGAGGATTCGGCCAATCCATTGCCTTGTGGATGATAAGCAGCTGAGTGCCCCAAAGTGATTTGATACTTATCACAAAATTAAATCATTCTCTTAGAATTAAAGGCTATTTCATTATCAGTAATCAGCTTGTTTGGACAGCCAAAACGAGACAAAATATTGTTCTCAAGAAATGAAATTATTACCGAATTTGTGGCCTGCCTGGTGGGAATCGCCTCAATCCATTTATTAAAATAATCCGTCGCTATAAGGATCAACTTATGTTGAGTTGAAGAAGAGGGATGGATCTCGCCAATGAAATCCAAACCCCACTGCTGAAAAGGAGCACTTACTTCAATGGGCTTGAGCGGCAAAGGCTGCAATTTTTTCCTCCCTTCAAAAATCTGACATTCATGGTAGCTTTTAACAGTTTTGTACACATCAGTAAAGAGAGTCGGCCAATAATATCCTGCTCTCAAAAATTTCTTGGCCGTTGTTTTCCAGAAAAGGTGACCTCTGCAATCTCCCTTATGAAAATCCTCCATAAACTGCTTTGCTTCTTCTTCAACCAAAAAATTTAGCAAAACACCACCGATATGTTTCCAATAGAGTGCATTATTGATGATACAAAACTTGGCAGCCTTCAATTTCAGAGTCCTACTTTTGTTTTTAGCCATTCCTGGCGGTGGTGACAAATTTTGGAGCACATATACAATGTCTGAATACCAAGGAGAAAGAACAAAGATTTCTGATACCTGAATTAGAAAACTTTCTTCATTTTCCTTGGACATAGCAGCAATGAGATTAATGTCCAAGGCATGCAAATTTGACTCAACCATTAGCTTAGCTAGCCCTTGTCCTTTGATAATATTTGTAGGCTTTATCTCCACATCATACTCCAACAAGGCAGCAATCCATTTGCCTCGTCTCCCTTCTGGATCTGTTTGCACTAAGACATCCTTAACATCAACATTAGGAACATAAGCAATAATGTGAGAATGCAGAATATATACTCGAAAATATTCAACGCTTTCACTAAGGCAAGAGCTTTCTTTTCAATAATGTTATACTTTAAGGCCACATCTCTTATGGTTCGGCTGAAAAAAGAAATTGGTTTTTCATGCTGGTCTCTTTTCTGCATCAATACTGTTGCCATAGTATGATCCAAGGAAAATGAAAAAAAAATAAAATAAAATCCTGAGTATAGTTCGAGCTGATCAAAGCCAGAGCTAAGGAAAGAGCCAATTTCACTAAATTGAAAGACTTTACTTCCTCCTCAGTCCACTTCACTACACTTTCCTTCTTGAGCATGTTTGTGATTTCCCTTAAATGTTCTGCAAGATTGGGCACAAAGCGACGTAAGAAATTCATCTTACCATTGAATGATTGGATCTCCTTTTTGTTTTGGAGAAGATCAATTTGCTGAATAGCTTCTACTCGAGCTGGATCAATGCGGATGCCATCCTTTGATATAATATGACCAAGAAGCTTGCCTTCATCCATGGCAAACAAACTCTTCTTTGGATTGAGGGATACACCATATTTTCTACACCGCTGAAAAACAATCTTCAAATGATAAAGGTGCTCTTCATCTGAATTAGAAAATACTGTCAAATCATCAAGATTTACAACTAGAAAAACATCCTTCTCATTTGCAAATTCCATATCCATTGCTCGCTGAAAGGTCGCACCAACATTCTTCAAACCGAAAGGCATTTTAGCATAATGGAAAGTTCCCCACGGAGTGGTGAACGTTGTTTTGTCTCTATCATCCTCATGGACCAGAATTTGGTTATAACCAGAATAACCATCGAGTAGCGACATACGAGATGCTCCAACTACTCACTGAAGTATGTGATCCATTTTGGGCCATGGATAATTATCTTTCAAAGAAACCTTATTCATATTCCTAAAATCAATGCATAAGCGAATCTCACCTGTTTTTTCGCGCACGGGCACCAAATTAGAAATCCAATCTGAAAATCTTATGGGAACGATGATACCAGCCTTGTACAACTGATTCACTTCCTTCTCTATTGAGGGCAGCAAATTTGGATTTATTCTTCTCAACTTCTGCCGAAAGGGTATTTGATTTGGCTTGATCGAAATGGTATGCTGAATTATGTTTGTGTCGTATGTCTTCAAATCTGAATAATCCCAAGAAAATACATCAGCAAAAGAAGAAAATAAATTGATATACTTTGCTTTTACCTGTGAGGGCAATGATTTGGGCAATTTCACCATTTTTGGATTTTCTGTTGATCCAATGTTCACATCCTCAACTCCTTTTTCTATTGGTTGCAAGGTTGGTTTTTGAGCTACATCATCTTGGTCGAAAAGCTCCTCTAAAGGTATTAGACCTTTAGGAATGACATTATCCTTCAGCTGCAAAACTTCCATCTGATTGATTTGTACATCAATCTCGCTATCATCATGCTCCACATCAATAGAAGTGTCTTTGAATTTACCTTCATTTTGCAGAAATTCATCAATTTCTTCATCATCTTGAAACACTTGCCAATACCTTTGATTGTCAGGGATAGTCGGACAATGCTTCACATGAATTTCAAATTTGTTACTTGAGTTCATCAAAATTTTCAAATTACTTTCTGCTTTTGCAAGTGCATCTGCAATACCATTCTGAATACGAGGAACGCATGTCAAAGTATAATCTGAAAACAATCTCAAGATATCTAGTATCGCATTTCGGTAAGCCCGCATTCGAGGATGCTTAGATTGGTATTCACCTTTCACTTGCTTAATAAATAACTCGGAGTCACCATACACTGCAATCCTCTTAGCATTCAACTTTCTAAGAATTTTCAGACCATCAATTAAAGCTTCATATTCAGCCTCATTATTTGAACAATCAAAAGCCAATTTATAAGAACAGACCCTTATGTTACTTGGCACTTTGTTTGGGGAGGAAAAAGGGCTGCGTACCCAAATACCAATTCCAGAATTGTCATTTCCTACCGCACCATCAAAATCCATGGTCCACAAACCATCTTCATCCTCTTCCAAGTGCTGAAATTCTGTTTGCTCTATTATTTCTGCTTGTTGTCCATCAACATTTTGCTGTTGTCGGAAGGCTGATTGCTCAGCGGTACTTTCAAGTTTTTGTCTTTATTTCTTTAAGACCTCTTTGAAATTCTTAGTGATTTCTGGAATGTCTTCTACTTCAACTAATTGGCTATTTACATCATTGAAACTATCTGAGTACAAAACAAATGATTCTAAATCAGTATGTACATAATTGATTGGATGATTTACCGGTTTCTCCTTGCTGGTGATCATATACTTCATCTTTTTCTCCTGATATAATTTCCTCATCTGACCAAACACGTGAATAGTAGCATAGTTGAAATCAAGCTGCAATGTCCCCTTAAGTTTCGCTCCCCAAGATCTGAAAAGAAGCATGCCAAATCTAGGAGGAATATCCTCCACAACCACATCCATCAAAACATTTTTAGTCGGAATCTGATCCAAACTGACCACCAAATCTTTGATAAGCCCAATGCATCTTACTCTACTAGAATCGAAAGAATAAAGGTCATGATACTTTCTAGTGATATCCAATCCCAATTTCTCCATGATTTCCCTAGGCATGAGATTATGAGAGGCTCCGGAATCAAACATAGCATTGTGTAACACATAGTCATGCAATCTAAGGCTGATACAAAAAGGAGGTACATCACTATCTGGAGACTCACCATCCAATGCTGGACCAAAAATCAACTCAGGTTGATCATCTTCCACATTTACCATATCAGATAATGGATCTAAATTCAAAATCTTAGACACCTGACCCTTATAGCTACTATTCTTCATTAATTCAGTCAAAGGAATGGATACTTTTAACTTAGAAATTTCATTTTCTAAGTTAAAAACTGAAGTTTTCTATACCTATTTAGTCGGAACATCCTTCCTTTCAGTTTTCTCCTTTGATACATTTGGTTGATTGGATCTTTCATTTGTTGATGGTGATTTGCTAGTAATGGGATCAGCTGTCTCTTTTCCCTTTTTCTGCACAACGGGTGAATCATTCTTTGGTGTTGAAACTTCCTTTCTCTTTTGAATTGGATTAACAGGTACATCTCTACTTCTGAGTGAATATTGTCGTTGCTGGGCAGTCAAGGCATTTATGTATCCCCTCTGATACTCATCAGACTCTTCTTCAAGAGCTATCTCATTTGCCAAGATGAAATTCTCATCTTTTTGTACAGCTGAGCTTTCGGAATACTCCTCATCTTCAGTGATAAAAATTGGCATATCATCAGGTGTAAAGAAATAATTCTCTTCTCCTATTACATTCTCTTCATCATATGATTCCGGACCATGAAAAAAATTATGTTGTAAAGGTGTCTTCACTTGCTGTTGTACTGTTGGTTCTTGTGCTCGCTGTTCTCTTTGCTTGATTCTGAATTGCGGTTGTTGCTGGCCACGGAAGTTAGGATTTCTGATCTGCGATTCAGGCTTATCTAGTGTTAATCTTTCAAACATCTTTTCCATCTTACAAAGCACTTGATCTGACGTGGAAACCTCTTCCTTTATTGCTACTTTCTTTTCATCTTTCATTCTAGCTCTCTTGGAATTCAAATTAGCTTCAACGCTGACTGTAATTTTATGCATGTCTTCTAAAGTGCCTGGATCTCTTTCCCTCAATTGATAAGCCATGTCAGGATCGAAACCATCTGGAAACTTAATTAAAGCCAACCCCCTAGGTGGCTTTATATCAACAGGAATTACATTGTAAACAGTATTGAATCTAATACAATAATCTTGGACAGACTCACCAACATTCCGCTTGATATTTTCATATTCGGAAAGGATTGAAAGAGGGTATTTCTTCACTTCCCATCGATCCAAGAATTGTCTCTGAAGATTAGGCAGTGTAGCAATACTTCTAGCCGGCAAAGCTTTGAACCACTTTCTTACTTCACCTCCAAAGGTTTGTATAAGCAATCTCATTGTCACATTTTCCGCATCAATCTCATGAAGGTGAAATAAATCTACCATCCTATCCACATGTTGCTGAGCAGTAACACTTTGAGGAGTGCCATCAAACAATGGAATTTTTCTTTGATAATCAGCGGGCATGTCATCCAAGTTTTGAGGCAACACGAGGGGTGCAAATCAGACAACCATTGCTCTAGGTGGATTTACAACAGGTCTTGGGGATATAGGAGGAGTCGGAGAAGTTGATGTATGAGGTGTATGTGGTGTGGATGGAGGTGATATTGCTGCAGATTGTTGATCAGAGATATAAGGTTGCACGGGAATGGTAGGAATGAAAGGAGGCTCGGTAGGAATTTATGAACTAGATGTAATTGCTGATGACCCAAGAGTTGCAGATGTAGACTCTATGAATTCAGGAATGTTTGTT
This sequence comes from Pinus albicaulis, assembly GCA_034641835.2. Lineage (NCBI taxonomy): Eukaryota > Viridiplantae > Streptophyta > Pinopsida > Pinales > Pinaceae > Pinus > Pinus albicaulis. Next base: position 1,741,989,614 of record CM076580.1, read on the forward strand.
GCCACAATGGAATTCTGAATATTCAAAATGTAACTATCAATGGATCTATTAGCCTTTTCAATTTCAAGATCTTTGACAAACTCTGGATTTAGGACAGTAGAATCAATAGCACTTTCAGACTTAGTCTCAAACAACGACAACTCAAATTGTTCATCAGACTCAAGATCTTCAAGATACTCAAAAACAACGGGACATGAATGAGATTTGAACACAGGAATCATAGGACTTTCTCGACGAAGGATTCTCAAAATAAGATTTGGATTTTCATACATAGGAGGTGGATCGGGATCCGGATTTGCTCTGGTATGTCGTCTGGAAGCCAGTGTGTTGAATTATTCTCAAAAATCAAATGGACAAAACCAACTTGTTTAGCCTCTCAAATTCTAAACTCATCATCCAAAAGTATAGAATGATCTGATATACTAGGGAAATTTACAAGTTAGATGTTACGTTTACAAACTAGACCGGAGATTGACTGAAGCAGCATTTATCTACTTTCGCTAATGCAAAGTAAGAGCATTTCGAAGGTTACCTGGCATAACTTCAGGCTCCGTCTGTAGCTTATAAAACGAATAACACTAACAAGCAAACCATTTTTTTGTTCCCAGTATGGTCGCCACTATGTTATGGCCTAAATCTACCTCAAGCTGAGGAAGGCAGAGTCTAGGGTAACATCAAACCATGCTTAACCTAGTAGCTAGCCCTACCAGATCGGGAGAGGGCTCTCTCCTGGTCAATCTCAGCAAAAATAATCAGTGAGGTTTGAGATGAGTTGAATAAAAGCTGATTTTAGGCTAGGTATATATGTAAGAAAGTTTGATTTGATTTTGAGGGTGTTTTTTGGATCAAAGGGAAAGGCAAATTTTGGGTCTGGGGAATGAGGCCTAGTTTTTGCAGAGATCTGAATGGGGCAAGGTAGGCAATTATTTTGACACTTCAATTTTTAATGAGATGGATAGCTCAGACCCGTGAGGAGTTGAAGAGGGCAAGAAAATTTTAGGAATCCTCTTCAAATAGTTGAAAACATAGAAAATTAAACAAAACTCAAGGTAGAGCACTGCAAATCTAATGAATTCCACCTTTATCCTTGTTTGTTTAACTTAAGAAGAAATAAGAGGGAAGATGATACACATAAAGCACCAGTAAAATTACATTAACAGAGAGAAACACGTCATCAAAACAAAGAGCCACATGAATCCCAAGGAGTGCTGCAAACCCTGGTCTATTCCTTTGCCAAACTGCAGAGATGAATGTACAATGATGCTCAAAGAAATCCCAAGTGTCCAACCCTGAAAATGACTGAGAAACTACAAGATATAGACAAGCATAACTCATATCCATGCCTCTAGGGATCGATCTCACTAGTTTAGAAGCTATTTCAACAATATATAAACTAAGAACTGGAAAATAGGCAGTGGAACAGCTTGCCTCTATAAGATAGGAAACTGATTCATTCAGTTATAATTCACCTTTTGATGAATGAATCTACTTACATGAGTAAAATTTGTCAAAATTACATCAAGAGCCATGAAATTACATCAAATTACATCAATATTTTTACATGTGGAAGTAAGAAAGTCAAACTGGCCCAAACTAAGCGAAAAACAGAGTTACTGAGTGAAAAACAAGCCAAAATCCCCAATGTGTCGCGCCTGAAATCTCTATGCATCGCGCTAGTTTGGAGCCGATTTTGAAGGCCTTCTTGATGTCCAAATTGAGCGTAGGATAGCTTTTTGGAAAGCCCTACCTGTCTACTTTCCAACCCAAGTGGAATTTCTTCATTTGGTTTCCATTTTCCCCTCCAAAAATTAGTTTTTCCAACACTGCTTCCTGTGTGTCCAAAAAGGGGCAGAAAGGTCAATTTTAGGGTGTTTTTGACCCTTCCGGCAACCCAAAACTTGTCAAAATATCTGGGTAATGGGTAGTCATGCATAAATTTTCATGAAAAATCCAAAAATACAAATTTTTACCCAAGAGGAGCTCCCAATCATAAGCGTGCGCCAAGTGGCGCGACACGTCGGGCAGGAAAATTTGTGTTAAGGCCAAAAAATTCAAAATTGACAAAATATGTCCCAAATTTCTTGAAATTTGGGCTGAATTTCCACCATCATGTGCTATTTTGGGCCAAGGAAGCTTCGGCCAAAATTTGGAGTCTATCATGCCTTTTGCGACGCTTTAATGCCCTCTTTAACTTTGCCTTCAGGATCTTGATTCGTGCCTTGCAAATGTGATTTCTTGCCCGATAATGATTCTTCATGTGCCTTAACATTTTATTTTCCTTGTTGGACTTCTCCAACAGCTTCTCCAAATGAATATTGATCCTCTCAAGCCAAGTCTCTTGATCAGCCTCAATCTCTCGCTCAATGGATGTCATCTCGGTTTGGCTTCTTTGGGCAACTTGCCGGTTTTCACGAATATTTTGCAACTCCATGATAGTTTGCTGATCTTCCAACTGTTTGTTTCACTGCTCAAGGTAGTTGATAATTAATTGGGCTCTTTGAAACTTGACGGACAAAGTGTCTATCTCTGCCTTCTACTCCTGAATAGTCTCCCTCAACTTTGATCTTGGTGAGCTCAAATCCTCATCAATGAGTATGAAACATGTATCCTGGCCTTCTGAAGGCCCCTCATCCTGCATGGGCCTCTTACCCTTGTCCTGTACCTGTACCTGTGCTGCTGATGACGGAAGCGAGACCCTTTCCACCCCGGGTGGAGATAATACTCGCCTGGCTACTGCAAATAACCCTCTAGTGCCTCTCTGATAAGTGACATACATCGGCACACTAGTAGTCTCTGTCTCCTGACCCTCATGCTAATATGAAGGTTCACCTGCCTCATGAACAACTTCCGAAGGAACCTGAGGAGCTGTGAAGAAATCATTAGAAATTAAATCCTCCCATGAAATACCCTGCAAGCCGAGCTGATGCATAACCACAATCTTGATGAGTGCAAAGTGATAGATACTACTATACTGCTACTCAGGGGTTTTCCTTTGCATGAGAGTGGTCATCCTCTCAATATTCGAGCACATGAAATAAGGGAGGTTCATCATCTTTACCCTGGTAAAATGCATCAATAACCTGATATGATAGGCATAGAGACGTGAAAACCGACCCTCACAACTGAAACATCTGATAATAAGTTTCATCAGAGGAGCATATGAATCCTTTAAGGACCGGAAAGGAAACACTCTGATAAGTTGTTTTACAAAGCTAGGCCTGATATATGGCTCATAATGTACCCTGTCAACCTGCTGTCTTTTGTTCCATTGTTCTCCAACATTTGGCATTCCGATTGCTTGAGACATAGTTTCAGGTGTTAAAGTGAATGTCACATCGGCAAGGGTGACTTGACCATCATGTAAATGCAATACAAACAATCGGGCCAACTCCTAATGATGATGGACCCTAGCAACCATTTCACAAAATTGATAACAAGACTGCTGTTGAAAACATGTCATGGCAAGTGGACAAGCCTGCAATTCAGCCAATGAAGTGGGCTCCTCACTCACATGTCTACCACTCTTATAAGGTCTTCTAGGTGCATGTAGTTTAGTGGTGGAATCACTGTCTCGGTCATAAGATGTATCGGTATTTGTCTCCATGATGTCCAAGGTCTATATTGTCTTGGATGAAAATGAGAATTTTGGTGTTTTTGATTTTGTTGCCAAATATGTGATAATATGGGAGGGACTATGGAGGAATAGGGTAGTGGGAATGATGGACTATAATTAAGTGAAATTTGAAGTTTATGGACAGCCACTTAATTTTTTGGGATAAACTTGGGGTTTGGGGAAATTTACAAGTGGGATGGGGATAATGGGAATGGGATAGGAATGAGTGACTTAGGGATACAAGGGAAAAGGGAAATGGGTTGTTGTGAGAAGATAGACAGTGAGGAGGGATGGAGGAAAAGGGAATGATTGACACCAAACCAATTTTAAAAACCTAAAGGAGCATTCTTCAAACAAAAGAATAGGGTTTGAGCTTTTGTATTTAAATTCTCATAATCAACACCAAACACATGTTCATGGCAAAGGAGAGGTCGCATGGACTCACTTGGACCAAGAGAAACCGAGTCGATTTAGAGTTTTTGAAGAAATGGCAATACACTTGCTTTCTGCCATGTGCGTCGCGCAACAAACCCAGTGCGCCGCGCTCTGCCAATGCATCGTGCTGGAGTAAATTTCAACAACAGGAGCCGACCCAATGCGTCACGACACCTGCCCCATGCGTTGTGCTCATCAATTTCAACACAGTCAGCCCTCAATTTCTTGATTCGCTCCTCACAACTTTTCCTTGGATCACTGTTGTCTCTTTGGCATACAAATGAAGTTTTGAACTTGAAAATATCTTATATATACCAAGGATTTTGATTTTTCTTTTCAAAAAACCCACTTTGCAATGTTTTGAAATTTTGACACTTTTCAAAAACTCTGTTTTGCTTCCTATTGGCTTTTTAACTGAATGATGAGCTTTCTGTCTATCTTGCAGGGAAAGGATGGCATGGAGCTTTGGCAAAGGTGACCAGGGTTGCCAGTGGAGTGTTATTACAACTGAAAAACTTGAAAATCACATTGCATTTATTACATAAAGATGAAATAGACTATTTTTCTTCAAAACAGAGTTTTGAAGAAAAATCATTATTAAGCATATGATGATGAAATTTTAGCACTGAAACCTTATTTCAGACTTCCTCATGTGCCTGCTAACCATTATTATGCATTCTAAAGACCGGATTAACGAAACCCTAGACCTAATGAGACTAAACCCTAAAAATGATTATTTGCCATCTATGAGACCAAAAATGACTGTAAATGATTTTAATGAACAGAAATAGGCCAACAGGTAAAGGGCATGAGGGACATGAGTGAAAAGCCCCTACCGTTAGATGAGCAATGCTCCTAATGGAATGCAACTGACTGAATGAGACACCTAATAATGCAATGCAACAAGAGAAATTTTGATCACTGACAGAGGGATGAAGATACCGACACTAACATATCCAGAGACACAATAGTTCAAGCGAGCCTGAGCCACAACCTGTCATGCCAGATTCAAATTTCTAGCCATAGGCACAATAGTTCAAGCGAGCCTGAGCCACAACCTGTCATTCCAGATTCAGAGTTTTATCCAGAGAAAAGGATGCCCATGAGGATGCCCTTGGTTGGTGGTCAACATTAAACCATCTATGCAAGGTTGATATTCTTCCTCTTCAAAGAATTTGGGACACTTCCTATAGCAGAAGACTTCATCTTCTTGATAGTTTCAGAAGAGTTCGAGGAAATGCATCAAGCATTCTAGAGTTGGTGGTCATTCTTAAACCATCACAGGTTGTAGAACTCCCTTATTCTAGGTTGAAGGTCTCCCTCTTCAAAATATGAGGAGCACTTCCTCTAGTAGAAGACCTCAGCTTCTTGCAAGATTTGGAATAGTTCCGGGAACCGCACTAAGCGTTCCAGTGTTAGTATTCATCCTTAAACCGCCTCTTTATGCCAACATTTCAGAGAGCTCACCCAGCCTAGTGCTACCATGCATACTTTGCATATTTTTATTACAACTCTCTTCTCGGACTCACACATACCCCTTCGGATTAAGGGGGGGAATGTTGGACACCTAATCCTCTATGAGTAGGTGTAGAAGGAAAATGGACATAAGAAGTCCAAGAGACCTTGGAATATGAATCCAAGGGTCACAATAATGTACTATAAATTCATCATTTATGAATAATAAATGCAACTCACGCTTATATTTTCCGTTGTTGTCTGTTCCTTCCTATTTGTGTGTGCTCACCATAGCTAAGTTTAAAAATAGTTACATGTATGACAAAGTGGAATTATAAATCAATATATAATTGAAAAAATAGCCAAGTCAAAAGAGAGGACCAAGTCATTCAACCTTGTAATCAATATATCATGGAAATGAATGATAGTTAGTACATGCCCCCTCCAATCAAAAGTAAAAAGGAGATAGGTAGATATGAGTCCAACATGTTTCCCATTGATATCTAGTTAAAAACATGATGGTGGTTAGAAGTTCCAGACTATTTATTTTGCCAACTTCTAGTGGAGGGAAGATTTCCAATTGAGGCACAACAAGTTTGTAGTTGACTCAAGCCACTAATCAAGTTATAAATGTACTTGTATTCAACGTTTAATCAAAGCTTAACCATTGAAGTTATAATCTAAATGTGATTAATTCCAAGTTCATTGAGTAAACTCTATTCAAGGCTTAACATAGTCACATATACAAAAAAGGAAAATAAATCCTATTCACTAAAAAAACCACACGTTAAATATATTTCAATGAGATGAGACTGTGGTAATAAACTGACGATTCTTCATTCCCATAATAGTGAGAGATCATTCCTTAGAAGCAAGTAGTGGATATTTGTTAATGAATTAGAGAACGAACTGTGAAAAGCCTCGGTTGATGACTAGTCAATCTACATGTACGAAATATTGTGAGATTCATCATGTTCTTGAACAACCCTTATCAAACCATTGACTTGTTCTTATTTTATGAAATTGAATTACAAACCTAATTTCTATGATATCATGTTGAAAAGTGTATTTGACAATGCAAGTGAGAAAAATATATTACAGGAACATTGGTGTTGTCTAAAGACACCAATGCATTGAAGCATAGCAAGCGAGATTCATAAGAGAAAAAATGAGATCCAAGATCCTCTATTGGTTATAAAATAATCATAGGATCATCAATAAATATGTTTGTACATGGATAAAACAAACAAACACATACCATCACATTATGATTTTCCATGAAAAGTGGATCTCAAATCCAAATTTCGACATGATCAATTATATTCCAATAAGGTGAAGTTACAAGTAACTGAAGGTTGCAATAGTTTGAATGTTGGTTAAGGATGTATATCTATATGTAAAACAAGAATTTGGGGTTTGGTCCACTTGTATGTATGTGTGGAGTGTTTTTCATTCTTTACATGTCTAACCAATACCTCGAAATTTACCTAAAGTTATTTCAATACATCGCGTAAATATATCAATTGGGAAGTCAAGGGTTCATAGCATGGGTGGTCATGCACTCTTTTTTTCTCTTGTTCACTCGGTTTCAATTATCACAAGTGAAATTTTAGCCTATTGTCACAAGGATAGAAGGATAGACACTCCCTAGGATAGATGTCCACTTTAGTGTGCGTTGGGACACCTTAACCCTTGTTAAGTCACCAGTTATTTTTATATGTGGTTTACAAGATGTTGGATATACTTTTGGATTATAGTGGTAGCCAATATATTTTAATTTGGCCCTAGCCTAGATCACACTAATGTGTTACCAATTTACATAACTAAAAGAAATACAAAATATATTTGAAAAGTATTAAAGATAATATAAGATTCTATATTGCCCACAAATCTTTGAATAAATGGTGATTAGACGTATTATTAAGATACTCCTTAATTTTAAAATCATCTATTCAAAATTCATAAATAATTTTATTTGCCAAGTATATATAATAAACACACCTACCACACACACACACACACCTATATGATTTTACATTATACAATTTATATGAATTCTTATGTTTTGAGAAATTGTAACCACCTCAAAAATTTATGATTATTATATAAATGGAAAACATCACTACATGTTTTGTTTACCATTATTGTAACTACCCCTCCTAGATATACACAGTTTCACCTGCCTGCCATGGTAAACATGAGAAGAGGAGCTACTATGACATGACCCGACCTCCTAGTTTCCATTAAGGAAGTGGGTCTTAGTACGGAAGACAAATTGACAACTCATAACATTCTACAGGGGCTACAGGTCACTTAGAGTCTGAGTGACCACCTTAGGTACCCAAAACGTGAGTTGGACAACATTTTCTCTAACTTGGTCCCCAACCAATCCCACAACAATCCCTCCATGCATTTGGAGGCCTCCAAACACATGCACAAGCCTGCATGCATGTGGTTTCAACCCAAAATGTGCAGTTAATAGCATGTGGCCCCATATTTTGAGCCTAAATTTTTGGCCAGCCTCCATACCACTACCCAAAACTCAGAGAGAATTTAAAAAATTATAAATGACATCAATACAAGGCCATTCATACAAAACTTGATCAAGGAATTGACCTAACCGGACCTAACCATGAAAGTCATTTTATCAAAATTATGGTGAACATGTAATCTACAAGCCATGAATGGATATGTGAACATAGGGGTTTGATACTTATCGTAGAATAGTCAATAAGTTCTAATTACCTCTCATAATAGTTGCAATAACATATATTAGCTCATTTTTAATTAACCATTCATCAACAAATCAAAACCCATCAAGAGCCATAGCCATTATACATCATATAACCAACATATGACCAACCAATGAATAACATATACCCCATGATAGAAAAACCATCAAATCCACATAATAACAAGTAAATTTAATCATGAAAATACAACAGGAAAGAGCTCTTATTAACATATTCAAAATCCAGCCATTACAGGGACTTCAACGTACCCCCCGACCATAGATTAAGTTGAACCAAATATCTCTTTCAGCTAATCACCTTGCGCCAAATTCCAAGCGTGAATGTGGGATATCATGGAATAAACCAAACAAAACCAAACCAAGGCTTCCATAGGCCAAACCACCTCAACCCTCAACTAGTGATTCCATCTCATGGTCGGACATCACTAACACCAATCAGATCAGTCTCTACCTAAGTTGTCCAGGGCTCCAACGCATTTGTCCCAAAAACAACTCCAAGAACTAATAACTCAATCCACAACCTTCCTGGGCTCCACAACGTTTTTCCAACCCAACTTTAGGACTAGTAAATTAAACCGCCAAAGGCTCTAGAGCCTTTTTCCAACCTAGGCTCCAAGACTAGTAACTCAACCTAAGTTTCTCTAAGGCTCCAGAGCATTTATTCCAACCAATGGCTCTAAGAACTAGTAACTCAACCCATAGCCATAAGGAACCTAAGAACCAATCAAAAAAACAAGTGGAAAAACCACAACACCATGGCTATTCAGGAAATGGAAATACTACAAAAACCATTGTCAATCCAGGAAATATTGCATGCCAATGACAGATCATTACCAAATAACCACATGCATATATCATGCATGCCAAAACTAGCAAGGAAAACATACATGAAACTAGGTACCTGCAAGGAAATCCCATTGTAGTTATTGATCCCGCTATTCCCTTACACTACCTCACTTTATTTTTCCTTGTTTCTCCAAATCCAATGAAAACTAGAGTGCTCCAAGCATGCTCCAATAATGCTCCAACATTTCTCTAAGTGTGCAAGAGTATGAGAGAGAGAGAGAGAGAGAGAGAGAGAGAGAGAGAGAGAGCTTCAAAACTAGATTGAAAAAAGGTGTGAACTAAAATTAGAAGCCTTTTTATCATTGAGGTCTCTAATTTCTTCATTTTTCCTTAATTTTCCTTCAATTTTCATCACATGAAAATATGTGACCTTTCACCTTTATTTTCTCATATTTTCCATAATTTCATAAATAAAATGCCAATTAATGCCACTTTTCCTTTTTCGATGCCTTTTCCAATTTCCATAGCCATTTATTAATCACCAGTTATCCCCATCACTATGTTTTTCCCAACATAAACTTGGAATACATGTTCCATGACCTTGGTCTTATTATTTTTTTATTTTATTTACATAGAAAATCAACCAAGGGCTATTACAAACCCCTCTTGCTTATGGGAACCGTTAAGTTTATTTAGTGTTTGGGTAGCATCGGATGTGCTCTAGCTCCCAAAATTTGTGGAAGGACTAGAGTACATGAGATCTCCAAGACCCAGAAAGGGATTTGGGAAATTCCATCCAGTTTGGGAGATAATTAATTAATCAATATTTCTAATTAAGGAACATAAGTCTAACTTAGGAAAATTAAAATATTAAAGGTAATTAATTAAAACATGTGATGGAAATGACTCAAGTCACACAAATCAAGCTTTCTTTTAATATTAGCCATCGATTTAAGATTAGATCATGGTTGTTGGTTTCTCAACGAGAAAATATAAAGGAAAGGCTTGGGGTCAGTTAGAGAACACAGACAGAGGTAGAGCACTGAGACTAAGCTGAAATTCTAGGGCAGGGTTTGCTAAGAATTTTCAGAAGTATTTCAGTTGCATAGAGGGGTAGTATTTTCTAAGGGGATGATCTGATTCCAAAGCCAAGAATCAGCAAGAGGTAGAGAGGAAACAACCGGGAGCAGCACAGAGGAGCAAGGGTAGTAGCAATAGCTAAGCAGCAGCTGCGCAACGCAAAGGGCTTTATCCACTACACAGGCTCATAAAGGGCAACGTTGAGCAACAGGAGGCCCTCCAGGGTTACATTGGTCTATCTAGGGCATTGTAGGGACTGCGTCACCTAGTCTGGGGTTACGCAGCCCTCTCCAGGACAATGCAAAGGCTGACGCAGGGGATTTAGGGGTAGCACTGGGGTTTCTGGAGGCTGGTTGAGTCCTATAAATCTCGTTTGAGGGTGTGGATCAGTCAAGTTTTCAGTCTCCAGAACAACAAGTTAGCTGCATATCTATTTTTATCTATCAGGTTAACCAGTAAGGTGCCCATATTTGATGTATTTAGAAACTACATAATGATATAAACCCTCCAGCAGCCACAAGACCAATTTTCCTGCATTGGGTTTTTTCGGGGACAGTTGTCCATAAAATCTTGTGTGTCACTTCTATCTGCATGTACTTTCGTTTTATATATGAATCAATGAAAGTATGTTATGTGTTTACTTCTATGTTAATCTGAATATTTCAGTGTAACCAGAATTAACAGTAGGGTTTTTGCATAAAGTAATATTCAGAAATGTTCACAGGAACACCATCCTCGATGTTTAATAAAATTGATAAAACAACAAACACATGTTTCCTATGGACCTTTATGACATAGCTCAATGCAACATTTACATAGATATGCATATATAGACATAACAAAAACACAAAATCAAAACATATATTAGAATACATCTTCTCAACTAGTGAATAAAGAAGGATACATAGCCCACATTTTATCATCCATCTCCCATGTAGCTTCATTGAGGCCAAGTGCTTGCACTACACTTTAACTTGCTTGATTGCTTGATTCTGAAGCATGAGCATCTTTTGTTGCAAAATGGACTAAGGTTCTAGCTGGAATTCTCCTTCTAGCTCCACATGCAATACATACCATTCAATCACATGATCGACATCTTTTACATACTTCTTAAGAAATGACACATGGAAAACATCATGGAATTTCACTATTAGAAGCAGTGCAAGTCAGTAGGCCACTAGTCTAATCATCTCAAGAATTTCAAAAGGCTCGAAATATAGAGGTGCCAACTTGGCACATGATCCAATCCTTAAGGAGATATTCTTTGGCTTGATATGAAATTACACATGTTCCCCAACCTAAAATTCCTTAAACACCCTGTGTTGATTTTCATGACTCTTCTGACTCTCCTGTGTTACCTTCAAATTCTTCTTGATAACCTGCATTTCATGTTCTTTCTTTTCCAACATATATGGTCCAATCAATACCTTGTTCACTGGATCACTCCAACTAAAAGGAGTATTACAACTTTTCCCATAAAGTGCCTCAAACAAGCTCATCCTCAAAGTTTCCTGATACCAATTGTTGTACGCAAACTCTACTAGTGGAAGATACTCTTTACACTTCCCTTTTTTATGCATGAGATACATTCTCAACATGTCCTCAAGAATCTTGTTGACCCTGTTAGTAACCTATAAATATACAATTCATAATTTTGACTTGACTGCTGGTAATCTTGTAAATATGTACATACTTTGCCTTCTGCAAGTTGTATTCTCATATTTTGTAAAAAATAAAAAAATAAAAAAGAGGGTAAAAAGTCCTAAAATAAAAATCAAAGGACTTAGAAAAAATAATATACCCCAAAAGAAAAATATGAATAAAACATGAAAGTGTGCAAGTCTAAATGCAACTACTTTTACCTGTTGCAGTTGATTATGGCAGAGTGTCAATAAATTCCATAATCTGTGATGAGTTGAACAATTTAATCTTGACTCGTCATTTTTCAATTTCAAATGTTTTAGATAGAGAATAAAGAATTGTCATACAGTTTAATCATGACAATTCAGTAGTTAGGTAGAGAATAAGTGAATCCAACAGTTTAATCTGGATTCATGGATGAAATAAGTGTAGAATTAGATAGTTTTATTGCTTTCAGAAAGAATAAAAGTTGTAAAGGTTGCTAGCACAAATGCACCTAATCAAAATAGAAGAAAAAAATGTTAGCAGTTAAAATTGGGTAGGTAGAAGAAGGTGAGAAGCATCATTGTAAATATTATTTACCAGGGCTGCAAATAACTGACTTCCCTTCCCCACAACCATTTATCATTCTAAACTATCAGTCAGAAAGGCTCAAGGCATTTCCTTGACTTATGTTGGGACCGGACCCAAGGCTTTATGGATGACTAGTTGAAAATGTTAAATTGTTATATTAATCCCAAAAATCACATCATTTTCCATTTATGCATGCATTTCCATGAAAAAACATAAGTAAAAAACCTCATTTTACTTAATGATACTCTAAATCCCCCTTTGATTAATTCCCCACATTTCATGAAGAGTAAAACCCTCAAAATAACATTTTATCCTAAGTAGAAGTGATGAAATCATCATAAATGCAAGTTTTTGCTTTGATCCTCACTTTTATTGATTATAATGCTATGTTTTGAGTATTCACTTTCCCCCTTGTCATATTAACATCTAACATATTTTATTAACTCCTTATTAATTATCCTAGTCCTATTAATATAATTCCCTTTTATTTATTATCCCAAAAACCCATTTAATATATGCTTTTGTGTCAAAGATATTAAGCACATGTTGGAAAACATCCCAAAGTTACCCCTTTGACACAAAACTACTCATAAAAATATTTCCCCTATCCCCTATAGTTTTAGACCTTTGATAAATCTGAAACTATATAATAAAAATATAAAGAAAGTCATCAAACATGTTTCATATGTGTTTAAAACAAAAAAAATATAATAACCGAAGTTTAATTTAAACTGAACTTCAAAGAAAACCATCCCCTATTTATATTCCCTTCCCCGATTATCTAACCCAAGGTTAAAATTATAACCTTATCCATTTTCCCCGATATATATCCCATTACCGCAATATTTAACCTTGGGTAAAGCCCCTTTTTTCACCCCTCCCAACCACTTTAACCCATGTATAAAATATGTTTATACATTAATATTAAAAAAGCCCTCAGCACCATCAGATTCAATCCTGACCATCCGATCTCCAACATCCCATTGAATCAACGGTTCTCATCGAACGCGATAAATCAATCCCCAGGCCCCATCCTTCACGATCGCGTTACACTGCAACTGTCCGATCATCCTTTGCAATCCAACGATCCATATTTAACGTGATCATCCTACCTTACCTCCATCGCGTTAAATAACAGCCGTTAGATCTCCAAATAACGTTTTAATTTGACGGCCCATATGCAACTCGACAATTCATTGACCCCATCCCCACCATCCTTATCGTGCTAAACATCTACCATAGATCTAATACTCATCAGATCTATGGTCGGCATTCAAAGCCCTGCCCCCACTACATTTACCCCGCAGCTTTCACTTAAATCCTGACTGTTCGCTCCACTCCGCCACATCCGACGGTGCACGTCTCATTTCGCATTTTCAAAGTGATCGACCAAAGTTCCAAAAATATTTTGTGAAAAAAGTTGTTTTGATAAACTGTCGCCCGCTACATGTCCGAAATATATTGGATCGCATTGCTGAAGCCAAAAACCACTTACTGCTCGAAAGAAATGTGAAAACCATTATTGGTTTTCCTTTCAAATAAAAAACCGCTCCCGCCATGCCGACATGACCTACAATTAATACTCATATGGTCCATAAAAACTAAGGTTTTAACCTTAGTTCTTTATAATTTTTCGTATCTTTGCACCCTATCCTTCTGAGAATCAATTGCAGACACCATTGACGAGCTGAATTTGAACTAAATTGCCATCCTAAAGTCATTTCCGATCTGAACAGTGATTTCCAACAACTCTCAGTGCCTGATATCAAACCAATGCAACTAGTTTGAAGACTGGTACCACCTGCCATCCCATTCGACTGCAACAATACCTAGTCGAAGGCATTTATCAGTAATTAAAACCTGCCAATTTCATATTTCTAAAGAAAATATAATTAATTGAAATTAAAAAGCCAAAGAGTACTCATCTGAAAGTACTTAAACCTTGAAGAAACAGGGGAACCCTGTCAAAATTTTCCTAAAATTGGCCATTTCCTAATTAAGGATTTTAAACCATATGAAAGATATTCTTACGGTTAAAATACCTTAGAATTTCTGAAGAAACCTTTGAAAATCCTTTCTCACCTTCTGCAATATACAAATCTATTTTTTCCTCATAAACCCTTGCCCAGATTCCAAATTCATCCCAAGTCTGTTTTATTGACCATCTGCTTCCATAAAAACGCTGAACAAATAGTTTAATATTGTTTAGTTTCTCCAAAAAATGACTAAAAAGCAAGTAATTCCCAAAACTGGAGGTCCTAAATCTCAGAAGCCTGCCTCCAGCAAGCTTCCAAATCCCAAACCTCCTAGAATAGATAAACCTACTCATGTTTTAACTATTGACTCTACTGAAGTTGTCAGACCTTTACAGCCTCCTGTCACCACTAAAGAAAGCAATCCTTTGATTGACTTAGATTATAGAATTACTGATGCCACCCTTGAATTTGATCTTCTGGAAGTGCATAACTGGTGTCAGGAGAAATTTGAAAATAAAGTGGCCAATGACATACCTATATGGGATTCCAATTTGCCCAAGTATGTGGTTCCCATTACCCATCCTGCTCAGGATTTAATTAGGTTGTGTCAGATGCATTATATTCTTGATCAAAGGTGCATGGTTAACAAATATAGTTAGGTCTTATTTTACTTAACTACTGAATCAATCAATGACATGCTCCAGCTAAGCCATGACCCTCAAGTAGTGTCATTGTCAATTGAAGACCTGACCCAGATGTATTTAGATCTAGATTTCCCCAAGAAGTTTGAAATCCTTCAGAATTTCATGCCCAATCATGTCAATCTTCCAAAGGTGAATCCTCCTTATGATACCTTTGATTTTCCTGAAGGATCCAGATAGGTCATTTCCATGCTATCATTTATCTTAGGTTATGTTAATGATGAATTCATAGATCCCTCCATCTTAGGCTTCCTCTACACTTTGTCTCCTGGATAGCAACTAGAGTTGGTCTTTGATTTTGCTAAATTTGTTGCTGACAATATTCATTATCAGCTGATAAAATTGCCTGATGAAGGAGTGTTCAGATATACTTCATATTTGTTACATCTCTTCTTGTTCTTTCAAGCAGATAATTTTCCCTTTGCACTACAGAAGATGGATATGGAAGGAAAACCACTGTTAGTAATATTTTGGACCTCTCTTATGAGAAAGAATAGCAGTGAGTACAGTTATAGTGATTTCAATGACCTATTTATCAGACCTGCTATCAGTTTTTTGGATAAAGCAGAACCACCAAGAATAAATGAAGATATAAAAAGGATGTTATAGTTGTCTGAGAATTGTAAAGTGGGTGATTGGTACTTATACAAAAATCACACTGAGATTATAATATATGGTGCAATCTTGGCCCCATACAAATTGCCAAAGTTTCTAACCACCAGGTTCTTTGCTCTAGAATATATAAGACAGATTTTGAATGCAGATGCAGTAAATTTTATAACATCCAAAAATAAGGCACAATTTAAATTGAAAAGTCAAATTGGCTCTTTCATTGTAAACAACAAAGATGCCTTAAAGGAAGTATCCAGCAAGCTATCAGCATTCAAGTTTCAAGAAAGTTTTAATTGGAGCTATGACCCTCAGGTTATTCTAAGAAATCTCAGGATCAAAAGAAAATTGCCCCCATTCCTCCATGAATCTAAGCCACTTATTGAAAAATATGCCAATCAGTTGGAATGGGTGGCCAATACTTTAATTGATGATGATCAGGATAAGAAGATAGACAATTTGAAAAGTACACAGGTGGTTATAGTTAACCAACCAATAGAAGAATCAAATAAAATACCAAGGAAAGAAGAATGATATTTGGTCGAAACAATCATTGAAAACAAATTCAAAACAGTGTACAGCAAAAAGGCCAAAAATAACTACTTTAGAAAAAGAAGGAGTCATAGATGTGGATGACACTAATGAGCAGCAGACAAATGATGAAGCCACCATCATTGTTAATGAAACACTCACAGAAATTCAAAATGAACAGGTACAAGCACAGGGTAAAGGTAAAGAGATGGTTGAAATGGAAATGGATACAAAAGCTCCCTCTTCATCTAAAACAACTGAAGAAACTGATTCTGATGTTCAGAAGAAGTTCAATCTAATCAGGGAGAAGAATGAAGAAATAAAAAATGAAGTTTATTCTAAACTTCTAAAAGAAAAACCAGAAGATAAGGACAAATTAGTAACAACATTTGATTATTCAACCAACAAAATGATCATGTCCTTTCTTCAACCAATGGTAGCACATCCAAAATCAACCTCAGATTACAGAAAGACAGAATTTGCAGTAAATGTTGATACTATTCATGAGCTAGATCAGATAGAATTCCATAGGAGTGCATCAGAAATGTAATATTCAAAAGTAGTAAGCAAAACATTGAGTGCTACTATGCTCCAGAAGATTGTATCCAACCTGCAAACTCAAATGAAACTGGATAAGGCATCATTACATGCCAAGGATCTAAGGATAAAATCCTTAGAATATTTGATAATTGAAACAGGAGCAGATCCTTCAAACACTGAAGTTGCTAGAAAATTAATAAGGCAGAAGAATGATGATATTGCAGCCTTAAGAAAGCAGCTTAAATTTCCACAGAGTGAACGTCCTCAGGCAAAAGAAGTGCTTCAGTAAAAGATAGAGAAAGAGGAAACAATGCAACTTTTTTTGAAAATGACAGCCCAGATAAAAGAGATGGAAAACCAAATAGAAGCTCTTATGCAAGAAAATGAAAATTTGAAGAAAGGTCAACAAGTTTCCATTCCTATAGTTATTCCAACTGTAAGTATAACTATTCCCTCAACATTGGCAGAACATTTGGCACCGTAAGGAGTATTGGCAACTGCAGTGTCAATTACTTCTAAAGACCTCTCTGCCACTTCTTCATCAACATCACAGGTAAATCCAACAGGGGAAACAACTGCCATAGTCAAAGCTATGGAATATATGTCCATCAAAGATAAAGAGATAATCATTTTAAAAGGCACCATCAAAAATATGGAAACATCCAACATAGATGCCTTAATCACTTCTAAAGGACATGAACAGAGGGCCAACATATTGCAGGAACAGGTTAAGATTCTTCAACAGCAGGTAAATCTCACTGAGTAGGTATCCTACATTAAGAATTATCTTTGGAATAACATCATTGAAGGCATACATTTGCAATGGCCCTCAATCCAAATAATCTATGAGAAAAAAGAGTTACTTAAAGCAGCACAGATAGAAATACAGAAGACCAAAGAAGAACTGGTTGATAAGCCTGCTCAAGCCTTAAGACTTATCACATTCCTGAATAGCAAACACAGAGATGAAATTGAAGAGTTAAAGATTCAGGATAGAACTGAAAGTATACTCCAAATCAAAAAGGTCCTGAATAAGAGAAACATGATGAATAATTTGGAGGACAGGTGCAAAGATATGAACTTAGCAATCACAATATTTTGGGCTAAATACACAGTATTATCAGAAGCAGGCTTACCAGATATTCATGCATTGAATGAAAAGTTAATGCCACAAAAATATTATGATAAAAAAATCAGGGCATATGCCAAAGAACGGGTCAGCAAGCCTTTACCTCAAGGGTCTCCTACTAGTAAAGTCATTTTGGAATATTTTGAATACTTATTCTTTTTGTAAAATGAGATCAAACATATTTTTGTGGTTAAGCCCAATTTTGCAAAGTATACAGAGGCAGATGAAAGTTACAGAAATCTGAAGAGCATGAAAATTCCCAGTGCAGAGCAATGGCTGGAATTCACTGATTTACTATGAAAATTTGCAGTTAAAATATATCAAGATGAAAAATTAGTGGTCAAAGAGTATCAGTGGTCAAAGTGTATCAGTGGTAAAAGTGTATCAGTAAAAACAAGATGTTACTACTGGTTATTCTTAATTTACAGCAGTAAACAGTGAAAGAAAGCAGAGTAAAAGAGTATCAGAGCAGAACGTGAAAGAAGAAGAGTACACTACAAGTCATCTTCCACAAGATAATGTCCCAAGTGCCAGCAATACTTCCAGCTAAACAGAAAATCAGTTTTAGTAGATAAACTGTTCTATTTTTCTTGTAAAAGAGGACAACTTGCCTATCTGTTTTGTAGCTGTCCC
Organism: Pinus albicaulis; assembly: GCA_034641835.2. Lineage (NCBI taxonomy): Eukaryota > Viridiplantae > Streptophyta > Pinopsida > Pinales > Pinaceae > Pinus > Pinus albicaulis. The sequence goes on from CM076580.1 coordinate 1,742,008,068, forward strand.
TCTTCTTATCTAATAATTTCTATTTTTTCTTGAGATATTCTCTCAAACTTTTGAGATATTTTGTAAGAAATTTATTTGTATAAATACTTCATCTTTCGAAGTATTTTGGGTGGAATAAAATTATCAAGACTACTATAGACTTTTTTGTTGAAAACATTGGGATTTTATGTGAGTTAAGTTGAAGCAGCAGGCTGGAAACTGAAGCAAATAGACATCATAACTAATGATCCTCGTGCTGATCAGATGAGTATTGTATCTTCCAGTTTTCATTGTTTATTTCTTTAAGTTTCATTCATACATCTTGTGTTATTTCCCATCTTAAATGAATAACTAGGAAAGGTATTATAGAATCAGTGCAAAAAGCTCTCTGTTCTTACTAGTTTTCATGTTTATGTTTTCTGTTGATTTCCAGACTTTAGAATTCTTAATTTCTCTTTAGTCTCGTTTGACCTCAATTTCCCTCTTCCTTTTATGTGATCTAAGGATTCTTAACTGCCCTTAGTCCAGATCATACCACTTCATCAAAATAACCTTTTCAAACCCTTTGAAGATCATTTATCTTTCCCTTAGTATATTTGTTCTTTTGACCTTAGTTTTCTAGTCTTGTTTGCTATAAATTTGACTCCATTTCCCAATGGTCAGGTAGATATTTCTATGGTTTCCCTTGTAGTCCTTTATTCCTACCAACATTCAAAAAATCAAACCATATTGTCCACTCATAGCTAGCCTAACATCCATTACAAAACAAAGCTAAATCTTAAGGAGAGATCCCTCTCCAGAACTCAGGAAGGCTAGATCCTGAATTTTAAAAGAGGTTCTTGGTTACCCCTGGTTTTCTTTAACTATAAACCAAAATCCCCCGACCTAAGAATTACTAGGGTGATAACAAACCCTATATGTTTTTCCATCTATATATGGATGATAAGTTGTACTGAAAGCCAACTCTGTACCAAAACCTGAAAAAAACACTTTCCAAAACATGGAAGTGAACTTGGCATCTCTATCTGTCACAATCTTCCTAGGAATACCATTCATTGTCACTATCTCCCTAATGAAGACCTGGGCTACCTCACTAGCAGAATTCATAGACTTCACTGGAATGAAGTGAGATAAGATAGTCAGCCTTTCAACCAAAACCATAATAGAATCATTTTTTCTAGTTGTCCTCGAAAAAACTGTAATGAATTCAATGTAATTTACCTCCCATTTCCACGCTGGAATTAGAATTAGGTGCGATAAACCATCTGGATGCTTAAACTCTTCTTTTACCTATTGACAATCCAAACATCTCGGAAAAAACTTTTCCACCTATTTCTTCAAGTTCAAAAAATGGTACAACTTCTTAACCATTGTCAATGTCTTATGATATCCCTGTTCTCTTTTCCCTTAATTTACCTGACCTCGAAGTCAAACTCACTGTTGTATCCAACCACCTAGCTTTCTTGGCATTTAGATTTGGTTGGTCAAATAAATATCTCAATCCACTCTGATCACTCATCAATATGAACCTCCTACCAAGAAGATAATGTATCCACATCCTTAGTGCATGGATGATAGATTCCAACTCAAGATCATGTGTCACGTAGTTCTTCTCATGCTCATTCAGTTTCCTTAACTTGTAGCATATTATCTATCCTTCCTGCATCAAGACTCCACCAAGTGCTCTCTTACAAGCATATGTACATATCACAAACTCTTTATATGGATCTTGTTAGTGTCAATCTTTTCATCCTATCACCAGTGATCAAATGGAGTCTTATCATGTCTTAATAAGGTCCCTAAGTAAATTTTTTGTCATTTCACTAAATATTCAAGAAAAAATTTGGTCACTTGGCATCAAGTCTAGGACTGTTTCCACTCTTTCCAAAATTTTAAATTGCTGGTTCATGTCATCAAATAAGCTCAATGTATCATCACTCAGAGGTTTTCACAACCATTTCAGTCATATCCATCATGATTCCATTCAGTTAAGAGTCTCCATTAAATCATTATGGTTTCAAGGTCATCAAACTGCGATTTCATGCATAAAATCCAGCAATTGGAGGAGTGATAATAGGCAAGTATATTCAAAATAAATTTTGATTTCAAATGTAATTTATTTTTTTATATGTAATAATGGTTCTAAAGTTCCAAAATTTCAAAAAGGTCCTAAATTTCAAAATTCAAAGGTAAATTGGTGAGGTGGGCCATCCTACTTCATTAATTACTAAGACATCAAGAGTAACTCATAAAGGCATATGGAGGAGCTCAATTTATTTCATTTTTACTCTATATGTCTTTGTTCCCCTTGATATCACTTTTCAAATCAAGAGAAGGCGAAATTTGGGAGAAAAGGAGGGTTTTTTTCTTCAATTTAAGAGAGGTGTGACCTTTTCGCGACCTTTCTGGTTAGGCGCGACCTTTCCGTTAAATTTTCCAGAAAAATCTTGTTTTAGATTGCATTGTGAAAATTTGGAGCTGAATTGTGGGAAAGTGTAGGAGTTTTTTGTTCCTAACATGCCAATGAACAAAACCCTCTCTCAGTTTTTACACAGGTATTACAGAATAAGAGATCCATCCACATATTCACAGCCTATTTTTATGACTGTGCAATTTCCTAGTTTAGTCACCATTTTGCAGAAAATATTTTGGGGAATAAGAGAAGGAGATTAGGAAACTAGAGGAGATTTTTGTCCCTAACATGATAAAGAACAAAACCCTCTCTCAGTTTTTCAAAACACCTCATGGTTAGAGAGATGTGTCTCCTCTTTGAGACCTATTTTTACAGAAAACCTAGAAATTTTTCAGAAATTGGAACACAGAAAGGTCGCGCCCAAGTGCGACCCTTTTTCTCTGGGCACCCAAATGTGCTTTTCTCTACATGGATGGATAGATACTCATGAGTACATGCCATATATGAAATGGGTTTTCCATGAAAACTTCTAAATTTTATGAAAAACTAAAAAAAACTTACCTTTTTCATGCTTTTGCCACTAAATCTGGACTGGCATGACCTTTCTGAGTGAGGTTGGAAAAATCAGGTTTTGGAAGCCTTCCTGTGGGATTTTTCTGGATTTTGATGTCTCATTGGAAATTATACATGTGGGGGTAGTTGACCCAACTTTCAGAATGAAATTTGGATTCCTATAATTCAGCCAAAATCCACTCTCAATTGGTGTGACCTTTTCATGACCTTTCCGCTAAATTCATGTTTTGATGCATTCTGGTGTGACCTTTTTGCTCCTGGTGCGACCCATATGATATAGAAACATTTTCATGCATAGAATGATATCAAATTTGACGTATTTTAATTAATTTATTTTATTTTAAGCTCTTAGGTTGGTTTTTTCCTTACTATATGAGTAAATTTGTAATTAATGAGGAGATAAGCTCTCCTAAACTTTGTCTAAAATCTTGGAGGTTGTTTCAACTATCCTTGTCTTTAGATGAGGACTCATAAAAATATTTATGATGAGCCTTGAATAGAATTTTCGACCTGATGAGCTGTCATATGATGTATTTTCCTATATAAGGCCCATCATTATCAATTTCAAGGGTTGGATGTTGTGCAATTGAGTTTGGAACACTAGTGTATTTTGTGTTTTCTGGTAGGAACTAATAGATAGAGTTTGCAACTATTGTGGTGGGATTCATGTGGTATGTGTTTTAGCATTTTTTCTTCTTATGTTATTATATGTTTGAAATTATTTTTCCTTCCATCTTAATTTCCATGTCTTATGTGATTTATTTCTAAGTTTGATAAGCATAATTCATTAATTCAATGCTCTGTTTTGGAGAAGATTTCACATTTATGTTCATTTTATTCTGATATAAATGAATTCATGATGTTCATGCTCATTTTGAAACCATATCAATCTACCATTTTCCTCAATTTACCTTTAAAATTCTAAAGTGTGTGCCTACCTTGCCCCATTACATCTCTGCAAATCTAATTTTCATATCCCTAACCTAGTTTTTCCTAGACCTAATTCACCATCCAACACAAAAATCCAAAAAAACCAAACCTTAATCTGCATATCCCATTATCCAGGAAAACTGGCTGTGATTTCATTGAGAGAGCCCTCTCAGCCTAGTAGGGCTAGCTACTAGGTCAAAATGGTATGTGGTTACCTTTTCCGGTCTCCTTCTCAACCTTTGGAGATCCAGTGGAATGCTAATAGATCTGAAATCTTCACTACTAGAGGATTTGTAAGCAACTATTTGAACTATTCAAAACTCATTTCAAATTCCTCTATCCATCCAAATTTCTTTCCCTTCCTCTACAATGATGTAATAGGACAGGAAATTTGTGAGGATATCATAATGAACCACTTCTAGTAACTTGCTAGTCCCATGAATGTTTTGACGTCATCCATATTTATATGAGTTTCCCATTCCATGATACCTTTGATCTTTTTTTGGGTCCACTACTATACCTTCCTTAGAAACTACATGCCCCAAGTAATGAACCTTTGTATGGAAGAAACTAAATTTACTAATTTTGGCATAAAATTTATGCTCTCTCAATTGTCTTAACACTGCTATGAGATGTTCTACATGCTCTTCCTCATTCTTTGAATATATCAATATGGCATCGATGAATAAAATCATAAACTTGTCCAAATAATGACACAATACACTATTTATCAAAAAATTGAAAGTTGTTGGAGCATTAGTCAAACCAAAAGGAACTACGACAAACTCACAATGCTCATACCTCTCCTGGAAATCAATCTCGTAGATTCCCTCTAATTTGATGCATACCCGATGACATACTGACCTCAAGTAGATCTTTCAGAACACTATTTACTCCTTCAACTAATCAAACAAGTCAAAATTCCACGACAAAGGGTACTTGTTTTAATTTTCACCTTGTTCAACTGCCTGTAGTCAATACACAACCTCAGAGTACAATCCTTATTCTTCACAAATAATACCAATGAACTCTAAGGTAACACACTTGGCCTAATGTATCCCTTTTCAATAATTTCCTTCAACTGCAACTTCAATTCCACTAAATCAGGAGTGCTCATCCTGTAAGGTGCCTTTGATGTTGATGTTGCTCCCGGCATCAACTCAATAGAAAAGTCCACTTCCCTATGAGGAGGTAAATCTGAAATATCTACTAGAAATACATATTGACACTGCTGAAAAACTGGATACATCTTCAAGACATCAACATCCTCAACATCCTTACCTTTAGAACTGGAAATCTGAACTACAAACAACACACATCCTTTTTTGCTATTGCGCTTGGCCTACATATCTGTAACCAATCTCACTAATGTAGGCTTCCTCTTACCCTATAATATTATCTTCTCTCCATCATCATCCAAGCACTCAATATCCTTATCATAGAAATACACGTTGGTCATGTGAATGTAAAACTAATCCATACCCAACGACATACTATATGATCCCAACAGAAACACATTTAGATGCACTAAATTATACATACCGTTCAACTCAAATGCATAAGATCTTACCCAATGATGAAATATTTTCTTAGTAAATGTAGCCAATTGCACTAACCAAGACCTACATGCACTTCTTTATTAAAGTAACACTTATCCACCAGGTCAAGACTAATATAGCTATAGCTAGATCCAAGTTCAATCAAAATAGAAAAAACTTTCTCACAAAGCTTACCTTCCATCTCGATAATAGTTACAATATTGTCATCTTTCCTATTATCCAATGCTACATAGATACGAGGAATACTTTGTCTTACATCCCCAACTGTTTGTGCCTCCTTAGCACTGTAAATATGAGGTATTCCACCCTCATTTTGTCGACAATCTCTGATGCAATGATCCTTGCCACAAGTCCAACACTATAAAGGATTCCTTCCATATCCCTCGATCTTCTCCTCAGAATAAAATCCTTGTCCTATGTCAACTGCATTGAACTTCTTGTGCAATGTTGCATTCTCATTTTCATTTGTATCCTGATGTTATCCTCTCTTCTTAACCCACTTTTCCTTATTCTTCTCATTACCTTTACAATTGTGCTTGGACTCGGTCTGATACTTCGATTTCTCATAATAGTGGATCAAATTTTCGATGGCTTCCTCCAACGACCTAGGCTCATCAAAATCAATCCTATATTGGAATGATACTAGAAACACACTAATGAATCTTTGAATTGTTTATTTCTCCTCCTTAAGGTAAGGAATGTACCTCAAAAACTCCAATAATTTTCTAGTATACTCCTCATCGGTCATAGATCCCATATTCAGCTCATAGAACTCATTTTCCCTATCATCATAGTGTCTTACAGATAAATACTTCTTCTTGAAAAGTTTCACAAACTCACTCCAACTTAACTCCTCTTCTTGACTGCCTATGAGATTCTTCACATCTTCCCACCAAATGTATGCTTTTACTTTAAGTCTGACTTTAGCTATCTTGGCCTCCATATTCTCTGAGTAGTCATTCAATCTAAAGGACTTATTCATCCCAAGAAACCATGATTCTGCATCTTGTGACTTCATTTCTCCATCAAATGTAGGATAATTTTCCTTCTTGAACGCCTATGGAAAGTACTTCTTCTCACTTCTACTATATGTATGGTGATGGTGATGATGATGTTCTCTCTCTGAACCAAAACTAGAGTAGAATCCATGTTCATTACCCTCCCCCCCCCATCAGGTGTATCCAAAAATCCAACATCTCTAATTGTATCATCCCTGTCAAACATGTATCCCGACTGAGACTTGCTGCCATATTATACAATAGTCCTTTCCTCCTGTCCATGATTGATTCTAAGAGGTCCCTGTCTTTGAAAATATGAAAAAATATGAAGCATGACTACATTCACCTCTGTTTTTTTCTCCTGTGCCCTAGAAAGTCTTTCATGTGACTGAATGACCCTATAATTATCTGCCTTACAACTTTTGATCTCTTCTTACAAACTTCTCATTGTGTCTGCTATGTTAGGGGAGTACTCATCACCATGTTTCTCATTTGATCTGTCAGGAGAATCACATGAACTGTAGTCCACCATTTTCCTTGTCATCTTTGATCCTCTACTTCCTACAAGCATATCATGTCAGATAAACCAAACATAAACATAATCAACATACCTCAATGAAGTTTAGGGGAGTTGGGACACTATCTCATTTTCAAAATTAATCTGGATTAGCATAACATATCAATCATATCAACATATAATTAAATCAACATATCAATCATATTATCATCGAATCATAAATCTTCACATGAAAACACAATTGCAAAAAAAACAACCACAATGCATGCATAACAACACACATGCCACTAACATGAATGATTTATAAACACATTCCACCCATCCAGTCCAAGTGTTGAACCTGGGAGCTATGATAGCATTTTCTAACCACCCCTCCCAAATCTACCCAATTTCACCATCTTTCTAGGGTAAACATGACAGGAGGAGCTACTACGACATGACCCGACCTTGTAGGTTGCATTAAGGAAGTGGGGTTGACTGAAAAATAAAAATTGACAAGTCATAAAATTCTACAGGGGTTACATATCACTTAGAGGTTGAATTACCACCCAAGGTGGCCAAAACTTGAGTTGGACATCCTTTTCTCTGACCTAGTCCCAAACCGCTCCCACAAAAAACCCTCCATGCGGTTAGAAGCCTCCAACCACATGCACAAGGCTACATCCATGCAGTTGCAACCTAAAAAGTGCATAACATGCAGTCCCGGATTATGAGCCTAAATTCCAAGTCAGTCTCTAGACCACTGCCCAGAACCCAGTTGTTAACACTGGAAATCGTACACATATTTGTACAATCCAGAAGATGCCCAAATTTGTCTAGAAGAACGTATAGGTGAAGGTTTTCCAGTTGAAGACATTATGAAAAATAAAAAATTTAAATTCTCAAAAGGTATTATATAAAAAATTGAGTTGTGTGGCCTATTTAAAGTCCAAAATGACAACTACACGACCTTTTCTTCGAAATTTGCACAGTTGCAGAAAAAATTGACTCAGCAATTCAGGAACACTTCCCACACTTGGAAGATGAGATTCCTAACATGCTTCAGTCAAGGAAAATTGAATTTGAGTTGCCTTGAAGATATGAATCCCTAAAAAGTGTCTTTTTTCCTACTCATTATTCATTTTCATGCATGAACCAAGAGAGTGAAGTCACCTAAACGACCACCTCCCCGTTATCGCCCTCTAGCTCCGATTCAACTCTGTGCACTCTGTGATGAACGTGATCACTTCATTTCCGACTGTGCAACCCTAGATATGTTTCATAGATGGTACCCTGTCAACCCTGTATACTACGACGACTTATGAGTAGTCCAGTATTCGTGTCTAGTGTGTTATGGGGACCACTCGATTCATCATTGTCCTTATATCCCCCAAATTCATTCGACATTAAACAGTTTATGCCATGCCATAGTACACCTCACCGCAACAGAGAGATCGGATTCAGAATCCATGGATATTTTGACAAAGCAAGAAAATGTGACAAGAATATCCATTTTCTTCATGTCAGCATAAAAAATCCAATAAAGGGTCACATTAGCACCCCCAACCGCCCTCCACAGATAATACCAAACTACGCATTATGCAATGCACGCAACCATTTGGTTGCCCAATGCCAAGATCTAGAGTCACTCTGCAAATGGTATCCAATCACTCCAGCAACCCGAAGGGGAAGAAGTACCAAGGAAAGACAGTCTTGTCTAGTTTTTCAAGGCAACCATCAGACTCACCACTATACTTACATCTCCCAAGTACGCCCTTTGATAGACACCATATGCTCATTGGATTCCCAATACCTGGATATAGTTGGCTTAGAACCAAGAAAACATAACATAAGGAAACCTGTCCCAATGAATCTTGCCCCCCATCATTACCAAAACATTAGGAAGGCTAGGACAACCCATCATCTTAGTAGGGCACAAAACTAGCCAAGGACAGCATGCTGAATATGCACTAGAATCGACCACTGAATCAATCAATGTAAGGAACTAAAGAACATTACTAATAGTCTTCGCATGGTCACCCCCATACCACAGATCATTATCTCTAATAAAGATAAGATCATGTGCTGCAATTGAAGGATTTGCTCACAATCCCATCATACGATGGATTGTGAGTACCTCCCAAGGCTATGAGCAGCAAGGGCAGCATTGAGTCTAAAATCCCTGAAGGAGATAGACCATCCAAAACCAAAAGCTCGGAGATAGAAAAAGCGCAATCATGCCCCAATGCCCAATCATATCTGAGCATCCACTTCAAGGACAAAGAGTAGCATTGGTTCTCATACCATCTACTCAATAAGCACCGTGACACCATGCGCTATTGCACAAGTCACAATCACAAAACAGAGTCGTGCCCCTTAAGGGAAATGTTCAGACATCTCTGCACTCATCACAGCTTCCAAATGTAGGAAAGTGCAAGTACCCTTAGTACGCCACGTGAGGAACATAAGCTTGCTCTCATCAAGCCACCATAATGGAAATTCCTCCACCATCCCACGTTGACGACACACAACACCATACGATTCAGCTCATCATTCATGGGAACCATGACCTGTGTTGTCTGCTCATCTGTCAATGGTGTCAAGACAGCTACAACTACGATAGTAGTTGTACCATCGATGGTGCAAACACAACCATTTTTTACCCTGTCAACCTCGTCTGGTTCCACAACATCAACTCTCGAATCCTATTTGTTTTTGTCAACCATATTTGTTAGGCCCAAACCAACTCCTCATAGCCTCACACAAACTCACTCGCCCTTATATGCCTTGTTCCATTTAGACGAGGATATTTTGGAGGCCATGACGGAACTAGATTGTCCATCGGATGCAATGCATCACTGCTCGTTTTTTCTTCCCGAAAAAAAAATTAGTTCTAAGAACCTAGAAAACCAAGAGCTATACGCTATTGAATCAAAAGAATTCCTCCCATCTAGGAAGTTTGACTAGTTCAACAATCCCATTCCGGCACATGACACGTTCAAATAAGGGAACATATCCAATATTTCACCAACCATCAAGGTAAATATCTCTAGAAAACCTAAAAAAATCGAAGAAATCTCACTAGGGGCAGCATGCTCCCCAGATGAAGTAGTCTCTTACACAAACTTGCTTCAAGAGTATAGATAAATCTTCGAATGGAAATATTCTAAAATTTAGGGGCTTATCCCCACTATCGTAGAGCACCATATTGACACTTGCCATGACATACCACCAGTACACTAGAAAAAATGTCAATTTCACTCATATAAGGCAGAAGCGACCAAGCGAGAAATCGACAAGCTTCACAAATACATGTTTATCTACAAAATATCTTACACGTTGTGGGTTTCCAACCCTGTCCCCGTCATGAAAAAACAAGGCATCATCCGCATCTGTACTGATTTCCAAGATTTGAACAAAAAAATTTCGAAAGACAACTACCCTACCCCATTCGTCGACCAAGTCATTGATGCTTGCGCCGGTCTCAAGGCCCTATACATCATGGATGGGTTCTCAGGGTATAGCCAAATTCAAATTTTACATACCGATCGATACAAGACAACATTCACCACCCCTTCGGGCACGTTCTCATACCAAGTTATGCCATTCGGTCTTAAAAATGCTAGAGCCACCTTCCGGTGGGCCATGAACTATGTATTCCATGACCTATCACACCTTATCCTCGCTTTCTTTGACGACCTCACCATTCGGTCCAAGAAGCGTAGTGATCATCTAGAGGATTTACGGTTGGTATTCCAAAGATGCTGACATTACAACCTATGTTTGAACCCTCTCAAGTGCATTTTCTGCGTCAACATAGGATGAATATTAGGATTTATAGTATCCCAACAAGGGATAAGAGTGGACCCCCTCAAGGTCCAATCCATCAAAGAGGTTCCACCACCAAAAACCCTCAAGAAACTCCAAAGCTTGCAAGGGAAAGCCAATTTTCTGAGACACTTTTTCTAAGATTACGTCACTTGTGCACAAGGATTCCTATTCCTTCTTCGTCAGGATATCCGATTTAAATGGGATGATCAAGCCCAACAATCGTTTGAGGCACTAAAAGACGCATGGTATTCAACCCCATTGACCAACCCACGAAATTATGACAAAGATTACACCCTATATCTGTCAGTATCAGAAACTGCTTTAGCAGGGGTGTTAATCCAAGATGGACTCAATGGTAAAGAAGACGTAATTTATTACGTTAGTAAGAACTTATCAAGCCCAACATTAAGATATGAACAGGAAGAAAAAACTGCCCTATCCCTTATACATGCAATCTAAAAGCTTCGGCACTACATTATCTTGCGGACTACAACAGTCGTGGCAGCTATAAACCCCATGAGATACCTACTAACCCATTGTTTGATGAACCAAAAATACGCTCGCTAGGTAGTTATACTGCAAGATTTTGACCTGCATTTTAGCTCCCCCAAGAGAAAAAAGTTTTGATCTTAGCTGAGTTCATCACTGACCTCCCAAGTCAGACTAAAGGATCCCCAATCAACGAATCACTACCTAACAAACATTTATTTATAATGATGATTGATGATCCTTGGTACGATGATATCCTCTTATTTTTACAAACCCAAAATTTCAATCCAAATCTCACACGTGAAGAATGAAGGTGCATACGCCACCAGGCCCCCCGATATCTCCTCATGGGAGATGCCCTTTATTGGTGAGGCATCGATACTATCCTACGTAAATGCCTCATGCATGACCAAGCTGAGCAAGCCCTCAATGACTATTATAGTGGAGCTTGCGGCGACAACCTCTCTGGGATGGCTACCACCCAAAAAAATTCTATGGGCAAGTTATTTTTGGCCACATTATTCCGCGGTTGCATTACGACTGTCAAAATATGTGAGTGATGCCAACGCTTCTCCCACAAGGCAAGAGCACCTCCCGCTCCTTTTTACCTATTCATCCTAGCCTATCCCTTTGCAAATGGGGAATTAACTTTATGACTTGCAACCTTGCGCCATCTAACAACCATAAATACATCATTTTCGTCGTCGACTATTTCACCAAATGGGTAGAATCCATGCCCACATACGACAACATAGAAGAAACAACAGCACGATTTCTATTCAACCATGTCATCGAGCAGTTCGGTGTGCCTAAAGAGTTAGTCTCTGATCACATAAAGCATTTTGAAAACGAAATATTCTAGGAGTTGTCACACTACCTAGGGCTCACACATGAATTCGCATCACCATACTATCCTCAGTCCAATGGACATGTAGAAATTTTCAACAAAGTGCTTAAAACAATGTTATAGTATATGGTGAATAAACATAAGAAAAAATGGCACCGCATGGTTTTTTCCACCATGTGGGCATACTGCACGGCAATTAAAAACTCAACAGGATTCACACCCTTCCAACTAGTGTGTGGGGTAGAAGTTGTGATCCCCATCGAACACAAAATCCAAAACTTACACGCTGCCATCTAACTCCTCGATGAAACCCAACCTTTAGAACAATGATTGGTAAGAACTCGTCAACGAAAATCAATGAGAGTCGCTCCAACATAATGAGGCACATAAAAAACGGGTAAAAGCATCATTTAATCGCAACATCACCCCTCACTCATTTACTGAGGGAGAGTTAGTCCTCCGCTACAATGTCGTGAAAGATGCCCTAGGACCTGTGAAGTTCAAAAAATTATGGAAAGGTCCCTACATCATAAAACATTTCCTCCTCAAGGGGGCATACATCCTGTTAGGGCCCGATGGTACATTCCTAGCTAACCCTGTCAATGAGCTTTACCTCAAAGAATTTCACCCATAAGGATAGGAGGTCCCAACCTTAGATATTAGATGCATGTAGCATAATCTGTTTTTGTGATGATTACAATCATCAAATAATTGTTCTAAAAAATTCTCTAATGTCACAGATGGACCATCCCCCCATCCACTATTTTGGATTCGTCGATGGAGCCTCACAATGGTATCAAAATCTAGCAGCAACAACCTGGGCCATTTACTATCCTGACCGATCTCCATTCTTCACCAACGGAGTATGCATCGGATCAGCCACCAATAATCAGGCAGAATACAATGCATTCATCGGGTTTATGAGCGATGCCTTCAACTAAGGCATTCACCATCTACATATCTACCTTGATTCCTAGCTAGTGGTTTCGTAGCTAAACCAATATTTTGAAGTATGGGATTCTTAGCTATTTATGAATTATTTGCATGCATGAACATTAAGTCATCAGTTTGATCATATTACATTCACACATATTCCAAGAAATCAAAACCAGACAGCTGATCGCATAGCTAATCATATTCTAGAATCAAATGCATCTCATATAAACCATCACCTGTAGAAAAGAAAAAAGAATACAAATAGATATCCATCATAGGTACACAACATCCATCAATAAAGCAACCATAGACATATCATCAGAGCTGCAAAAATACATATCTCGCATATATACATACAAAAATATGTGAGTCACAATATACAAGTCATGTCCCTGACCATCATGTCAGTGAAAAATAGGTCTACATGTAATTAAAAAATAGGGAAGCATTCTCATAAGGAGCACTTTCCTTGAATACACAAAATCTCTAGGGTTGAGCCCCTCTAGGTGGGTCCTTTGGACCCACAGCTTCACCCGGTGCCAGTGCAGGTGTAGTAGCCAAAACAGCAAGTGCCACATGGCACAATGTTAGGCGATGTGCCCTCTCTTGAGCCATCAGTGCCTCGAGCCATGTGTCATCCAAATAATCAACAAAACCCCGGGTCGGCATACCCCAGGTCAACCTCTCCAACTGACTCCATGAGTCGGCTAAATCTGCCACGCGGCCGTCCGTAACCTCGACCCGAGCCTCAATAGCAGCTAGATGCTCCTCGACCGTCGCCTCCCAAGCCTCAGCCGCCTTGACATAAACAAGAATGGCAACATCCCTGGTAGCAACTGCACTTCTGCCCTTCCCTGAAGGGCCAACACCACCTCCATGCCCCCAAACCTAGGGCTAATCAGCCCCACCTAGGCCCCTCCTCGGTAGTTGATTCCCCACCAAGCGGGAAAGAGGATGCCTAGACGCCCTAACATATGCAAGAGAAACAAGGATAGTGGCAGTGTCACCACAATAGACATAAAAATATACACATCATAAAATACTCAAAAAATGCTGAAAAAACATAAAAGTTCATACCTACGGGACACCACACATAGCCAGCGGAAGACCCATATCCAGATCCCCTCGGAAATCCATCGCTGAGTATGGATAATCCAAGAACATCTGCGGGTTCTCCTGGAACCAATCCCCAATGGTCGCATCTCAATAACGAACTGCCTCCCCTCCTCTGCCACGAGGCATTAAGGGCGCCCCCCGCCGCATCTGAGGATCCCTGTGAGGACCAATGGGCACAGGCCCAAACGGTCGAAGCATCACCACCCTCTCAAACATGATGCTACACAAGATGCTCACATATGTAAAAAAACTGGAAGATCCTCCCCAAGCCTTCCCTACTTGCGATACCATGCCATCATACACATGGTGAACCCAGTCATAGCAATGATCAGCCCAGACCCAATGCAAGACACCAATATGAGGTCCAGATGCCATATTTGGCAACGATGACCCCGTCAAGTGCACTATCATTGCCAAGGCACACCGAATAGCTATGTTAGTCACTGACTCGATGTATATGCACCCCTGGATAAGCTGCACATCGCCGCAATTTTGCTCAACCCAGCGCTAGATACTCACCCTCCCAGGAGGGAGGGCCTGCGGTAGTGCCTTGCCCTGAGAAAGTAGGCCAGTCACAAAGTAAAAATCTGTCTACAGACGGATGGAAACGTCTCTACACCACACGACCATCACTCGTTGTCTCCTGTTCCAACAATGGATAAGGAAATGGTGTAGAATATCCTGAAATCTTAGGATGTCATTCTCCAAAAGCTTTAGTAAACCCCACTACACCAAGAGCCTCCGCGCATTGGCATCTCGAGCCAAAAACATGCACAGATCAGGCCAATCTCGCTCGCGCCACAACATCTTGTCACCAGGGAAAAAACCAAAATTAGTGACCAAAAAATAATACAAAAACAAAATTTTAAGTCTTTGGTCCATCATTGTGCATGTTTTCTACACAGGGGCGATGTCCACACGCATTTATCAAGAACATATGCATGCTTCTTCGCACAAAATCATTGCCAAGCTCGATAACCTTGCGGGAAAGCTTCATTCTCCGTGGGGTTCACGCAACTCTACCTTGATCCCTCACACGATCGAGCCAAAAAAGAGGTAAGTAATCCTTAAAAATTAGATTTGTATGGAGGCCCCCCAAGAAAAAACTGAGAAAATTGAAAATTAGGACATTCAGGGCCCTACTTGACACTAAAGGCATGAATCCAGGGTACTCAAGCTAACCACAACAACAAGAAAGGCTTGACAACAAGGGCTCAGCTCTGACCTCAAACTCTCAATCAACATAAATGAACTGAAATGAGCAATATTTACCTATATATCGCCCTTTATTCATTATTTGATAGTCCATAATGGGAGCTCAGAATGCCCAATTAAAAAACCGCAAGAAACATAGCTATCAACACCTCATCACGTCCAAAGTAGGCTTCACACATCCACGCCTCAGAAAAATTCATTTTTTCAGTTACGACAAGTATGCCCTCTCTTATCGCTTTCCATTCAACATTATTTTAGATATGTTTGAATATAAAAGATGCATTCACTTGGGGTATTGGTTGTAGGTACTACAAGCACGACAAAACACTTGTTCCCCAGCCATTGAAGGTATAAGTGCAGGTATCATTCTATCCCTAGCATGATAGGCTCCCCAAATAAGCTTTTCATATCCTGACATCATTTTTCCATAGAAATCAACCATAGGTTCCAGTCACTCGACCATGTTTATCATCACCTCACCTCACACGTGATAAAAATTCTTGCAGGTCGGTAGAGCCTTACCCTCTATGGCATCCATCACTCAAGTAGACCATACATAAAAAATATGGAGCCATGGCCATAACATCCAAGTCAGGGAAGCACTTCATGTTCATTCATCCATCATACATCAAGTCAAGTTTTACCGATGTCATGACAAAAGCCCTTTCTCGGATTATCATTCTCATAAGCAAATTGAATATGCACCACCGCGTCTCGCACTTGGCCTAGCACACCCCCATCAGCATAGCCCATCTACGAAAATTTTCATCCACTTCACCACCCTCACACCGAGACCAACCAATGGGGCCCCCACCCTCAGCAAAAAACCCCCCTCACACCACAATGACAGATTATTTTCATGTTTTTTGGGGCACCTGTCTCTATGCTTGTACATCGAAACCTATTATATATTATTTTGGCAAGTGTACAAAGATTTTTTTTAGGAGAGCACTTCCACCCATCCACCCACATTTCTCACCTAGAAGCAGTCCCTAATCACTCTTGGTCAGAGCTTCACATTTTTTACCCAACCCCACCATGACACTCATAACAACCACATACCCACCCTGGATGTGCTACCGGCTCTAGGGATTTCCTCACCAGAAATTGTTATGACTGTCACTGCTTGCATTTACAAGCTCCGATCTCGAGCCATTTAACTTCAATCATCAGTTACAGCCATTTCTCATCATAATGCCTAAGTTAACCTATCACACCCCACCCTGCTACATCACTGATCCTGGTCCCTTGCATTAGTACTCCTCTTGGTCAGTTGAGGCTTACTTCTTGTTGACTTCAACAACCATCTTCCAAGAAGGAGGCAGTAACTTGGATGGCTCCTCAACGCAATAGGGGCATCCTCGGATGGAACTATGGGAGTCATCACTGCCTATTGATTTCATCGATCCTCTGGACATTCAACTTCAACATAACCTTTCATGTAAAGAGGCTATTGTACTTCACAACCGTTGCACTCTATCAGAATTCGATGAAGACCCATGCCATCATAAGCATCCCTTTCTACAATGCTTACACAGGAAGGTCCCCAGTCAGATACCCATGCATACTGTTGTACCTTAAGAGACAATCCCTTAGCTATGATAAGGAATCAGTGCTTAAGCCATTTATATGATTATTTCACAAAATTATTTGTCTCTGTTTAATGACCCTCGAGTATTTATCATTAAACCCTCAAATATCAAATATAATGAATGTTTCACAATGTTTTCTTTTGCTGATGTTGAATGAAATGACTAGAATAAAATGAAAGAAAGAATTCCAAACTAATATGTTGTTACATGGAATATATCATCTTAAACCCCAGAAGAATTATATGAAAGAAATAGTTAAAACAAAGGAGCACCAATTAAGGGGTTTAACTCTTACTTACATAGGTAAAAAGAGACTTGCTGCTCATTACTTCATTTTATTCAAAGATAGAAAACACAAAACAAAAACTTGAACACATATCAACATAAAAATATTCTAGAAATTTGCTTCTAATTCATCAATATTTGAAAACTTTGAGTACAAAAATTATAGTCTGAAGGTCCAACACTCGGAACCCTTCTTCTCCTGAATTATTACATTAAATACAACAAAAATCAATTCGAAACTGCTATAACTGATCCTAACTACCTCAACTCCTGAGTACTTTGTAAGCTACTATTACATACCCTCAAAATGTCTTATTACATTTACATCATCTTTGAAAGATTACAGTAATATAAAACTAACATCCTAATCTATATGCTGAATGGGAATTGATGACAATGCTGCTACATTTCCTGGATGAGCTTCTGGTCTGTCTTTCTTTGAAGTTGAAGGATCTTTTGGCAAGTCTATTGTCCAATCTTTGCATTTCTTCCATATCTCTATTCTTGTCCTAGGTGAATGTATCAAGTTGTGAAATTATAGCCTGAAAGCAGTAATTCAGTTCTAAGAAGGTCTTTCTGTAAACAAATTTTTCACCACCCATAGCAGCTGAAAATTCCTTTGAAGAAAGTTGATCATCGTTTCTCCCTTGAGAACCTGAGTCTTTTCATGTGTATTATCAACTTTACTTTTTGTTAATACAAGTAATTTTTCATAAGAGTCCCATGACAGCAGACCTCCTCCAAGTCCCCAACATGAAGGAAAACCTGCTCTTGTTACCTGGTCAAATGACTTATCAAACTGGCTTACCGCTTCTTTGATTTCTATCAGCTTCTTCTCTGTTACTTTCTTGTGATCATTATTGACAACCATCTTATTAATTTCTACTGCATATAGGATTCTATCTTTAATCTCATTTTCCTCTAGCTCTTGATCTGTTTTGGAATTAATAAATTCAATGAATCTTTTTACCCAAATGGCCTTGTTGATTGTCTTCTGTCTATCTGCCATTACTTGTTCTTCAAATTCTCTGATAAGACTCTTCTCCTCTGCAATCACCATTAAAAAGCTCCAAATTCTCTTCATTTCAGAAATGATATCATTCCAAATGATATCTTTTGCCTGTATTAAAGATATGTTCCCTTTCAATTTTTCTTTAAGACTTTTGATCTCAACATTAGCATTCTGACTGTCCATTTTTTATCTACTGGCTTCATTTTATGTAGATTGAATAATCTTCGATGCAGTGTCTAAATCTACTTGAGCCTTGTTCCGATCCCTTTCTGCCACCTGTAATTCAGTATTCAACTGAGAAATCTGTGCTTGTGGACCTTCATCACTTGAAGGAAAAACAAAAGTACAAGTATGACTATCAATATGATTTTGCAGTGATATTGCAATTTGTTTTATTTTGGAAATTTCTTCCTCCTTTTGCATAAGCTGTTGTAGTAGCTTTTCTTTCTCGTTCTCTACCTCTGCAACCTCTGCATCCATTGAATGCTCCCCTGTAGGTAATTTTAGCTTCTTCTTCAATGTAGATATCTCTACTTCAGCACTTTGCAGAAGCTTCTGCACAACAGTCCTATCATTAGGGTCCACCCCAATATTTACTATGATCTTCTTTAGTTCCTCATTTTGAATGTTTAAAGCCCTAGAGTTGTCTTTTTCTAGCTTTAACTATTTAATGACCTTTCCAAGCATATTCTCTGCTTTCATTGCCATTGCATTGGTCTTTGTCAAGTCATTCAAAATCAACTGACCTGTCTGCATATGTAATTTCACTTTATCCAACAATGGGATTTTCTTCACATCTACAGTTACATTTACAGTATTGAAATTAATAGAAGAACCAATTGACATGTTAGTAGGATGCGACAAGGCAATTTTGAATTGATATTTCTCAAGATCCATGGAAGTCAAAAGCCTTGTCTGATCTGGAGCAATCTGATATTCAGCTTGGGCCTCCATGCTGGCTTTCATCATCTGGTTCCTCTCTGCAATTTGGGCAAACATCTGCTTGATCAAAGGTACTTGTTCATGAGAGGTCTCATGTCTTCTGGGTGAGGAAGGAACATTTTGTTCATCTCCCAGCTGTAAGGAGAAACTAGGTTGATTATATGCCTGCTCTTCATTAAAATTTTCCCTTTTCTCAGTTCCCTATTCCTCATCTTCTAAATCGACTATTGTTTCTTTACTTCTTTTATTAGAATTTTCTGATATGATGGGAGTCTAAATATTTGAACCTGCTGAACTTATTACACCTTTGCTTGCTATCTTCTCCAAATCTGGCTTGCTTTCATGAATGAAAGCTAAATATCCATTTTTAATTCTTCTAATGGAAATTATACTGTGAGGGTCATAAGCCCAGCTCTCCCCTAACAGCAAATGCATCTCATCTAGCATTTTAGTAACCTCTTAAAATTCCTGTCTCATATTTACAATGAAAGGACCCACAGTCATGGGTAATTTTAACATATGTCCCTTTTTCATGTGCACAAAATGAACTTGATCAACATTCAGACTTTGACGAATAAACTCCAAGGAAAATAGCCTCATGGGAACAAATACTGGAAGTCTATAAGGCTCAACACTTGCTCCATACAGCCTAATCTCTGAATAACCCTAAAAACAAACCAATCTCCAAACTTACGATTTGCTCCTAAATGCAAGAATTCTTGAGCTTTGGGTAGAAAACAAGGGGGAGGAACTCCATTCAGAATTTTATATGCACTTGACATGAAATAACTGGAAAAATCAAACAGTCCCATTTCATTTTGTTCTCTCCTTACTATATCTGTCCAGAAAACTACAGATTGCCTCTTATTATTCATATCCATGATATTTATACCTAGATGCATAAATTCCTCCACATTTTGATATAAGAACAAGTAAATGATTAATGAAGGAAATCTGAAAGAACCTGTTAATGATAGACTCGTCAATTGTGAATTTACTGCTTCCTGCCAGTAGGATGGAATATCCAGTACCATTCCTAGCTTCATCATCATGGCAAACATCCCCAACATTGATTTATCCACCATACTGTCATCATCTTTACCCAGAATTTTGGCATTGTTGCTTAATACTGGCTGAACCTCAACATCAAAGATCTCCATAAGAAAATCCTTGCTATCAGGATGAAACTTCTGTGTATTAGGCTTTAGAAAATGAATAAGATGATTGAAGTCTTGACTTGCAAGGTTATCATAATATTCTAGCAAAGAATCATAGGAGAATGGAACACATGACTCTAACTCAGGGTAACAAAGGGCTTGGCGGATTAACTGGGCGGACACTTGCAGAATATTCTCTCCCTGAAAATTCATCACAAAACATTTACCAGGATACATAACAGAAACCATCTAGGATATTAATTCAGGAAAAATATGGGTTCTATGGATACATGCAGACAGCAAACCAGAATTGACCATGGAGGCATAAACTGGAGAAGATTTTTCGTTCAAGACAACTTGTTGGTAGAATGGAAGATGAATCAGGGAACAATTTTTATCTTGGATATCCCTCTCAGTATCCATGAGAGGTATATGACTAGCAGAACCAGACAAAGATGAATGCTTAGCCATAATTCAGAATTACGACAATGAACGACTGACAAGGTGGCTAAATTTTAATAATGTGACGGAAAACTGAACAGGACGCAGCACAAAATAATCACAATTGTCAACTTAATAAAAAATAGCTTCAAGCAATTGAGAATTTCACTTAAATATGTGGCACAACCTTTAGAATTAAATGCTGACATGAAGTGCCAATGAACCGTTGAGTTCACCTGACGTGGATGACAGCTGTGACCAACTTGGCGTGTTACGTCACTGCGGGGGGTCTCGGGGTACAGAGAATTATTTTGGCCTATGCCCCCATAGTCAACCTCCACTTCTCATCTTTCTTTCTCCCGCAGTCAACCCGGTCAACTGCGGAGGCACCCTTCTTTTTAATTAGTGCGCTAGTTGTGCCCACGGGTTGAGTCATTCGGTCGGGGTTAAAGAAATCATGGCATCCCGCTCAAGAAAATAAACGAGATTTAATCTTCACTACAGAACCCACTTGCATAAAGTCTGAAGTATTTAAAATTTCAATTCTAATGCGGTGAACTGAACTATTTTCATGCTAAAGTATAAGACCTTAATACTTTAACATGCTTAACCAATTTTCTTAAATATATATATATATATATATATATATTGTATTTTCAAGATTTAAAATAAAAGGATAATGCAAATGATCCACAACATCTGGCTCCAGCTGGGGATAGTGTTTATTGCCACGAAACACTAAGAACCTACAA
The DNA here is from genome assembly GCA_034641835.2 of Pinus albicaulis. Taxonomy (NCBI): domain Eukaryota; kingdom Viridiplantae; phylum Streptophyta; class Pinopsida; order Pinales; family Pinaceae; genus Pinus; species Pinus albicaulis. The sequence goes on from CM076580.1 coordinate 1,742,029,631, forward strand.
ATCAATGCCTTTACTTCGGGCATGGAGTCACATGATGCTTGATGAAAGATATACAATGAGGAAAACCGAATATATACAATGATGAACCTGCTATTTTCAGTGCTGGAAATAATGTTTCAGGTACTACCTGTTCACAGGCTGCCCAATTGTTTCTCCATCAAGATTTTCCAGCATGAAAGTGTTATTTGATCTAACTTTAGTGATTTTGTAAGGACCATACCATAGAGGATCAAACTTACCATGTTTTCCCTTCTCTTGTCTCCTGGTATCCCATCTTAGGACTAGATCTCTAGTTTGAAACATAATCCCCTTTGCCTTTTTGTCAAAAATGGACTTCATTTTCTCCTTATATGTGACCGAATTGGCTCTGACTTTATTTTTTCTTTCACTCAATTATATTACCTTATTCATCCTTCTTATCAATGCATTAGGTTCTTCTTGTGCTTCTTGAAGAAAAGAAATTACTGGTTTTGCTAACTGAGTGGGAAACAAAGCTTGAGTGCCATATACTAACTCATAAGGGGACTTACCAATGGATCTTATGGTAGTCATTCTCACTGCCCAAAGAGAAAATATCAACTTTGAATACCAATTCTTCTGGTTCTCATTAATTGTTTTCTTCAAGATCTTGTTCAATGCCTTGTTAGATGATTCTGCTAATCCATTCCCTTGTGGATGATATGTTGTGGAATGAGACAATATCGCATTATAAGTTTGAAAAAAACTTATAAACATGACTGAGTTGAATACTTGAGCATTGTCTGTGACAATCTTCACTGGACATCCAAACCTGCTGAAAATATTCTCTTCGAAAAACTTCAATGCTACCAAATCATTTTCTTTCCTGGTAGGAATTGCCTCTACCCACTTTGTGAAATAATCAGTGGTAGTCAGTATCCACTTAAACTGCCCACTTGATGGTGGATTAATTTCTCCAATAAAATCTAATCCCCATTGTCTAAAGGGTTCTTCAATAAAAATAGGAAGAAGAGGTAAAGGAGCCAACCTTTTCTATTTTGCAAATAATTGGCATTTCTGACAACTTCTAACAACTCTGTATACATCAGCAAATAAAGAAGGCCAGTAGAAACCTTATTTAATAATCTTATGAGCAGTTACTTTCCAACTGTAATGACCTCCACACAAACATTCATGATACTACTTGATCACTTCCATTAATTCTCCTTCTGTCAAACATAGCAACAAGACACCAGTAGGATCTTTCCAATATAACTTAGCATCAATTATAACATAAGGTTGAGCTTTAAGTTTTAGGGCTTTGTATTTTTCTCTATTGATTGAGGGATGGCAAGATAAAAAAACACAAATAATGAATAACATCTTTATACTAGTCTGAGCAGAGAAATTTGTACTTGATTTCTGACCTTGTTTTAATCTGATTGGTCTCCTCAATCACTTCATCTAATGGTGCAAGCAAATTAATTCCTAGAGTTTGGAAATTTGATTATGTTAGCAACTTAGCTAATCCTTGTTCTTTGACTAACTTAGTAGGCTTAATGTCCAAATCATATTCTTGGATTTTGGCAATCCACTTTCCTCTTTTTCCCTCTACATCACTCTGAATCAGCACATATTTTACGGCAGAATTAGGTACATATGCTACTATTTGAGAATGAAGTACATATGTCCTAATAGCTTTCAATGACTTCACTAAGGCATATACCTACTTCTCCAGGATGTTATATTTTAGTTCTGCATCTCTGAGGATTTTACTAAAGAATGCCACCGACTTCTTTCCTTCTTCGTTCTTCTGTAACAACACAGTAGCAATAGTGGAAGGTGACGCAAATGAAAAAATTTGGAAAGTTTTCAGATAGTATAGACTAATCAAATTTGGAGCTTCTTGAAGAGCCTCTTTGATTCTGGCAAAGGATTCTCTTGCTTCTTTGTCCCATTTTACTTCAACATTTTTCTCAGCATAATTTGGAACAAATCTCCTCAAAAATTTGATTTTCCCTAAAAACCTTTGAATATATTTTTTACTTCTAGGTAATGGAATTGTTTATATAGCCTCAACCCTTGCTGGATCAATTTTCACACCTTGGTTTGAAAATATATGTCCCAGCAACTTACCTTCCTCTAGAGAAAACAAGGATTTCTTAGGATTCAATGATAACCCAAACTTTCTACATTTCAAGAAAGCCTTCTGCAGGTGCTCCAAATGTTCATCATCAAATCCTGAAAAAATAGTCACATCATCCAAATATATGACTAAAAATTTATCACCTACAAAAGCTATATCCATTGCCCTCTGGAAAGTATCTCTTGCATTCATGAGCCCAAATGGCATCCTGGCATACATAAATGTTCCCCAGGGTGTTGTGAAAGTTTTTTTCTTCTGATCTCCTTTCTCAACCGCTACATGGTTATGTTGGTGTCCTATGTTTTGATAGTTTGGAAAATCAAAAGACAAGGCAACATCAGAACCAATCTTTAGAGTTACAGGATCTAGTCCTCCTGTTCTCAGAGAGGGATCTCTCAAATGTTTGTTTTCAAAGGTTTATCTTGTGTGCTTTTAGTATTGGTTTTAGACTAGTTATTAAGTGCAGGTGTTTGTTTGTTTGTTTGGTTGAATTGATACAGTAGAATATGAAAGGTCTAAGAAAGATATGTAGAGAGGAGAAACATCTGATTCATTAGGAAATGGAGTCAAGAAGAGGTCATGACACACTCATTAATGGATATGGGATATCAGAGGAAAATCCAACTTGGCCGCAGGATCCTTTGGTTTTGGAATGATATGGACATCAATGATTTGGAAAGAGAAATTTAATCCTCAACGAATGGAATTTGAAAACACAATTTGAACAATGAAGAGCTATTTGATAGATAGGGCTAACCATGAATTCTACAAATCACACTTTAAGCAAATAATGACTTTAAAACAACTTTTAAAATGAAATCTAAGATTCGGGTAACACCCTATTTCCTCAAAGATTTTATTTCAAATGACTTAGAAAACATAAAAGATTCACTGATAATTATGGTCATAGAAGAGGGAACATCTAAATACATCTACGATCACAACTATAACGACCTTTAAGCCAACTTTTCAAGCAAGGACAAGGGGAAATATCATAACAGACCTCCTTGGTTCACTTGTCTGAAAGGTACAGCCCCATACCAAAAAGAGAAACAAAATCTGAAAGTGTGCAAACTCAAATGCCACTCCTAAAAACACACTCCTAGTTATTCATACAGCTTAATCATGAATAATTAGTTTTAAATTTTCTGCTGATAGGTTAGAGAATTCGATTTGCCAAAACAGCTTAATCTTGACTTATCAGTAGATAGATTAGGTTAGAAATTAAAGGTTAAAAAATGCTCAAAATCTGAACCTCAGTTCCCAAAGAAAAGAATGACTCCAATCTGTTTCAAATTCTGAGTCAAAACAAAGATAAAAACTGGTTCTAATAAGCTCAAAATCTGAATCAGTCAACTAAGGAAAAATAGCTCAAAACAAAAGTAAAAACAGGGTTGTAAAAAGATGAAGGAAGTGCTCTAAATTTTCAGATCTTAAGCCTTCCATTTTTAATTTAAATTTTTGCAAATTTATATCTATGTGTAGCTTGTTTTTATGCCATAGATCAGCAACAAGTTAGATTGTCCAATCCTGACTTGTATGCTTTTAAATTTCTGTTTTAGAAATAGTGAATAAAAATCTGTTAGACTATTTAATCCTAACATATTAGTAGATTAGGTAGAGAAGCATATGAACTCAACTGTTTAATCTGAGTTCATGGAGAAATAAGGATAGAAATAGATTAGTTTCTTGCTTTCAAAAGAATAAAATGTTGTAAGAGAGTTAAAAAGCCTATAATAAAAAAGTATGTTTTTATGGATTTTCAATGGTTTTCAAAGGGATTTTGAGGATTTCGGCAGAGTTAAAAATGAGTTTCAAACTCTGTAAAGAGGTTTTTCTGAAGGGGAAATGGGAAACAAATGGAAAATGGAAGAATTCCATGGGAATGAAAGGGGTAAAAATGAAGGTTAGTTGGAAGTGAAAAAAAAAAGGGAAAAGGGTGTTTTGCAGCAATCTTTCCTCTATGGAATCAACAGAATTTCTGAGTTTAAAATGGAAACAGCAGTGAAGATTTAGACAAAGGGCATGAGGCCTTTAAGAGTCTTCAAGAGATAACATTTTTTAGCAATAAGACTTGTTTCTTTGAAGGCTCCAAAAATGATTTAGCCAACATTTGATATGAAAAATTTTATAGCTGACTAACAGTGGCTCCACATGGGGATGATACCTTCTTGAAGGTATCAAGAATTTCAGACTTGCATTCTCTGGGGCCTGATCAGTGCCTTATCCATTGGGCTGCTTTCTTCATTTTGAATGGTCTTCTTTTACTCTGAGAGTATTAGCAGCCATGAAAAATAAATGTACTTTCATCAATACCAGCTTCTACCTCCCCAATCCTACTGATCTAACATTTTTTTATTCTTTAGAGTGCACTTGGATTGGGAAACTCTCTTACAACATTTTATTCTTTTGAAAGCAAGAAACTAATCTATTTATATCCTTATTTCTCCATGAACTCAGATTAAACAGTTGAGTCTATATGCTTCTCTACCTAATCTACTAATCTGTTAGGATTAAACAGTCTAATAGATTTTTATTCACTATTTCTAAAACAGAAATTTAAAAGCATACAAGTCAGGATTGGACAGTCTAACTTGTTGCTGATCTATGGCATAAAAAAAAGCTGCACATAGATATAAATTTGCAAAAAAATAAATTAAAAATGGAAGGCTTAAGATCTGAAAATTTAGAGCACTTCCTTCATCTTTTTACAGCCCTATTTTTACTTCTGTTTTGAGTTGTTTTTCCTTAGTTGACTGGCTCAGATTTTGAGCTTATTAGAACCAGTTTTTATCTTTGTTTTGACTCAGAATTTGAAACAGATTGGAGTCATTCTTTTCTTTGAGAATTGAGGTTCAGATTTTGAGCATTTTTTAACCTTTAATTTCTAACCTAATCTATCTACTAATAAGCCAAGATTAAGTCGTTTTGGCAAATCGAATTCTCTAACCTATCAGCAGAAAATTTAAAACTAATTAGTCATGATTAAGCTGTATGACTAACTAGGAGTGTGCTTTTAGGAGTGGCATTTGAGCTTGCACACTTTCAGATTTTGTTTCTCTTTTTGGTATGGGGCTGTACCTTTCTTGTTTTACAATCTGCCCTCTTTTCTCTTTTCTATTGCTTTTGTATTTTTATTTCTATAACTTTGAATGCAACGTTCAGACTATGATATTTACAATGAAAGTAAAATGCTTTGAAACTCATGATTCCTGGCAGAAGTAATGCTTTAGCATCCTGCCATTGACAGGGCCTCCATAAAGATCTTCCCCATTCAATTCTTTCAAGAAAAATTCATTGTGACCCCTCTCAGCATGGATAATATATGGCCCTTTCCACAAGTTATCAAACTTGCCATGTTTTCCCTTCTCTTCTCTTCTTGAATCCCACTTTAGAACAACATTCCCAATTTGGAAATTGTTTGCCTTAGTCCTCTTGTCAAATAGTTTCTTTAAATTTTCTTGAACTAACTGCGTCCTTTCATAGAATTATTCTCTGGTCTGCTGTAAATGGATGGTTTGATTGATTCTCCTCTATATATCATTCTCTTCAATCTGCACTTCTTGAAGGAGTTTCATGACTGGAACTCCTAATGAAGTGGGAAATACGGGATCCATGCCATAGACCAACTGATTGGGGGACATATTTATTGATTTCTTTGTAGTTAATCTATCAGCCCATAAGGCATGAACCAGCTTACTGTGCCATGATTTTTTATTTTGTTCCAACAGTTTTTTGATGATATTGATGAGGCTCTTGTTGGAAGATTCAGCTAATCCATTTCCTTGGTGATAGTAAGTAGTGGAATGGCCCAAGGTTATGTGGTATTTGTAATAGAAATCAACCATCTTCTTGGATTTAAAAGTAGCAGCATTATCTGTTATGATTTTTCTGGGACAACCAAATCTGGATAGGATATTTGTTTCAAGGAACTTGATAATGACAGAGTAATTAACATTCCTGGAGGGTATAGCTTCTATCCACCTGGTAAAGAAGTCAGTGGCCGTGAGGATCCACTTATGTTGAGCTGAAGAGGATGGGTGAATTTCCCCAATGAAGTCTAAACCCCATTGTTGAAAAGGTGCCTCAACTCTGATAGGATGTAAGAGAAAGGGAAGAAGTTTTCTTTTGCCATAAAAAATTTGACACTTATGGCAAGACATGACCAACTTTTGAGTATTTGGGAAAAGGGTAGGCCAATAGTAACCGGATCTAAGAATTTTGTTTGTTGTGGCCTTCCAGTAGAGGTATCCTCCACATTCTCCGTCATGCAACTCATGCATGATTTTCCCTGCATCATCTTCAAGTAAAAATTTAAGCAAAATTCCAACAACATTTTTCCAATATAATACCCCATCTAAGATGCAAAAACTCAAAGCTTTTTGTTTCAAAAATCTAGCTTTAGTCTTACACAAAGAAGGAGGGGTATTCAAATATAAAAGCACATAAATAATGTTAGCATACCAAGGAGAATTCAAAAATGTTTCTTCAATGAACGGAGTAGTAGATTCTTCTATTTCTTCCAACACATCTATCATATTCATGTCTAGTGCTTGGAAGTTAGACTCAACCATAAGTTTCACTAATCCTTACCCTTTAACTAGTTTGGTGGGCCTGATTTCTAAGTCATACTCAAGAATAGTTGCAATCCATTTTCCCCTTTTACCATCAGGGTATTGACTTAGAATGTCCTTGACAACAGTGTGTGGAACAAAAGCAATTATGTGAGAGTGTAAAATGTAGACTCTAAATTCCTTTAAATCTTTCACTAATGCTAAGGCTTGCTTCTCCATGATATTATATTTGAGAGGAGCATCTCTTAAGGCCCTACTAAAGAAGGATATTGGTTGTTCTTGCCCCAAGTTGTTCTTTTAAAGTAACACTGCAGCTATTGTATGTTCAGATGCAAAAGAAAAGATATAAAAGTCTTTGGTGAATTATGGACTAATCAGGACTGGTGTTCGAGTAAGAGCTTGTTTAACCAGCTCGAATGATTGTTTAGCTGGTAAAGTCCATTTTACACCTACATATTTCTTAAGCATGTTTGTAATGTTTTTTAATAGCTTAGCAAGATTGGGGATAAACCTCCTCAAAAAATTAATCTTTCCAATGAAGGATTGTAACTCTTTGAGGCTTCTTGGATGGCTGATCTGCAGTATGCCATCCATCCTTGTAGGGTCTATTTTGATTCCCTCCTCTGAAATTATATGGCCAAGAAGTTTACCTTCTTGGAGACCAAAGAGTGTCTTCTTGGGATTCAATGATAAGCCAAATTTCCTACATTTCTCAAAAACTTTTCTCAAGTGAATCAAATGTTCTTCATTAGTTTTTGAGAAAACGATTATGTCATCAAGGTAAATGATTATAAAGTAGCCAATATCTTCAGAAAAGGCTATGTCCATGGCCCTTTGGAAGGTGGCCCCTGCATTCATTAATCCGAAAGGCATTTTGACATACATAAAGGTGCCCCAAGGTGTGGTAAAAGCAGTTTTGATTTGATCACTTGGGAGCATTAACACCTGGTTGTAACCCGAGAACCCATCTAAGAGGGATATCATTTTTGACCCAACTACCCTTTGAAGTATATGGTCCATCTTGGGTAAGGGGTAGTTGTCTTTTAAAGAGGCTCTATTTAAATTTCTAAATTCAATACAAAGCCTGATTTCCCATGTTTTCTTTCTAACAGAAACTAAGTTTGATACCCATTCTGAATATCTAATTGGTACTATGATCGTAGCATCATGCATTTTTTAAATTTCTTCCTTAACTAAAGGTAGTAAGAGAGGGTTTATTCTCCTTAGATTTTTCTTGAAAGGCTTTTGATTTTCTTTAAGAGGGATTTTGTGCTGAATGATGTTGGTATCATATGATTTCAAGTCTTTGTATCCCCAAGAAAAAACATCTCTAAAATATTTTAATAGCTCTATATATCGCAATTTTATGTGAGCTGGGAGAGTGCTGGACAGTTTAATCATCTTGGGTTCTGCTAGACTGCCTATGTTATGCTCTTCTACATTTGTTTCCACAGGCTCAATTCTCGGTTCTTTGGCTACATCATTAAAATCGAAGAGGTGTTCTAAAGGTGTGAGACCTCTCAGAATTTTATCATTCTTGCATTGTAAAACTTCCAAGTATTCTTGGTATGTGCTGTCAATTATCTCTGCTTCAAAAGGATTCTCATACTGATTTATATCAGCAGAAAAATGTCATTTCAACTTCTGGGATTTGTTTGATATACAGACAATTTTCTTTATCGCTGGAATCTGATATTGGTATGTCGAAATTGTTTTATGATCTTAAGAAATCATCTATGTGTTTATCAGAGTCAAACAATTTCCAGTGATCTTCATTATCAGGAACAACAGGCCTGTGTTTTACCTTTACGCTAAGTTGTTCATTTATTTAAGGTATTTGGCAATTGCTAGTATTGAAGGTGAGTTCATTTGCTAGATAATTTAGTGCTCTAGGAATGAAAATAAGTTCATACCTTTCAAAGGTTTTTAATAAATCAAGGGCAGCGTTCCGATATTCCCTAAGCCTTGGATTTCTAGTTTAGTATTCTCCTTTGATTTTTCTTATGATAAGTTCAAAATCTCCTAAGATGGATATCTTTTGGGCTTATAATCGTTTAAGAAACTGTAAGCCTAGGAGAAGTGCTTCATACTCAGCAATATTATTAGTGCACGGGAAATATAATTGATATGAAAAACTCTTATTTGTATTTTGAATCCAAACACCTGCCCCTACACTTTTTTTATTACAGGATCCATCGAAGTTTATTGTCCAAAGTATGTTTGCTTCATTTTCATTTTCTTGTTGCTGTTGATTTTCAATGTTTTGAATTTGATTCGAGAGAAGATTTGGTTGTTCTGGTGAACTGATTGGGTCTACTTTTTCCTTATCTTGTTTAGTAATTTTATCTTCATTGCATAAGATAAAAGAATCTAAAATTTATTGAAAAAAATAGATTGGAGAGCTGTTTGGTTTGTCTATATTGCTCACCATGTACTTCATGTGAGATTCCCTATATAGTCTTCTGTTTTGGCTAAAAACAGGGATGGTGGCATAAGACATGTCCATTTGAAGGCTTCCCTGAAGTTTGGCTCCCCATGATCTTGATAAGAGCATGCCATACTTAGGGGGAATGTCAGCTACAACTATGTCCATTACTAGACTCTTAGCAGGAATTTGAGCTAAGTTAACACATAAATCCTTGATTAAACCCAGAAATTTGACTCTGCTTGAGTCAAAGGAATACAAATATTTTTATGGTTTAGTAATTTCTAAGCCTAAGCTTTCCATTACTAGCTTGGGCATTAGATTGTGCGAAGCTCCAGAATCTAACATGGCATTATGTAAAATTTTCTCATGTATGTTCAAGCTAACACAGAAGGGAGGGACAACCCCTTCTTGGTATTTTCCTTCAACTTCTGGGCCAAACAACAAATTAGGCTTGTGATCTATCAAGTTTAAGGTGTCAGTATCACTTCCTAAATTCAAAGCTTTTAAAACTTGGTTTTTGTAAACTTCTTGGGTTACTAGTTCAGCTAGGGGGATGGTAATTTTTATCTTTACAATCTCTCCCTCAAGGCTGAAAGGAACCATTGACTTGTTCATATTTACATCTGTCTTTTCTATTGAATTCTTTTCAGCAATTTTTATTTGTTGAACCTTGTTTGGACTAGTAATTGGGACAGTTTTATTAAGACCACTAGCTGAAGTGATAGGGGTACTCTGTTCAACATTTTGTTGGCCACTTTTGTCTTTGTTTAAGTCTAGTTTCTTGGCCAAAATGTTGGTTTTCTCTGTTGTCTTTTTGGGCTGAGTTTCTGTGTTTTTCTTGATAGCAGTATTAGTGTTCTTATCCTTTTAATTATCTATGTTCCCTTTGCTCCTAAGATCGTATTGTTTATGCACCTCCATGATTTCATTTTCAAACCCCAATCTATAGTCATCAGAATCTTCATAGGTGTCTGTATTTTGATCATAAGAGAAAAAACCTTGTTCTTCTTCAGTGAGGAAAACATCATCCCCATTGTCTGATCCAATCAAGTTTACATGAGCTTCTCCCAACCTTTCCATCTCCCTATCTTCCTCATATTCATCCACATATTCTGTTGGAAGGGAGGTCTAATCTGTTGGTCACTTTCCTTTTGCTTATCTTGATTGTTTTCTCTTCTATAAATCTGATTTCTATTTCTGTTTTGGTTATTTTGAGGTTCTCTTGGTGGCACTCTCTCACTCAGATTTATCTTTTCAAGCACCCTCTCCATCACCTTCACTAGGTTGTCGATTTTTGTGTCAGAAGTTGAGGTTGAGGGCAGTAGGTCATCTTTGTAAGGTACCCTCTTCTCTAATCTCAACCTATTTCTTTTCTCAATTATGTTTTCTTCTACGCTCATAGCTCCTTTCTACATGTCTTCTAAGGTTAGGTAATCTCTCTCCCTTAACTGATAAGTCATTTCAGCATCAAGGCCTTTGGGATACCTTACCAAGGCCATGCCTTGAGGAGGTTTCATGTGAGGTGGAAGAGCATTGTAAACTCTATTGAACCTAGTGGAGTAATCATGAACACTCTCCCCTTGATTTCTCTTGAGGCTGCTATACTCTGCTAGTATTTGGAGAGGGTTCTTTTTGAGTTCCCATTTGTTGATGAATGTTTGATGCAAAGCAAGGAGATCATTTATGTTGTTAGGAGGTAGGTTCTTAAACCATTTCTTTACATCTCCTCCTAAACTTTGGGCGAAGATCCTCATCTTCACGATTTCTTCTTCTATCTCCGTGTAATCGAATGCATCTTCCATCCTATCTACATGATGTTGAGCTGTTGTAGACTCTTTTCCAGTGAAATGAGGGATTTTGGATTGGTAATCATTTGGTAAGGGAAGCATAGGTTGTGGTAACAATAATGAGGCATACCATGTTGCCATGGCTGGAAAGAAAGGTGGATTTACAAGGGGTGGGTTTGTGAAAGGGAAAGTGGGCTACAATGAAGTGGTTTGGATAGTGGATGTTGGATGGATAGATGTGGATGTACCGGGGATAGATTGTTGAGCTGATCTTGGATGAGAGACACCTAAATTGAGAAGGATATGTAAATCAGGTGATGTGGTTTCTCTACTACCAATATGTTCAAATTGTTCTGGGGATGAAAGTGAAGACTTAGAGTCTATCTGAATTATGTCATCAAGCGACCTAGTTCTAAAAGGATTTCTTAAGTCGACTTGTGATTGGTGTAGAGCTGCAAGATTTTCAGGAACTGAATTAGCTCTCAAGGGTGATCTGAAAATAGTTGAAAATTTAATCTTAGGAGACTCCCTAAGTATACTTTTAGGGTTGTCAACTATTTCTGGTGGGTTTGGGTCAGGGAAGGCTCTAGTATGAATCTTTCTAGGAGCCACTATGTTGTGTTTTTTGATCCCAGCTAAAAGAAAATTTTAACCAAATATGACAATCTTTAAGAGGCTAAATGATCTTTTTAAAAGAAGAAAACTTTAATCCTAAAGCCTTCTAACTAAGTTTTTATGATGTTACAAAGATTATGGGTCTTCCCAGTGGAGTCTTAAGGTCTGTTTAGGATTGTGGAATCACCAGGTGGAAATTTTTAGCTTTTTTGGAGGTAAAAGGTTTTATGGTCCACCACCAAGTTTATTATGAAGCCAAACTGAAATGTTTTTTGGGTTTTTCTGAGTTTCTCAGTCTTATAGGTTATTAGAGTGTCCTAAATCTGACTTAACACTTAGCTAAGGTGTCAAAACATACAGAGTTCACTCTTATGGCTTGGTAACTGATTCCTTCAAGGTTTGATAAGGTTTTATGATAATCCTAAGGGTTACTTAGTTTGTCACTGATTCAAATAAGTCCTAACATGATTACCTTTATGCTTGGTAGTGCTTGAAGAAGGTTACTTATGTTATACTAGACAGTGAGTGTTTAATTTCAAATATTTACTCAGGGTCCCACCGTGATTGCCATTATGTTGGTGTTCCATGTTTTGATAGTTTGGCAAATCAAAAGACAAGGAAACATCAGAACCAATCTTTAGAGTTACAGGATCTAGTCCTCCTGTTCTCATAGAGGGATCTCTCAAATGTTTGTTTTCAAAGGTTTATCTTGTGTGCTTTTAGTATTGGTTTTAGACTAGTTATTAAGTGTAGGTGTTTGTTTGTTTGTTTGGTTGAATTGATACAGCAGAATATGAAAGGTCTAAGAAAGATATGTAGAGAGGAGAAACATCTGATTCATTGGGCAATGGATTCAAGAAGAGGTCATGACACACTCATTAATGGATATGGGATATCAAAGGGAAAATCTAACTTGGCCGCGGGATCCTTTGGTTTTGGAATGAGATGGACATCAATGATTTGGAAAGAGAAATTTAATCCTCAACGAAGGGAATTTGAAAACACAATTTGACCAATAAAGAGCTATTTGATAGACAGGGCTAACCATGAATTCTACAAATCACACTTTAAGCAAATAATGACTTCAAAACAACTTTTAAAATGAAATCTAAGATTTGGGGAACACCCTATTTCCTCAAAGATTTTATTTCAAATGACTTAGAAAACATAAAATATTCACTAATAATTATATGTCATAGAAGAGGGAACACCTAAATACATCTATGATCACAACTATAACGACCTTTAAGCCAACTGTTCAAGCAAGGACAAGGGGAAAGATCAGAACAGACCTCCTTGGTTCACTGTAAACAAAAGGACTTCAAAGGGAGACTTCAATAACAGCCTTTAAGTGGCAGCAAACAAGCAGGGAGAACCATAAATCATGCTGAAACCAACTATTTCGAACTATTAAGGAAATAAACAAGCATGAAGACTAAAGAGAGAGATTAAAGACTCTAAAATACTTCAGTAGAAGAAAACATAAAGCAGTGAAGGATAAACAGGTCTAAGGTTCTTCCAGGAGTCATTTCTTAGCCTAATACTTTCTATCATACCGTAGTAAGAAATTATGGAACAGAATGAAAACAGGAGAAAACATTAAACAGTTCAGAATACTTCACCAACAGCCAAGCTCATGGATCCAATGATAGAGCCTTCTCAAGAACAAGCATGCAACGACATCGTCAAGGCTTCCAAGACTTCAATTTATTCTTCAAATTCAACAGACTATGTATTTATTTAAGAGAGTTTCAGTATTAAAACTAGTAATCAAACAACCAACCAACAATTTCTCATCTTCTACAGAAGTATTTATAGAAGAATGAGGAGGTGGGATCTGATAAAAGATCTCCTGGGTCAATTAATACAGACTAATGACTTCTTGGCCTTTGAGGGGCTCAATGGAGAAGCGTACATATATTCTCACTGTATTAATTGATTTACATTTAAGATTAAGCTCGATGGGAGCTTTTGTTGACTTTTAAGGCTCTGTGTCATGTTGTAGTAACTCTGCTGATATTTTTTGCATTAAACTTCTTTAGCAGAATTGACTATTCGGCTGCGTTGAGGAAAATATCTGATTTTGATCAATAACTTCAGCCTCTGTTTGAATTCTTGTGGCTACAGGTGGCACTGTGGTAGCTGAGAGGAATTAATTTTCCTCTGACGAGATAGTGGAGGCATCCTCTGTCTAATAAATATCTTGGATTTCCCTTTAACTGTGTTTCATTCAATGGATTAGGTTTTTGATAATCGACCTTTAGCCATAATCCATTAAATTAATGTTTAATCCTTCAATTCTGCTATGTTTGGACGTTCGACACTGATACTCTTTGTTTTGATAAATTAATATTGTGTCTTGTTGATGTGCAGGGCCGTGCAGGGCTCACAAGGCATCAATTCCCATGAAGCATCGACGAGAGGTGGAGTTTGAACCTTGCGAATGGTTTCCTTTTATGAATCGAAGGCATGAGAATCGTCATTCCCGACCTTCAGCCTTTCTTTAACATAATGGATAAACCATTAAAATCTGCAAAATACAAAAAAAATGTTATAAAATCCTGTGTTTATTAGGTAAACTGCTTTGGAGGGTGTGGGGAGAAGCGTGGCCGTTGGATGGCATCATCCAACGGTGTAGATCCATTCACGGAGGTTAAAAGAAGAGCAGAGGGAAAAATAAGTCAAAACCGTTGATCACACAGAGATCAACAGTAGGGATTACGCATTTTAAAATCCTCTTGGTGGAAGGCGTAGGGCGATGAAATAATGCGGGAATGATCTGGGACCGTCCGATCCAGACACGTGGATGGCCCAGATAAAATCGGAGAACTCACGATCGGAGGAGGAAAGAGGGAGGATGTTACGAAAATCTTCGATGCAATTAGACGCGGACCGTTGATCTGAGGGCCAGATCAATGGTGGGGAATGAATCGGGGATCGAAGATCGCGTGGGCTGATGCGATTGCACGATCAGGGAAGGCCGATGCGATTGCGTGATCAGGGAATGGCCAATGCGATTATGCAATCGGGCCATCGCAATCGGAGGTGGGGGAAAAACATTACAAATGCACCCAAATGAAAACTCCGATGCGATTAGCGCCTTGGGACCCTTAACGCTTGGTCCTGGGCATAAGTCATATGAATAAAGTGGAGGAGGCGGAGTTTTAATATAATGGGCTAATCGCATCAGAAGTTTTAACATGGTAAAACAAACTTGCGCGTTATATTTTGCCGATGTGATAAGTGCTTAAAAGGTTCAGCACTTGGTTCTAGCGCTAAGGCATATGTGGGGAAGTGGTTTAGGGGGCTTAGCCAAAGGGGGCTAAAGCTTGTAATAAAAAAGTGTGTTTTTATGGCTTTTCAATGGTTTTCAAAGGGATTTTGAGGATTTCGGCAGAGTTAAAAGGGAGTTTTAAACTCTGTAAAGAGGTTTTTATGAAGGGGAAATGGGAAACAAATGGAAAATAGAAGAATTCCATGGGAATGAAAGGGGAAAAAATGAAGGTTAGTTGGAAGTGAAAAAAAGGGGAAAAGGGTGTTTTGCGGTAGTCTTTCCTCTATGGAATCAACATAATTTCTGAGTTTAAAATGGAAACAGTAGTGAAGATTTAGACAAAGGGCATGAGGCCTTCAAGAGTCTTCAAGAGATAACATTTTTTAGCAATAAGACTTGTTTCTTTTAAGGCTTCAAAAATGATTTAGCCAGAATTTGATATGACAAATTTTATAGCTGACTAACAGGTTATACCCAGAAAAACCATCAACCATGGATAACCTATAAGCTCCAGTCACTTTCTCCAGGACATAGTCCATCTTTGGCAAAGGATAATTATTCTTCAAGGAAGCTCTATTTATGTTTTTGAAATCTACACACAATCTTATCTCTCCATTTTTCTTCCTGACTGGAACTAGATTTGAAAACCACTCTGAGTACCTAAGTGGAACTATGATTTTTGCTTGCAAAATTTTCTTCACCTCTTTCTCAATTGGTGCCAATAAGAGTGGATTAATTTGTCTAAGATTCTACCTGTGTGGCTTAACTCCATCCTTTAGTGGTATTTTATGTTGAATAATATCTAAATCATAAGTCTTCAAATCTTCATATGACCATGCAAACACATCTATGAACTTTTTGAAAAGGTCTACATACCTTTCTTTGTAATCCTTAGGAACTCCTTTGAACAATTTAACTATTTTGGGCTCTTGCTGAGTTCCTAAATTATAGTCCTCCATCTCTCCATCCTGAGATGCCTTCTTTTGATTCACTACTACATCATTAGCATTGAACATTCTTTCAAGAGGAACCAGGCCTCTGGGCAACACATTATCCTTCAGCTGAATTATTTTTTGGTCACCAATTATTTGCTTCAGCTTTCTGGGTACATCATTTTGATCAGCTTGATCACTTTCTAGATCAATTTGACTGTCTTCAAAATTTCCAATCATTTTTAAAAATTAATTGATTTGTTCATCATCTTCGAAAACCTGCCAGTGCTTTACATTATCATGAATTGAAGGTCTATGTCTCGACTCAATTTCATATCTTAGTCTTGGATTACTTGGGGGCTTAAATGTGCTAGCTACAACTGCCAATTAATATGGCATTCTATTTTCTTCTCTTGGAATAAATTTAAGGTTAAAGGCTTCAAAATAATTTTCAATTATCTCCCACACCTCATTTCTATAGGATCTCAATCTGGGATGCTTAGTCTGACACTAATTCTTAATCTATCTTATTACTAACTCAGATTCACCAAATATGGAAATAGATTGTATTCCCATTTGTTTAGTTGTTTGTAAGCTCAAAATAAATGCTTCATACTCTGCCACATTGTTATTTGATTCAAATTCTAATTTGAAAGAAAAAGGTAAAATATTACCTTCAGGAGATACAAATATGAACCTAGCTCCTCTGCCTTCTTTTGAATATGCACCATCGAAATAACACTTCCAAAGATTATTTGAATGCATCTCATTATGTACACTTTCTAAAGAGAGCTGCTTCTATGAGTCTTCAGCAAATTCTGCATATTCATGCAGCATAAAACAAGAGAGATCCTCTTTCTCTTGAACATAAATGGGGGAATTACCTGCATCTTTCTTGGTGGTAGTTTTCACGAATCTGGTTTCTCTGTATAACTTCCTCTCCTCCCCATTGAAAACATGAATGATGGCATATGTGAAATCCAATTTTAACACACCTCCAAGCTTTTCTCCCCAGGATTTGGACAACAACATACCAAATCTAGCTGGAATATCTGCAACTACTACATCCATCATGATACTCCTGGCTGGAATTTGGGCCAAGGAAACAACCATTTCTTTGATAAGACCTACACACTTCATCCTCTTTGAATCAAAATAATAGAGGTCTCTATATGGCTTAGTGATTTTTAAATTTAGCTCTTTCATCACAAATAATGGTATAAGATTATGTGATGCACCAGAATCAAGCATACAATTATGTAGAATGAAATCATGCAAAAGTGTTGATATATAAAAAGGTGGAACAGAAGAGTCTACCTCCTCAGCATGAGGCCCAAAAGTAACCACTGGTTTCTCTTCTTGCAAATTCACAATATCACCCACCTCATCAGACTAATATAGATTAATAAACTCTATAATTTCTTTCTTATAGCCAGGTGGTTTAGCTAACTCAAGAAGGGGTACTTGAATTTTAACTTTTTCTAACTCTTTAGACAAACTAAAAGTTTGGTTTTGTTTAATCAACTTTTCAGGTTCTTCTTGATTTCTGATTGGGTTTTCATGTTTGTCAGGAATAGTAACAATCTTCTCCAAAATATTAGAGTAATTAGACTTGTTTTGGGAAGACTCAGCTTGCTACTTCTCTTTTTCTTTTACTGGATTCATGAGCTACTTCCCCTTGTCTGATTGTTTTATTGAATTTTTCTGTTGTGGAGTCACCATTGCAGAAGGGGCTGACTCTGATTCTTTCTCTTCATCATCCTGAGTTCTCAACCTCTTTTTAGATCTCAAGTCATACTTTTTATGCAATTCAGCTTGCATAAAATTAGTAAATTGTTTACAATAGTCATCCATCTCTTCCTAATCAAATGAAATATCAGCTTCTTTACATTCTTCTTCACATTCTCTTTCACATTCTTCTCCTACACTACCTTCCATGTATATGGCAGAAATTTTCTCTTCATCTTCTTTCTGATCATCATCAGCAGACTGAGGAGGTTCTGCTTCTATATATAAGAGTTCTTGAACTTGATCCTGATCTCTTCTTTCCCTCTGCAAAATTTGTAGGGGTTGCTTTCTGAATTGGGGATTAAATACCCCTCTGTTTTGCTGTGTAGGTTTCTTGTTATCCAATTCCAACTTTACTAATTTGTTTGAAAATTTTTTAATAACCTTGGTCATATCATCAATCCTTTGATCTTGTATTGACTCATCTTTAGCTTTTCCTTTATCTTGAACTAACTACTTTCTTGAGCCTTCCCAACAGCAATCATATTTGCTTCAATTTCCAAAGCATTAGTTTGGATCTGTTCAAGAGTAGGGGACCTTATTTCTCTCAAAGTAAAACTAAAATATGATACAAATGCCCCAGCAAAAACAACTCTTGCTCCAATGGCAGGGGGTTTCATTTTTGCAGGCAAACTATTGTACAACTTATTGAATCTTTTAATGAAATCACTCATATTGTCATCTGGTTTTTTCTTAATAGCATTAAACTCTGTCAAAGAATAACCATGGTCTCTCTTTTCACCCCATCTTTGGATGAATTGTCTTTCTAACTCCTCCCAATCATTAATTGAGCCATTTGGTAACCCTTTAAACCATTTTCTTTCCTCCCCATTTAGAGACTGCACAAAAAGTCTCATTACTACATCTAGATGTTCAACATTAAAATTTTCAGCAAAAGTGAAAAAAAAAGGCAAGTGTTTTTCTGTAGTTATCTCATCTTCACCAGTAAATCTAGGAAGCAACTTAAGATACTCTTGAGGCATTACATTCATTGGTTGAGGAAGATTTAATTGTGCATATCTGTTCATCAAGAAAGTAGGGGTTGTCATGTTTATGCCCTGATTAAATGCTCCTTGAGTAGTGGGAATCTGTCTACCATTCGTAGATGCGGCTGAATGGGGTGAAACAACTGATAAAGGAAGGGGCTAATAAACTAAAGCAAAAGAACTGTCAACTGTATTAGGCTAAGCTTCTGTAAATGTGAAGGATATAGATTCAAAAGACTGCTCTTCTAACTTTGGTTCTTGGAAATGAATGGATGGAGACAAGGATTCCTGTTCCGAGAAAGTGAGTTTCCAGGAAATATCTTTGGATGAATGAGTATGAGAACTACTGCCAGGTGCAGGTAGTGTGGCCTCGGGTGTAGAAATTGTTTTTGATTTCTGACCCTTTTTAGAAACTAACTTTTCTGGATTTGAAAGGGTGGGAACCTTTTGTTGACAGGTATCTAACCTCATATGCGGCCTCTTATAAGCCAGAATTGAAAAATAAAAACACACCCTTTCATATTTCCTCCTTTCTGAACAACCAAAGGAAATATAAAAAAACCCAGGAAAATACTTCGTTTCTTCGTTTCCCCGGCAATAGCGCCAAAAAATGTTGTACCTTAAGAGACAATCCCTTAGCTGTGATAAGGAATCAGTGCTTAAGCCATTTATATGATTATGTCACAAAATTATTTGTCTCTGTTTAATGACCCTCAAGTATTTATCATTAAACCCTCAAATATCAAATATAATGAACGTTTCACAAAGCTGTCTTTTGTTGATGCTAAATGAAATGACTAGAAGAAAATGAAAGAAAGAAGTCCAAACTGATATGTTGTTACACAAAATATATCATCTTAAACCCCAGAAGAATTATATGAAATAAATAGTTAAAATGGAGCGCCAATTAAGGTTTTAACTCTTGCTTACATATATAAAAAGAGACCTGCTGCTCATTACTTCATTTTATTCAAAGATAGAAAACACAGAACAAAAACTTGAACACATATAAACATAAAAATATTCTAGAAACTTGCTTCTCATTCATCAATCTTTGAAAAATTTGAGTACAAAAATTATAGGCTGAAGGTCCAAAACTCGGAACCCTTCTTCTCCTGAATTATTACATTAAATACAACAAAAGCAGTTCGAAACTGCTATTACTAATCCTAACTACCTCAACTCATGAGTACTTTGTAAGCTACTATTACATAACCTCAAAATGTCTTATTACATTTACATCATCTTTGAAATATTAAAATAATATAAAACTAACATGCTAATCTATATGCTGAATGGGAATTGATGACGATGCTACTACATTTCTTGGATCAGCTTCTGGTCTGTCTTTCTTTGAAGTTGAAGGATATTTTGGCAAGTCTATTGTCCAAGCTCTGCATTTCTTCCATATCTCTATTCTTGTCCTGGGTGAATGTATCAGATTGTGAAATTCTAGCCTGAAAGAAGTAATTCAGTTGTAAGAAGGTATTTCTATAAACAAAGTTTTCACCATCAACAGCAGCTGAAAATGCCTTTGAAGAAAGTTGATCATCGTTGCTTCCTTGAGAACCTGAGTCTTTTCATGTGTATTATCAACTTTAATTTTTGTTAATACCAGTAATTTTTCATAAGAGTCCCATGACAGCAGACCTCCTCCAAGTCCCCAACATGAAGGCAAACCTACTCTTGTTACCTTATCAAATGACTTATCAAACTAGCTTTCTTCTTCTTTGATTTCTATTAGCTTCTTCTCTGTTACTTTCCTGTGATCATTCTTGACAACCATCTTATTAATTTCTAATGCATATAGGATTCTATCTTTAATCTCATTTTCCTCTAGCTCTTGATCTGTTTTGGAATTAATAAAGTCAATGAATATTTTTTCCCAAATAGCCCTTTTGATTGTCTTGTGTCTATCTGTCATTACTTGTTCTTCAAATTCTCTGATAAGACTCTTCTCCTTTGCAATCACCATTAAAAAGCTCCAAATTGTCTTCATTTCAGAAATGATATCATTCCAAATGATATCTTTTGCCTGTATTAAAGATATGTTCCCTTTCAATTTTTCTTTAAGACTTTTGATCTTAGCATTAGCATTCTAACTGCCCATTTTGTATTTACTGGCTTCATTTTCTGCAGATTGAATAATCTTGGATGCAGTCTCTAAATCTTCTTGAGCCTTTTTCCGATCCCTTTCTGCCATCTGTAATTCAGTATTCAACTGAGAAATCTATGTTTGTGGATCTTCATCACTTGAAGGAAAAACAAAAGTACAAGTATGACTATCAATATGATTTTGCAGTGATATTGCAGTTTATTTTATTTTGGAAATTTCTTCCTCCTTTTGCATAAGCTGCTGTAGCAGCTTTTCTTTCTCGTTCTCTACCTCTGCAACCTCTGCAGCCATTGAATGCTCCCCTGTAGGTAATTTTAGCTTCTTCTTCAATGTAGATATCTCTGCTTCAGCACTTTGCAGAAGCTTCTAGAAAACAGTCCTATCATTAGGGTCCACCCCAATCTTTACTATGATCTTCTTTAGTTCCTCATTCTGAATGTTTAAAGCCATAGAGTTGGCTTTTTCTATCTTTAACTATTTAATGACCTTTCCAAGCATATTCTCTACTTTCATTTCCATTTCATTGGTCTTTGTCAAGTCATTCACAATCAACTGACCTGTCTGCATATGTAAGTTCACTTTATCCAACAATGGGATTTTCTTCACATCTACAGTTACATTTACAATATTCAAATTACTAGAAGAACCAATTGACATGTTAGTAGGATGTGACAAGGCAATTCTGAATTGATCTTTCTCAAGATCCATGGTAGTCAAAAGCCTTGTCTGATCTGGAGCAATTTGATATGCAGCTTGGGCCTCCATGCTTGCTTTCATCTTCTGGTTCCTCTCTGCAATTTGGGCAAACATCTGCTTGATTAGAGGTACTTGTTCATGAGAGGTCTCATGTCTTCTGGGTGAGGCAGGAACATTTTTTCGTCTCCCAGCTGTAAGGAGAAACCAGGTTGATTATATGCCTGCTCTTCATTAAAATTTTCCCTTTTCTCACCTCCTTGTTCCTCATCTTCTAAATCAACTATTGTTTCTTTACTTCTTTTATTATACTTTTCTGATATGATGGGAGTCTGAATATTCGAACCTGCTGAACTTATTACACCTTTGCTTGCTATCTTCTCCAAATCTGGCCTGCTTTCATGAATGAAAGCTGAATATCCATTTTCAATTCTTCTATTGGAAATTATACTGTGAGGGTCATAAGCCCAGCTCTCCCCTAACAACAAATGCATCTCATCTAGCATTTTAGTAACCTCTTCAAATGCTTGTCTCATATTTACAATGAAAGGACCTACAGTCATGGATAATTTGAGCATATGTCCCTTTTTCATGGGCACAAAATGAACTTGATCAACATTCAGACTTTGTCGAATAAACTCCAAGGCAAATAGCCTCATGGGAACAAATACTGGAAGTCTATAAGGCTCAACAATTGCTCCATACAGCCTAATCTCTGAATAATCCTAAAAAAAAAACCAATCTCTAAACTTACAGTTTTCTCCTAAATGCAAGTATTCTTGAGCTTTGGGTAGAAAACAAGGGGGAGGAACTCCATTCAAAATTTGATATGCACTTGACATGAAATAATTGGAAAAATCAAACAGTCCCATTTCATTTTGTTCTCTCCTTACTATATCTGTCTAGAAAACTACAGATTACCTCTTCTTATTCATATCCATGATATTCAGACCTAGATGCATAAATTCCTCCAGATTTTGATATAAGAACAAGTAAATGATTAATTAAGGAAATATAAAATAACCCGTTAATGATAGACTCATCAGGTGTGAATTTACTGCTTCCTGCCAATAGGATGGAATATCCAGCAACATTCTTGGCTTCATCATCATGGAAAACATCCCCAACATTGATTTATCCACCATATTGTCATCATCTTTACCCAAAATTTTGGCAATGCTACTTAATACTGGCTGAACCTCAGCATCAAAAATATCCATAGCAAAATCCTTGCCATCAGGCTGAAACTTCTGTGTATTAGGCTTTAGAAAATGAATAAGTTGATTGATGTCTTGACCTGCAAGGTTATCATAATATTCTACCAAAGAATCATCGGAGAATGGAACACATGACTCTGACTCAGGGTAACAAAGGGCTTGGAGGATTAACTGGGCAGACACTTGTATAATATTCTCTCCCTGACAATTCATCACAAAACATTTACCAGGATACATAACATAAACCATCCAGGATATCAATTCAGGAAAAAAATGGGTTCTAGGGATACATGCACACAACAAACCAGACTTGACCATGGCGGCATAAATTGGAGAAGCTTTGTCATTCAAGACAACTTTTTGGTAGAATGGAAGATGAATCAGGGAACAATTTGTATCTTGGATATCCCTCTCGATATCCATGAGAGGGATATGACTAGCAGACCTAGACAAAGATGAACACTTAGCCATAATTCGGAATTACGACAATGAACGACTGACAAGGTGGCTAAATTTTAACAGTATGACGGAAAAATGAACTAGACGCAGCAAAAAATAATCACAATTGTCAACGTAATACAAAATAACTTTGAGAAAATGATAATTTTGCTTAAATAGGTGTCATGGCCTTTAGAATTAAATGTTGACATGACGCGCCAATGAACTGTTGAGTTCACCTGACGTGGATGACATTTGTGACCAACTTAGCATGTTACATCACTACGGGGGTCTCGGGGTACAGAGAATTATTTTGGCCTGTGCCCCCACAGTCAATCTCCACCATTCATCTGTCTTTCTCCTGCAGTCAACCTGGTCAATTGCGGAGGCACCCTTCTTTTTAATTAGTGCGCTATTTGTGCTCACACATTGATTCATTCAGTCAGGGTTGAAGAAATCATCGCATCCCACTCAAGAAAATAAACGAGCTTTAATCTTCACTACAGAACCCACTTGCATAAAGTCTAGAGTATTTAAACTTTCAATTCTGATGCGGTGAACCGAAATATTTTCATGCTAAAGTATAAGACCTTAATACTTTAACATGCTTAACCAATTTTCTTAAATATATATATTTTTTGTATTTTCAAGATTTAAAATAAAAGGATAATGCGAATGATCCACAACACATACAATGAGAATGTGTTCTAAACATTCCATACCAAGTTTATGCATGTGGGCACAACATTCAACCTATTTTCAAAGAAAAAATGCCCCTGAGGGCATCATCAACCGTCGTCATCAACCAATAGCATGTCACTACCACACAAGTGAAACATACAAAACCTCTATCTATCAAATAACCTTAACTAGTAAAACATCACGAGCATGGGACATGCTCACCTCATAGATATATTTTATTTATTCTATCTCTTGTAGGTTTCCAATAGAGCACGAAACCTTTTTTAATCATGGCAAGCGGTCTCCAACCTCAGTTTTCACGCAAGTTACTCTCTCTCTCTCTCAAACATATTAAACAGAAAAGGAAGCTATAATGTATTTCGGCGATACAGTTCTTCCTAGACCTGATACGTTAGGGGGGAACTTTTAACACTGGAAAATCGTATCAGCAAAATACATTATAAAATTTCAAGTAGAAGGTACAAATAAGGATTTATGGGAAGGAATACATTATAGGAGCTGAAAATTTTAACTTTCCTAAGGTCAAGCAGGAAAATTTATTAAACTACGCAAAGGAAACATTAAACCCATGTGATATTTGTGGATTTTTCTTCGATAGCTGGGAACATCATGGCTATCCCTCAAAGAGTTTCGTAGTCCTGAGTATGCAGAAAGTCACCATCCATGACCACTTGGCACACTTGAAGAAGAATATTCTCTCTCAAGGCAACCAAGTACAGCTGCCTTGGAGCCACCTTGAGGCCTTAGTGTAGCACACAAAGGAATCATCCTACCACTCTTGTGTCAACATCCATCTTGTATCAAGAGAGGGAGGGCAATTTTTAAATTTTTCTATAAAAGACTACCATGGGAAGAGAAACAGGAGAACACATTGTTATGCTAGCCAAATTGCTTGGGAGAAAACCAGCTTGTGTTGTCCAAGAAACGAGAAGGATTGGAAGGATTCAGCTATTGGCCACCCAACACCTCAATCCAAGAGAAGAAGTTCACCAAGTGTCTGTCATTCTACCATCCGTTGAGGGGAGAGAGAGGCTTGCAAGAAGCTTGAGGGGAAGAGACCCCCTTGTCTTGGATATTAGAGCTCCATAGCTCTAAGGATCCATTGCAAGTTATTTAGCATCCTATTATCTTATACCACCAACACCTAATAAAGGGAGAGATCTCTCCATTTTAATTATTAATGTGTTTGACTCGATGGAGCTTGTTATTGTACATGATTTTTTTTCTTCATCTATGTAGCATGCTATGTTTCTTACTTATTTTACTACATGTTACTTTGTTCCACTAACAATCTAACAAACCAATTGACCTGTGACTTGCTTCTAGGAAAACAACCTCCCTATTAAGCACAGTGTATTTCATCCGCCCCTGCGTCGAATATACTACAACACATTGTAAGAGAAAGATTATGTTAGAAATAATATCATGTTGCTAGACCCACTCTAGGGCTATAGAGATCGCCTCTGTCCATAGAGGGGATTTATCTTGACAACAAGTAGAATTTTTGGTTATCAATCCAAGGAATAGATTTGATGGGAATCCTATATTATTAGGGAGTCCATGCTTGGAAATAGTAGACGCATATATAGGTTTCCGAACATGAAACATGACCATTACTTGGGGAAATGCCATGAAAAATATCATCCTATATCCACCTAATAAACCTAGCCCTCCTATTGAAATCTATCGGACATGCCTGCATGTGTGCCGAGAAGAAAACTTGTGCTCCCCTCTTATGTTATACGAAGCCCTTTAACTTAAAAATCAGACATAATATGATGTAATTAATGGCTTCATTAACAGATCATATCCCATCGGGAACCCAACGTGTCAAATGCTAAAAGTCATACTTGATAACGAAGCACAGGAAGATCCATTAGAAATTCCAAATGACAATAATATACCCACGATTGTCGTTCATAACAACATACCAATTGAAATTGAGCCAGGTAAAACCCTTAATATTAATGCAAATCTGGATAACCATCAACAACAAAAACTAATCCAGATTCTTCAAAAATATAAACATGCTTTTACCTAGGAGTACTTAGATATGAAGGGTATTGACCTGCAATTATGTACACACCATATTTATTTAGAAAAATTTGTCTGTGCTATTCGGCAGCCCTAGAGAATATTAAATCCACATATCAAGGATATAGTAAAATGAGAATTATAGAAAGTTTTGGATGTTAATTTTATATACCCCATTTCAGACAGCTAGTGGGTTTCTCCATTAGTTGTTGTCCCCAAGAAAAATGGGAAGTGAAGAATTTGCGTAGACTATAGAACTCAATAAGGCTACCCAGAAAGACCATTTCCCCCTTCCATTCATAGACCAAGTCCTTGACACTCTCGCTAGGAATAAGTTCTTTTCCTTCCTATATGGTTTTAGTAGTTATAATCAAATCTAAATCGCTCTCGAAGATCAAGATAACACCACATTTACCTACCCATGGAGAAAATTTTCATATAGAGTTTTACATTTTGGGTTGTGTAGTGATCCAACAACTTTTCATAGGGTGATCTTGAGAATTTTATCTTATTTGATTAAAGAAGGACTTGAATTGTACATGGATGACTTTACTCTATATGGTGATGAATTTTATTAGGCTTTAAAGAATTTGGAAAAAGTGCTTGAAAGATGCATTGCATTTAGGCTATGTCTTAGCCATGAAAATTGTCATATGATGATGATTGAAGGTGTAGTTTTAGGTCATTATATTTCTGCTACAGTAATTTAGGTGGATCCAGGAAAGAGGTAATTCTTAAATTACCCACACCCCATACACCAATAGAGGTACGTAGTTTCTTCGATTATGCTAGATATTATCGCATATTTATAGAACATTTCTCAAAAATAGTTCCACTATTGTACATTTTAATAGGTAACGCTGAGTTCGAATGGACTGAAAAATGTGATGTCACTTTTTTACATCTTAATAAACTGGTTTCAACAACCCCTATACTGAGAGGACCAAATTGGAATATGCCTTTACATATCTCCTCAGACACATTAGGCACAGCAATAAGCGCTATCCTTAGATAGGAGGAAGACAAGAAACCATACGCCATGTACTATATCAACAAAAATCTTACACCGGATGAACTAAATTACATAGTGACAGAGAAGGAATTCTTAGTTGTTATATATGCTATCAATAAATTTCGACATTATATAATAGGATTTCTAGTTTTTTTTGTACACTGATCATTATGCTATTAGATACTTGGATAACAAACTTATTGCTAACGGTTGGGTGACTCGATGGTTGTTGTTATTTCAGGAATTTGTATTAGCATTAAGGATCACCCAGGAAAGGAAAATATCATTGTATATTTCTTGTCATGGGTACCTAAAATAATTGATACATCACCAGTGGATGATCAATTCCCGAACGAACATGAGTTTGTCGTGATAGTAAAGGAACCTTGGTATGTTTATGTGGTGAATTACATGGAAGTTGGAAAACTTATAACACATTTGTTACTAGGGGAGAGGAAATTTATTATTCAGTGCAACACTCAATTTTCCTGGATAGGAGGATATCTCTTCTACACAGGCTCTGATTTTCAAATTCGCAAGTGCATCCGAGAAGATGAAACCTATGATATTTCGAAAGCCTAACATGATTTTCCCTGTGGTGGGAATTTTTCTGATCATATAACTAGACATAGGTACTACATATGGGCTATTACAGGCCCACGATATTTAAGGATGCAAAAAAATATGTCCAGAGCTATGATAGTTTCCAAAGAATGGGTCGTCCTGGCCAAGTAGATGAAATTCCTCTACAGCCAAAACTAGTAATAGAAATTTTTGAGAGATGGGAATTAGACTTCGTGGGTCTTTTTAACCCACCATCAAACCAAAAATCATACATCCTTGTCTACACAGACTATGTGACCAAGTGGGTGGAAGCAGTATTCCTTCCAAACGCGACGGAAGAAGCAATTATCAGCTTCTTATTTGAAATTTTTGTGCGATACAGATTACCAAGAGAAGTAATAACATATGGGGGATCACATTTTACTGCCTATAATATTTTATCTATCCTCATGAATTATCACATTAAGCACAAATTTACTTCTCCATATCACCCCCAGGAAAATAGACAAGTAGTGAGCACTAATAAAGTCATGGAAGAAATTTTTACAAAGGCACTATCCACAAACCGACGAAATTGGGAAGCTAAAATACCAGAAGCCTTATGGGCTTACTGGACGACATGGTGCAATACTATTGGCCACTCACCATGTCATATTGTTTTTTGAAAAGAACCTATTTTTCCAATTGAATTTAAAATAAATACTCTTAAAACCGCAGAAGTAGTTGGACTAGACTTCACAGAAGAAATGCTTGTAGCAGCTAAATGAATTGGATGAAGCACGCATATCGTCCTTGCAATGCGCAACTATTATCCAACAGTAGAGGGCCAAGTGTCATGATTGCCTCATTAAAAAGAAGATGTTTTAGAAAGGTGACTGGGTGTTGCTATACGATTCTAGATTTCAATAGTTTCCAGGAAAAGTTGAGATGAGATGGCTTGGACCGTATGAAATTTCCGAAGTTCATGACAATGGTACAATGACCCTAACTTCCATTGACGGGTCTGGTACCTCTTTTCAAGAAATTTGACATTGGGTATGTCTTTATCGCCCGTCGCTGACAAAGGATCCATTTTATCATGAGGTAAGTAATGATTCTAATTTTCAAGTTTTAGCTAACTGGGGAGGTAATCCGGTAGCTACATTTCCTTGAAATCTCAAAAGAAGTCTTTGCGTATTGTACATAATGTATATATATTTTTTTGTGGAATTTTCTTAGTTTTTTTACTTTTACTTTTGATAAAATTATTATATAATCTCTTCAAATGGTATTCTTATGGTGCACATTGCTTTTCCCATTAATTATCTTTTTATGCTTTGAACCGCAACATATATTCATACGTCAGCCCTAATATTCCTCATCATTGCACCACATGAAATTACCTGATTTCACCATCTCCAATTATGGTAAGTAAATGCATTTAATGCACTGCCAGTTTTTCATATCACTAATGGTCGAGGTTGACGTTTCTTGTCATTGGGGGGGGAGTGAAAAATCGCATGCATGACATGATGGCGACTGTAATATCCCAAAAGGGAGAATACAGTAATACAAAAACACAATAGCTGAAAAAGACCAAAGTAAAAAATTAATCTAAATACAACATCATAATGTACAGATAAGCTGAGACATTTTATTAACAAGGAGGTGGATAAACAGTACAACAGTGCTCAAAATATGAGACACCCAAGCCAAAGAGATAGCCTGGAATGACCCTGAAATGATACCACAAGAGGGATTGCGTAACTGCAGGACTATTGGAAGGAAAACTGCATTATCCCTACTACAACTTTCGGCAAAATAGAAATTTAGACCTAGGCAGTTTGGAAGCTCCGATGATGCTTAAAATGTAGATCAGGGCTCTATAATGGATACCCAAGATAACCCATAAAGGATTTTCTAGAGTTGTGAGTTTAGGAAAATCACCCTCTTAGGGATTCACATACACATTGCTGGGTATGCACATCTGCTGCATGATCTGACAAATATATTTCTGCAATATGTCACACAATAAGATCTATGCAAGAAGGGTTGATCCCTTCACTAGATTCTTGGGCTAAAAGATCAAGATATCGCTTCTCTTTCCTCCTCCACTAAATTTGGTTGTTGAATACTCAACAACTTCAGAAAACTACGTTTTCAAGGAGGGAGAGGCTCAAGCCTGCTACTATATATGTCAAATCAACTCAATGATGGTGGAAACAATGAATACAAAGTGAGGAGATGGTCTCTCACAGGATTTCTAGATGAAATGTTGAAAACTTCCTTCCTCCTTTAAATCTGCAAGAATGAACTACGCAATCCTTGAGGGGGATGCTGCTGCATTGAGGTAAAATAAAATGGCCTGAATGCCAGATATAGATCTGCTGCTCTTGGAATACTGAACATGAAGAATAAGGTGACAGGATGAATCCTACACCTGTTTCCTAGTTGGGATGCTAGAAACAACCTCTTGAAGATGGCACCAATTCCTGATGAGGAATATAGCTCAATAGAAACCTTTTTAGAGTAGGCACTCAAAGTTCCCTATGGGTAAGGGTGGGATTTCCACTCGGAAACACCCTGTGCTAAACAACACTGCAGACTTAGCTAAACAACATAAGCATGCATATAAATGTCAATTGACAAATCTAGATGTAAACAATCATAAATAATAATCTAAAGCATGACTTCCATTATGCCTTCATCTTCATTATATATATTATGAGCCTCCCATAGCATAGGCCCACCTCATAACTGCGATGCCTGTGTGGCCACTACCCTCAATGAATACTGCGATGTCTCTCCATGATCTCCATCATGTCTGCATTTAATTCCCACTCTCTCCATCATGTGTGCATTAGATGCACCACTCCCTCCACTATCTCATCATAAGTGCTTTATGATCTTAATTTGAATTCACTATGATCTTAGTTGACCTACTCCAAGATCCACATGATTTGACATTAAAGATCCATGATCTCCACTCTTCCTTCATTTAAGACGTCGCTCCACTACTCCATAATGTAGACCTAGATCTAAAATATCCACATACACACATTAAAAGTGGATTTTGTTCATCTATGGGGTTTGTGAGTCCCTCCACCCTCTTATTTACTTAATTAATTAGGAAAATTAAGAACTATAATGTTTCAATTATCTTGTGGAAAATTGGGAATATTACAACAACACATTTAACAAGGATGACTAATCATTAAAGTAGCTTTATTCACATATGATATATTGTGGTCGTTGTTACAGATTGCTATTTTTCTAAAAAACTGTTGGCTAAAGCTCTATACATAGCTTTCGCATTTCTCTTGAGAAACAACAAGTGAAAGTATGGGTAGTAAATCTATCCAAAGTGAACTAGCTCAACTGTGGGTGTCTGAACAAACATGAAGAATTATGGAACAAGTAGCCAGACTAAGTATTTCTCCATGCTACAATGATTGATGATTCAATCGCCTTGGAATTTCTGTAGAACTTGAATAATGGACTAACAACAATGAGAGGTATATAGATAACAGTGAATGAGACAGTTATAACATGAGTCCCGGGCCTCTCCATAGGAGGAGATAAGTGGGTGGACAGGTACACTAGGTCTCAAGGTGTTATGTTGACATTCATTGATCCCGGGGAAACACTGGTTCGAAAAGGGAATTATCATCATCTAGCTTCCTTCCCAGAGCCATGGTAGGAATTAGCAGAGATAGTGAAGAGATATATTACCTTCAAATTCCAGTATGATGTAGTGCAACCACGACATTTGAAGTTGTTGGCAGCAATAAGGCAGAAGGTAACCATAAATTTATCTTTCTTTTTAAATTCCCTTATGCATGAAAGAGATGAAAAATTTGGAAAAGAAAAGGATCATAACTGAGTAGTCATTCACCATGTCCTTATAAATTTAATATTCATAACATAATTGAACCAAGCCCAGATAACCTCAGATAATTTTATTGAAATTATAGACCAACACCTCAAATTGAAATGCATGCCACAGAACTTGCACAACCGGAATTTGAGAGGATCATGAAAGAACCATCTAAAACCTCAAGTCCATTAAAATTGACTAGAGCCAAGAAAATAATAGTGTCTATTCTAGTGTCCCTACCATTTTAATGTAGGATATTAGGGAGAGTGATTAAAGCAAGAAATTTGTAGACCCTAGCACATAATTTCCAGAGGAAAATCTATCCCAGAAGTCTCCTAAAATTGAGGAAGAACAATAGAATAATTCACCTTGAATTCAAGAAGAGGAGGTAGCCCAAGTACTGGAAAACACAGGGATCCTTTTTAATATTGAAGAGGGCGCGACTCATTTGGATTTTTTACTTAAACGAACTCCAATGCCTGATTTTCTAGCCTCTCCTCCAAACTCTAAAGACAATGAGATATTGTAGTCCCCAGAGGACCACGGGAACTCTTCTTCCCAAGAATAGTTAGCAGAATATGTAGATACCATAATGGAGACTAGCTCTCCCTCTGAGGAAGTAGTTCTGCCATCACCGAAACACTAAAGGATGAGCAATTACCTTATTGATATGTTTCAACCTGATAAGGACCTTACAGGCCTTAGCATTTTTCCCACAATCAAAGAAACCACAATGGAGGAGCCCAAAAATACTACTATAGTTCCTTCCACCTCGACTACACAAACTAAATAAATTGTTGAAAGAACAAAAGGGAAAACCAACTACGAGATAAGGCTACTTAAGAGATAAAATCAAAGGCTAAAATGGATGGTGGTGCAACTTAAAATATGGCTGAGAAACAGTAGGAAAGTGATATGTATTTATGCAGGAACGCAATAAAATAAAGAAATAGACAAAAACACAAATATGAAACAGAAATAATACTTCATTTCATTAATAGCAAATAACTGAAATATTTTTACAGACAGAATGGAAATAAACTAGCTAGGGTGATGCTAGCTTATCTCTTAGAAGATATGTGGTGGCTACCTGCCTCTAAACTCTGTTACAGTGAGGCTCGAAGGCCTATTTATTGTTGATAAATAATAGAAAACCCTAAACATCCAAAAACCTAACCGTAGGAGATGAAGCGCCAAAACTAAGGGGCCTCGTTTGGGTAAATTGGTGTTTCAACTTCCCGGGGACGTAACTTTGGCATACGATCTCCGTTTGATGCGTACCATACCTCGTTAGAAAGATCTATCCGAGGAATAAAAAATTTTATGTGAGAAAAATTGGTCCATGGGCCCATCTTTCTCCCGGTTTTCCGAAAAAAGCGTCGTTTAGGGTCTCAAAACGACTCTGGAAGTCTGGGACCTAAAAAACTGCTAAAAATAGTAAGTTGTGCCGAAACTGAAAAAATGAAAGAATTGATGGTGGGGGTTTAAATGGAATAGATGGGTGACCACCAATATCCACCTTGATCATTAGGGCCTCCAAACGTCTCCAGAAGTTCAGAACCCGAAAACCTACTAAAAATAGTAAGTTGTGCTAAAAGTGAAAACCTGAGAGAATTGATGGTGTGGGTCCAAATGGAATAGGTGGGTGGCCACCAATATCCCACCTGGATCATTCCTCCCTCCTTATGAAGCAATGGGCCCGATTCTGTTAAGTTCCGCCATAAGAGGCAAATTCTGCTGAACTTGGCATTGGATTTGTTTAGGATGTCGTGGACCTACTGGCGGACGTGCTGGATCCGTTCAGTAAATTGCTTGCCTTAGATAGTACCTATGTGCATTCTATTTGTGTAATCACATGAGGTATGGCAACATCATGCGGTGATGCATCGGGGGTCAGCTCAATGGAGTGCTTGTCCTGACAGTGTAGAGGACCCTCTGTGGGTGAGGAGAAAATGTCCTTGTATCTCTCCACGACTTTGTCCATTTGCTACAGCCATGCAGGGGAGCCCTGATTCGAGGCTGTGGCCACAATCTTCTTCTTTCCCTATGAACGAGTTGTAAGGAAAATAAATTTCCTGGTTTGGGAAACAATCTTACTGCGATGTTTTGCAATAGTCAAGGAGATGGTAGGAGGTGGTACTACCTCCGGTATCCTGTACAATTTATTTCCCAAAGTAATAACAACAGAACGAGGCCTAGAATCATAAACAACATGTCGCCTCCACAAGTATGGTTGGTCCAATAATACATCGGCTACATCAAGAGGAGCAACATCACACAATACCTCTTCCATGAATGGCTTGATGTTGTACGTAAGGCGACACTGTTGGCAAACACGCAGATCTCTCCCTGGGTGAAGCGACCCGATGGTATACGACTGTGGGTGTGCTACGGTTTGTAGGCCAAGCCGCTTCACGACCTCTACTAAAATGAGGTTCTTTTGGCTTCTGCTATCGACAATAAATTGCAATGGAGAACCCTTAATCCACATCTATGAATGGAAGCATTAGGGGAATTTTGAGGTCTAAAATGGGCCTCCTAAGAAAAATGTACAACCAAAATAAAATTTATAAGAACCAATAGGATTAGAGATGATGATGTCAACCATGGGGGGTGATTCACCATTTTTGAAGTAAAAGGGTTAAAAGATTAAAAAATAATAAAATAACAAAACTACTTTTTCAACTTGTATTTTCAACTTATCTCCCAATTTTTTTACTCAAATTTCGAGCGAGAGTACTCGTTGGATGCAAATTTAATCCCTCATCCAAAGAGTACCCATTTTGCATACTTTCAATGGACCTTTTTATGTGAAAAATAAGAAATACATGAAAAAACGTGATTGCAATCACATCTTTCATGTATTTCTCATTTTTTGTGTAGCAAGGTCCATCGAAAGTATGCAACATGGCTAATCCATGGATAAGGAATTAAATTTTGCCTCCGACAAGTACTCCCACTCGAAATTTGAGTAAAAACTTTAGGAGATAAGTTGAAAAAGTAGTTTTTCTTTTTTCCCTCTAAAATTTGATGATGTCATCAAATCTTATTTTATTATTTCCACTATTATTTTATAATTTCCTTAGGAGGCCCATTTTAGACCTCAAAATTCCCCTAATGAGGCGCTCCCTCTCCTCTGGATCCTCGGGATCCTCCCTTTTGAGCTTGATGGCGGAAACAATGGCACTAGGGTCCGCATCAATGATCCACTTCCCTTGTCTGGTTCTGGCTCAGGATCAGAACATACATCTGATTCGCGTGCCTTCAGTTCAACCACCAGCAACTGCTTGGCCCAACACTCATTTGTGCTGTGAGTGGGGCTGTTATGGAATTCACACCACTTCCCCGTGTCCTTATTTGGATTTGTGGTGGTGTTCTAAGTCACCCCGCTTTGGCTTTGCCCCTTGTTTTGTGGTTCAGGGGCGCCTTTCCCTGGCTTCGGATTCGCGGATCCAAATTCTCGCTTCTTTTGCTTAAATTTCTACTCAATCTTGGCGGCATAGCGATATGTCGTGCCAAATGAGGTAATGTCAAGGAACTCCATTTCCTCTTGAATGTGTCTTTGCAGACAGCTACGATACTTGAGCACCAAATGTCTCAATGAATCTTTAATACCCAACTTTGTGTGCAGGGTATGTAACAAATTCGTCAGTTCGTGCACATCTTGATCCCTTTGCTATCGCAGCGTGGTCCATTAGATGTACTTGTCCTCATAGCTCCCCACGGGGAAATATTATTCCTTGGGCCATCTCGGAACGAATTCCAAGTGGGTGCGACCGAGAACAGAGAGGGTTCATCCTCATCCTTTTTCTCAAAGTAGGTTTCCCACCAGTCTTTGACATGGGGGGCGGCTTTGAGGAGTGAAAAAATAATATTTTCTTGGTCGGAGAAATCATGGACCAAGAAATACCCTTCTATAAAATTCAACCATCTATCTACGGTGTCTACATCTATCTGGCCTTCGAATACAAGAATGTAAAATTTTACCTGTACCTTGAAGGTAGTGGCACCTCCAGAGTGGTTTTTGGATGCAGGTGCGCCGTAGGTGGGCAGCCATTGAAGGATCTAAGCAAAGTTATCCATCATCGTGCTCCTTTGTTTCTCGAGGGCCTCCTCAAGCAATATTTTGATAGGATCTCCTGCTCCCTTGTCTTTCTTTTCTTCTACCATGGGAGGTCATTGGGGTTTGCGAGGATGATCTTGCAAGGGTTCAACCAGATCAAGCCCTAACTCCTTATGCCTTGATAGTGTTAGGGACATGCAAAGAAAAACAGAGAAAGAGAAGACCACTTTGATACCACTGATTTAGATTTATGCAAGAATGAAATAAAATACAGAAATAGACAAAAACATAGAGATGCAGCGGAAATAATACTTCATTTCATTAATAGCAAATAACTGAAATATGTTTACAGACAGAATGGAAATAAACTAGATAGGGTGATGGTAGCTTATCTCTGAGAAGAGATGTGGCAGCTACCTAGATTTGAACTCTGTTACAATGAGGCTTGAAGGCCAATTTATTTTTGAGAAATAATAGAAAACCCTAAACATCCAAAAACCTAGCCATAGGAGATGAAGCGCCAAAACTATGGGCCTCGTTTGGGTAAATTGGTGTTTCAACTTCCAAGGGACGTAACTTTGGCATACAATCTCTGTTTGACGTGTGCCATACCCCATTAGAAATATCTATCCAAGGAATACAACTTTTGATGTGAGCAACACCGATCCATGGATCCATGTTTCTCCTGGTTTTCCCAAAAAATGTCGTTTAGGGCCTCAAAACGGCTCTGGAAGTTCAGGACCCGAAAAACTACTAACAATAGTAAGTTGTGCCGAAACTGAAAAATTGAAATAAACAATGGTGGGGGTTCAAATGTAATAGGTGGGTAAGCACCAATATCCACCTATATCATTAGGGCCTCCAAACGACTCCGAAAGTTCAAAACTAGAAAACCTTCTAAAAATAGTAAGTTGTGTTGAAAGTGAAAAACTCAGAGAACTAATGGTGTGGGTCCAAATGGAATAAGTGGGTGGCCACCAATATCCACCTGGATCAGAAAGATTAGACAAAGAAGCAGGAAACACAAACCCTTGGAGTCTAGGCTGAAAAATCTTACATTTCTACTGAAACACAAACAGAGGATAGTTCTGTTATCACAAAATTGTGCTTGATTGGCTACTAATCAAACAACTTCATGTAACTATTTCAAACCAACTTGTGATTGAAGCTCAGCCTCTTCAGTCTGAGAGGACCCTCTCAAAAAGGGTTAATGATATTTGATTATGATGAAACTAGATGGCTAATTCTACTTGGAAAATAACTTGCTTGTGATGTGTGTAGGTTGAAAAGAGTATAATTCTGCAATCATTGGGCTTATGGAGCCAACACATTTAGTACTTCAGTGGTAGGTTCACTTGACATGGAAGCTGAGGCAGGTGAGAGTTTTTAGCAGAGGTAAATCACACATGAAACATAAAAGAACATAGTCAATTCATCAATAAAGGAAGTCAGAGCATACACCTATGAATTCTGAGTTTTAAAGATGAAAACCACTACAAATGGTACACACAGAAAGTATATATCAAGTAAGCACTAAAAACTCCATGAGAATCTCAGGTTGGTCAAGTAAAAAGTCCTTTGTATTACTGCAGTATTGCCAAAAAATCTCCAACCCTTTACAAATTCGAATATTTGCCCTTTAATAGACTTGTTACATGTGAGATGATCTGCCTCTTGGCTAGATTCATCGAACTTTTCCTAATGACACCTTGCATAATAAGAAAACATCTACTTTAATGAGAAAATGACAGTTATTCTACTAAAAGTCCTTTTCCTAATAGGACTCAAACAACTAGTTATTACATCAACTACCTTATCTCTTGAAATATTTATACATCTGACAACTAATGATTCACATGTTCGAATGAGATATTATGGAGGTCATCACTACTTGACATCTCGATTACACTCCTCCAAATCTGGAAACAAACCCTATTTTTAAGGAAAACTAGTCCTTATCTTCAGCGAATGATTTGACTGATGAGTTTTCTTCATCTTCTGGTCTTTAAGTCTTGGATGACTACAAGCATAGTCCTTTGACCCTTTGAAAGTATCCATCCATCCAAAACTGCCCAAAAACCTGCTCATAAATCTTCAACACAGCATGCTACGAAAGTATGTCAGTTTCATAGCGTACTTTCGTAGCATACAAAAAATGACCTCTGCCATCATAATCTCTGCATCTTTCCTTCTGCATTGTCTTCATCATGCCCTTACACACCCTTCATATGATTTCCTCCTCTTGGAAGCTCCCAAAAATGGTTTTAAATACCAAAAGAAAGCTACAGGTGGTTTCGTAGCATTTTCTTGGGTTCAAGCCTAGGAAACGCTACGAAACTACTGAAAGCTATGAAAATTCCAGATTTTTGCCTAACTTCAAAAATATGCCTTCCAGCTGTAAAAATTTTGTTTCCAACATACCATTGACCTTTAAAAACATAAACCAACTCAAACTATGAGTCTTGAGGTGTTTCTTCCTCATTGATGATGAGTTAAGCTATTGGCTCCTCAACTACTGTCATTTTTAGGCCTTTCTTCTCCAACTCCTCATGGATTAGTTCTAGTTGTTTTTGGAGATCTCTAACCTAATGCTTCAGCTTTTTGTTGGTATATTTTAGTGCAGGTTCATTCTTCTGACATGTTTCACCTCTTTCCTCAATGGCATAGTCCATTTGATTAAATGTTGTGTGTT
Source organism: Pinus albicaulis (assembly GCA_034641835.2). Lineage (NCBI taxonomy): Eukaryota > Viridiplantae > Streptophyta > Pinopsida > Pinales > Pinaceae > Pinus > Pinus albicaulis. The sequence goes on from CM076580.1 coordinate 1,742,067,506, forward strand.
GTCTAGCGTCTTTGATACAGTGTCAACCTGCTCTTCCCAAACCTCTTTCATCTTTTCAAACTGAATCTTTTGGATATTATGTTTCCTTGCTTATTTATTCATAACTATAATTTCATGGTTAGCTAACCTCAATTTTTCTTCAAGGAGTTCAAACTTTGTTTTTTCAATTACTTTCTCCTTTCCTTTCTTTGGCTTGCTAACTGGATCTTTTTCTGCAGGTGATGAAAGATCAATAATGTCTTGTCGTGGCTAGAAAATTTCAGTAGCTGGATGAACTTCTTTGCCACTCTCTAAAAATTTTCTAGCATGTCTTTGCATGGGCTTCCTAGCCTAGAACATAAAACTTGCATCCTCACCTTCAAACTCCAGCTTCCTTGCAGATTTAGCTTTCTTGAGTTTCTGTCCACCTTCATCTATATCCTCAGCCTGGACTATAGGAGTCCCTTCTATATCAATGGCATGTAGTATGTGTTCTAAATTTCCTTTAGCCACTGTTTTGACTTCTAAAGCCACTATTTGACTCTTTGTAATCCTTTTTCTTCCTTGTTTACACACATCTTGTTCTTGTTTTGTAGGTTTGCTCATTGTTGACTTTTTTTTTTAAGGTGAATGAATAGGTGTATCAAATCTCTACAACTGCTCTATTTCCATCATGACTGTTAGGTCCCTATATTACTAGTATAGTCCCTTATTGTTGTTAGTGTAACCCCCTTATTGTTGTTATTGTACCCTTGTAACCCCCATTTTATTATTATTGTGCCCTTAAATTATTATTGTTAGGGCGCCTAGGATTACATTGTGGCCCACTAGGATTACATTATGGCCCCATGGACTCCTATATATAGAAAGGAGGTTTTGTAAATTGGATCATCCAAGAATTTTTCATTTATGTAATGTATTGGAGGTTTCCCCCTCGAATTGGCTCATTTCTAAGGCGTTTATATGTCTTTTCTTCTCTTTTTGGAGCTGGTTACACAACATTTGGTATCAGAGGCTTTGGATTCTAGGGTTTCGCTGCTCCAAACATGTCATCGTGGAATTTTCGCTATAACGTGTTTTCTACGAAGTTTCAGAATCTGAAATTTTTAGGGTACGAAGCCGAAATCCTGAGGAAGATTGCCTAAAAATTTCAGAGCTTGGTTCGCAATATTTTTGGAGATATCATCTGTGGAAGTTAGGTCTTTTTCAGGCTCCTAAACAGGTCATCGTGGAATTTTTGCTATAAATTTTTTTCTACGAAGGTTCAGAATCTAAAATGCATATGGTGCGAAGCTAAAATTCTGAGGAAATTCATCAAAAACTTTCAGATCTTGGTTCGCAATATTTTGGAAATATGATCTGTGGAAGGTAGTGCTTTTTCAGGCTCCTGAATTTCATCGCAAAGAGGTGATCGTGGGAAAAGTTCAATAACTCTCTCTCTGGGGATCGGATTGGAGTGTTGTAAAAAGTGGCCACAAGTACACAGACTGTAGTTTCTTGGATATCAATTTCAGAGACAAAGTACACAAAATTGACACGTGGAAATTCGTACAAGTTCGCTCTACTGAACCAGTCCAGAATTAGGTCATTGTGGGAGATTGGACACAACTGTCTTGGAGAATCCAAATCAGGTCAGACCTGTGGCATTTGAAAGAAGCTTCAGAGGGCTACTACAGGGCTTAATTTTAGATATCGAAGATGTTCAATTACAGAGATAATTCAATTTCAATATCGAGCTCCTCAAAGCAAGTAAAAGGTGTGTATTTTTTTCCGAATTGCATTAGTCTTGTTTGAAGAATCAAGTTGAATTGATTCCAAGGGCATCTTGTAGAATAGATATCAATATTGGATTCTAAAATGGCCCCTAAAAATAATTCAACACCCATTAAGCCTTCAGAAGGCTCTACTATGACTCATGAAGATGAAGAATTGCAAGATGATCTATCAAAATTACAAGAGCAAATGCAACAGTTTTCGCTCTCGCAAAGAACAACAAAAAATGAAATGGAAGGTTTGAAGAAAGGCATGGAAGTGAATATGGACGGTTTGAAGAAAGGCGTGGAAACTAAGATGAATGGTTTGGAAGCTAAGATGGATGGCATGGAAGTCGGCATGGAAGCTAAGATGGATGACATGAAGAATGATCTAAAAGCATACATGGAAGGCTTCATGACAAAATTAAAACCAGAAATGATTCCTAATGGCAGAAATATAGGAGAAGAACCTCCTGATGAGAACAAAATAAATGTTAATCATGATTTCATAAACTCGAATGTTGGCGGGAAGAACCACCATATTCCAAAAAATGGATATGAGGAAGTTTGATGGAAAGGATCCTGTAACATGGATACTACAGATGGAGCAATATTTTGATCTCCATAACGTGCAAAACACACAAAAGGTACGCATTGCAACTTTACATTTAGAACAAAATACATTTGTATGGTATCGATGGCTTTGCTCCCATAAAAAAATTGTCACTTGGTCAAATTTTATGGAGGAAATGATAGCACATTATGAGGATACAAAGAGCAACACCTTCTTTAGCCAATTGATAAATCTCAAACAAAAGGGTTTAGTGGGGCAGGACATTGAGGACTTCCAAAAATTGAATATAAGGGTAACTGATATTCCAGAGGAACACAGGATTGATCTCTTCATAGGTACTCTAAAGGATAACATCCAACATGAAGTTCGTGTGTTGGAACCTGATTCATTAGAGAAGGCATTCAGGTTGGCAAGAAAAGTTGAATTTAAAATTATGGCGACAAGGAAGCCTACCACTCAATTCTATAAAGAAGGAAGTGTTGCTACGCCTAGATTTCCACAACCTACAAGGTTGACACCACAACAGTTGGAAGAAAAAGAGAAAAAGGGCTTTGCTACAGTTGTGATAGAAAATACACTAAAGGTCATAAGTGTGCTGAGAAGAAATTATTTTACATAGATTGTGAAGAGGAAGAAGAAAATGAACAAGAAGAGGATATACACCAGAAACCAACTCTAGAAGAGGAAGAAATGAATCCGACCATATCGTGTAATGCACTGGCAGGAATTACCACTCCTCAAACTCTCAAGATAGAAGGACAAATCAAGAAGAAAAAGGAAATAGTGTTGATTGATTCAGGTAGCACCCATAATTTTATTCATTGTAAGGTAGCCAAGGAATTAAATTGTTTCCTATACCCAGCACCAGAATGTCAAGTGATGGTTGCAAATGGAGGAACTATAAATTGCTCTGGAAAATGCAATAACATCAAGCTAACCATGGGGGAATATGTGTTGACTAGTCCAATGCTTTCCATTCCTATGGGAGGTGCTGATGTTGTACTAGGAGTACAATGGTTACAATCTTTGGGGACTGTAGCTTTTAATTTTCAAGAACTTTTCTTGAAATTTTTTTCAGAAGGAAAGGAAGTCGAATTACGGGGTATTGAAGGGAAGCCAGGAAGGATAATAAGCTCTAATGTCATGATAAAGCTTCTAAAGAAAGAACAACGAGGCGTAATTGCACAATTATGCTCACTAGAAGTTCCGACATCAAAATCATCTATTTCTGCAGATCTCCAACAAGTCTTGGACAATCATTCCAAGGTGTTTGAAACTCCCAAAGGACTCCCACCTATTCGTGATCATGATCATGCTATTCATTTTATTCCAAGAAGTGTTCCTCCAAACATCAGGCCTTATAGATATCCTTACTTCCAAAAGAGCGAAATTGAACGTATGATTGCAGAAATGTTAGAGGCGGGTATAATTCAACCTAGTCAAAGTTCTTTCTCTGATCCTGTAGTATTGGTACACAAGAAGGATGGATCATGGAAAATGTGTCCGGATTATAGGGAGCTCAATAAGCTCACCATTAAAGATAAATTTTCGTCCCTATATTACTAGTATAGTCCCTCATTGTTGTTAGTGTAACCCCTTATTGTTATTATTTGCACTTTGTAACCCCCATTTTATTATTATCGTGCCCTTAAAAATTTATTAGCCAGTCAGCTTAGGGATTCAATTCGCCCACTAGGATTACATTATGGCCCCATGGACTCCTATATATAGAAAGGAGGTTTTGTAAATTGGATCATCCAAGAATTGTTCATTTATGTAATGTATTGGAGGTTGCCCCCTCGAGGTGGCTCATCTCTAAGGCGTTTATATCTCTTTTCTTCTCTTTTTGGAGCTGGTTACACAACAATGACTGGTTCAATTTTCTCTGCCCCTACTAGTTCACTTTATTCTGCCACTAAAGGTGATAATAAACCTCTAGGTTTGGAATTTCTTGTAGGGGTAAGGGTATCCATTTCAAAACCACTAACAAACAGGAAAGAAGACTAGTCTCTGCCAAGTCTTTGTAGCTCATATAAAACCAGCAATTTTATTAAGCCATGATGACACAGTGAGGTTTCACTTCCTTTAGATTTTTCTTGGACCTTATCTGCCATTTTTGCTAAACTTCAGTGTAAATAGAAAGGCATATCAAGAGATAACTTACCAGCAAAGTGTAGGAGAGGCTTGAAATGGTAAAAATATACTTTATGGTATCTCCCTTCACAAGTGAAATATTTATGGATGATAAGCAACAACTTTGAGAAATTATCTTTCATGCAGCTCCTTAGAGTGGCATTTGTAAGGTCCATTTCACTATTTTCTGGCTTGATAAACTATTTTCACTCCTCCATGTTGAATTTGAACCCTTTGAACCATTTTTATTGTCCCCTTGGAATCCCTATTGCTGCTGCAATGACCTCTGGTGTAATGGTGAGATTTAGCATCCCTACTTTAGTAGCTGTTCCACTGAAGTTTAGGGCAAATTCTTTGGAAACCTATGCATGGCAGCCTTGTAGTCTTTCACAAAACTGTAAACATCCTATCCTTCTAAAGACTTCTACAGCTGTTGGGTCTTCATTTATTAGATTCATATCTGATGGCTCATATCTAATGGCTCATATCTGAGACATTGGCCACCCTTATTTTTCTTTCTTTTTGCAACCATATTTTATTTAGTGTCTTCTCTACCTCGCTTGATAGTTCTTTGCCTCGCTTGATAATTCTCTTCCTCGCTTGATCACTGATATCTAAAAACCTTTGATAATACCAGCCACAACTTTGTCTCAATGAAAAAGCTCTCCAGAGCTCAATATCATGCAAAGAAGGATTGAAGAATGAGAAATGACTTAATTTGGAAATATTTTAAAGTTCTATGCCCACTCATAACACGACGAGGACTCATACATGCTTAAAATGGTGACGATGACTTCAGACCTAACCATGTACCTTGATCTTTACCCTAACTAACTCAAATAGTATCTAACTTATCCTTTTCAAATCATTTAATGACACCTAACAGCTAATTTGACATGACAGACAGGAAACCTTAGTTTCATAGCATTCCTAGTGTATTTATGGGCGTTTTCGCTACGAAAGTATCATCAGTTTCATAGCAAAAAGTGTATTTCGCTACGAAAGTGTGGTTTCTTGGCTAAAATGACCATTTCGGTGCTAAAGCCTTGGGAAATGAAAGCTGTCATAAAATTATGTTTGATGTGACATGAGGGGATTTGAAAGAGGGTGGGTTTAGACCTTAGGATAGACTAGATAAGAAAAACTTAAAATTTTCCTTGACCAAGTAATGAAAAATGAATCCTACAACCCTACCTTTGACCCATGAACCTATATGAATTTTTCAAATGATGCTTCATTTTTTCTGAGTGATAACAAGTTCCATTATTTCTACTAAAACACAGACATAAGACATTTCCACTATTTCTATTGAAACCCAGATTGAGTTAGGGTTTAGTATGATGACAGTTGAGGTAGCATGTCAAACAGAATTATTGGTTTTGATTAATAGATCCACTTAGACTGAAATTGTACCTCTGCATTATTAAAAATACACCAAGAAATGCCACCCCAAAGTAGGTCTTCTAATTTAATTTCCCCTTAATTAAATTGGAAGAGAAATTGTAATTTCATCTCATAACAACTTGTATTAGTGAAATAAGTCAGAATGACTTAGTTAGCTTAGGAAATTCTAGTTGAGGGTCAGAGAGGATGCATGTAGAGTGATTACATGATTTAAGGGAGTCCAGTTGCAGTTATGCATGAGTTGTAATTAGTTAACTCAAGAAATTGAGTTAAAATCAATTTAACTAGTTCTAACTGAGTGATGAGCTAGTGATGGGCCATACTCAGTATTTTCTCTGATATGATAAATGAGGGACTTGAAGTTTACATGGATGACTTCACCCCATACGGGAATGATTTTGACCAAGCACTATAGAATTTAGAGAAAGTTCTGTAATGATGCTTCGCTACCAAGTTGAGTTTAAGTATTGTGAAATGTCACATGATGATGATAGAAGGCATAATCCTAGGACACTACATCTCTGCAGCTGGAATACAAGTAGACCCAGCAAAAATAGAGGTAATTCTCCTACTACCTACACCCTGCACTCAAGATGAGGTACGTAGCTTCCTTGGATATGCAGGATACTATCGCAGATTTATAAATAATTGTTCACGAACTATTGTGCCTTTGTATGCTTTAACGGGAAATTTTGAAGTTAAATGGTTTGATAAATGTGACATTTCTTTTAAATATTTGAAGAAATTAGTCTCGACTGCTCCAATATTGCGTGGACCCAATTACGAGTTTCCTTTTCATATCTCTACAGATGCGTCAGACACAGCAATAGGCATTTTCCTCGGGCAAGAGGAGGACAAAAGACCCTATGCTATTTATTATGACAGAAAAAATCTCACTTTTGTTGAACTCAATTATATAGTAATAGAGAAGGAATTTTTAGCTGTCATTTATCTTATAAATAAGTTTAGACATTATATAACATGCTACCAAATTTTTCTGTATACTTAGCATTCTACCATTTGAACTTAGCCAATAAACCGATTACTAATGGGCGGGTGACCCGTTGGTTGTTACTTTTGTAGGAGTTTGATATTTCAATCAAATACCATCCAGGGAAGGAAAACCCAGTTGCAGATTTTCTGCCTTGGGTTCCAAAAACGAACGATTCGCTAACCATAGATGATCTGTTTCCAGATGAACCTTTTTTTTCCATTGCAGTTAAGGGACAATGGTATATAGATGTAGCAAACTATATGGCAGTAGGAAAACTACCAAAGAATCTGACAGCTAAAGAGAGGAAGTTGATTGTCCAACGCAATGCCAAATTTTCTTAGATTGGGTACCTTTTCCACAAAGGGTATGCAAATATGGAGGTGCATCCATGAAGATGAGATTTACGACATCTTGAAGGCTTGCCATGATGAACCTTGTGGTGGACACTTCGCATATTGCAGGACCGAACATAAAATACTATAGATAGGCTATTACTAGCCCACTATCTTTAAAGATGCCAAGAAGTATGTCCAGGCTTGTGATAGTTTCCAGAGGATTGGTCGTCCTGGTCATTCTGACGAAATGTCATTGCGGCCACAATTGGTAATGGAACCTTTCGAACAGTGGGCATTGGATTTTTTTGGTCCTTTCAATCTGCCATCAAACTAAAAAGCCTACATACTGGTTGCTACAGACTATGTAACAAAGTGGGTAGAAACAGTAGCATTGCCAAGATCTATGGAAGAAACTATAATTAATTTCCTTTTTGAGTTATTTGTTCAGTATGGTTTACCTAGGGAAGTGATAACAGATGGGGGGCCACCGTTTGTAGGAAATCATATTACATCCACTCTACAGAACCACCATATCACACATAGAGTCACTTCTCCATATCACCCACAGGCGAATGGGCGGGTTGAGAGCACGAACAAAGTCATTGAGGCAATCTTGACCAAAACAGTTTCAACACATCGACAAGACTGGGCTACTAAAATGCCAGAGGCCTTATGGGCCTATCGCACAACTTGGCGAAGTACTATTAGTTATTCCCCGAACCAACTTTTATTTGGTAAAGAACCTATTTTTCCTATCGAATTTGAAATAAAGACTCTTAGAATATCCCAGGAAGTGGGACTAGACTTAACGGAAGCCCAAACTAAATGAATTCCACAAATAAATGAATTGGATGAAGTGCGGTTACTTCCCCTACAACACAAAAAAATTATTTAGCAACAACGGGCTAAGTGGCATTACAATCTTATCAAAAATAAGATGTTCTAGGAAGGAGACTTGGCGGTTCTCTATGATTCTAGGTTTCAACACTTTTCGGGTAAATTGTAGACAAGATGGCTTGGCCCCTATGAAATTCAAGAAGTGCACAACAATGGTACTATCACTCTGACTACCATCGATGGGTCTGGCTCCTCTTTCCTTGTGAATGGACATCAGATACGTCTTTATCACAAGCCACTCACCAAAGAGTCTTTTTGCCAATAGCTATGTAATGATCACACTATGCAAATTTTAGTTGCAGGGAGTGATGACTCGACAACTTTACTTTCATGAAAATTTTTTATTTCCAGCTGTAAATAATGTATATATTTTATTTATATAGATAGTTTATAGTTTTCCATTTCTGTGTTTTTTTAGAATAAGAATTGATGTATAGTTTCTTACAATCAAAGTAACCACCATTCCTTTATCATTGTTTCATGTCATTTTTTGAGCAGTTGTTCTTCAGTTCTTTAGACAACTATTATTCCCTTCCAATTGAACATTTTTCGTTTCTTTCCTTTCTTTGGTTTGAGTATTTCACTGTTGCTGTTATTTTTCAAAAAAGGAACAACTATTGTTTAATAGAATGAACAACTGATGCTCAGTAAAATGAACAGTTGATGTTTTGTTAAACGAATAGTTGTTGTTCAATAAAAATGAACAATTTTTGTTCAATATAGTGAAGAGTTGTTGTTCAGTAAAATAAACAATTTTTGTTCAGTTAAACAATCAATTGTTGTTCAGTAAAATGAAAAGTTGTCGTTTCTTTTTTTTCTGACGAATTTCACATACCATTGCTATTCAATAGAGTGAACAGTTGTTGTTCAGTCAAAAGAATATTTGTTTTTTCAGTTAAACTAACATCTATTTTTCCAACATCCACACAAATTCCATTCAATCCTAAATCGAACAACCATCTTTTCTCTGACATTCTTTGTTATGAAAATCATGTTTTTGGCAGGAAATTTACACCGAATTTAAAGAAAAAATCAGTTATATTAACAACATTATGACTTTTACACCTTTGATGATTATCTTTATTATGAAATCGACATGGTTCATCCATTTAATGACTTGCTAGATATCTCTTCTTTGGATATATCATAAAATGATTCACTATCTCAATACCATGATGATTTATCTTTCACACTTTTAATTGATAATTCACTTTGGTATAATGATATAGGAATACAATCGAAACTTTTATTGGAATTATTTTACTTCTCACACCATCCCTAATTCTTAAGAAGTTAATGAGGCTCCCTTCACTTATAATATGAACTTCAAAAATATAATATAATCTTTATCAAAGGGGATAGGGGGTCTCATCATGACCCAACCTACCATGATAATAAGAAATTTAACAAGTGACATTCCCATAATGGCCACCACACCAAGGTAATGGCCTTCCAGACAATTCAACTGTCGGAAAGATAGGAGGTCTCATCATGAGCCGGCATGATCATCTTGTTATGCCCTGGTGAATGGCAATGTGATTATCTGGTTACCAAGCTAGCATAGTGATCCCTTTGTAGAAATAAACAAACCATCTAAATACTAAATGGAGGATCTTGGCTCAGTTTTGGGTTAAAAAGCAACCCTGTCGAGGCTATAGACACCTGATGGCAGTAGTGACCCTGCTTGTGGTATTGAAGTTCTATTTTACATTTCCAATTATTCTATATTATACTATTTCCTATTGAATCATTTCCAACGACGAATTTACCATTTGAACAACGTTTATATTTATATTCACCGAAATGCATGGTAAACTATATTTTTATGTGAATTACATTAATATTGTCTAATCAATTAATGTCAACGGTCATTATCATTAATCGCCTTGTCAGCTTCATCATACCTTTTCACTAAAGGAATATTATTTTCCATAATGATTATTTCTCTGCTTTATTCCTTTTATGGTCATTTTCTAAACCATTTCTATGATTTATAGTTAGCACTGCTCTAACTGTTTCCTGCCGCACTTCTACTTCTCTGACTATTTTCCTGCAATATTTACGAAACCACTTCGTCCTTGTCTCTTTTCCCGTGCTCTACGGACATGGATTCCCTTTTCTAATTGGAAGGGGGAAGGTATACATTATGGGACAACATGCGAAATAATTACCGAACTCCGCCAAACCTTGCTAATGCGATAAATATTATTATTGTTGAATTTATATAAAAATATCATTTCCCAATTCAAAAGATTTGTATGTAGTATTTTTTGTTGTTCCAAACTGTCTAATTGTGGGAAAGTGCATGCAAAGATGTGAATTAGGCCACAATAGAAAAAAAACCATGGGAGGAAATTATGTCCGAAGCGAACCTAAAATATTACGATTAACATAGCAAGCTTGTGAAATTCTTGAGTGCGTCGGTTGGCTTCAATACCTTGTCAAATTACAGGGATTCCATAGCAAAATAGCGCTTGAATTTTTGCAAAATTTGCAGAATTGGTGCAAAACTGTAAAAGGAAGAAGTATAACAGTCTCTGAAGTAGTCATAGCCAAAGTCTCTGAAATTCCAGCAGAAGGTAAAAAATGGACCGAAAAACATGTTATATTTCATGACACAGTCACAGTATTTAAGGACCCAGAGGAAGAACTGATACGTAAAAGGCAAAGGAGTTCATCCCGCATCATTAAAGGAACCATGGCGAGAACTAGCGACCACCATTCAGAGATACATCACTTGTGATGGTCGTAAAGATGTGGTAAAGCCTCGACAACTTAAATTGTTAGCAATTCTTAGACATAAAATCACGGTTAACATGCCATTATTTTTAAATTCCCTATTGCATGATGTTGCTAGTCGGGTTAGAAAAGCCAAAAAATCGACATTCTACCATCATTCATCATGTCTTGATTAAGATTATTATTATTCATGAACTTTCCCAACAGAAATTGACTTGGGATAACTTTGTAAATCCTACTTTACCCCTATCAAAAGAAAACACAGATACACAGGTAGGGATAGATGATAGGAATATTGATGACTTATAACAATAGACTGAAGAGGAAAAATCCCAAAGAGGGCAAGAAAAAGGAGGACTTATTCCTTAGCCTTTGGCCCAGAAAAATGGAGACATTCTGTGAGGCTAAGCTCATGACAACATACCACTAACCCAATAGATGAAGCAAGGTTGTGTCATGCACCCCCTGCAAACCCTCAGAACACCTTTTCATTAGATGATGAGAAGGAGGTGGCCTGAGTTTTAGAAAATTTGGGAACACTCTTTGGGGAAGGAGGCCAATTTGAACATTCTCAAGGTCAATATCATACCCTTAACCAATCTGCCTCTACAGGTATTTCTGGCCACACAAAAAAATTTCCATCTACTGGAGAAATGGAAGATTTGCAGAAACAAGGGCAACCAATTCCCTCTATAGATGAATATCCTGAGAAAGAAACTAATGCCGAAAGAGATTTGGAATTAGAAAATCAATCAAGACACACTATTCCATTGGAACATGACCCTAACATTGGCACCTCTCTTTTACCTGAAATGGAAACAGTCGATCCCTCTCCAATCAAAAACCCCATAAAGAAAGAAGAGAAGATAGACAGTGTCAGGCTGAAAAGGTTGAGTAAAAAGAACAGAAACTTGAAGAAAATGATTAAGAAAATGGTTGAAGGGAGCGGATAAAAAATGAAAGCAGAAAGTGGAATTAGAAACCATTGGAACCTAAACAGAGAAATCCTCCACTAAGGATATTGGAACTCAAACCGAAAATCTTTGTGTTTGTTCAATGGAGACTCAAACATAATTTTCTGTGAATGTTATGAATGTTTCTTTCCAAACAGATTTGTATATTGTTGTATTCCTCAAGAAACATTTGATACTGTGGAAATCATTGTTCAAATGGATTTGGTGACAACTTGTGAAAATGTAGCTTATACAAAAGAAACACCCCATTGTGTCCCTCTAGTAAGGGAAGCTGATATCCTAAAATTGGAAAATGAATTAACAAGGACCCAATAGGTGTTGGCTCAACACCAAAAAGTAGTGGTACCTTTACAAACACACCAAGAATTATTAAAGAAAATGGATACACTTACTGTAACTAAGGACGATAATTTTTCTAGTGTCAGAAATGAGTAGGAGAGAGTGAAGAAAGTGCAAAACCAACTTCAAAAACCGATCGAGCAAACTGAAACCATTTGTTAGATTTATTCTGATGTTTGTCTTGTCGATCACCAGCCGCCAATTATGCATTATTTTTACTGGAAAGGTACTTATTACTGGAGATTAAAGCTTTTAGGGTTGGTAAGCTAACTAAATTCAAGACCACTTCAGATTTTATTCAATACTGCAAGGAACATGATGAGAAGGTAAAATGCCTTCTCTGTGAGTTATACCTGCATAATTTTTTCTTGGAAGATGAAAGGGATGCTAATCCTAGCCCCTTTATTGGGGATGCTCAATTCCAAGCCTTCCTTTATTTTTCTTCTAAACAGCTTGCATGGGCCAACGCCTATAATACTTTTTAAAAATGGAGCATGGTCTAGATTTATGGGTTAGAGGAGAACCCACTAAACCTTTACACCTTTTCATTCAGCACAAAAGGTTTATGGAACAACAAGGATTTGTGGCCACATTGGGACCTCTCCATAAAAATTTTGTATAGGTTGGAAGAGAATATTTCCAGGTGTTGGGGTTCCCATGTTTTGGCTAGATTGGCAAGACCAAAAGATGAGACAACATCAGAACCACTTTTTGGCCGTAGGATCTAACCCTCCTGGACTCGGAGAGGGATCTCTCCAAATAGATCAAAGAATGATATGTCTTTGAAGCTTGAAATGAGATATTAGGCTAGTTATGAAGTGCAAACGGGAGTTTTAAATGATTTGGTTGAAGGGTTGCTGGGCTGAGTCATGAGATCAGAGGCTGAGAAAGTAATGGGAGAGAAGGAACAAAGCAACAGGATGTTTCAACATAGGGGATAGGCCAAGACAGTGCCATCCATTGGGCTATAGAGTCAAGAAAGGATTTACTTGTAATTAATGTGCAAGCTTTCAATTGGGCTAGTCATCTAGAGCATTTGGATCTTGAAGGAGATATTTGGAATGGGACATTAAGGGTTGAAAATGAAAGGAGGAGGACCAACCAACTCTGTCTATAGATCAGGCTAGAGGTCATTATCTAGAGCTTGCTTGGACAAATTAGAAGGCAAAACAAGGGATCTTGGGAAAGGATTTATCTGGTGTAAGGTCCTAAGAGGTAGGGCAGGGTTAAACCTCCCAGTGTTCCCAACATCCAGCTAAATCCTAACAAAACATCCCGAACATAGAGACTTCATTTATTCATATAAAATGAGCAATAACATCCACTACTGCCCAGTTAAGCAGTTCAAACCAACATTAGGATACATATAAGCAGAGAAAACATAAGAGAATTTGTGGGAGACGACGGCCATAAGGTACCTATCAAGGTAAATCTTATGCCAAACTTGATCTGTGACTTTGAAGAAACATGATCAAGAATGAAAGCAATTAATCACAAATACAAAAGAGAAGCATGCAGAGATTTACTTTAGATCAGGATCCAAAGAAACATGCTTGTCTTATTAAAAACAACACCAATCAGGTACATCATAGCCCATAGCTTGAACATTCAGTCTGAATACATCTAGTCTCAGTCTATCTTACAATATACACAGAGAACTTATCTCAAGAGGAGAATACTTGCATTTCACTGATATCTCATCAACAACCATTACAATGTTTCCTTCTGTGCTTTATAGCAAAGGGTGAACCTAAGATCGACTGAAGGAGCAGATGAAAATTAAATGTATCATTAAACATAACAATGAAGGCAGGGCCGAAACCCATTCTACTTGACCTGCTATGTATTTAATCTCTGTCACCTTCCTTTTGAAAGAATGATCTGCTTTGGATATGATCTTGACATTTTTGGTCGAAGTACTCCTGGTGTCGTAAATAAAAAATAAAATAAACTGCTGAAAGGTCTGTCTCATAAATGTCTGACTGTTTTGAGCTGTAGTCTGGTGGAAAACTCTTCAGGGACATGGTGCATAATAAAAGCTGTTTGGGCGCCATGTACTTGATGAATAAAAAGCATTCTGCTGATGAAAAACCATGATATTACCTTTTTCCTGTGCTCAGGATCCTTTGATCGATTCCTCGGGGTCTGTAATCTGCTGTTTTGTCTCTGAAAACATTGACTTAGGGCTCGAGATCTTCATTAGCTTGCCTTAATAAATCTGCTTGTACTGAATGACTCTGCCTTTTCATCTTGCTTCTGACAGGGTAGCTCGGGCCTTTAATGGTGCTGGAAGGTTTTCACAGATCCGGAACCCTGTTATTTGAACAAACGACTTGTCTTCACCTTCCCGGGCCTTTTTCATTAAATGTACCACGGTACAAAGCTTTCCTGCATCTCTCGGCCGCTGCATGGGAAACTGGGCGATCATGGCGGCCATTCTTTCTTTATATCCCTGCGAGAACAGGAAAACTATGAATAAATCCATGGACGTGACCGACGGATGAGGTGGATGGAGGTAACGAACGCATTTGGTGACAAGGCGGAAGAAATTACGGAGGAAACAGTGAAATTTTGCTCTGGTAGGTAATTGACGGAACACAGAACGAAAACGAATGAGAAAACATTAAAAACACAAAAAGAATCAAATATACGTGATGGAATGGGAGAAGGTACGGATGGAACACGTGGAGCTGACGTGGAGGGACCGGGTGAGGGTGGAATATTCAACGAAGGAGGACGGATGCGGGCCGTCGATCGCGAAAGAATCGACGACTAACAGTGCAGCGGGGAGAGGTGATGACGGGTCAGACGTACATAGGAGACAAGTTATCAAGGGTGCAACTTCGCTGAATGACAAGCGTTGGATGAGCCCCTCCAGATCCGACGGTTCTAAAAAATTCCGCTGGGCATCTCGTACCGAAGTTTAATGCGCGAAATGAGGGTGGTTTTGCCCCCATACAGATGCCACACGTCGTTTACTGAGTGGAATCGCTGGCTCTCCGAGGAAAACTGCCTGCTGCAGATGGGTGGTGCGGAAAATACCGGCGGGTTTTGGAAAGCAGGGCGTGGAGTGGGGACCACCATTTCGGGCGAGCACCATGCCGTTAGATTTGGGACGGATCAACGGTGGAAAATGCGCCCGAAACGCTCTGGCTATGAACCGTCGATCCACGGATTTAAACGGACAGTGGAGATGAACTGCGGGGGGCCAAGGTGTACGGGCACGGGAATTTTGGAGCGACCCCCCGTAGTGAATAACAACCGTTCGATCGGGTTTTCCCACATCCCGAGGAGTCAACTGCAGGGTTTCCATGGTTTGACTCTACGGACAGAGAAAAACCCCCGCAAGGAAAAAGCCTTGGTCACGGCGCCGGGTCTTATGGAAAAAGGTGCGGAGGCTAATGGCGAAAGGGGCTAGGCTCAATATAATGTTTGGAGTGGGCTTTTCAAGCCTTTTTGATGTAATTTGAGGCCACGGGAGAGCAGCGATAGAAGGACCAAGGTGTATTTGAATGAAACCAAGGGTGTATGGAGGATCTAATGGGGATTTTGGGGGGTCTAGTGGGAAAACGTGGTGTTTGCAGTGATACGAGGGGCAATGAATGGCCTTTTTGGAAAAGGGGCAGTAGATAGGATTTATACAAGGCAAAGCACTCAGAGACTTCAAGGAGAATGGTTTTTCAGGGAAAGGCATCCCTTGAAGGCTCAACAATCATTCAGCCCCCAGCTTGCTTGTCAAGAATTTCATAGGGGGGCTAACAGTGGCTCCACATGGGGATGGCTTCTCCTTGGAGGAGTCAAGAAACCAGATATGATCTTTGGAGTAGGCCAGGTGCCTGCTATCATAATACATCTTTCTTCGTTGATTTTCAGCTGCCACAAACATGATATATCAGCATAAACATTTTCCCAACCAAACTACCTACCCAACTGTAGTCCTAAATGTTCCCTTTGGGTGCATTTGAGCTTGCAGACCCTTTACATTTTATTTTGCAAAACAAAAACAAACCTATTCTAAATCTATCCTTATTGCTCCATGAGGCCAGATTAGACTGTTGGCCTCATACAATTCTCTACCTAATCTACTACTTGTTGGGATTAAACTGTCCAACAGGTTTCTTCACCTACATTCTAAGACATGAAATTTAAACACAGCCAAGCTAGGATTAGACTGTCTGACTTGCTGGACAGAAACTTGTAGAAGACAAAAGTGTGAAGGCATGGAATTCTGCAACTTTGAAACATTCTTCTTTCTTTCTTGTGACTCAGGTTTTGAGCATATTTGAGTCACCTCTTTTCTTTTCTTCAGCTCTGGTTTTGGGCATATTAGAGCTGTTTTTTCTTTCGCTGCTGATCCAGATTTTGAGCTTATTAGGACCAGCTATTCTGCTTCCTTTGGCTCGGATTTTGATCAGGTTTGAGCCATGCTTTTTACTTCAGAGGTTCATGTTTTGAGCATGTCTGAACCTCTCTTTTCATTCTGTTTTTTGGAACATTTTCTCTTTTTCTGAAAATGAAAACTTGCAGTGGTATGTACAATGGAGATGAAACTGGAAATGGAAAATCAATAGAAGTAATGTTTGAGCATCCTGCCATTGACAGGACCTCCAAACAATTCTGTGCCATCAAGTTCTTGCAGAAAAAACGCATTAGGACCCACCGTGGCTTGGATGACAAATGGACCTTGCCACAAGCTGTCAAATTTACCATGTTTGCCTTTGTCCTCTCTTCTTGAATCCCATCTCAGAACCTTGTCACCAATTTTGAAATTTGAAGCTTTGGTTATTTTGTCAAAATGCCTTTTTATGCCTTCCTGAACTCTAATAGCTCTGCTATAAACCTTCTCCCTTGTTTGCTGCAAATGAATAGTTTCATTGATTCTTCTAATCATGCTGTCTTTCTTTGATTGGATCTCTTGGACAAGTTTGATCACTGGAACTCCAAGACTAGTAGGAAAAACTGCTTCTGTCCCATAAACTAGCTGAAAGGGTGACATGCCAATAGATTTATTTGTAGTGAGCCTGTCTGCCCACAAGGCATGTATCAACTTTTTATGCCATGATCTTTTGTTCTCTTCCAGCAGCTTCTTAATGATTGTGACCAGGCTTTTATTTGATGATTCAGCTAGGCCATTACCCTGGGGGTAATAGGCAGTTGAATGTCCTAGTGCTATTCCGTACCTGTGACAAAAATCAACCATTATTTTGGATCCGAAAGCAGCAGCATTGTCAGTGATTATTTTCCTTGGACAACCAAAACGAGATAAGATGAAGTCTTCTAGGAACCTAATGATGACAGAGTCAGTGGCATTCCTAGTGGGTATAGCTTCTATCCATTTAGTGAAGTAATCTGTAGCAGTTAGGATCCATTTATGTTGTCCAGAGGAGGCAGGATGAATTTCTCCTATAAAGTCTAGGCCCCATTGCATGAAAGGGCCTTCTATGGTAATCGGTTGCAGAGGGAGGGGAAGGAGCTTTCTTTTGCCCTCAAAGATTTGGCATTTGTGGCAGGCAAGAATCATTTTATGGACATCACTAAAGAGTGTAGGCCAATAGTAACCAGCCCTGAGTATCTTATTTGCAGTGGTTTTCCAACTCAGGTGGCCTCCACACTCCCCGGCATGGAATTATTTTTTGATTCTTCCAGCTTCAGTTTCAGACAAACATTTCAGCAAAAGACCATTTGGATTTTTCCAATACAGATTCTCATTCAAAATACAATAATGTCTAGCTTTGAGTTTTATGAATCTGGCCTTTTTTTTGGATAGTTCTGGAGGGGCATTGAGACTAGTGAGCACATAGAGGATATCAGTATACCAAGGAGAGTTCTGAAACTTCTCCTCAACAGTTGGATGGGGCAATCCTTCCTGCTCATCCAAGGCATTCATCATGTTAATGTCAAGGGCCTGTAGATTAGATTTAGCCATTAATTGGGCCAGGCCTTGTCCTTTGATTAGTTTGGTGGGTTTTATTTCAATATCATATTCTAAAATTGTAGCAATCCATTTGCCCCTTTTCCCATCTGGGTCTTGGGAAAAGATATCTTTGACCACTATATTTGGCACGAAAGCAATGGTGTGAGAATGCAGAATGTACACCCTAAAGTCTTTTAAGGCCTTAATCAGGGCATAGGCCTGCTTTTCCATGATGTTGTACTTTAAGGGTGCATCTCTTAAGACTTTACTGAAGAAGGCTATAGGCTGTTCATTACCTTCTGAATTTTTTTGCAGCAAAACTGCAGCTATTGTGTGTTGGGAAGAAAATGAAAAGATCAGAAAATATTTTGAGAAGTCAGGGCTGATAAGTACAGGGGCCTGAGTGAGTGCAAGTTTTACTGACTCAAAATATTTCTTGGCTTCAACAGTCCACTTAATTCTTGCATCTTTCTTTAGCATTTCAGTCATTTTCCTAAGATGTTCAGCAAGATTAGGGATAAATCTTCTAAGGAAATTTAT
This sequence comes from Pinus albicaulis, assembly GCA_034641835.2. Taxonomy (NCBI): domain Eukaryota; kingdom Viridiplantae; phylum Streptophyta; class Pinopsida; order Pinales; family Pinaceae; genus Pinus; species Pinus albicaulis. The sequence continues at coordinate 1,742,086,082 of CM076580.1, forward strand.
CTTCCCTATGAAGGACTACAATTCCTTGATGTTTCGTGGATGTGTAATTTGAAGTATTCCCTCAACTCTTTGGGGGTCTATCCGGATCCCTTTCTCAGATATAATGTGGCCCATAAGTTTACCTTCTTGCAGCCCAAAAATAGTTTTCTTAGGATTTAGGGATAGACCGTACCTTCTGCATTTTTCAATGACTTTCCTCAGATGTTTTAAGTGTTATTCTTCAGTTTTAGAAAAGACAGTCAAGTCATCCAAGTAGATAACTATAAAGTGTCCAATCTCTTCTGAGAAAGCTATGTCCATCGCTCTTTGGAAGGTAGCTCCAGCATTCATCAGTCCAAAAGGAATCTTCACATACATGAAGGTACCCTAGGGAGTGGTAAAAGTTGTTTTGAGTTGATCTTCTGGGAGTACCAGAACTTGGTTGTATCCTGAAAAACCATCAAGCAGGGAGATCCTTTTAGAGCCTACTACCTTTTGTAGGATATGTTCCATTCTAGGCAAAGGGTAGTTGTCTTTCAGGGAGGCTCTATTCAGGTTTCTGAAGTCTAGGCATAGTCTGATCTCCCCTGTTTTCTTCCTTACAGCCACTAGGTTTGACACCCAATCAAAAAACCTTACAGGGACTATTATGCCTGCTTCATACATATTTTTAATTTCTTTCTCTACTGCAGGCAATTGTTTCGGATTGATTCTTCGAAGTTCTTGTCTGAAAGGCTTCTGATTTTCCTTTAGTGGTATCTTATGTTGTATGATGTTGGTGTCATAGGCCTTTAAGTCTTCATAGCTCCATGCAAACACATCTATGAATTCCTTGAACAGGTCAATATATTTTTTCTTCATGTTAGCAGGTATAGACTTATCTAGTTTGATATTTTTGGGTTTGTCTTCAGTGCCAATGTTGTACTCTTCTATATCTGATTCTGCATGTTCTATAGTGGGCTTCTTTGCTACATCATCGAAATCAAAGAGGTCCTCTAAGGGTGCCAGGCCTCTGGGTATATTCTTGTCTTTGGCCTGCAGCACTTCGACCTCTTCATTTTCTGCGTTTTCACTACTTTCGTTGAAATTTCCAGTTTGCTCAGAAAAATAATTTATTTCTATGTTACAGGGTGTTTCAGGTTGATCTGGGGGATCCTCGCTTGGGCAGCTATCATCAGAAATCGAGTCTAAATCAGAAAATTCAAACTCATTCCTGCCCACCAGGAAATCTTCGATCTGTTTGTCTCCTTCAAAGACCTGCCAATATTTTTCATTGTCTGGCACTGCAGGCCTGAATTTGGTCTGAATGATAATTTGTTGGTCAACTGGGGCTTTAGGATATGAGCTAGCTAGACAAGCTAATTCATTTTCTATTGTGTTTTGACCCCTAGGAGTGAACACTAACTCGAATTCAACAATTGTTTTCAGCAGATCTAGAGTGTCATTCCTGTATGCCCTAAGCCTGGGGTGTTTTGCTGAATACTCACCGTTCACTTGTTTGATTACCAGCTCTGAGTCTCCTCTCACAACTATCCTACGGGCTCCTAGTTTTTTCAACAGATTTAAGCCCAAGATCAGAGCCTCATATTCTGCAATGTTATTCGTGCATTTGAAATGCATATTGACAGCGTGGCTCTCTGCGTGATCATTTTCAGTGTTACACAGCCACACTCCTGCTCCAGCACTCTGCCTAGTACAGGACCCATCAAATTTCATTTCCCACAGGGGTTCGTTGTTTACTTCGTCTTCATCCCCTCCCCTACAGCTGGATTCGCAATTATGTTGAGTTGTGAGGTTTGTGCTAGGAGGGGGGTCATTTTGTGGTTCATTATGGGTGTGGAGATCAGGGAGATGGCTAGCTTGATGTTTTTGTTCTATTTCTGTTTCATTCAGAGTTATATTTTCAGTATTTTTCCCATGGTCTTCTTCTTCGTATTCTTCCAGAGTAACCATTATGTTGAAATCCATGGGCTGTATTTTTGTATTTCCATTATCTGATCTCGGCTCTTCTGAGGATTGGTCATTGTAGAGAATGAAAGAGTCTAGAATGCTGACCTTCAATACACAGTATAATAGGGTGAGTTTTCAAGTTTCTAGAACTCTTGACTGAAAATTTCATATCGATATTCTCTATATTAGGTCTTCTAAGTTATTTAAAATATGGGGATAGTGTGGTACATCCATACGTGTTGTTCCTTGTAGTTTGGCTCCCCATCATCTTGACCATGACATATACATGGGTGTTTGTCATATAAATACAAGCCATACATGGCAGAGATAAGATTGAACACATAAGTCTTTGATGAGGCCTAGACATTTTACTCTGCTAGAATCAAATGAGTATAAGTCTTTGACAAGATGCATTGATTTCTGAAATATCTATCCATCTCTGTGGGCGATGAAGAATTATGGGCCATAGAAAATATTACATGGCATTGTTGAAATGTCTTCATCATGAAATATTGAAGCGATATCTAAAAAGGTCATTTTATGCAAAAAATTTCTTCAATTTTTGGACCAAAGAGCAGGGCTGGTTGATCATCATTCAGATTTACAGTGTCATTGTTTTCCCATAGATTCAATGCTTTCAAAATTTGGCCTTTATATACATTCTGAGTGGCCAGTTCAGATAATGGTACAGGAATTTTGATTTTTGCAAGTTCACTCTCTAAATTGAAAGTGGACCGTGTCTTTGGAGATAATTTCACTTTCATCTTCTACCTTTATACAGCAATACATTTGAATGGTTGAGATTTTTCACCTGGCTTGTAGGTGGGAAGTGTTGTATCAGGAGTACTAACTTCATGAGATTATGTAATCTTTTCTTAGTTGGTTGACCTTGTTTTTTTGAAGTGTTTTGGTTATCTTTTTTCTTTGTCTTTTCAGAACTTTCAATTTGCTATTTTGTTATTTTGCGACGGATACTTTGAGATTGCTCCAAGGGTCTTTTCTTGATGGTTACCTCAGGAGTCTTTGTTTTGGGATTTGCTTGGTTTTTTTTGCTCCTAAGTTCATATTGTTCTCTGACCTGCATCATGGCATTTTCAAATCCTAATCGGTAATCCTCAGTTTCTAACCATTCCTCATCCCCATATGCAGGTGAGGGCAGATCTTCTTCTGAATCGAAGTTAAGGATTGAGTCCTCTGCTTAAAAAATATTTATGGTATTCCCTTCAGACTCTTCAATGATTCCCTCATCTTCATCTAAAAAGTTTTCTTGAAATGGGGGAATAATTTGTTGGTCTGACTCTCTTTATCTGTTGGGAGCAGCATTGTTTCTTCTAATGTTTTGGTTTTGGTTTCTGTTTTGGTTGTTGTTTTGGAAAACCATCCTCTTTATCATTTGTTGAAGTTCTTCCACATTTTTTGAAAGTCTGTCATATTTGGGATCGGACGTGGAAGCTACATTGTCATCCCTATATGTTACCCTCTTTTCAACTTTTAGTCTTGCCCTTTTTTCCATTAAGTTTGCTTCTATGGTTATAGCTCCTTTCTGCATGTCTTCTAGGGTGGTTTACTCTTTATCTCTAAGCTCATAGGCCATGTCAGCATCAAATCCATCAGGATACTTAGCCAGGGCCATACCTTGAGGAGGCTTCATGTGTGGAGGGAGAGCATTATAAATGCTGTTGAATCTAGTGGTGTAATCGTGAACACTCTCTCCTACGTTCCTCTTAAGGGACATGTATTCTACTAGGAGCTGGCGAGGGTTTGCTCTAACCTCCCATTTGTTTATAAAGGTCTGGTATAATGCAGGGAGATCTTGAATACTACCAGGAGGTAAACTCTTAAACCATTTCTTGACCTCACCCCCTAAGCTTTGGGCAAAGATCCTCATTTTGATTGTTTCATCATCAATTTCCATATAATGAAAATATTCCTCCATATTATCTAAATGTTGCTGAGCTGTTATGGACTCTTTAGCACTGAAGTGTGAGATTTTTGACTGATAATCATTGGGTAAGGGTAACAGAGGTTGAGGTAACAGCAGAGGTGCATACCATGCTGCCATGATAATGTTCTGATGGGGTATAGGGTTAGCTTGAGCAGCTGGTATATGGATGACAGGGATGTTTGGACCAGTAGAAGTCTATTGAGCAGATCTAGGGTGAGAGAGCCCCAAGTTTTGAAGGAAGTGAAAATCAGGTGGTGTGGAAGGAGGGGTTTCACCGTCCCTAGTGTTTTGACCACTGTTAGATGGTGTATTGTAAACTTCGAGGTCTTGCTGGTCTAGATGATTGAATGACCTAGTTCCAGGTGTCTGTTTTGAAGGTCTAGGTGAAGAAAGTCCCAATGTTGCAGATCTTCGTTGAGAATTGGCTCTAAGAATGTGGCTGGAAATGGTTGATCTCCTACTTACAGGTGTTCTCTTGAGGATTTTCTCAGGATTATCAACTATTTTAGGTGGGTTTGGATCAGGGCAAGCTCTCGTATGAATGGTTCTGTGGGCCAGAATGTTTTTCTTGAACTAAGCAGCTTAACCCTACTTGTTACTTCTATTGTGGTTGATATTGTCTCAGGGTTGGTCTCCCAGCGGAGTCTTCATTATGTTTTGGGTCTAGTCTCCCAGTGGAGTCTAATGTGAAACCAAGATGATCAGCAGGCCTACTGATCACCAGTGGAGTCTTTTAACGTTTAGGAACAATGGAGTCGCCAGGTGGAGGGTTTAGGATGTTTCTAAGGGGTACACTGTCCACCACAGTGCTCAAGCACTATCACCTTTTAGGAATCTCCTCTAAAACAACAAGCTCCAACCAGAGATTGACTGGGAGGGCATTTACCAGATATTTCACCTCTGAAAAGAGGATGAGATCTGGAGGCTACTGGCACTTTCCAGGCTCTGTCTAAGAGTATGGTGGATATTCAATAGTGGAGGTTGATTCAAGAAAGGGGGTGACTTACTGTCAACCTAACCATAGTTCTAAGTTTCTGAGTCTTGGAAGTATGTAGGGTGAAATGTACTCGGATTGTCCCCAGCAGAGTCACCATTATGTTGGTGATGATGCTGGGCTATACACTAATAATGTTCTCGGTTATAGGCTCTTCAGAAATTCCCCAGTGGAGTCGCCATTATGTTGGTGACGATCTTGGGAGACAGATTACTAATAATGTTCTCGGTTACGGGCTCTTGAAATTCCCAGTAGTCGCCATTATGTTGGTGACGATGCTGGGCTTTATACACTAATAATGTTCTCGGTTACGGGCTCTTGAAATTCCCAGTAGTCACCATTATGTTGGGGTTCCCATGTTTTGGCAGATTTGGCAATACCAAAAGATGAGACAACATCAAACCACTTTGGGGCCCTAGGATCTAGCCCTCCTGGACCCGGAGAGGGATATCTCCAAATAGATCAAAGAATGATATGTCTTTGAAGCTCAAAATGAGATATTAGGCTAGGTATGAAGCACAAAAGGGGGTTTTAAAATGATTTGGTTGGTTTTTTGCCGGGTTGGTCAGGAGATCATGGATTGAGAAAGTAATGGGAGAGAGGAAACAAAACAGCAGGAGGCTTCAGCAAAGAGGATAGGCCAAGACAGTGCCATCCATTGGGCTATGGAGTCATGAAAGGATGTATTTGTAATTAATGAGCAAGCTTTCAATTGGAAGGCTAGGCATCTAGAGCATTTGGATCATGAAGGAGAGATATTTGGAATGGGACATTAAGGGTTGAAAATGAAAGGAGGACCAACCAACTGTTTGTCTATAGATCAGACGGGGAGTCATTTAACTCCGGGCACATGGACAAAAAAATTAGAGGCAAAACAAGGGATCTTGGAAAGATTTAATAAGGTGGCAAGGTCCTAAAGAGGTAGAGACAGGGTTCTAAACCTCCCAGTGTTCCCAACACATCCAACTAAATCCTAACAAGAACATCTGAACATAGACTTCATTAATTCATACATTAGAGAGCAGGAAATAACATCCACTACAGTGGTTAAACCGATTGAAACCAAAATTCAGATACACATATAAGCAGAAAACATAGAAGGCTGGGAGAGCAGCAGCATAAGGTACCTATCAAGGGTAAATCTTATGCCAAACTTCTGATGCGAGCCTGAAGAAACGTGATGAAATGAAAGCAAGTCAATCACAAATACAGAGAAAGAGGAAACATCACCAACTGCTTTAGATCAGGATCCAAAGAAACATGCTTGTCATATTAAAAAAAACACCAATCAGGTACATCATAGCCCATAGCTTGAACATTCAGTCTGAATACATCTAGTCTCAGTATATCTTACAATATACACAGAGAAATTATCTCAAGAGGAGAATACTTGAATTTCACTGATATCTCATCAACAACCATTACAATGTTTCCTTCTGTGCTTTATAGCAAAGGGTGAACCTAATATCGACTGAAGGAGTAGGTGAAAATTAAATGTATCATTAAACATAACAATGAATGCAGGGTCGAAACCCATTCTACTTGACCTGCTATGTATTTAATCTCTGTCACCTTCCTTGTGAAAGAATGATCTGCTTTGGATATGATCTTGACATTTTTGGTCGAAGTACTCCTGGTGTCGTAAACAAAAAATAAAATAAACTGCTGAAAGGTCGTCTCATAAATGTCTGACTGTTTTGAGCTGTAGTCTAGTGGAAAACTCTTCAGGGACATGGTGCATAATAAAAGCTATTTGGGCGCCATGTACTTGATGAATAAAAAGCATTATGCTGATGAAAAAACATGATATTACCTTTTTCCTGTGCTCAGGATCCTTTGATCGATTCCTCGGGGTCTGTAATCTGCTGGTTTGTCTCTGAAAACATTGACTTAGGGCTCGAGATCTTCATTAGCTTGCCTTAATCTTTCTGCTTGTACTGAATGACTCTGCCTTTTCATCTTGCTTCTGACAGGGTAGCTCGGGCCTTTAATGGTGCTGGAAGGTTTTCACAGATCTGGAACCCTGTTCTTTGAACAAACGACCTGTCTTCACCTTCCCGGGCCTTTTTCATTAAATGTACCATGGTACAAAGCTTCCCTGCATCTCTCGGCCGCTGCATGGGAAACTGGGCGATCATGGTGGCCATTATTTCTTTATATCCCTGCAAGAACAGGAAAACTGTGAAGAAATCCATGGACGTGACCGACGGATGAGGTGGATGGAGGTAACGAACGCATTTGGTGACAAGGTGGAAGAAATTACGGAGGAAACAGTGAAATTTTTCTCTGGTAGGTAATTGACGGAACACAGAATGAAAACGAATGAGAAAACATTAAAAACATGAAAAGAATCAAATATACGCAATGGAATGGGAGAAGGTACGGATGGAACACGTGGAGCTGACGTGGAGGGACCGGGTGAGGGTGGAATATTCAACGAAGGAGGACGGACGCGGGCCGTCGATTGCGAAAGAAATCGACGACTGACAGTGCAGCGGGGAGAGGTGACGACGGGTCAGACGTATGGAGGAGACAAGTTATCGGGGGTGCAACTTCGCTGAATGACAAGCGTTGGATGAGCCCCTCCAGATCTGACGGTTCTGAACAATTCCGCTGGGCATCTCATACCGAAGTTTAATTCGCGAAATGAGGGTGGTTTTGCCCCTGTACAGATGCCACGCGTCGTTTACTGAGTGGAATCACTGGCTCTCCAAGGAAAACCGCCTGCTGCAGATGGGTGGTGCGGAAAATACCGGCGGGTTTTGGAAAGCAGCGCGTGGAGTGGGGACCACCATTTCGGGCAAGCACCGCGCCGTTAGATCTGGGACGGATCAACGGTGGAAAATGCGCCCGAAACGCTCTGGCTATGAACCGTCGATCCACGGATTTAAACGGACGGTGGAGATGAACTACGGGGGGCCAAGGTGTACAGGCACAAGAATTTTGGAGCGACCCCCTGTAGTGAATAACAACCGTTCAATCGGGTTTTCCCACATCCCGAGGAGTCAACTGCGAGGGTTCCATGGTTTGACTCTACGGACAGAGAAAAACCCCCGCAAGGAAAAAGCCTTGGTCATGGCACCGGGTCTTATGGAAAAAGGTGCGGAGGCTAATGGCGAAAGGGGCTAGGCTCAATATAATGTTTGGAGTGGGCTTTTCAAGCCTTTTTGATGTAATTTGAGGCCACGGGAGAGCAACGATAGAAGGACCAAGGTGTATTTGAATGAAACCAAGGGTGTATGGAGGATCTGATGGGGATTTTGGGGGGTCTAGTGGGAAAACGTGGTGTTTGCAGTGATACGAGGGGCAATGAATGGCCTTTTTGGAAAAGGGGTAGCAGATAGGATTTATACAAGGCAAAGCACTCAGAGACTTCAAGGAGAATGGCTTTTCAGGGAAAGGCATCCCTTGAAGGCTCAACAATCATTCAGCCCCCAGCTTGCTTGTCAAGAATTTCATAGGGGGGCTAACACCAGGATATTAAAGAAGAGGCCATGTTGGTGGGGAAACAAAGGTGGAAAGCATCTACTATCAATGTTAAAAATCGAGAGCCGTTCAGTTACAAAAATTGTAAGGTTGGTGCTGCTCATCTAAATGTGTACAACAATATAATCTTATGCAAGGGCCCTACCTGGATAAGATGGAATTACAGGTGTCCCATTATCTGTTATCTCCCTAAAGGATATTATTTTGATTATGATTTACCTGAATGTCATGAGAGCCATGCTTTTCCAATGCTTAAACAAAACAATGAATTAGGCTATATCACGAAGAAGTTTATCCTACCTACTCTTTGACACAATTACACCTCAATTATCTTATTGCATTAAGATATGCAAAAAGGTAAGCATGGGAGTATGTTGAATCATAGAAAATGCATTTTTTTATCCTCATATTAGCTTGATTAATAATTTACTTTTATGTATTTATCTTCGTTTTTGGGAAGAATCTAGAAGAAAACAAAGTGAAAGTTGAATAAAATAAATTGTCAACAAATTGTATGATTTTAGCATAAAAACTAACTTTTTGTTATGAAACCAGCTCCAAAATAGAAGAAAAGAGATATCAACACCTTAGAAATAAGCCACTTCGAGGGGGAAACCTCCAATACATTACATGAATGAAAAATTCTTCGATGATACAAATGACAAAACCTCCTTTCTATATATAGGAGTCCATGGGGCCACAATGTAATCCTAGCCGACCTAACAATAATAATGTAAGGGCACAATAATAACAATATGGGGGTTACAGGGGTACAACAATAACATTAAGGGGGTCTACACTAACATAATAAGGGACTACACTAGTAATATAGGGACCTAACATGCCCCTCTCCTTCAAACAAGTGATGTCCTCAACGCTTGATTATTTCTTGATGTTTATATATAAAATTCTCATCCTCCCATGTGGAATCTTCTATAGGAAAGTTCTTCCACTTACTGAGATAATTTGAAATTGATTGTACTTGTTGAGTTCTTGTTTCTGTGACTGCTTCAGAACTTCTTTCGATGTGATGTTGATCTTCTTGTTGTTTCATTTGATTCTGCACCAAAGTTAGGTTATCCTTTGAGAGTTGGCGAACTTGTTGTTGATGCTCGATGTGATATTCCACTACTTTATCATCCATAATAGATTTTATTTGATCCTTCAAAAAATCCAACTTAGCCTCCATTTCTTCTGTTAAACCATCTATGTCATCTTCGGTTTCTCTTCGTAAGATCGAAATTTGTTGCATTTGGTACCGTAATTTTGATATCTCATACTGCAATTCTTCCTCTTCATGCGTCATAGTATAGCTTTCTGAGGGCTTAATGGGTATGGAATTATTTTTAGGGGGCATTATAGAACCCATTACTAATAAAAATTCTTTAATATGCCCTTGGAATCACTTCAAACTACTTTTTTACACAACACTTACGCAATTCGGAAAACAAATACACACCTTTTTTTTTCTTTTGAGGAGCTTGATATTGAAACTGAATTATCTCTCTGATTTAGGATCTTTAATATCTGAAATTTGGCACTGAGTTAGCCCTCTAAATTCTCTTTCGAATTCCATAGGTCTGACCTTATTTTGATTCTTGAAGACAAAGTTGTGCCCAATCTCCTACGATGACCTAATTATGGACTGGTTCAGTAGAGCGAACTTGTATGACTTGCCACATGTCACTGTTTCCTTCTTCAGCTCTGAATTGATAGAAAAGAAACTAAATTCCGTGTACTTGTGGCCACCTTTTACAGAATTCCAATCTGATGCTCAGAGAGAGAGTTATGAAGCTTTTCCCACAATCACCTCTTTGAGATGAAATTCGGGAGCCTAAAAAAGACCAACTTCCATAGACCATATCTCTAACAATATTGCGAACCAAGCTCTGAAATTTTTTAAATATGTTCCTCAGGATTTTGGCTTTACGCTCTCCAAATTTCATCTTCGGAACCTTCACAAAAAAAAAGGTTATAGAGAAAATTCCACGATGACTTGTTTAGGTTAAATTCAGGAGCCTGCAAAAATCCCTAACTTCCACAGACCATATATCCAAAAATATTGTGAACCAAGATCTGCAATGTTGTGATGATGTTCCTCAGGATTTCGGCTTTGTACTCTAAAAATTTTAGCTTCTGAAACTTCGTAGAAAAAACATTATAGCGAAAATTCCACGATGACATGTTTGGAGCAGCGAAACCCTAGAATCCAAAGCTCTGATACCAAATGTTATGAAACCAACTCCAAAAATAGAAGAAAAGAGATATCAACACCTTATAAATAAGCCACTTCGAGGGGGAAACCTCCAATACATTACATGAATGAACAATTCTTCGATGATACAAATGACAAAACCTCCTTTCTATATATAGAAATCCATGGGGCCACAATGTAATCCTAGCCGACCTAATAATAATAATGTAAGGGCACAATAATAATGGGGGTTACAGGGATACAAAAATAACAATAAGGGGGTCTACACTAACATAATAAGGGACTACACTAGTAATATAGGGACCTAACACTTTTTCTTGTCTTTATGTGCCGAAATCATAATTGGACAATTTTTGTTCAATCGACAACGGCCAAAGAAATAAAGAATATCACTTCTTGATCGCACGGGATAATGAAAGAAAAGGAGAATCAAGCTAATTCTACGATGGAAATCTGATTATTAGTTGTGAAATCCTCAGGATATCCTGATCCTGAGGATTCACTCTCATCTATTAGTTTACCATTAGGTTATATAAGGCTGATAGGTGAAAAAGAAGTTAGTGGTTAATCGTTGAGCTTTGACTTTGGCTTGGACATTATTATTTGTATTGAAGACAAAGTATTTTCACTACGGTGATGTTGTATCTTTAATACTGTGATTAATGAGAAAAATCATTCTTTATTCGTAATCATGTTCTGAGTATTCTCAGCAGTAACTTATGGAAGCTTTGGGCCCGGTCGCTAGGAGATTTGCTACTTCTTTTATGCCATAATAATTTTCTTTGTTTATACGATTATTAATTATTGTATCTTGTAGAATTGAGTTATTTTGATTGTTGTGTGATGTTAGATTTCATTTTCGTAATTCACCTTTACCTTTTGAGATAAATCTTAGATGTTGTTACTTTTACAATTGCATATTGTTCTTTAATGAATTGTTCAGATTAGTCCAAGTATTGCATTTAACTTATGTTATTTTCGAGTTATGCCATTGTAGATACTGAGTGATTAATTACTGTCATTCTTGATTAAAGGCTTGAATAGTTTATTGTTGTTCATTTACTGTAATTTCTCTTTTCAGTAGACAAACTGTTGTTAATATCAGGCGATAATTCTTTAAGTGTGATTCCTTCCATTCATGCATTTGGATTCAGTTTCTTTATAAATCAGTTTCGATTAGATTAATATTTATGGTTTGGAAATTATTTAAGGTTTTCTTTTGAATTATTCTAGAATGAACTTCAAGAATTAGAGATTAGTTATTGCAATGATTTAGAATCATTTTATTCTGAAATAGCCTTTGATCTCACTTTGCATAGACAGTGCCAACACCCTTGAAATAAACAAAGGTATCCTTGGTTGATAATTAATGTAGGTATTAAGATTGATTTTCATATTCATCTTAGTGCACTAATAGTTACCATCCAGGCATTAAATAAAATATTGGAGGAACAGCAAGAGGTTATAAATTGGTATCAAGGAGAAGTACTACCCTCGAAAGAGAACCAAGATTTATTACATACGTTCATAGCACCGTCCACTACTGAAGTTGAGACCTATGTTCAACTTAGGGCAGCGAAGAAAAATTCAAAAATGGTGTAGGGACAAATCCAAAAATATTTGGAGAAAATTAGAGAAATTTTCTCCATTTATTTTGATGCTCTATCTTGTAGGTGCACAACCAAAAACTATGATTTGTTCTTGCTTGAGTGATATTTATTTCTTAAAGTAAAATTTTTCTAGTATGGACAATCTACTGAGCTTGATATTGTCTCCAATTTCATTAAATCCTTTCAACAAAAAGATGATAATGTTAAGTACTTGTTGCGTGAATTGTATATGCACAACATTTTCTTAGAAGAGCAGAGGGATGAAAACCCTAGTCCTTTCATTGGTGATGTAAAATTCCAAGATTTAATTTCTTTTGCTAGGAACCAGAGTAAATGGTGTCACAGTCATGATATCTATCGGAAGAGGGAAAGTGGCCTCGACCTCTAGGTCATAGGGGAACCAAATTTTCCTCTGCGTACCCTCAATAGCATAAAAATTTCATGGAGAAATCAGGTGTTCTTTCTGCCCTTGCTCCTGTGCACAATAGTGTTCTTCATATTGGTTCAGAATTTTTCAAAGAAATCATAGTAGAATCCCTTTAAGCAGCTAAGCAAAGGTGGAAGATTTCCTCCACCAAAGTAAAAAATAGGTAACCCTTTAATTACCGAAAATTTGAGGCAGCAACCAACATAATCCGAAAATATGCTCATTTGGTCTTGTCTGAAGGACCTAAATGTATTGGTTGGAGATATAAATGTCCTATCATTTGTATCCTCTAGATGTGTATAAGCATGAATATGAACTTTTTGAGGAAGAAAATGCAAAGGCCCTTAAAGAGGCCCATAAAGAAATGGATTTCGGTACTATGGTGAACAATCGTATCTGGCTTACTCTTTAACACTTTTACATGTTAATCATCTCTTTGCATGAGGACATGCAAAAATTTAAGCTGGGGAGTGACGTTGGGCCACAGAATTAGTATGTTTCTTCCCTTTGTTTCTCTAGTTAAACATCTATTTTGCAAGTCATTTTAGTCTTTATTATAATAATTTGAGAAGTAGAATCTTTAGAAACTGTAATCAATAATGATTTAGTATTGAATTTTTTTAATTGGTTAATTTGAGTGCTTTAGTTACCATAAAGTAGTAATTTGGGTAAATCTGTGAACAAAATAGAACTGCTGGACAAATGTTGTTCCCTTGGAGCGCTAGAGAAGAAAACTATTTATGGATGACCATTGGACTGGTCCTGGCATGCTAATTGAGGATTCCTATCTATTTGCATGGAACGGTCAAAGAAATATATGATTTGTTATTTTAAAATATCTAGTAATTTAAATTAGAAATCCTAAGACTATTTCAATTCTGAGGATATCTTTCTCATTCCACTGTTAGATATGCACTATAATATAAATGCAAACCTTCAGTAAGAATGAGGATGACGATGATTTTAGATTAATTCCAATGATTGTAAAAGTGAACAGTATAATTGTTTAATTTTACAGATCGGTTTTGTAACTTATCTCTGATGTTAATGAAAGCTTAATGGTTCGACTTTAATCTACTGTGTTGAATATTTCTTAAGGAAGTTACTTCCAGAGACTGTGGACCCAGTCCCTAGAAATATTGTTGTCTTTTATGTATTATTATTATTCATTTATTTTCCTATGAATAATTTTTGTTTCTGCGTAAATTATTAATTCTACTGAGTGAATTCATATATTCATAATCGACATTGTGTGAATTCTTAGATTTATTACTTAGTGTGTGAATCTTTAGATTTACATTTCAATACTATGAATGGTTAGATTTTCTAATTGAATTAAGTAAGTTTTCAATTACAATTACCTAGATGTATGCATTTCCATATTTATTTTATAACAGAGTGTATTCTTGTTTCCATACTTTACTATTAAGCAGTTATACATGATTGAAGTAATTAGTAGTTAATAGTAGATTCCTTTTGTTAGATTTACTGAAGTTTCGCATCACAATACGAATGATTGATTTGGTAGGATTTAATGCTTTTTTCTGAATTAGTAATGTAGTTCTATAATTTCTACCAAATGATTCATTTATGTTTTCATATTGAATTTATTCGCTTTTAAATTGTTTCTTCATAGATTTTCCTTCGTATTGGTCTTACATATATTCTTGTATTTTAAGTACTATTCCTACATAAACTATGTCGACAACCTTGTAACAAAAAGATGAACTATGGGTTCACCGATTAATGAGTAGAGGATTGAGTTGATTCCTTAGGAAAATCTTAAGCACCCAAAAATGACTGCATTCTGTAACATCCATAAAAAACACGTAACTAGACATGGGATTAAATAACAAATATTATTAATATGGAATTAGTTTTTCAAGAATTTGTTAGGGTTCGTGTGATTGCAACTGCCAAGTCATTTTCCGATATGAAATGAAATCTCTTGAGGAGGAGGCTGGGAGGGGTTAACAAAATTGGCAAGGATGCTGCATTCCAAGAAACATATTAGTGAGCCTCTCATTGACATTTGCATCCTTCAAGGAGCTGGCAGTTTTAGAGTTAAAGGTTTCAAATTCATCTGACTGTTAGTGCATATGCGTCTGGAATCGATGTTTTGGCAGTGTGCGGAAATCATGGTTGTGGAGATAAGTAATCATATTGCATATGCCTTATGAGTAAAATCTTTTTTATTATTTTTGCGGTAATTGTGAGGTTTCAATGCATAATATTTCTGGAAACATTTGTAGGGTTGGTGTGTTAAACGATTAGGCAACCTTTTCATTGTCTTGAAATAAATTACTTCATAATCTTGTGCATAAACTAGTTTTATGGTTTTCTTGGATAAGAATACATGGAAACCTTGTGCATAAGAAGACAAAGATACCATGAAAAGACTAGATATTGGACAGATTTCTTGGAAAGTACATGCATTTTAATGTTTATTATGCTTAGTTTTTCTTTTTGAGAAACAAGAACATGTATTTGCACGAATGAAAACATTAGTTAAAAGTCAAAGTTATTGAAAAAGAAGTAATAAGAAATCCAAGATTATTTTATTGAAAATGAATACAGATTAAAGACGAGTAACTCTTGAAATATTTTCATGTGCCGTGAAGAAGAAAAGAGAAAATTTTTCTCACATTAATATTCTCGGAAGAGTTTTTAGGAATATGTATGCATACATTCACCATGTTGTGAATATGTATATATAGTTTACCATGGTGTTGTTAAATATTAATTATTTAATAAATCCATGGATAGTTTACCATGGTGTTGGTAAAGATTAGTTATTTAATAAATCCATGGATAGATTACCATGGTGTTTGTAAATATTAGTTATTTAATAAATCCATGGATAGTAATTATTTAATAAATCCATGGATAGTTTACCACGGTGATGGTAAAGATTAATTATTTAATAAATCCATTTGGATAGTTTACCATGGTGTTGGTAAAGATTAGCTATTTAATAAATCCATGGGTAGATTACCATGGTGTTGGTAAAGATTAGTTATTTAAAAAATCCATCAATATATTACCATGGTGTTTGTAAATATTAGTTATTTAATAAATCCATGGATAGATTACCATGGTGTTGGTAAAGTTTAGTTATTTAATAAATCCATGGATAAAGGAACTATTCAATTATATTTCTTTAGAAGAACAAACTAGGTGATTACTTTTATGGTATCATGATTATGATGTTAATTTCTTTTGGAATAAGATCATGCATAGGCATGCAATATTTGTATTATATTTCACTGGAAAGAAGTTACATTTCTATATGGGAAATGATAGCAAGTTTTTTTATCCTACATTGATTCTTTGGAAAAAGGGATGAATTACCTGTACAGAAACTAAAGTAATGTTTTGATTCATTGATATATATGTATGGGTAATGTTGGTATAACATTTGTAGAATAAAACACGTATTCTTATTATTCCGTTAGTTTTATGGAAATGAAAACCATGTCTTTGCATGCCTATTATGTTATATTTCCTGGAAAAGGAAATATATGTTTGCATGTTCTCTGGTGTCAAGCACTTCTTTGGGAAGACTTGTGAAGGAAGCTATGTGCTTCATTGTGTAAGCACTCATTTGGGGAGACTCTTTTGGAATCTATATGCATTTGCATGCATGGGAGAAACATTTGTTATGTTAGCTTTCATTCCATGCACTAAAAGTAATAGCTTAAGGGTTAGCTATTTTGATTAAATTTATGTAAATCACATGTGTGAATATTGTAACTGATGTATCAGTTTATTTTAAAGAAAATCTTGGGAGATGTAGCTATTGTCTTGTAGGAATGTGTGCTTATGCGACAGAAACATTAGTTAATGTGATGACTTATAACTAGCACATATGCAGTATGAGTTGTTAAAGGGAGAATGTCAAGGTACTTTACTTTCATGTCATGAATATACATGAGTAGATGGAGAAGCTTCTATAGTATAGATATATGAAATGATTTATTAATACTTTATGAATCTTGACATCAATGTATGTTGAAGGTAACATTAGCAGGGAATGGTGGTGACATGTTTAAAGGAAATATTATTCTTAACCTGGTGGCAAGTAAATGATTACGGTTCATGCAGATGAGTGCAAAACTGCCGGATGATTCAGTGTACGATGGAACATTGTAGGTACATCCATGCCATCAAGATATGAAGATATGAAGATTAGTGGGTAAATGTTGTCATATTTATTGTAATGGCTTTAAGCTAGATATTTGTATATTTCCTTGTAAGGTTTATAACGATGGTTAAGGGATGGTATCCCTTATAAGCTATTGAGTGAGGGTTTAACACCCTCACGAGCATTTAATAATAAAATTAAACATTGTTGGTTTTCACCCTATGGGGTTTCGAGGGTATATTGGTGTTCAATGATGTGATTGATTATTGTGTCAAATTGATGATGTTGATTCCTTTCTTGTTGTGATGTTCATAATGTCAAGTGTGTGATGACTACATGAATTGAAATGAGTGGAAGGTTACAGATCATACAGTATTATGTTAATGTACTACAATATGGGTTTTTAATGGTTAAGAAACTTACTATCCGTATTCTAAGGTTACACTATGAACTGGTGAACATTCTATGTAATGATGAGTAAGGAATATTTAATAGTGAATGGATAGTTACCCGTGAGTAACTTGTATAAAAAAATTTAACTCCTTACATTTCCATGTGAAGTTATCGGTGTATGTTACAAGTGGTATCAGAGCTAAAGGTTGCAGCACTGGCGCCTTTGGGATTTTTTAAGTGAAAATAAATTGAGGTATGCTACCAATGGACATCAGTTAAGGTATGATTCTAGAAATTTACATATTGATTGATATATGATTCTAGAAATCTGCATATTGAATGATATATGCAGTAGTCTACACTTGACATGAGATGTGTGATTCATGTTTATAACTACATTAAAGAGTAATGAGTAATAAATGTTGTTGCAAAATGGTTTTCATAACATTGGAATCATGTTGAGGATGAAAGAAAATAAAACTTTTATTGTACTTATGAACAACCTAAGTAATCACTAGTGAAAGTGAGAGTCATTTATTAACATTGGTTATATGACATATTACTCATACATTTAGTGAACATAACTAAAGTTACCATGCACTACTTGAAAAAAATGAATGTGTATAGTGATGGTGTGTGAAACTAATGCATGAATGAAAAAGGTGAGGAAAGTCCTTATATAAGATGATAGAGTGTTTTAAAATGAAATTGAATGAACCCTTTCAGATGTTAAAAATACACAATGGGTCAAGTAGTGAGACTTGACTATAATGACTAGTGGCATTGAATGACTAGTTTTTGAATGAGTTGTGTCATGGATGCATTAAGATTATTAATGGCATTGAATGACTAGTTTTTGACTGAGTCGTGTCATGGATGCATTAAGATTATTAATAGCATTGATTAGTTATGAATGACTAACTAATGAAATTTACATACACGAATCGATTTTTACTAAAGCTATTTGAAAGTTGTGAACTAGTGATTATGGTAATTACTTCATGTGTCAGTCTATTAGTAACAGAACATTGTGGGAATTGGAAATATTTGCACTCATACCCTAATCGTTATTGACACATACGCATTAATGAATATTTGTATATAATTCTATGCATGAAAACATTGTATGCCGAAAATTAAAATGATTGCATAAGATAATACGTGTGTAATAAATGCATATTTACGATTAGCATTGTTGCTTATAGTAAGCATGGGTAGCTTAATGGCAACAGAAAACTTGTGAAAGTAAAATAGTGCCATGGAAAAATCTCAACAGTAAATGTTAAAGTATCATGTTATAATGTGCATGATTTTGTTATTTGGGAAATAATAATGTACAACACATGTATGATAGTCATGTGTATGTTAGTCATGTTTCATGTTAATCTAGATATCATTGGACCCAAATGGAGGGCCAAGTATGATGTATGAAGTACATAAAGTTTCTTTTTCTTTATGTATAATTTGCATAAAGTTCATTATGTAATCTACTATGGGAAAGAATTCTAAAAGAGAAATTTAACATGCTAGACAGTCGACAACAATTGTGAAAGGCTAGAAGGCCTTGGGTTGATGGTGGTTTCCTTCCCAGAGGGATTGATGGCGCTTACCTGCCCGGATTTCCTCTCCATAGCGATATATGATCTCATTAGGGAAGAGAGTTGACCAAGATGGTGAAGGGGAAAAAGCTGAGGCAACTCTATTGATTTTGGAGCCTGTTGGAGGTGGCCCAAAATTCCTCATAGGCAGGACGTTGTCAGAGGAATAGGCATGATGTTGCCAAGAGGAATCCATACTGGACCTAGAATGGTCTTTTGTTAAATGACTGTCTAGATGTGAAAATGACTTGATTTGGTTGTGAAAACCAACTCCCATGGGTTGGGAGGATAATTTTGTTTACCATTGTGGTTCTCATAGTGGAACAAGTTAAGTAATAAGTTATGTGTTATATTAAAATGAGTTTTTATATGATTACGTAAGTACCTTATGTAGATATTAAGAGGAAAGGAGCTTAGCGCTCAGAAAATGAATTACTTAATGTATAAGTTCATTTATATTATTACTAATTTGTTTGAATGTCTTAGCAGAGGCTAGGATATGCCCATGGTGCATTGATTGACCATTGGTGTCATTAGAGAGCTAGGTGCTCTCTGAGTACTTTCAAGTACTGTGTGGATGTCTTTTGGAAGAGCTAAGACTATGTGCACGTGATGCATTGATTAGAGGGTTGGTGCTCTCTGAGTACTTGTGGAAGTACTATGATTAAAACATCTCTTGATATTGCATGAACGTTTTTTAGTTGCAAGTATTTGATTTGATTGAAATTATGTGACTAATGTGATTGAATTTGTTAGTCATGCATTACAGGCTCTTTCCATGGAGTGTTGATGGGTTGTTCAACCATTCTCAGAGAGCTTGTGTAAAAGTCATCATTACTTCCAATAGTAATTGGTAAGTAATGGTAAGTTGGTATAGAGATTTCTCTATATTTTTATGAATTTGAATAATGGATAAGTGGTTAAAAATAGAAATGGAATATTTTTTTTAGCTATACATGCTTATGACTATGGATAAAAACATTATTGTTTCAATTAATGGAATTTAAGGAAAATAAAGTGTTTCATTGTGAAGGGGAAGGACCCCCTTTGGGTTTTTTATATTATTATATCATGAGTAAGGGTTTTAGTTTCAGTGAGAGAAGCACACCGAGGATAGTGTTCTCTTAAGGGGGGGAGTATGTAACATCCCTAAAAACCATGTAACTAGACGTGGGATTAAATAACAAATATTATTAATATGGAATTAGTTTTTCAAGAATTCGTTAGGGTTCATGCGGTTGCAACTGCCTAGTAATTTTCCGATATGAAATGAAATCTCTTGAGGAGGAGGCTGGGAGGGGTTAACGAAATTGGCAAGGCTGCAACATTCCAAGAAACATATTAGTGAGCCTCTCACAGACATCTGCGTCCTTCAAGAAGATGGTGGTTTCAGAGTTAGAGGTTTCATATTCATCTGCCTGTTAGTGCATATGCATTTGGAATTGATGTTTTTGCAGTGTGCAGCAATCATGGTTGTAGAGATAAGTAATCTTATTTCATATGCCTTATGAGTAAAATATTTTTTATTATTTTTGCGGTAATTGTGAGGTTTCAATGCATAAGAGTTCTGGAAATATTTGTAGTGTTGGTGTGTTAAACGATTAGGAAACCTTCTCATTATCTTGAAAGAAATTACTTCATAATCTTGTGCATAAACTAGTTTTATGGTTTTCTTGGATAAGAATACATGGAAACCTTGTACATAAGAAGACAAAGATACCATGAAAAGACTAGATATTGGACAGATTTCTTGGAAAGTACATGCATTTTAATGGTTATTATGCTTATTTTTTCTTTTGAGAAACAAGAACATGTATTTTCACGAATGAAAACATTAGTTAAAAGTCAGAGTTCTTGAAAAAGAAGTAATAAGAAATCCAAGATTATTTTCTTGAAAATGAATACAGATTAAAGACAGGTAACTCTTGAAATATTTTCATGTGCCACGAAGAAGAAAAGATAAAAAAAATTCTCACATTAATATTCTTGGAAGAGTTTTTAGGAATATGTATGCATACATTAACCATGTTGTGAATATGTATATATAGTTTACCATGGTGTTGTTAAATATTAATTATTTAATAAATCCATGGATAGTTTACCATGGTGTTGGTAAAGATTAGTTATTTAATAAATCCATGGATAGATTACCATGGTGTTTGTAAATATTAGTTATTTAATAAATCCATGGATAGTAATTATTTAATAAATCCATGGATAATTTACCACGGTGAAGGTAAAGTTTAATTATTTAATAAATCCATGGATAGTTTACCATGGTGTTGGTAAATATTAGTTATTTAATAAATCCATGGGTAGATTACCATTGTGTTGGTAAAGATTAGTTATTTAACAAATCCATGAATAGATTACCATGGTGTTTGTAAATATTAGTTATTTAATAAATCCATGGATAGATTACCATGGTGTTGGTAAAGTTTAGTTATTTAATAAATCCATGGATAAAGGAACTATTCAATTATATTTCTTTAGAAGAACAAACTGTGTGATTATTTTTATGGTATCATGACTATGATGTTAATTTCTTTGGGAATAAGATCATGCATAGGCATGCAATATTTGTATTACATTTCACTGGAAAGAATTTACATTTGTATATGGGAAATGATAAAAAGTTTTGTTATCCTACATTGATTCTTTGGCGAAAAAGATGAATTACCTGTACAAAAACTAAAGTAATGTTTTGGTTCATTGATATATATGTATGGGTAATGTTGGTATAACATTTGGAGAATAAGACATGTATTCTTATGCTTTATTCCATTAGTTTTATGGAAATGAAAACCATGTCTTTGCATGCCTATTGTGTTATATTTCCTGGACAAGGAAATATGTGTTTGCATGTTCTCTAGTGTTAAGCACTTCTTTGGGAAGACTCGTGAAGGAAGCTATGTGCTTCGTTGTGTAAGCACTCCTTTGGGGAGACTCTTTTAGAATCTATATGTAGTTGCATGCATGGAAGCAACATTTGTTATGTTAGCTTTCATTCCATGCACTAAAAGTAATAGCTTAAGGGTTAGTTGTTTTGATCAAATTTATGTAAATCGCATGCACGAATATTGTAACTGATGTATTAGTTTATTTAAAGAAAATCTTGGAAGATGTAGCTATTGTCTTGCAAGAATGTATTCTTATGCGACGGAAACATTAGTTAATGTGATGACTTATAACTAGCACATATGCAGTATGAGTTGTTAAAGGGAGAATGTCAAGGTATTTTACTTTCATGTCATGAATATACATGAGTAGATGGAGAAGCTTCTATAGTATAGATATATGAAATGATTTATTAATACTTTATGAATATTGACCTCAATGTATGTGGAAGGTAACATTAGCAGGGAATGATGGTGACATGTATAAAGGAAATATTATGCTTAACCTAGTGGTAGGTAAATGATTATGGTTCATGCAGATGAGTGCGAACTTCCGGATGATTCACTGTACGATGGAACATTGTAGGTACATCCATTCCATCAAGATATGAAGATATGAATATTAGTGGGTAAATGCTGTCATATTTATTGTAATGGCTTTAAGCTAGATATTTGTATATTTCCTTGTAAGATTTATAATTATGGTTAAGGGATGGTATCCTTTATAAGCTATTGAGTGAGGGTTGAACACCCTCACAAGCGTTTAATAAAATTAAATGTTGTTGGTTTTCACCCTACGGGGTTTCGAGGGTATATTGGTGTTCAATGATGTGATTGATTATTGTGTCAAATTGATGATGGTGATTCCTTTCTTGTTGTGATGTTCATAATGTCAAGTGTGTGATGACTACATGAATAATGAAATGAGTGGAATGTTACAGATCATACAATATTATGTTAATGTACTACAATAGAGGTTGTTAATGGTTAAGCAACTTACTATTCTTCTTCTAAGGTTACACTATGAATTGGTGAACATTCTATGTAATGATGAGTAAGGAATATTTAATAGTGAATGGATAGTTACCCGTGAGTAACTTGTATAAAAAATTTTAACTCCTTACATTTCCATGTGAAGTTATCGGTGTATGTTACAAGTGGTATCAGAGCTAAAGGTTGCAACACTGGCGCCTTTGGGATTTGTTAAGGGAAAATAAATTGAGGTATGCTACCAATGGACATGAGTTAAGGTATGATTCTATAAATTTACATATTGATTGATATATGATTCTAGAAATCTACATATTGAATGATATATGCAATAGTCTACTCTTGACATGAGATGTGTGATTCATGTTTATAACTACATTAAAGAGTAATGAGTAATAAATGTTGTTGCAAAATGGTTTTCATAACATTGGAATCCTGTTGAGGATGAAAGACAATAAAAAATTTGTTGTACTTATGAACAACCTGAGTACTCACTAGTGAAAGTGAGAGTTGTTTATTAATAGTGGTTATATGACATATTACTCATACATTTAGTGAACATAACTAAAGTTACCATGCACTACTTGAAAAAAATGAATGTGTATAGTGATGGTGTGTGAAACTAATGCATGAATGAAAAAGGTGAGGAAAGTCCTTATGTAAGATGATAGAGTGTTTTAAAATGAAATTGAATGAACCCTTTCAGATGTTAAAAATACACAATGGGTCAAGTAGTGAGACTTGACTATAATGACTAGTGGCATTGAATGACTAGTTTTTGAATGAGTTGTGTCATGGATGCATTAAGATTATTAATGGCATTGAATGACTAGATTTTTAATGAGTCGTCTCATGGATGCATTAAGATTATTAATAACATTGATTAGTTATGAATGACTAACTAATGAAAGTTATATGCACGAATCGATTTTGACTAAAGCTATTTGAAAGTTGTGAACAACTGATTATGGTAATTACTTCATGTGTCAGTCTATTGGTAACAGAACATTGTGGGAATTGGAAATATTTTCACTCATACCCTAATCATTATTGACACATACGCATTAATGAATATTTGCATATAATTGTATGCATGACAACATTGTATTTTGGAAATTAAAATGATTGCGTAAGACAATACGTGCATAAGAAATACATATTTACGATTAGCATTGTTCCTTATAGTAAGCATGGGTAGCTTAATGGCAACAGATAACCTGTGAAAGTAAAATATTGCCATGGAAAAATCGCAACTGTAAATGTTAAAGTATCATGTTATAATGTGCATGATTTTGTTATTTGGGAAATAATAATGTACAACACATGTATGATAGTCATGTTTCATGTTAATCTAGATATCATTGGACCGAAGTGGAGGGCCAAGTATGATGTATGAAGTACATAAAGTTTATTTTTCTTTATGTATAATGTGCATAAAGTTCATTATGTAATCTACTAGGGGAAAGAATTCTAAAAGAGAAATTTAACATGCCAGACAATTGACAACAATTGTGAAAGGCTAGAATGCCTTGGGTTGATGGTGGTTACCTGCCCGGAGGGGTTGATGGCGCTTACCTGCCCGGATTTTCTCTCCCTAGAGATATATGATCTCAGTAGGGAAGAGAGTTGACCAAGATGGTGAAGGGGAAAAACCTGAGGCAACTCTATTGATTTTGGAGTCTGTTGGAGGTGGCCCAAAATTCCTCATAGACAGGATGGTATCAAAGGAATAGGCATGATGTTGCCAAGAGGAATCCATACTGGACCTAGAATCGTATTTTGTTAAATGACTATCTAGATGTGAAAATGACTCGATTTGTTTGTGAAAATAAACTCCCATGGGTTGGGAGGAGCATTTTGTTTACCATTGTGGTTCTCATAGTGTAACAAGTTAAGTAATAAGTTATGTGTTATATTAAAATGATTTTGTATATGATTACGTAAATACCTTATGTATATATTAAGAGGAAAGGAGCTTAGCGCTCATAAAATGAATTACTGAATGTATAAGTTCATTTATTTTATTACTAATTTGTTTGAATTTCTTAGCAGAGGCTAGGATATGCCCATGGTGTATTGATTGACCATTGGTACGATTAGAGAGCTAGGTACTCTCATAATACTTTGAAGTACTGTGTGGATGACTTTAGCAGGAGCTAATAGAGTGTGCACGTGATGCATTGATTAGAGGGTTGGTGCTCTCTGAGTACTTTTGGAAGTACTCTGATTAAAACATCTCTTGATATTGCATGAGTGTTTTATAGCTTCAAGTATTTCATTTGATTGAAATTATGTGACTAATGTGATTGAATTTGTTAGTCATGCATTACAAGCTCTTTCCATGGAGTGTTGATGGGTTGTTCAACCATGCTCAGAGAGCTTGTGTAAAATTAATCATTACTTCCAATAGTAATTTGTAATTAATGGTAAGTTGGTATAGAGATTTCTCTATATTTTTATGAATTTGAATAATGGATAAGTGGTTAAAAATGGAAATGGAATATTTTTTTGAGCTATACATGCTTATGACTATGGATAAAAACGTTATTGTTTCAATTAATGGAATTTAAGGAAAAGAAAGAGTTTCATTGTGAAGGGGAAGGACTCCCTTTGGGTTGTTTATATTATTATATCATGAGTAAGAGTTTTAGTTTCACTGAGAGAAGCACACCGAGGACGGTGTTCTCTTAAGGGGGGGAGTATGTAACATCCCTAAAAACCACGTAACTAGACGTGGGATTAAATAACAAATATTATTAATATGGAATTAGTTTTTAAATAATTCCTTAGGGTTTGTGCGGTTGAAACTGCCAATTCATTTTCCGATATGAAATGAAATCTTTTGAGGAGGAGGTTGGGAGGGGTTAATGAAATTGTCAAGGTTGCCGCATTCCAAGAAACATATTAGTGAGCCTCTCACTGACATCTGTGTCCGTCAAGGAACTGGCGGTTTCAGAGTTAGAGGTTTCATATTCATCTACCTGTTAGTGCATATGCGTGTGGAATCGATGTTTTGGCAGTGTGCGGAAATCATGGTTGTGGAGATAAGTAATCATATTTCATATGCCTTATGAGTAATATCTTTTTTATTATTTTTGCAGTAATTGTGAGGTTTCAATACATAAAATTTCTGGAAACATTTGTAGTGTTGGTGTGTTAAATGATCAGGCAACCTTATCATTGTATTGAAAGAAATTACTTCATAATCTTGTGCATAAACTAGTTTTATGGTTTTCTTGGATAATAATACATGGAAACCTTGTACATAAGAAGACAAAGAAACCATGAAAAGACTAGCTATTGGATAGATTTCTTGGAAAGTACATGCATTTTAATGGTTATTATGCTTAGTTTTTCTTTTGAGAAACAAGAACATGTATTTGCACGAATGAAAACATTAGTTAAAAGTCAAAGTTCTTGAAAAAGAAGTAATAAGAAATCCAAGATTATTTTCTTGAAAATGAATACAGATTAAAGATGGGTAACTCTTGAAATATTTTCATGTGTCGTGAAGAAGAAAAGAGAAAACTTTTCTCACATGAATATTCTTGGAAGAGTTTTTAGGAATATGTATGCATACATTAACCATGTTGTGAATATGTATATATAGTTTACCATGGTGTTGTTAAATATTAATTATTTAATAAATCCATGGATAGTTTACCATATTGTTGGTGTCTTTGCATGCCTATTATGTTATATTTCCTGGGAAAGGAAAAATGTGTTTGCATGTTCTCTGGTGTTAAGCACTTCTTTGGGAAGACTCGTGAAGGAAGCTATGTGCTTCGTTGTGTAAGCACTCCTTTGGGGAGCATCTTTTGGAATCTATATGTATTTGCATGCATGGGAGCAACATTTGTTATTTTAGCTTTCATTCCATGCACTAAAATTAATAGCTTAAGGGTTAGCTATTTTGATTAAATTTATGTAAATCGCATGCACGAATATCATAACTGATGTATCAGTTTATTTTAAAGAAAAGCTTGGGAGATGTAGCTATTGTCTTGCAGGAATGTGTGTTTATGTGATGGAAACATTAGTTAATGTGATGGCTTATAACTAGCACATATATATTATGAGTTGTTAAAGGGAGAATTTCAAGGTACTTTACTTTCATGTCATGAATATACATGAGTAGATGGAGAGACTTCTATATTATAGATATATGAAATGATTTATTAATACTTTATGAATCTTGACATCAATGTATGTTGAAGGTAACATTAGCAGGGATTTATGGTGACATGTATAAAGGAAATATTATGCTTAACTTGGTGGCAGGTAAATTATTACAGTTCATTCAGATGAGTGCGAACTGCCGGATGATTCAGTGTACGATGGACCATTGTAGGTACATCCATGCCATCAAGATATGAAGATATGAAGATTAGTGGGTAAATGCTGTCATATTTATTGTAATGTCTTTAAGCTAGATATTTGTATACTTCCTTGTAAGATTTATAACGATAGTTAAGGGATGGTATCCCTTATAAGCCATTGAGTGAGGGTTGAACACCCTCACGAGCGTTTAATAATAAAATTAAAAATTGTTGGTTTTCACCCTACAAGGTTTCGAGGGTATATTGGTGTTCAATGATGTGATTGATTATTGTGTCAAATTGATGATGTTGATTCCTTTCTTGTTTTGATGTTCATAATGTCAAGTGTGTGATGACTACATGAATGATGAAATGAGTGGAAGGTTACAGATCATACAGTATTATGTTAATGTACTACAATAGAGGTTTTTAATGGTTAAGAAACTTACTATTCTTATTCTAAGGTTACACTGTGAACTGGTGAACATTCTATGTAATGATGAGTAAGGAATATCTAATAGTGAATGGATAGTTACCCGTGAGTAACTTGTATAAAAAAATTTAACTCCTTACATTTCCATGTGAATTTATCAGTGTATGTCACACATTCTCACTATGCATAACATATGCCTTTGACAGACCAACTTCCCTTTGCTTCACCTTTGTACTTAAAAACTTGGAATGATGAAACTGACACCTATACCCATATCCAAATATGTAGTTGTTATTACATGTTCAATTACAAGACCAAAACAAGACCCAAGAAAAAACCCATACTTTCCAAGATTTTATAACACACTCATGGTCAAGTTTACATCAAAATCATGCTCTATGATATCCAACAAAAATGCCAAAATATCACTATGTTTCCAAGACAAATGATGTTATACATTCATCACATTTACAAACAACTACAATATGTGATTGAAAAAGGTGTCCACGCTTAAATACTTAAAAATTCCACCCATCTCTAACCCAACCAGGTTAATGGGTCTTCTTTTTGTAGTTAATTCTATTGTTGAACAACTTCATTGGTTTGTTCCTTCACAGTTACTTTCACATGCCTCCTATCCTTCTTTGGTCATTGCTCTGGATGGAGCTTCCAACATGTGGCTCTCCGATGTCCACCATTGTTATAATGGCTGCAAAATTTCTTCTTCCTCCAGAATTTCCTGACCTTCTTTCTACCCTAATTTGGATAAGGGTATTCATGTATTGGCCTCTTCCTAGTTGTCATTCTTTTCCAACACTTAGCAACAACATGGTTATTAAAACCACAAAATATACATGGATTTATATACCTTAAGTTTTTCTCATAGTTATCAATTTTCTTGTAATCAAAATAAGCATTAGAATATTGATAAATTATGTACCTTTCTTGGTTTTCTTTGATACAATTTTGGATATAATAAATTTCCCTATCCCTTCCTTTGCAATACTCATTATCACGAGACGATTTTTATTTTCTCTCAACATCCTCTTTCCTAGATGGTTTTAGAAATGGTGTGGATTATTTGTTTGAGGAATCCATTCATTCTGTTGCTTTTGAACATTCTCCTTCAATTTATCCTAGTCCTGAAAATTAAGGCCTTCTTGCAACCTCCAATGGTTGAGTGATTCCTTGGCCATTAATACCAAGTCCTCCTCCTTTATACCCCATCTTGGTGAGCATTTTCATGTCGGTTCCTGAAATAGGTACGTCAATGCTTCTAGTATAAATAACATCATGAGAAGAATGAGTTTCCTTTACCTTTGATTTTGTTGGTGATGCTTGGTCATATTCTTTGGACATATCTCCTTTTGTAATGGAACATTCTCCCATTTTTTCCTCTACAGGTTTCTCTAACATTACCTTCAATTTCTGCTTCTCCTCCTCTACATATTGTATAATCCTTCCAAGTTTTGCATTCTCTACTTGAATGCAATGGTTAATCTCTTCTAACTCTTGAAGTCTTTCTCACTTCAATCCCTTTTCTAGGATGACATTCACAATCCCTCGAAAAATGATGAAACCACTTTTATACCACTTGATCAAACAAAAAAAAAATTGAATACTTTCTTAAAAAAAAATATTCTTTGAAGGACATTTTATTGACACTTATATTTTCATCTGAAACATGAGAAAAAATAATTCACCAATCCATCATCATAAACAATAAGAAAATAACCAAGAGGCAATAATAACACAATGTGTGATAACGAAGTTTTTCTAGTGTGGACTACGTCTCCAGACCCTGGGTTAGTAGTGGGGAGTTCACTTCATTATTTTCAATAAAATATAATGAGTACATGGTATATATATATCAACACAAGGATGTATCTCTCATCTCGAGTGGCAATGTCTCTCCAAAGAGACATTTTCCTACAAAAATCTCTCAATCAAAAAGACTTCTCCTTTAACAAGACAAAGAAATGACTTCTCACAAAAGTGGCATAAAATGGACACTCTCACATAAGTGGAAATAGGTCCTTTTGAATCCGTTGATCAAATTCAAATCATACTAATCATCATCATAACTGTTTCGAAATCCTGAGACCAATGGTTGTAAACATGACTACTTTCTAACAAAGTGTCAACATGCCCTTCTTTGAACATTGCAACTTCTTGATTTTCATGAAAAGGCTAATGTTATGAATTTCCTGCAAATATTTATAATTTTCTACCTTGTTGCGACATAAAACAATCACCAAAACCTGCAAATCTACATCCATCCTTTCGCCGCAAGAAAAACAAGTAAATTTCCATAATGCATCATTATACCTCCCAATATGACAATGACCTGAAAATAGTCTACTCAAATGTAGAAACAGATTGTACCATCATGACCCTTGTGAAAAATCAATTCATATGAGTATAAACATGACCCCAATCTGACTCTATGAAATCTAGGCCTCTAGGGAATCTAAAAGATCCGTCACAACATCAGAATATTCTCTATGTCAAGCTTCTATTGGTCATGGTTTTGCCTCTAGTTCATGGTTCCATAGGCATGAATTTATGCAATTCATCATTGTTCCGCTCTATTGGTTCCTGGTCTAGTTCCTTCATTCCACTGTTGAGTGAAAATGATGATTTTCATATGATTCTCGCAATGGATTTTACCACGTTAGGTTTGTTGGCCTCGTGGTTGGCATAATTGTAAATATGTGATATGGTTGGAGGGTCTCGAGGTCAAACCTCTTGGCCCTCAGTTGGTTCTGTTGTGCATTTTTTTAATAGGGTTGTTGATGGCAAGCCATTCGATGGTTGGCGCAAGTTCAACTCTCGTCGATCCTTTTTAAATATATGGCCATTGTGGGGGTCTCAGGGTCAGACCCGCGAGCCCCAAC
This sequence comes from Pinus albicaulis, assembly GCA_034641835.2. Taxonomy (NCBI): domain Eukaryota; kingdom Viridiplantae; phylum Streptophyta; class Pinopsida; order Pinales; family Pinaceae; genus Pinus; species Pinus albicaulis. The sequence continues at coordinate 1,742,116,359 of CM076580.1, forward strand.
CCATATTATATATTTTAATATATGTTTTTTGGGGGTTTGGAGAGTTTTTTTTTTGAAGGTATGGAGCCTGGTTGTTGTTGAGGCCGTGGATCTATTTATCAGGGATTCGTGGAGCTACTGGTGGTGCTCGTGAAGTAAGAAGTTGGGCATCATTGGAAATTGGAATTTTTTGTTATGATGGATAATCCCCTTGCAGATACATACTTGAATGAGGCTAACAAATTATATGGATCCAATTATGTTAATTGGAGATTCAAGTTGCAGACATTACTAGAAGGCTATGATTCTTAGATCATCACAAAGGGAGAAGAATCAAAACTTGCTCCAGGTGCGATAGCTACATCAATTCAAGACTGGGATAAGAGGGATATAAAAGAAAAGGTATTACTAAGAATGTATGTTAAAGATAATATAATCCCTCATATTCATGACTGCAAGACATCTGGTGAAACCTCGAATGGATTGAAGGAATTACATGAAACCAAAAACAAAAATCAAATCTTCTTTTTCAAAATTAAGCTCTGTCTATTAAAATGGAAGAAAATGAATATTTCAGTGCCTTTGTTTCAAAAATTAAAGATTTAAAATATAAGCTGGGAGACATATGATAATTAGTACCTAGTACTGATATGGTAACAATTACGTTAAACGGAATTTCAGAAGACTATCAATGTCTATTATAGGTCTTGCAACAAGGGAGAATGCCCCAAATTTTGAGGAATTGACAAGTATACTGATGCAAGAAGAAGAGAGGCACAAGAAATTAAGGCCTCGGAATTTGGACTTGTCCCTTATGGAAAAGAAGAATTTCTTCAAAGGGAAATAAGGAGGAGGAAGTAAAGGTGGAATTATATCACAAAAAATGCCTTTTGAAGGTATGTCATTTGTCATAAATGATTCAGAACTTTAAAAAAAATTACTACGGTAGTAGTGGGAATTTTTTCAAAGACTGTTATAAGAAGAAAAGTAATGAATCTAGGCATAAACATAGAAGAGAGTCAAGAAATTTTTCAGGAGAAGCCATAAATTCTGATCTCAAAATCTTAAGTTATTTGTCTCTAATGTTGCATTGGTTGTTGAAACAAGTGATGCTAATACATGGTTTGTGGACTTTGGAGCTTTGATTAATATGACATGAAATAAGAATTGGTACAAAAAACATCAAGGAAATAAGAAATGGCAGAAAACAACTACCTTGGAGATGATCATGCGTATAATATCATGGGATATGGAGATATACCTATCATTTTACCAAATGGCAGTATCAAGTGCATCCATAATGTTATGTATGTTTCTGGGATCAAGAACAATTTTATTTGTATGTATACAATTACATATCAAAATATGAAGGTTGAATTCTTCAAAACACATTGCATAGTGAAAGATGTGTTGGATCACTACAAACTTGTTTCTTTACGAGTCAGAGTATGAGGCTTGTACAAGCTTGATGTTACTAGCAAAAGTCATCAAGCACTAACTTCTATAACTATGTCAACAAAAATCCTTTGGCATCAGAGGTATGGTCACATTAATTATCATGAATTATTGTTGTTGCAGAAACAAAGCATGATTGAAGGACGCCCAATGTTAAAGAATGAATATTTTTCTTGTGAAGGTTTTGCATTAGGAAAAATTCACAGACATGAATTCCTCTCTAATTATAATATAAGAAGTGATGTATTAGAACTTGTGCATTCTGATGTTTGTGGAACCATGCAGACCATATCCCTAGGAGGTACCTATTATTTTTTTTTGTTTATTGATGATTATACAAGGTACACCTAGGTTTACTTCCCCATGAAAAATAGTGGTGTTTTTTATTTTTTCAAAGAATTCAAAAACACGACAGAGAAGCAAACGAGGAATTTCATAAATATCTTCTGCTCAAATCAAAGGGGGGAATACAAGTTGGGGAAATTCATCAAGTACTACAAGGATCATGGAATAATGCAAAAATTTACAGTACCCTACACTCCATAGAAAAACAGTGTTGCGGAAAGGAAAAACAGAACATTGGTGGAGTGTGCACGAAGTATCATCAAAGGTAAGAACCTCTCAAATATTTTTTGGGCAAAATCCATTAGTATTGTTGCTTATTTAAAGAACATAATTCCAAGTTATCTTGATCTTAAGACCCCATTTGAAGCCTTGTATGGTTTTAAACCAATAGTTCATCATTTGAGGGTATTTGGGTGTAAGGAATTTGCACATATTCCAAAGGAGAACAGAAAGAAACTTGATGCTAAAGGTATCAAATGTATTTTTGCAGGATACTATTTGTAATTTAAAGCTTATAAAATGTTTGATCCCTCTACTCACAATTTTTTTTCCAGGTAGAGGTATAATTTTCCATGAGAAGACATATTAAGGAAGCAAGGATAACAACTATGAAATATGTAACATTCTTCCTGAAGTTGAAGACAATAAACTAGAAGCAATGAGCAACAAAATCTTGAGGAATAATCCAACAATATGGACATCACTAGCAGTCAAAACCCAATCATAAGTACTTACATAGAAAATAGGTAAAAAAAGTGAAGTGAGAATGAGATATACTCGATAGATTTGACTACCTGAAAGGTATAATGACTATGCCCTGACGAGTAGTGTTTTGAATGTCATATAACCCATTAGTTTTAATGAAGATAATGAACATGAAGAGTGGAGAAAAGAAATGAAGGAAGAATATGAATATATAGTTAAAAAATAACTAGGAATTAACTGAACTACCTAAAGTAAAAGATCCCATAGGATGTAAATGGATGTACAAACCCAAGTTTAAAGCATATGGAAGTATAGATAAATATCAATCTAGATTGGTGGCAAAATGATACTCACAAAAGGAGGGCATTGATTATGCAGAAAAAATTGCACATGTAGCTAAATCGAATACCAATAGATTGTTAATTGCATTAGCTACAAAGTACCATTGGAATTTTCACCAATTAGATGTAAAATATGATTTTTTGAATGGTGATTTAAAGGAGGAGGTGTATTTGACACAACCTGAATGGTTTGTGAAAAAGGGGCAGGAACACTTAGTTTGCAGATTAAACAAATATTTTTATGGGCTAAAGCAGGCACCTAGGTCATGGTATGAAAAGATAGATTCCTTCATTCTTCAGCGGGATTTTATGATGAGTTAAAGTGATCAAAATATGTATACCGATTTTGATGCAAAGCCTGCATGTAATAATGATTTCTTTGTATGTGGATGACCTAATTATACAGGAAATTATGTCAAATTGATTGATGAAATTAAGGTGCAAATGTCACAAATTTTTGAGCTAAAAGATATTGGTGAGTTACATTACTATCTAGGTCTTGAAGTGTGGAGAGATGCTAGCCAAACTTTTGTTGCTGAGGGTAAGTATGTCAGATAAGTGCTTCAAAGGTTTAATATAAATCAATGCAAACTTTCTTTGTTCCAATGCAGCCGAATGTGAAACTTCATTTTGATGGTGGCTCAAAGGAGGTAGATGGCACATTGTATAGAAAACTGGTGGGAATCTTGAATTATATTACTACAACCAGACTTGATTTAGCATACTCTATTAGTGTTTTAAGTCAGTTTATGGCGAGACCTCTAGAAATCCACTGGAGAGTAGCAAAATGAGTACCCATTTATCTTAAAGGAACAATTTATTTTGGTCTTAAGTATATTGATTCATTTTATGTTGAGATGACAGGTTACTCAGATTCAGATTGGGTTGGTAATATGCATGATAGAATATCTACTAAATGTTATGCATTTAGTATTGGATCTGGGATTGTTTCATGAAGCAACAAGAAGCAACCTATTATATCTTTTTCATCTACAGAGGCAGAGTATAAAGCTTTGTGTGCAACAACCACTACAAGGAAAAGACCCTATAACGGATGTTTTTGAGGAACCCCTTATAAAAATATCCCAAAAATCCGTTTATAATGGAGGTTACCAGAGGAGGTTGGCGGGTGGAGGTTTTTGCGGATGTTTTATGTTTGGTGCGTTTCTCATCCTAAACCGCATCGATGCATTCCAATAGAGAAAGCACCGGTGCGTACTACAAATTGGCACACCGAGACACCTTGTGCTCAATACAAACCCACCTGGTGCATCTAATTATTGTAGCGCACTGGTTCTCTACACATATTCATCCCTGGTGCATCCTAAAAACCCATGCTAAAACTGAAACAACCCGGTGTGGTTGTAAGAAACTGCCCAGTGTGCCTCAAAAACCCGTGCACCGAAACAGGGTTAAATAAAAAAAAAGTTACGGCCAAAAATCCACATTTTTCACTTTTCAGTGCTCCAAAGATCTCAAGCGCCAATGCAAATTTACCTTGTCTGAGGCATTCTTCCATCAGTGCTCCCATTGCATGCACTACTACTATCCATTGCCCATCATCTCCATTTCGAATTTCAAAATGGTGGGAAAAATTAGTTTTGAAAATTCTACAGCAAATATTCATCCTCGATGCCCAAGTGTATAGGTATTTTAATTTTTTTTCCCATAATTAAAACTTTTAGCAAATTAGTTTTGTAAAATAACTTAAAATTCACCTTCTTTAAAAGAAATAAAAAAATCTTGTGTGGTGTGCTCAAGCCGTTCAGCTAGCACTAGTTCGCAGTGTTGCCTGTAAATTTACAGGCTGCGCTGCGACCGGTGCTAATGGTATCCACACCGGTTCCGGGGAAGTATTGAAACGGCACACCATGCCTTTTTTAAATTTACATAAATTGCGATGCAGTCGGCTACCCAGCTGCACCATTGACCATGTCCAAGTGCGGGAAGGCATTGCGTTGACTAAAATAAGTGCCCTGGGGCGGATATTTTGGTCAGTGCACCGCCCTCCCAAACTTGGACATATTTAACAGACTGTTCATTTAAATCACCGCACCGTTGACTATGTAGTGATTTCAGGAGCGTGGTGCACTGCCTGAACTATACACCTCGAGGCGCATATTTTGGTCAACGTACCGCCCTCCCGATACTGGTACATAGCCAACAGTGCGTTCAGTTATACAACCGCACCGTTGACTGTGTAATGATGCTATGAGGGCAGTGCGCTGACAAAAATATCCACACCTGGGCGAGTATTTTGGTCAGCGCACCGCCTCCCTAAATTTGTTCATAGTCAATGGTGTGATCGATTAAATGGCCGCATTGTTGACCACTCGTTGATGTTTGGCGGTGCGTTTAGTCAACCCATTGCTTGAGAAAGTACAATTCATGATGTGTGGTGCATTGAAAATTTCCAGGCGCACCGCAGTTGGTGCCCGATAAAAATAGACACACTGGTACCGATGAGGGCAGTGCGTTGACAAAACTATCCCCACATGGGCGAGTAGTTTGGTCAGCGCACCGCCTCCCTGAATTTGTTCATAGTCAATGGTGTGATCGATTAAACGGCCGCACCCTTGACCACTCGTTCATGTTTGGCGATGCGTTTAGTCAACCCATTGCTTGAGAAAGTACAATTCATGATGTGTGGTGCATTGCAAATTTCCAGGCGCACCGCAGTTGGTGCCCGATAAAAATAGACGCACCGGTACCAGTGCATGCCTAACTTTTTTGGTGCACTGACTGTTTTTTTTTCAAATATATATATATATATATATATATATATATATATATATATATATATATATATATATATATATATATATATATATATATATATATATATATATATATATTCCTAAATAAATGTCTCATTTAATAAAAAATTGTATTTAATATGTGAATCATTCAGCGACGTCAAAGGAGAGAAGAGAGGGAACAATAGCAACATATGGCGAACCAGTATAACGTGGTTCACTTGTGGGAGGCACGAGAGAGGGAGAGAGATATGTACCATCTCCCTATTACAGCAGCCACCTAGGCACTCCTAAGGGAGATAGGCCTCCTCAAGTTTTATGAGGAGGCTACATCCCTGAAGGGCCATGGTGGGTTATTGCGACAACTTATCTTCAGGTTGAATTCCCACCGACAGGCTTTACGAGTTGGTCGTAACTAGTGGTACGCGCCCACTGAGGAGGACATCTATTTCATTACTGGCCTATCAAGGAGAGGGCAAGATTTTCCCTCGTTCCCAGAGGTCCCCGTTGGCTATTCAGCAAGGATTCATTCAGTGTACTCCCAGAGATACATTAGTGCTGATATACTATCCCCTACAGATTTTTAGGTCTCTGGTGGTTAGTTACGTATTGCTTCATTTGGTGGAGAGGAGGTGAAGTGCCTCTCACTACTGATTTCAACCATTGCACACCATACTAGTGACGGGCAACACATTAGTTGCATGCTTCTATTTTATGTTGATTCTTTATTACAGGCGCCATGACTTGTGAGGTGGTCTGCGACTTTTTTGCGGCAATTCTGTACAAATTTAGATAGATGTCGTGCTCAGGCACCAGGGAGGGTGAACTTCCCTTTTTCTTTAGATCTATTTTGTTTATTTTTTGAGAGGTTTCCAGAGATAAGGCCTACTTTTTTTTGGCAGCGTCGTAGGCCGATACTGCATGTACGGATGTAGATGTGGGGACAGATGATGCCCAAGAGGGGCAAGTCAAAGTTTTCTGCGAGGATATCACATGATGCATTGGAGTTGCTAACCAGTGTTGATGAGCATGCCTTCATTCTGGTCCCCTATCCGTATGTTGGTTCGGATTGGTGAGGGTGTGCCAACATCCTCTTCACAGATGATGTGCCACCAGATGATAGAGGTAATATTAGTGTTTTCTTTAAATTTATTCTAACATTTTCTTTAACTTTTTTTTATTAATCTGTTTAATGAAATTGTCTAATTATTCATTAGGGGAATTTTGAGGTCTAAAATGGGCCTCATAAGAAAAATGTACAACAAAAATAAACTTTATAACAACCAATAGGATTCAAGATGATGATGTCAACCATGGGGGATGATTCACCATTTTTTAAATAAAAGGGTAAAAATATTAAAAAATAATAAAATAATAAAACTACTTTTTCAACTCGTATTTTCAACTTATCTCCCAAAATTTTTACTCAAATTTCGAGCAAGAGTACTCATTGGATGTGAAATTTAATTCCTCATCCAAAGAGTACCCATGTTGCATACTTTTGATGAACTCTGCTACACAAAAAATGAGAAATACATAAAAAATGTGATTGTAATCACGTTTTTTTTATGTATTTCTCATTTTTCGTGTAGTAGGACCCATTGAAAGTATGCAACATTGGTACTCCTTGGATGGGGAATTAAATTTCGCATCCAATGAGTACACCCGCTCGAAATTTGAGTAAACAATTTGGGAGATAAGTTGAAAATATGAGTTGAAAAAGTAGTTTTTCCATTTTTCCCTCTAAATTTTGATGATGTCATCAAATCTTATTTGATTTTTTCCACTATTATTTTATAATTTCCTTAGGAGGCCCATTTTAGACCTCAAAATTCTCCTAATGGTTGTGTAGTTATATATATTTTGCAAACAGTGGTTCATTTGATGGCGATGAGATGCCACCACCACCAAATGATCCAAGTGTAGATCATGATGACCGCGATCAGGAGATGGAAGATGTCAAGGATCAAGCCAATGCAGACATAACTGATCATCCTCATGTTTCACAGGTACCAACTGGTGTGAGGCGTAGGCCTGACACTAGATTTAGGATGGAGTTGGGTGACCAACTCTGCCGACTGCTTGTGGAGGAGGGAGTCAAGTCGACCACTATCAAAGAGACACAGGTCAATGATAGGCTGATAGAAATGTGGAGAGGCATGCCACATGATATGTTGACCCTGATGCAGCATGTCGTAGGAGCTACCAGCTTAGTGGCATGCTTAAGGAGGGCCCTTCGACGTAGGCATGGTCGAGACATAGTACGTTGATAGTCAAGCAGTGATGCATCATCTGATGATCATGATCAGGGGAGTGATCATTTTTCACCTTGTGTCGCAAATGAGAAGCCTACAACATCGGCCAACATTCATGATCATGAGCAGGCTGGACCATCCACGTCGAGTCAGCCTTCTCAACCCACAACATCCAGCAGTCATGATCATGAGCAGATTGGACCATCCACGTCGAGTCATCATGATCAACAGCCTACAGCATCCAGAAGTACTCATGATCATGAGTAGGCCGTTGGACCATCCACGTCGACTCATCATGAACATGTAGTTGATCTCGATCAGCATGAGGCACCACCAAATCAGCAAGCATGTGGTGATCGACATCTATCTGAGCTTGTCGAGACTACACCATTGACTGAGTAGGCCTCGACTAATACTACTATTGATGATGTACCACCAACTGATATTTGACATTTATATTACAGTTGTATATTTTTGACATTATATATATGTGTGTGTGTGTGTGTGTGTTTGTGTATAGTCCATGTATTTTATGTTCATGTTGCAGTTGTACTTAATTTACATGTTGGTGATCATCATGATGTGTATATTGTTAGGTCATGTTAGATATGTACATTTAATGTGCAGCTTGCAAATAGATGTGTATGTGATAGTAGTTATTTGACATGAGATGTATATTTGATGTTTGTGTTGTGATGATGTTATACAATGCTTGTGTTTTGTTAGATGATCATGATCACGATGATTAGATGATGTTAGCGAATTTGAATGTGTTTTATAGTCGAACATAATGTTTGTACGATGGTTATCATGATTGTGATGTTTATTTTTAATATTAAATCATGATATTTATTAAATATTGTGTCGTGACTGTAATTGAAATTTTAATTTTAATTGTACGTAAAATTGTTAAATTGTAATTGTAATTGTAAAATTTATGTGAAATTCTAAAATTGTAATTGTAATTGTATGTAAAATATTTGTACAATTTTAATTGTATTAATGTGAAATCATTGTAATTGTATGTAAAAATATTCTAAAATTGTACTTGAAATTGTAATTGTAATTTTAATTTTAATTGTAATTGTATGTGAAATTATAAAATTGTAATTGTAATTTAATTCTAATTGTATGTAAAATTCTAAACTTGTAATTGTAAATATTGTAATTGTACTTGTATGTGAAATTGTAAAATTCTAATTCTAATTCTAATTCTAATTCTAATTGTATGTAAAATATTTGTAAAATTTTAATTGTATTAATGTGAAATTATTTTATTAAAAATTTTAAATTTGTAAATTTGTAAAATTGTAAATAATTGTAAAATAATAAATCTAGAATAATATGAAATTTTGTAACATAATAAAGTTTAGAAAATAATGCAAATAAATTCATGTACTTTAGAATTGTCATTATTTATTATGATCTTACATACAAAAAAAATAACTTTATACAATACGCCATTATTTTCGAGATCAACATAATTGCAAATTATCAAGTGAAATGATTTTAACATTAACAAAATGAAAATTACCAATTAATTCAAAATACATATTATAATGTTTCGAAAAAAAGAGACTTAGTTATAAAGTAATTAAGTCCTCTTATTTTTAAAACTCATCTTAAAAAGTATAAATGATGAAATAACACATGTACCATATCACTCTCGGTTCTCATGATCACCCTCGTTATCTTCCAGCTCACTTGGCATGATAACACTATTGTTCTCAAAAATATGTTTTGATCTAGGATCATGTCTGTTATAGGTCAATTTGGGCATCATTCCCAATGACCTAGTTAACTGGGCATCATCTCCAGGACCAATGAATAAGGGTCTATCATTCCCTATCATTTTAGTTGCTACATGCCCTAAGACAAAGAACAAGACAAATCATACATGACTTTCATCTGCAAAGGTTTCCAAGATTTGAAGTTTATAATATATCATATGATAGCTCATCAATGTTGCCTCTAAAGGGACTAAGTGGGTTGCATATGCAGGTAGCCCCATGCAAGGCTTCTCTGCAAAGCACTTCCTGACACTCACAGGTGCGTTGGTCACATTGGGAGCGAAATTCTCATTGTTCCTGAATCTCCACTTTGCCAGTGCCTTATAGAAGAGTTCACATGTGTTAAACTTCGAATCCATGTGTCCATTTGACATCTACAAGATTGGGAACATGTCTTTCCTATTGTTGGAAATTCATTGATTGTAAAACTACCTTCAGCTCCTCTATAAATTGAGCACAGATCTTAGTGTTTGAGAAGGAAGAATTTGAGTAGAGAAATCCTGGTGGAATTTCAATTGAGGAATTGATTTGAGTGACATATTGTTGGAGATATCTGAATTGTGATTAGGTTGGGATGCTGCTGGAGATGGTGAGACTAAATCAATCACTAGGTTGTAACCTCCCCTTCTATCATTAATAAATATTACTACTTATCTTTCCCTATATGCATTTGTATAAGATTTGATTTTCCATATTATGAGTGCTTATTTGATTTATATGGTTTAGCTAACTAACTTGAATAGACATTTGTATTATTTCTATCTCTTACTGTTTAGTGTTCATTCTTGCAGGAAATATTTTGCACAGCCGGCTAGAATTTGAAGCTATAGCGAAAGCGACAGGAGGAGATTTTGGAAGCACTTGGACTCCAAGTAAGCTTCCTATTTCATTCTGTGTGTCTGTTCATAGTTAGAAAAGATAGTCGTAAAGTATTTAACCTGTTGTTCTAGATAAGCACCTGTCTAGGGAAGAATGTTTTATTCGTAATTCACAATTCCACATACCAAAATTAGCGACTCCATTGGGGAGTTTAGCCTTCATCCTTGGTGTGTTTGCCTCTATTTATCTACCTAGTAGCATTTGCTCCTAAATATTAGACTTTTGAAACTAAGAATTGCATTAGAAGTGTGTCAATAGTCTAGGTTTTTTTTTCTCTGCTGCGCCCAATGCACTGTTGGTCAAGATACAGTGCTTTGCAAATCACTCTCTCCCATTTAGGGGTGCATTGCAGAGCACTCTCTCCCATTCAGGGGTGCATTGCAGAGCACTCTCTCCCACTCAGGGGTGCTTTGCAGAGCACTCTCTCCCACTCAAGGGTGCTTTGTAGAGCACTGTCTCGCACTCAGGGGTGCTTTGAAATTCACTTTCTCCCCTTAGAGACAGTGTTTCCCCCTAAGCCAACCAAATTCCCTTTGAATTTGTCATTGAAATTTTATTCAACCTTTTGTTTGTTGTGTTTTCAACTATTTAATGCCTCATATTGACCAGTAACTTGATCTAACTCTTCCTCCTTTGAAAGAAAAGTTTGTTCAATGTTTATTTAAAGTGTTTTTCTTTATCATTGACGAATTAATTTCAAATTATTTTCATTGCTGCATTAGATCCATTTGCTTTTGAAAAGGAAATTGTCGTTAAATTCCTTGTTTCTTGTAGGAGAAATTGTAGTCCTATTCTTCATTTTTCCTAAAAAGATAAATTGTTGTTCAAATTCCTCATTTCTCAAAGTAAAAGGCATTCATTTTTATTGATTTGATGAACTTAGTTTCCTTTTCTGTATTCACATTAAAGGGACTAAAAAGAAAAACCTGCATTTGCATGTAGTGGATTGCGTGTTTTTCATAGGAAAAATTAGGAAAGCTACATTTTAGTTTGTGTTCTTTGATTGTTTGCTCTCAAATTAATTGCTCTTTCCCCTTAGTAGCTAGGATTTTCATTGAAAAACTAAAAGTGAAAAGATTGCTTATCATTTTAGTTTTAATTTTAGGAATTTCCAATACATCATCACGGTGAACCTTGAAAGGAAAATTGATAAACAAGATCAACTTAAAATTTACATCAATTTACCTAACAAAGCATTGGAACCGTAACGATAACATTTAGAAGGTCTAGGCTAGAGACATGTTACGGTGTCGTAAAACATAGCAGCTATTATTAATTTTCTATGATACATTCTGAGTGTGATACCTCACTCCACGTACGTAAGTATATCATAGCTCATCCACGTACTTTCGGGTATATCGGGAAGTGTTACAGTACGAAAAGTATAAAGGGGTGCTCTCACTGTGCGGTTTCGCATCAGACACTGCTAATACATACTTGGGCCTCCATGTTCCTTTTGGTATATTTTGGAGGACAACCTTAGGTTTCTATCCATCCATAGTGAACCGAGTCAACCGCCTTGTAAATTGTGATACACCGAACACAACATTTGGGAAGATTGCCTGCCCGTACTTCTTGGCTCGCCAGGAGGTATTATGCAGTTCACAGTTTCTTGGTAAACCTTTTTCCTAGCATTCCCCTTTTATTTTGATTATTTATTTTTGGTCATAGAATAAATCAATCATCGTGGAAGAAGAAAATCCCTTTCCTCGTCGTTCACGTAGAGTTGCATTGAAACCACCTTTACCACCAGAAGCTACTTCTGTGTGGCGAAGGCGACATCGCTCTACCAAAACCAATATCATTAGTACCTCTGAAGAAACATCATCTTCCCATATACCAGATTCAACACAAGTTTTTTCTACAAATCCCGGTTTGTCTACTATTGTCGAGACAGAGTCCTCACAGCTACCCGTGGTCATGATCCATCTAGTCTGTGAGACCATACCCCTAAACCCAACGTTGTTCAACTGGAAGTTGATTTGGATCCCATTTTGCTTTAAGGGGCAGTTGTTATTGGTAAAACTGGACATCATCCCCAAGACTAATGAAATAGGGTCTATCATCCCCTTATATTTCAGTTTCTATATTCCCTAAGTGGAGAAAATCTTGATCCCAAAGTCAAACAACTGAAAGTTGTTCCTGTATTGGTCACTCCAAAATATATTAAAGCCATTGAGTCTCCCATATCACGCAGTCAACCACCTGAAATATAATTCTGGCCAGACAACGAAATTCTTCCACCTAGTTTGATTTTGATTGAAAAAATATCACAAGACGAGACACCTTTAACTCCAACTCATTTTCAGTAGGAGCTTTACCTGTACGAGTGTTTTCCTCAATCACCTTCCTCTGCTTTTATTGATCATGTTTCACTTCGAGTTCCCATAGATTCTATAGGGTGTACACTAGGTCATTTTGACCATGGCTGAGATTGCATCCCAAACTGAACCATCTATTTCAGCTGCGACAACATCTACTGTTGCTTCTTCTTCGATGTTTTGTCCATTGACTTCACCCATGTCATCATCTAGAATTCTATCTAGTTCCTCCCTTATGAGTACTGAACGGATTGATATTTTATTCACACCTTCAGTACAATATCAAGCTGGTCCCATCAGTTATTCTCCTTGGTGGATGATGATTTCATAGAAATTACCCTCAGAAATTCCAAAATTCAATGGAAACCCTGAAGAAGACCCGTCAACACATGTTATAACTTATCATTTGTGGTGTTCATCAAACTCCTTAAATGATGACTCCGTTAGACTACGTCTTTTCCAGCACACACTCACTATTCCAACTGCACAATGAGGATGGTTCTTTTCCTGTGTCAACCTCGTTAAAAAATGAAACAGGTTTTGAGGATAGTTATTTTCTTGTGTCAACCTCGTTAAAAAATGAAACAAATCCCCCCTTATAAGGGAATGCCTACCCTTAGATTGTTTATGTGCTGAATATGGGAATGCCTACCCTTAGAAATTATGATCAAGAGGATATATCATGATGTAATGTATTGTAAGATTGATGCAGGTCACCACTCCACTTCATCTCCATCCCATCACAGTGTAAAGCATCTCAATCAAAATATTGTTATTATTATTTTGACTTCATGCTTTAGGGGGGAATAGTTATAGGTCAGTTTGGGCATCATTCCCAATGACCTGGTTAACGGGGCATCATCTCCATGACCAATGAAAAAGGGTCTATAATTCCCTATAATTTCAGTTGCTACATGCCCTAAGACAAAGAACAAGGAAAATCATACATGACTTTCATCTGCAAAGGTTTCCAAGATTTGAAGTTTATAATATATCATATGATAGCTCATCAACACTGCCTCTAAAGGGACTAAGTGCGTTGCATATGCAGGTAGCCCCATGCAAGGCTGCTCTGCAAAGAACTTCCTAACACTTACAGGTGTGTTGGTCACATTGGGAGTGAAATTCTCATTGTTCCAGAATCTCCACTTGTCCAGTGCCTTCTAGAAGAGTTCACATGTGTCAAACTTCGAATCCATGTGTCCATTTGACATCTACAAGATAGGGAACATGTATTGCCTATTATTGGAAAGTCATTGATTGTAAAACTACCTTCAACTCCTCTATAAATTGAGCACAGATCTTAGTGTGTGAGAAGGAAGAATTTGAGTAGAGAAATGATGGTGGAATTTCAATTGAGGAATTTATTTGAGTGACATATTGCTGGAGATATCTGCATTGTGATGAGGTTGGGATGTTGTTGGAGATGGTGACATTAAATCAATCATTGGGTTGTAACCTCCCCCTTCTATCATTAATAAATATTACTTCTTATCTTTCCCTATATGCATCTGTATAAGCTATGATTTTCCATATTATGAGTTCTTATTTTATGTATATGGTTTATGCTTTATTGGTTTAGCTAAATAACTTGAATAGACATCTGTATTATTGCTATCTCTTGTATTTTAGTGTTCATTCTTGCAGGAAATATTTTGCATAGCCGGCTAGAATTTGAAGCTACAGCAAAAGCGACAGAAGGAGATTTTAGAAGCGCTTGGACTCCAAGTAAGCTTCCTATTTCATTCTATGTGTTTTTTCATAGTTAGGAAAGATAGTCGTAAAGTATTTAACCTGTTGTTCTAGATAAGCACATGTCTATAGAAGAATGTTTTATCTGTAATACACAATTCCACATAACAATGTCTCAATATGAACCACCAATCCCTATCCAACACATCTGGGTAAAAAAAACCTGGTTTCAGTGTTCGGTTAAAACATAGGGCTCCTTAACTTCATCCCACATATTTCTAGAGTTGATACATATCAACCCACTATCACGATTTTCCTTTACATTATTCCGATCAAAGGTGTCCCACCACTTGCACCTAAAAATAACACATTGGAAAGAAGAGAAATCTACTTCAATGATCTCTTGTATCTTTCCAACGTAACCTAACGTCCCTCATACTAGGTTTTGATCACAGTTGCTAGATCAACTAGATTGATCGAACTTGACTTCCACTCCACAGTCTTGTGCCATATGTCCATCATCGGCATTTTCTGTGTGAAAATGGTGTCCATATGCCAGCATAGATGGGAGCAAATGCACCTATAAAAAAGTTAAAAAATCATAGTTTCATGTGTATTATAATAACCCAATAGTTAAAATATGAAATATAGATGTAATTACATTTGAAAGGTGCCTTATTAAGTTTCAAATGTACATATAAATTAAATAGATTATTACCGAGTTGGTGCACCCAATCCCTACGTTTAGCGCATCCTCTTCAACAAGCGGGTAATGACCGGTTGCACCATATTTCTCTCCGACTTGGTCAGAAACCCAACTGTTGGGGCATGTTTTCAGCATATTTTCTTTTAAATGATCAGGGATAAGGCACACTTATACCATTCAATCGTCTGAATTATTTCATGTCACTATCCCATTTCATCGTCTTTTGTTCGTACAATGCGACCAACGGTTGTGTCGCTTCAGAATTGTAAAGAACAAATCTATTGATTGCTTCAATTTTTGCATTCGTTGATGAAATCAAACCGATATATAGTACATATGAGATCAAAATATACATTATATCGAAGTTCAACATGAATATTTACTTTATGTAAATTTGAAAAATTATAAGTCGCTTATGCTTTATCAAGCACCTTTTTCCATTCATTTGGAGCAACTCCCCTTCTCTTTTGTCTTCATCCCTTTCATCGTCCAAAATCACGACACCTGGTTTGTTTTCGATCTGCTTGATGTACTCACTGGCATAATAGAAAGATTCATACGATATGTACCCCTCTGCCATAGACCCCTTAGGTTTTGCCCTTTGTCCAACAAAACCTTTCAAATTATTCATGTACCTCTCTAAGAAGAACATCCAATGACAAGAAACCACCCCAACTAATTCAACCTCATCTACTAGGTGGATTAGAAGATGAACCTACAAGTCCATGAAACTCATCGGCATTTCCTTCTCAAACGTAAAAACAATCTCAACTATCTCTTGATGCCACCATGGAATTCTAGCCACATGAATTTCCTTTGACGTGATCCAACATACAAATGCAGATAATTTAGATATGGAATGTCTTAGGTCTTGGGGGAATTCATGTTTCACACACCCATGCACGAACAAAGGATAATAACACTGCAATGTTATAAACACATTCAATAATATACAAATTTAGTTATGTTTTATAATCCCTGCATTGGATAAAATTTATTAATATAACCAATAATAAAAGCTTGCTTTTTACATTATACGTACTCTTAGAAGTTTCAAATGGTCATGCGATTTCAACCCCGAAAAATTGTCACCCGCGGTGAAGCAGCGCCGTAGTGAAGACCCGTATGAAGATGGCACCCTCACATCCATTATAAATTCGTTTGCCAAAGAAAGATCATTTTTTTTCAAAATCCATGGGACATCACCTTCTTTGAAATATTATGAATTATAGGGACTAATGTCTGCCTTTGATCTTGTACTTTCTAATCATCTTGGCCAATGTTTCTTTTTAGTTTTCGAAGTAATAAGATCTTTCCTAACAGCCAATGTGTCACTTTGTTTCGATGATATGTGCCTCCACTAAGAAGATGAAACATTTTTAAATATATGCATGGGATCTAATAAGTAAGTAATCTTAAGATGCTCCCAATATGGGAGGTTATAAAAGATAGATTTCCTTTCCATCCCAATGGGAAATTTCTCAACATAGGTGTCGAATAATTCTAGATAATTGAATCCCCATTTGAAACGAACATTTCTATGAACTCCTTCTCCTTCTCTCTCTCATATGCTCTAATCCATTCAGATGATGTCGATATTGGAGTCCTTTGGGTTCTCTCTCAATTACCATTGAAAGCAAATGCTGCTCTTCTGTAAGGGTGTTATTCTGGGAGGAATACCCTGGAGTAGTCATACACTAGATTTCGTAGGCTGTTGGACCATCTAGATTTCAGAGAAGATCCACAACATTGACATCCAAAATACCCTTTTGTTACAAGACCTGCGATATTATTGTATACAATTTATATGCATGGCATGTTAAAGAATATCATGAAAATCAGAACAATTACAATGGATTAAATAACTAATATGTGAAAGAATATTGTTACGTATATAAACAAATCAATAAACATGTAATTTACTAGAGAAAACTCCTAAGCCTGGATAATCATATGCGATGGGTCTTGATACATCGTATAAATTTATCCCATCCCATAATTCCTTCAATTCATCTACTAGTGGTTGTAAGTAGACATCGATATTCTTCACTTGTCTTCTACCAGGGACTATGAGAGCCAACATAAGATGTTCATTCTTCATGGACAACCATGGGGGAATATTTTTATTGATCACTACTATAGGCCAAATAGAATAGTTGGTGTTCTAGAGGGAATATGGTTTGACGCCATCCATGGCTATACTGAGTCGTAGACTTCGTACTTCATCCTTGAATTTTTTGAGCCATGTATCCTCTATATGCTTCATAGCTATTGAATCTATTGGGATTCATATAACTCCCAACTCACTTCTGTGTGAGGCATGCCATCCCTGCAACATAGCTAATTTTTGCAACAAAAGAGCCTTTGAATCCTTGGGATTATAGTCATGTGCCTAAATATCTTAAAAGGAGGACCACGTGATTTACCCTTCTTTTTTTATTTATCATACCTGTCATGCCAACATTTCGGACATATCTCTTTGCCTGCATATTATCCTCTATATAGAATACAATAATTTGGATATGCATGATATTATATGTACTTAACACCCAACATTTTCAACAATTTTTTTTCCTCTTCATAGCTACCAGGCAAGACATTATCACTCGGAAGAACCTTACCTTTGAATAACCTGTAGTTGGTGATCATGGAAAATATTAAATGTAGATTAATGTCGATATAATTATTAACGTTCATAAAATTGACCATTTGTAATGTTCATTGTGTGATTATATTTCTCAAAACTATATAAGGGAGGACTTTATATGGTAACTTACCTCAAAATTTCCGAGAAACATGCATTCAAAAATCCAAACTTTGATTTCAATTTGTACAGTAACATCGTTGTCCCCAACTGGGTGTGCTTTGACTAACCGCCAGGTCTAAAGAGAGGGGTGGTGGAAGAAAATTTAAGGCTTTCGAAAAAGGTGTCAGCGATATGAGCATAATCCCCTAGTTGATCATCGTTTTGGAATGCATCTAACAAAATTTTCTCCATGGCAATCGTATCCCTTAAGTAATCATCCATACCAACCTCTATTTGATTGCCTCCATTGCCAGCTTGTGAAGAACTACTATTGTTGTAGTCATTCCTAATTGGTGAATCTAGACATAGTGGGAATTTAATAGGTGGTTGAATCAACCATTCTTGGTATCGTTCCTCTCTGATTTTTTCTCTTAATTCAGCCTTCTCTCGATTTGAAATTACATTTGGGTGAAACGGAAGATGGTAGGTAGGTCGCTCATCATCACTAGAATCCTAATAATTTCAAAACAAATATTTGAATATTATTAGTACAAAATATATGATATCAATTAGTAAGCACGTTGACAATATTGCATGATTAATTGGTTTGACGTTGAAATAATTACATTAATTAATATACCAAACAGTTATTATTACCATCATTGTCCCAAGATTGTGGTTAGAATATGCAATATTGTTACAATTGGCAGGGTGAAGCGGCTATCCATATTCATCTACCAAATGCGCCTTGCGATATGTTGCTCCTGATAAGAGCTTCCGACGTTTTGGAGTTGTTTGAATATTTCATGCATCTGAACTCGATTCGGAATCTGCATGAACCTAAAAATTTGTATACATTATAAATTTTATTAAGGTGATTAACATGGATAAAAATATAAATTCAATTAGATAATGAAAATATAAATAAAATATGAAGTAAATGTTACGTCTCGAGATGGATAGGGAGAACTCCGCGATGGACATTAAGAAATATTATGGAACGAGCTGGATTTTGAATAATTGTCCATTCGATATAATTATGATATTTTCTCCATACATTTGAGCAAAATCAACAATAAATTTTGGTGTACACAGCTAAAGTAATTTCGGTGCCTTAAAAATTGGGTGCACATTTATGGAGTGCTAATGTCTGAGATAAAAGCTGCTGCAGAATAATGTTTGGATAGTGTCTCCGATGCTATATCATTAATTTATACCTTTGTGGTGTAGTGTTATTAATTAGCGCGCGGTGATGAATAATATAAAAAAAAATGCCTTTATTTTTTTTTTAAATGTAAAAAAAGCGGTAAATTGAAAAATAGGCAAAATATTTTCAAAAATATAATTTCATAAAAGCAATTCTTTAAATATTAAACACTTTTCATTATTGCATTATTTTTGCAAAAAATTTCAGGGAGAGATTTGCATGAGGCATACATGGAGCACGAGAGCAGGAGAGCACTGTGGATCAGAGAAATACTTTGAATAGAACTATTCAGACAATCGGAATTCCAAACCTCTGGTGATTGAAACTCTGTAGGATAGAATTTCAAACCATCTGGTGATTTAATTTTACTATTTTTTACATTTTCTACAATATTTTTTACGCAGTAAGTAAAAAATTTAAATTTACTATTCATTTTCAGAAAAAAAAAAAACAAACAAACAAACAAACAAACAAACAAACAAAACAAAACAAAAAAACAAAAAAACAAAAAAAACATTTTACCCTAAACCCTTTATTCTTTTTCTTTCTGCCCTTGTTTCTTCCTATTTATTGGATTTTAGAATTAGGGATTTTCATTTTAGATTTATAGGGTTTGTATTGTTATATACATAGGCCTATGACATCTAACCCATGGGACGACTTTCATAGTCGGATCCCAATCAATGTCGGCCCTTGCGTAAATTCTTAAAAAAAGAAATTTTTTTAATCAGTGCACTTTGTGTAAATGAGCGCACCTTTGTGTTGTTTTATCACAGGGCACCGCACACATACGATTTTATAAAAATAAATAAAAACATATTTTTTTAATCCGTGCACCATATGTAAAATTGGTCACCGGTGCGCTATTTCACTATAGCGCATCGTGCACGTACTGTTTAACAAAAACAATTTTTTATTTTATGTCTGTGTTAATTGGTGAAATTTTTAAAATATAATGCACCAGGTCTCCTTGTTAACAGAGAGCATCGTACGGTGGTCACCTGTTTGCGCAGTGTGTTTATAAGAATATGTCGCACCGCATCCTCCACGAAATCATATGCTACAAAAACTAACACTAGAGGATTTTTATTAATTTCTCTATGTTAATCGGTGTGTTGGTTAACATATAACACACCGGTGTTCCTTGTTGATATAGAGCACGGTATGATGTTTCTACTATTTTGGTGATTTGTTTATAAGAATAGTCTGCACTGATGTCGGTGCATACCTAATTAATGGCGCACCGATTTCTTGATATTTCTTTTTTACCTGAAAAGTTGATGATTTATTTATAAAATATATTAATGAATGGTATGGTACAGGTTTCATATTGATAAATAAATGGTTGACAAGATATCAAGTAACAAAAACACTGATAGCACATCACGAAAAGAAAAAAACGCAAGTTCTTTGTAAATTCTTTACAAAATTATTATTTTTGAACTATATGTAAGTTTAACTAATATGTATTGTTTACTATGTATTAGGAAGAGCCACAAAATTATGAAGATCGATAAGATTATTTATAATCTAGGACCAGAAGAGCATAAAAGCTTGATGGAAAAATTGTGAAAGGATGAATCAGGTGAATGAAAAAATACTATCGATCCAATATGAGTTTATTTTTTTAATTTTCATTAATAATATAATTAAAATTATTAGATAACATGTTTCAAACAATCTATTAATTCACGTATGTTTAATGTTCTACAGGGACCAACAACTCAGAAAATGAATTTTTTTCTAAGAAAAGAAAAAAAATAGAACATGCAAATGAAAATGAATTGCTCCTTAGCTCATCTGGAGTGGTGTTGGAGGTTAACGAAAGGGGGAGAAAATTTTACAAAACTTTGAGGGATCTAGTGGAACGTATGTATAGACTTTCTTTCCACTTACAATAAAAAAATAAATCCAATGATTCCAAGAACCAAATTTTATCTAAACTACAGGAAGAGTTTCGAGAGAATTGGTCAATGAGACATGTCAGACTTTTAATAGAAAAAACTACAACAACAGAAAATAAGGAATGAAACAGTGATATTCATTTAAATTTTTTTCTAGAATTTTATATATATATATATTACTAGAAAGAAATCATTTATAAATATCACTTTTTTTATATTTACTTTTCATATATCAATATAAAAATTAAATAGTTTATTGTCATGTTACATTTTCAGGAAGATTATGAAAATCTCAAAGGATGAACGAGTTGATATCAAAAATATGCCAGTAGGAATGTCCAAAAAGGTGTACAAGGATATGGTCAAAGAAATGGACATAATTACATCGCACGAGGAGCCATCTCAACAACAACATGCTTCAAATGTAATATGTAATAATTGAATTTTACGATTAGGAACAATAAATAAAAGATTTAGCATTAAATATTAATTTTCAAGTATTTTCTTGCAGAAAAGAAAATAAAATGGAACCCATTCAGCACATAAAACAGGACGACAAGGAAGAAAAGGGTTGATATCTAAGTTTGTGAGTAATTGTTACTTCCTTATAACAACTTAACTAGATTTCATTTTTTATCTTTTAAATTGTTTTACAACAATCATCATTGAATGTCTTCAAATAGTTTCTAACATACAAAGAAGAACCATCAGACGAATTGATTGAAATTGGGTTAAATATGGGTTGTAAGTATATCTTGGCATATCAGAAATTAATTGATGAATTTGCAAGCATCTATCGATCTTGTTTTACTTAGCTCCATCTATAATTAATAGAACAAAAAAATATTTTATATTAAATATATGATTTGTTATGGGGTATAAAACTTATAGGAAGCAAAGTATGGAACTGCTCCAACAAATGAAATGTTGAAAGATGGCATGAGATTTGGTTTTTAAAGAATGTGTATAGTTCATGAGTCAATAGTTTCTATGGTACATCATTTCTTTTCGATTTACATTGATGTATATTATTTAATATTTCAATTTTCATTATTCTCACCAATGTATATACACTCATTACAGTTTATTTTTATGTTTGTAGATGGAAGGTGAAGAAGAAGAAAACAATCAACACTATGAACAAAACATTCCTCAAAATAACCCAATTCATGGAAGTAGCTCGAGCAATGACAAAAGTTCAAGCGAATAATGATGATCATTATGTTTGGATATCAAAGCACTTGGCATTGTATTTTTTTTAATATTTGTCTCTGAAATCAGACATTTTGTTTAATATAATGGACATAGTGCCCCAATTGAAGGACAAAGGGATACCAATAACTGTCCCATTTTCTATGACAAAAAGTGTCTTATATATATATATATATATATATATATATATATATATATATATATATATATATTAAAATATGTTTTAATTTATTCTAGTGTGTTCTCCATTGTCGCTATGAAATGTAACACCACTGATTAAATATTATAATGAAGAGATGTGAAATCTGATGATATGATATAACAAATTAATCCAAACATCACATTCAAATGTACTAATAAAAAATTAATTGATATGAATATTGTTATAAGGTATGTGTCAAATTTTGATGGATAATGAATTTTAAAAAATCACAATAATTGCACTCTTACGGGTCGATGTTTCTAAAAACTAAAAAATGAACATTGGTGTGTGTTAGTTATTGTGCATTGGTGTGTTTGTATTCTAATGCGCACCGATGTGTTTCTATGACCTATGGGCACCACAAAAATACCAATACCAATTAGAATGATCGGTGTGTTTGTGTGATAGTGTGTGCTAATGCATTTGTATAATACTCTGCACCGATGCATTGATTCGACCTATGTGCACCGCACAAATCCCAATACCAATTAGAACGGCCCGGTGTGATGTAGCCGGTAGAGTGCGTCCGTTGCGGTTTTAGACCTTAATTTTTTGGTCATCTAACCTATTATTATTAGATGGACCCAAGTACACCATGTAAGACCAATTTTACCCTAACTAAAATTGCTTTCACTATGAAAATAACTTAGTAAACCACCTTTATTAAGTTGTTTATGGTCTAAACAGGAAACCCCATGAGGAAATATTAAATAAATCTACATTTGTTTGATTCTCCTCAAGGAATAATTAGTTAAACAACAATTTAATTAATATTCTTGGTTATATTTAACCCAAAACATGGAAATTAATTAGATAAATCATTATTTATCTTATTATTTCCTAAGAATAATTATTTAAACCTTATTTAAATAATATTCTTTGTTGAATATGACTAAATCACCCTTAAATAATTAAATAAATCATTATTTATTTGATTATTATTCAACCACATCCTTAAAATGATAAATAAATCATTTATTTATTTATTATTTACAAATAAAGGGATTTGACCCAAGTCAAATTCCTTTTCCCTCCAACAAATGTAATACAATATTCCATAAAAGTTGGATCTTGATTTGGTTAATAATATTTTAATTATGCACCAATATCTAGACTAACTCAATATTTTGTTATAAATAGAAGGGTTTTCCCATTAATTTACCACCTTTTTTTGCCTAAGATCACTCTGGATCTATACTTTTGGTCTGACTTTGATCCACCATCATAGTCATATTTTGCTACCATTTTTGTCTGGGTTTTTTACACCATCAAGAGAGAGGGATTTTAGATCTGGAGTGCTGAGGACTTACAAGAACCCATCCCATTGAAGAGAACTAGTAACATCCTTCTATGTTTTCCTCCCAGGTGCCCTTAATACAAAATTCATTCAACATATTCTTGTCTTGTCTATTGGATGCATGGAGTAAATCTTGTTTTTATTACTGCTTAATGTCTTTTGATGCATATATCTAGATTTTGCAGCATTTATCTTGATCACCTAATTTCAGATCTAAGGATATTGGCAGCGATCTTTGTTGTTAGGGTTGTTTGTTATGCACAGCTAAAGTGGTGTTTTTTCGTGCACTTGCAATTATGATTCATACTAACAACTGGCGACTCCACACGGGTTTACGATTATGACCGCTATCATTTTTCAGATCCCTGCATATCCAGCTGCTTCAAACCCTAAGATTTCTCTTTAGCCTCTTGTTTTTTCTTTTATTGATGTTGTTTTTAACCTATAAAACCCTAAACATTAAAAATTCTAACTTCCGTGTGTTTTCGGACCTATTGCGCAGGTGACAGGCATCAGTCGCAGTTGAGACGACACATTTTTCTGAAATATGCCACTGAGAGTGCCGGAAGTGCAGGTCACACTTTTTGGCCCTAAACCTGTGACCTGGAGCTTCAGGAAGCAAGAATCTGCCCAAAAACTGCGACCTTAGCAAGAAATATGTCAGAAACTACGACCTCACGTTTTTGCGGGAGTTTTTCTGAAAGTTTTCTGGGTTTGTCTAAGCCTCTGTTCAGGGTTTTCTGACCTCTGTCTCTGCCCGTTTTGGACCTGTACTTGTTCTTTTTTGCTCAACTAAGTGGGAACCTAGCGCCCTAGGGCTTCAATACCCTCCACTTTTTTGTGGAAGAGTTTTTGTTGTTGCAGGTTGTCTAAAATTTTAGTGTGTTCAACCATTTTTTCAGATCTGATACCTCACCTTTAGATCCATATTATATTGGTTATATATCCATCCGAAACTCCTCCATTAGTTTGGTTTGGGTTTTCCTCTAGGGTCACCTCTGCTTCCCTCTAGGACATAGCCTTTCGCCGCCTCATTTACAATGATCTATCCTCTGATTTTTTGCTATTTTTCTACACCAATTTCCAGCAAACCTGACCTTTAGATCCCTATCCCTCCTGAACCTAGATCTATTGGCTATTTCAATGTGTTTTGAATAGGTTTTTTCCCACCTACAGACTAGTTGTGGAGAGGCTCACCTCCTTGGGTTTAGATTATTGCATTTTTAGCTGTTTATTTTCTATTATTTCAGTTTTATATATTGTTATTTGCATGTTTATTTGCAGCTATACAGCACACTTTTTCTTTTTCTCTACAAATGTCTGGGTTTAAAAATTAAAATTTACACACTTTACACACACTCTAAGCGAAAAAGAGCTTAGTTAAAACCGCCAAGAAAAGACTCTAAAAACATTGAAATCAATTGATCCTGCACCTCTCTGCCCTTGTTTCGACATTGTAATCAGTTGATCTTGCACTTCCATGCCGTTTTTGGTCTCTTTTTCCTTCTTCTTTTTTTTGTGTCATCATCATTGTGCTACCAAGGCGTTTATCCTGGAGACTTCTTGGCCTTCATCCTCAGTTTCTGGTAGGAAGACTTACTCCTCCGCGTAGGATTCGAGTTAGTCCTCCACCAAGTCCACACTCTGACTCTTCTTCTGGTTCATTGGGATCTCCTTCTTGTTCTGCCCCCGGTTCTCCTCCTTTCACCTTCACTATGTCTGGTTCAGGACCTAACACGGGTGGTAACCCCGGCCCTAATACTAGGAATACTACAAGTGGGACTGCAACAGACACTACCCCGGCTACTCCCTTGCTCCCCTATATGGTAGGCCTCAGTCTTCCTGATTTTGAACAGTTGATAAATGACCCTATACACCATAATGTTAGTTGGCCTGCAATGCCAACGAAGCTCCCTTCTGACATCCCCAAGTTTGAAGGTCTTGCTGGTGAAGATCCTACAAATCATGTTCGATCTTTCCACATGTGGTGTTCGTCTAACTCCATTACCAATGACTCTGTTCGTCTTCGGTTGTTCCAATGTACACTTACTGGTGAAGCTTCTAAGTGGTATATTCATCAGGCCCCTTCCTCTCATACCACCTTTGCGACTCTTGCTCGGGCTTTTCTATCTTATTTCCAGATTCCCCTCCGTTATGACACTAGTACCGAACTCTTCAATTCTTTCTGTCAATCGTCTGCGACCCACCTATCTGATCATGTCCAGGAATGGCGGAGAAGAAAGAGCCTATGTCGAGCCCCTACCTTCGAAGACCATGTCTACATGGACTATTTCCTTAGATCTCTCTTGCCTGCTATCGACAAATATGTCACATCACATTTCACCCAAACCGAAGAAGCCGCTCTTCAGATTGCCTTAAAATATGACTTTATCTATGCTTAGTCGAGTTATATTTATACCGTTCTACCTAATCTTCCTAGACCCAATGGTGCCAACGCACCGAGGGAATCTCATGCCGCCAACGGTATCATTGGAGCTCTCTCTCATCCGTACGCTAAACCTCCTACGGGCTATGGTTTTCCTCAAGGAGGGGCCAACACCTCCAGCACCTTTCCCCCCTCCCGGTAACATGTATCCAGGATACAAAATGCCTCCTCCTTTTTACCAACCTCCTATTTAGCACACTGTTACCCAACCTCATTATTATCCGTATCTGCAGCCTGGTGCTCCAGCTCCTCCAGCATTAGCACCTCTGCCTCCCTTTCCTTCTCAACCCCTGCAACAACAACCACCGCCCCCTCAAGGGCAGGTGTATGCACTGCAGGGCACAACTAATCCTTCTCCCTCAAAAAATAAGAGGAAAGGCACTCAAAATCAATCTCCCCCTGGTAATCCTAGATCTAATCAAGGTAATGCTCCTAACACTACTAACCAGCAACAGGGCACTTAGCCTAAGCAGGACAGGCATGTTCGCACGAATAAGCCTTGTTCATGTTGTGGTGTTTTTGGTCATTACGCACATGATTGTCCTCTTTTACCACAGATGTGGTAGATGTGGGAGTCTCAAGAAGTATTGCAAGGACAACAAGCCTCCCCTTCCGTCTCTCCTAGTCTTGCGCCTAGTCAACCAGTTGTGCTTACTAATCCTTTCCCTCAGCAAGCATTTGTGGCTACCCAACCACCTAAAGGTCAGGAGGCCACTCAAACTCTTCCATCTGGTACCTCTGATTACTAGATTCTCTTGATGAACTCTGACCAACCTGTTATCATAGAACTCAACCTTCAGACTCGGTCCCGTCAATAGAACAAGCCTCCCACTACGTCTATCCCCGAGCTGCCTCCTTCAGGTCCTGCAAAGCCTCTTTCGACACCTAATGGTCCCTTGCAGATCTATCAACCTAAGGTAGAGGTTCATACCAAGATCCCTAAGGGACCACTATGCCAAAATGCTACTTCTGGCAAAGCTTCCCATTCGTATAGTATAGTAGACAATTTGGCGCAATCTCCTACTGCCATCTCAATGCTGGAACTCCTCCAATAGTGCCATTCACAATGAAAAGCTCTAATATCTGCCATGGGCACTGTAGACCCTGTCAATGATCACTTGATCGTCTTCGATGCTAACCGGTCAGAACATCCTCCTCTTCTTGCTTCCGTCGCCTTCCAAATCCCAGTCAAAATTCGGAACGCCAACGTTTCTCGGTGTATCATTGATGAGGGAGAATCCACCTGTGTGATGTCCGCTTCGGTTTGGAAGCAACTCGGATCACCTGAGTTGGCTCCTTCCACAATCACTCTTTGAGCATGGGATGGCCACGCCTCCCAGCCCATTAGCTTGTTTCGCAATTGTCTTATTACTCTTGCGGGCAAGACTATTTGCGTTGACGTAGAAGTCATTGATGCCCCCTTAGATTACAAAATTCTATTGGGTTGTAGCTACACCTATGCGATGTCTGTTGTCCCATTTATGGTTCACCGCAAGATTTCCTTCCCTCATAATGGAAAGATAGTCACCATTGACCAGTTGATATATTACGAACCGAAGTCTCAGACCTCCCCTGAGTGCATCATCTCATCGGTGGCCAATAAGCAAACTATCAATCCTTTAACCAGTGTCTCACTCGGAGTCTACAAAGACTTCTCTTTGCTTGGTACATTCCCTGGTCTTCCTCCTCCTGTCTCTGATATTAGCTCATCGAATGTTTGCATGATGTAATCATCTTGGGCTGCCCTTAAGGGGCCCGCTTCGACTATTCAGCAGCCTCCTCGCCCTCCACAGCCTACTCCTAGCCCTTTGATTCAGCCCTTTGGACCTTCTCCTCCCAGCCCTTCACCTTCAGCTAGTATTCATGGGCCTCTTTATCCTCCTGGAATGGTTCCTCCAAGCCTTAACCATCTTGGAGCCATCCCACCTGGCCATTACCCCTCTGGTCAGATACCGTGCCAAGCTCCTCCTCCCGGAATCTACATGGTACCGGTTATGGCTACCCTCTCTCTTCCGAACCTAACCCTGGGGATTCCTGTCTGGTACCTTGATCCCCCAGCCGCTACCCCGCCTGGTCAACCCAAACCGTATCTTGCTTTAACCCCAGTTCAACCGGTCCCCATGACTTCTCCCACTATTACAGTTCCTCAGCCACCTCAACAGGAACCGTCTCCTATTGTGACTGCTTCAGGTAAGAAGGGAAAAGCTTGCAAGAGGGCCTCAAAGGACAAGGCCGCCCCGACTGACCCTGCACCTCCTCCGCCCCCAAAGCCCTGTGGTTTGTGTGATTTCATCGATCATGCCACCCATACCTATCCTAAGTTGCCTCGTATCAAGACCATGGTTAAAGTTGCATTCCCGGAGCCTACGGTCCCTGAAGCCTCTATTTCTTCCTCGACTGCAGCCAAGAACACCAAGACTATTCACACCAACCAACCTTGTGCTTTGTGTGATCTCCATGGCCATTACTCTCACCATTGTCGCTGCCTTATGCATTACTGCGCCTATTTAGAGGTAGTTCGGGAGTACGAGGTTGAACAGAACCAATCCGCCTCTCCTGTACTTGCGCAGTATGCTGCAAGCTAGCCTAAGGATTTACCCGCTCCCATTGAAATTCCCCCTCCTGATGTCGAGATGACAGAGCCTGCAGCCACTATCCTCTACCTATCATCATCCATGAGACCCTCGGTAGAAGCTCCCTCTAAACCTTCCCCTGTTGTTTCGCTCGACCTCCCTTCAGCAATTACCCTGGGCTCAACATCAGTAGATCCCTTATCTACTTGTTCTTCCATCACCCCCTATGAGGATGCGCATGTGAACCTCTCTTCTCATGATGATGAGTTAGGTAGCTTCACCACGTCCATGGAAGCCTTGTCCACCCCTGACTTCATCTTTCTCGCCCATAAGTAGGATGACACCATCCGTGTCTATGGTGAATTTCGTGGCCTGAGCACAAGCTACACCTCCAGTGGCTCCCACACCCCACCTACCCATTGGTGTGTGAGTAGTAGACATCGTACCCAAATCACTCCCTCTCGCAGTGTTGGCTTGATCTCTACTTTGTGCTTAGGTTGCCAGCATTGTTCATCATCCTCTCATTTATTGTCTTGTGGCACTTTTCAGATGGACCTCTCGTCCACACCTTATATCGGTTATGCCGATGGTGCAAGTCGCTACTCTCAGAATCTAGCCTCAACAGGTTGGGCCATCTTTACCCCCTTGCATTTTCTTGTTCTCTCGAATGATGTATGCATTGGTACTGCTACCAATAATCAAGACGAATATGATGTTGTGAGAGGTTTATTAGCCGATGCCCTTTCCCATCGCATCCTCCACCTTCATGTTCATTCATATTCCCTGCTTCTTGTCATGCAATTGAATGGTGTCTATCATGTGCATAATCCTATCCTTTTTAGAAGATATTTACGAGTGAAGATTTTGATGCGTGAATTTGAAAGCATTATGTTTAGTCATGTACCTAGAGAACAAAATCACTATGTAGATAGCATTGCAAACAATATTCTAGATTGGCATTTGGCACACGCATTTAACACAAGACAATAATATAACAGAAAACCATCAAAAAGATGCATATCCATAATATGTGTCATATAAAATGTTTAGAGTCCATCAACTCTGACACATATGACATGCCCACAGCATGTTACAAAAACTCAAAACTGGGGGCACCAGCTGCCCCTACACCTAATCACTATCTAGAGGATCCCAAGCTAATGGCTCTGCTCCTGCAGCTCGTAGATCGTGCATTCCCTATCCGGCCATCGCCGTGCGCCACATGACCCCTTGCCATTCCGAGGGTAGACCAATACATGGCTCTATGTACTATTCATCCAAGTCTTGCCAACCACGTTTTGAAACACCGGTTATAAGCCTCTCACATCTACGACGCATTTCCTCCAGGAGGGCTGCTACATCCTCATTTTGTGGCGCTCTCGACCCACTAGGTCCTGCAGCTCCTGATACTGCAGGTCGCCCCATATACCTAGCCAGCTTTACCAGTGCTGTATTTGCATACCAAAAGTGAAAGAATTAGTACCATGTACAACATTCTGAAACTTTACATGCACATAAAATATTAGCAATTTTTCACTTACTATCAGGCCCCCATACTCGACCAGGCAAAAGTGGCAGATCTGGATCCCCACGATAACTCATCCCACTATAGGGATAGTCGTCTATATACAGTGGCATATGATCCCAATGAGAAAAGAACTCAGGTTGGAACACCCGTCCAACTGCCCCACCTCCTCCTATCCACAATAGTCACCCCCACCATCACATCTTGGGCTCTCTTGGGCCCCCATCTTGGAGTTGTTGCGAGGCCGAAGCGTCAAGATCTTATCGAAGAAGAGCGAGCACAAAATTGTACCATATGCACAGTCATGGTTCACTTGCCGCTTGAATAGCGAATAATATTGTTTCAATGACAACAGCATCATCTGGTCCCACCCATAGTAGGTCCCACTCAACACACTCTCCACAAGCATCATCTTCCCTCCAGTGATGTGATGGAGTGCCTGGTTTCCCAAGATCCGCAGCACCGTTGCGACCATAGCATAGGTCTCTAACCTCTCTAGATCCCCGATGGGTATCCGAGCCCCCTTGACTTGGAGACCTGGTCGACAATGGCACTCTACAAACTCCATGATGTTCTGCCCTCGTGGTAACACTGGTTGAGTATTCCCTACCATCCCAAGTGGTGGGAGACCAGTCAGGAAATATATATCATGGACCGTCAACTCAATCCGGTGCCCCTGCACTATAAAGACCTCATGGTTCGAATCCCAATAGCTGACAATCCAGGCTAATAAGGGCTCTCCAGATCTCATCAGAGGGTTCTCCACAAACTTCAGAACCCCAAACCTGGCCAATGCACTGCGGACACCCTGATCCTCCTGGATCTCCAACCGTAAAGTGCCCAGGTCTCTCTCTCTAGTTGATCCATAATTCTTCCATATCTGCACAAAACCATCATATTTTTCAGTGTACATATAGGAAATACTATATCTCAACATAAAAACCCAGTTCTCAACCAAAAAATAGCACAGGAAAAACCCTCTCTGACAAGTCGCACTTTTCAGGCCCAATCCTGGGATAGGTCGTAGTTTTCTGCCCAAAACCTACTACCCAGGTCGCAGTTTTTCCCAAAAAAGTGCGACTCAGTCGTGAAGAAGAGTAGGGGGTTGTTACTGAGCTCTGGGGACCTAAACTGAACTTTCAATCCACTGAAATGAAAGAGTAGGGTTAGGCCTCTTACCTGCAACTAACAAATCTCGATTACAACTGTCGGTTTGTCTGCTACACTCCTCGCAAGATTTAGGGCCTTCTCTCCTCTCTACATTCACCACAGCTCCACATGCAAATGAGTGAATTTGGAGGGAAAATGCCTTATTAAAAGAAAACCCCTGATTTTTCTTTCGCCTGCTGCGACCAAACCGTAGCTTAGTTTGACCAACCGTTTGTACCGTTGGAAAGCTCTCACCGAGCCCTCAAATGGGTATCTATTAGATTTTAGTGACTTGATACTTCACCAAGAAAAATTTTGTCCAGGAAGCATCACTTCACCCCTCCTCAAAATCAAATTTATTCACTTGCAACACTCATACTAGGGGCACCACTTTTCCTCCATAATTGTCCACGCTCGTGTCAATTTTCATCATGAGTTACCATCTTGTACTCATGTTTCTATGGTCCCTCATTGGACATTTATTATGTGGCAGCACCATCGAGTCACCCTTGTTTAGAGCATCCGATTTGAGTCATCATCACATTCATGGAATCTGTCTCGAGTCCCTTTGTATCCCGCTATAGTCCTCCATCCTTTGTTGCTTGGTCCCTCTCTCGTGTCGCACATTATGGCCTCCAGTCCCACTGTCCCCTATCCCTCATGATATTGTGTCACTCACTGCCAGGTCATCCATGCCCTTTATGCTCTAACAAGGGAAGTCGTCTGTCCACTACTATCCGCTACTCAGTACCCCCCATTTTATCATCACCCCTGGTGTCTGTCTGTCTGTCGCTCTACTATTTTCTCTTATGCCTTAGTTGAGGACCTCTTATTACCTCACCTATGGCAGACCTCCTTCTGTCGACATCAGATCATTTATTCTGGAAGATAGGTCTAAAGGGCGGTGTACCTTGGTTCCAACTTCCACTCTTGTTCAGTGCCTCAGATCAGGCAAAGGGACTCCTTATAACCCTTTGACTTTATTATTTCTCAGCTCCAGCTCCTTACAGCATGATCAAGATCTGTATACTCGATGGTTCAGTGATGCAACAGATTAGACCAGTGATTCCCAAGTGTGTGTGAGATGTTTCAGCCCTCATGAGGGGGTGGCCCTATAGGTAGCCCCCCACATGCCTGGATGACCTCTTCATTTCAACCTTCAATGCAGCTCCATAGATTTGATGATGTCGGCCTCAGCTGCTTGCAGCTCCTTTTTTATTGCATGTACCAGTCAGATTTTCAAAGCCCTTTCCTATTTACAGGGGCATCTGGGTTGTATTTGTATCTCATGTACTCAGATATTATTGTACAAGTCCTGGATGTTATCCCAGGTGCAGTATGTATGTGGGATTCATTATCATGTTTTTATCTGGCTCATGTTTATTCCAGCATGTACTATATTGTTCAGTCCCTTATTTACTGGACGCATTATTCTCTGTACTTTGTCTCGGCGGGCATAGGTATGCCTCCCCCACCGTCTATAGCATAGGTACTCACTCATAAAAGAGACTTGTCGCACGTGTAAGTCTCGCCTCCTCAGGGTCTAGTCCTCTCAGCACTTTTGTCTACCTTATATTTTTCTCTCTCTAACTTCCCCTTCGGTGTCTAGTGATTAAGTTCTTACAACATACTTCGGTCATACAATTAGCTCCTAACGCTTGCACGCTGGGGGGAAATCTGTTACACCATTTTTTGGTCATCTAACCTATTATTATTAGATGGACCTGTTAGCCCCCATAAATTCCTTGATAAGAAAGCAGGGGGCTAAATTGTTTGTTGAGCCTTCAAGGAATGCATTTCCTTGGTAACACATCATCCTTGAAAGATCTTTCATGCCCTCTACCCTGTGATTTATTTCCTCTGCTATTTCTAAGTCAATAGGCCTCACTGATTGTGACAAATTATGCTCCTAAAGGCCTTCATTTGCCCCTGGTACCCCTGCAGAATTATCCATTTCATCCCTTTTTCCCCCTTTTTCAAAGCCTCCTTTTCACCCCAAAATCCCTCCCTTAGTCCTTTTAAATTATCCCAAAACCCCCTCTAAATCCTACACACACCCCTGGTGTGGTTTAAATTCCCCTTCTTTCCCCTATTGTTACCCTTTATTGGCCTTAAAATGCACTAAAAATGGGCCAAAAACCATATTTTGGACATATATGGGTCTTAGCCCCCTTCAGGCTAGCCCCCTTAATTTTTCCCCACACGTGACCCGGGCGCTAGAACCTAGCACTAGCCCGAAGAGCGCTCATTGCGAATGTGTATTGGGGGCAAGGTTCGCCGTCGATCTACACAGATCTGACGGTCTTCACAATCCCATCACACCCATGGTCCCCACCCCTTTCACTGCCCCGATCGCATCACAACCGTCCATTTAACCCACAAATCAACGGTCCATAGTTCATCCGTCCCAGTGGTCCCCGTGCGTGCCCTGTGCAGAAACTGGCGGTTTCCATTGCACCATTTTTGAGAGGCGGGAGGTATTTTTCATTTCGGAGCGATTCCACTCATCGCATGACACGTGGATCCGCGCACTGTTCATAAACTGCCCTCCATCGCGCGTTATCGTTCGACCACAGATCCGGCGCGATATTGTTGTACACCATCTGATCTGGGGCGAGCCATCCGACGGTAGTCGCACCACGAAGTTGCGCGGGAGTTAACCAAGGCAAACAGTACCCCTGGCCCACCCTCTGTCGCCCTCCACTACGTTTTCCACCGTCGACCTCCTCCTGAGATTGGACGGTCCAAATTCGATCGCCCCCCGACGCATTTTCAGTCGTCGATCTCCTCTTGAGATCGGATGGCCCTGATTTAATGAACGCCCACCATTGACCTGGTCCCGCCACATCATCCGTTCCACGTGTTTTCATCGTGTCTTCGTCTGTTTCCTATATATATTCATTCCAAGGTCAAATTTTAATGTTTTACATTAAAATTTCCATTCTCACCACCTTCAACTACATCTCCTGCTGATCCACTATGTTCCGCCAAAGCATCATCTGCATTCATCGTCCTTGTCCATGTCGTGCTACCATTTTCACAGTCATCCGCACCACCCTCCCTGTGCATGTTTTCTTAACGTGTTTTCGTGTTTTACAGGGTCTCAGGTGGTAAAACCTCCTCTGTTCATAGTCACTGTCACGGTGGCGAAGAACGCAGGGAAAAGTATGCACAGAGATCGTATTTATGAAGAAAGCCTGGGAAGGAGCCATGACAGGATGTGCATTCAAAGGAACAGGGTTAAACTCTGTCAAACCTTCCAGAGCCATTTAAAGCATAGACTTTGCAGACAGAGAGTATCAGTGAAAAGCAAAGAGTTTAAAGGCGTGTAATTGAATATTTTGAGCCTTAACCTAACAATTTAAAGGCAGGGTACCAGATATAAGACATCGTGGATCACATAGAAGGTTCAACGCACAAAATCCATATCATTAGGGTGTTTATATCAGCAGAATGTCTCCTCCTGAGAAAGGACACAGTACTCATCACGATTTAATCTAAATTGTGTCCAAATGAAGTTTTCCAGCCCTGACAACAGTCCTATGCTATCAGAAGCATTTGTGACACAGTATGGCAGACCCTAGCATCATTATTCTACCTTTTGTTTAATTTACCAGAATGCTACAGCAAGTACATCAAAGACATACATAGAGTAAATGGAAGCCTGACGAAGACCACTCTTCTCATCCAAAGAGTACCAGAGATAAATGCCCAGAATTTAAAACAGAACAAGGCCTTGGCCCTCTTCCTCTTCTGAGTTTTAATGCTGCATTTAGTTTTCCATCTACCTTCTCTGCTCCACTCGAGCTATAAGAATCCCCGAGAACATATTGTAAAGGGTTGTTCTTCGGTTGTTGCTGTTGCTATTTGAGGGATTCAGTTTGATTGTTAGAACAGTCTTGGGAGGTAGTAGCAGAGTAGTTTGTAATGTAGTAGGCTGGGAAGAGAAAGTTTGGACTGTGATTAGCCATTGAGCTCAGTGTATGTGACTGGTTTTGCATCAATTAATCAAGAAAATTTCACAGGATCCTAGTCTATTACTACAGGTGATGTTTCTCTTATATTATTGTTTTATTAAATTTTCATTCTGTTCATTGGTCTTCTGGCTCGCATCAGAAATCTGGCATAGGATTTACCCTTGTTAGGTACCCTATGTTTCTGCTCTCCTTGCCTTTAATGTTTTCTGCCGATTGTGAATCTAAGAGTAAATTCAGCTAATTTAACCAGTGTAGCGGTTCCATATGCTGCTAGCTGATGTATGAATTTGGGGTTTGCTGCTTGGATATTCTTGCTGGTGTCAAAGCATTGAACGTTCAAAGTCCTTCTCTGATCTATAGACCCTAGCTCTGTATTAAACCTTATCTCTGTTTTTCCCTTGGAGCATGCTAAAGTTGACCTGGAGTTAAATGACTTCTGGTCCGATCTATAAGCTACCCCTTTGTCCCTCCATTAAAAGCTACCTTTAAGTATGTCCAAGCAGGTCTGGAGTTAAATGACCTCTGACCTGATCTATAGACAGAAATTGGGTGTCTTTCCTTCTTTCATCTTCTTTCCTTAATGTTCCATCCCACCATCTATCTAAAAAGATCCTTTAGTGTATATGACTTGCCCTTTGAAAGCCTTGGCTAGTTGTTTGCATGTAATTACCTTTCATGACTCCATAGCCCAATGGATGGCACTGTCTTGACTCATCCTCTTTTGCTGAAACATCCTGCTATTTTGCTCCTTTCCTCCTATTACCTTCTCAGTCTATGATCTCATGACCAACCTAGAAACCAACCAACCAACCAAATCATTTTAAACCCCTTTGTGCTTCATACCTAGCCTAACATCTCATTTGAGCTTCAAAGATATACCATTCTTTGTTTTATTAGAGAGATCCCTCTCCGGGTCTAAGAGGGCTAGATCCTAGGGCCCCAAAGTGGTTATGATGTTGTCTCATCTTTTGGTCTTGCCAATCTGGCCAAAACATGGGAACCCCAACAGGACCCAAGTACACCATGTAAGACCAATTTTACCGTAAGTAAAATTGTTTTCACTATGAAAATAACTTAGTAAACCACCTTTATTAAGTTGTTTATGGTCTAACAGGAAACCCCATGAGGAAATATTAAATAAATCTACATTTGTTTGATTTTCCTCAAGGAATAATTAGTTAAACAACAGTTTAATTAATATTCCTGGTTATATTTAACCCAAAATATGGAAATTAATTAGATAAATCATTATTTATCTTATTATTTTCTAGGAATAATTATTTAAACCTTATTTAAATAATATTCTTTGTTAAATATGACTAAATCACCCATAGATAATTAAATAAATCATTATTTATTTGATTATTACTCAACCACATCTTTAAAATGATAAATAAATCATTTATTTATTTATTATTTACAAATAAATGGATTTGACCCAAGTCAAATTCTTTTTCCCTCCAACAAATATAATAAAATATTCCATAAAAGTTGGAACTTGATTTGGTTATTAATATTTTAATTATGCACCAATATCTAGACTAACTCAATATTTTGTTATAAATAGAAGGGTTTTCTCATTCATTTACCACCTTTTGTTGCCTAAATATCACTCTGGATCTATACTTTTGGTCTGACTTTGATCCACCATCATAGTCATATTTTGCTACCATTTTTGTCTGGGTTTTATACACCATCAAGAGAGAGGGATTTTAGATCTAAAGTGCTGAGGACTTACAAGAACCCATCCCATTGAGGAGAACTGGTAACATCCTTCTATGTTTTCCTGTCTTGTCTATTGGATGCATGGAGTAAATCTTGTTTTTATTACTACTTAATGTCTTTTGATGCATAGATATAGATTTTTGCAGCATTTATCTTGATCACCTAATTGCAGATCTGAGGATATTGGCAGCCATATTTGTTGTTAGGGCTGTTTGTTATGCACAGCTAAAGTAGTCTTTTTTCGTACACTTGCAATTAAGATTCATACTAACAATTGTCACTGTGAAATGTAACACCACTGATTAAATATATGGATATTAAATATTATAATGAAGAGATGTGAAATCTGATGATATGATATAACAAATTAATCCAAACATCACATTCAAATGCACTAATAAAAAATTAATTGATATGAATACTGTTATAAGATATATGTCAACTTTTGATGAATAATGAATTTTTAAAAATCACAATAATTGCACTCTCACGGGTCGATGTTTCTAAAAAATAAAAAATGAACATCTGTGTGTGTCAGTTACTGTGCATCGGTGCGTTTGTATCCTAATGTGCACCTGTGCATTTCTATGACCTATGGGCACCGCAAAAATACCAATACCAATTAGAATGATCTGTGTGTTTGTGTGATAGTGTGCGCCGATGCGTTTGCATAATACTCCACACCGATGCATTGATTCGACCTATGTGCACCGTACAAATCCCAATTTCAATTAGAATAGCCCGGTGTGTTGTATCAGCTATAGTGCATCCAGTGCGGTTTTAGACCTTAATGGCCCAGTGCATGATCCTTCGACCGACCCGGCGCGACTGTCTAGTTGACATGCACTGGGACGGTTCTAAATGCCCTGGGGCATCCTATATTTGTTTTCCGTCACGGTGCTTGATAAGTTTGCAATACCGATGCGTTGACACCTTAGTCGCGCACCGATGAGAAAACATCTGTAATAACCTTCGGCCACCTAGTTTTTTTAGTTGTGTTGAAATTCTGTTACAAGCTCTGCCAAAACCTCCGTTACCAAAAATGAATGTTGTAGAAAATGTTTTTTTAACAATTTTAGCCAATTTTATAACACTAAAAACCTCTGTTATAACCTCCACTAGAGGGTCTTTTCCTTGTAGTGAACTTGTGAATTTGTTTGGTTGAGGCGAGTTCTTCAAGATATTAGAGAAGAACAAAAGAAGTCTATAGTGATCAAATGTGACAACTAGAGCTCGATCAAGTTGGAAAATAATCCAATCTTTCATGCAACGACAAAGCATGTTGATGCTCAGTTTCACTTTATTAGAGAAAAGATACAGTCTAAGGAAATTTTTCTTGAATATTGTAATACTTAATGTTGTTAAGAACTTCTGGAAGCCTGTGTATAATGATTGAAGAGCCCTATTTAGGTTAGCCAAGGATACAAATAACCCTATGTTAGGCCTCGGAGTCTATGAGATTCCTTGTTCCTGTGAAAAGTCTTACATTGGTCAAACAGGGAGATCCTTTAAAACTCAGTTGAAGGAACATATAGCTGACAATGACCACAACCACATTTTGAAATCAACTATTGTTGAACACTCCCATTCTACCAAAATCCTTATATGTTTCGACGAATCCAAAATCTTGGCATCCACCCCCTTTCATTCCAACCGGGTCATTCGAGAAACCCTCGAAATTGAAAAGCGTACTAATAAATTTAATCGTGATGATGGTTATCAATTAAGTCATTCCTGGAAGCCCACTATCCACTTCCTATCATCTAAGCACCTTCCCTTCATTCCCAAATCAAACTCCTCATAGTATGGCATTCTCCCCTCCCTCCCTCTCCCCGCCTCCCCCCCTCTCCCTGCCTCC
The DNA here is from genome assembly GCA_034641835.2 of Pinus albicaulis. NCBI lineage: Eukaryota > Viridiplantae > Streptophyta > Pinopsida > Pinales > Pinaceae > Pinus > Pinus albicaulis. The sequence goes on from CM076580.1 coordinate 1,742,155,404, forward strand.
TCTCTTGTTAAATTCCTCTTTATTCCTTCTCCCCTCTTCTTCAATTTTGATCGATTTAGTCTTCAATTTTTATCATTTTAATTCCCCCCCGCTCACCCCCCCCCCCCCATTTTTTAAGTTATACTTTTCATCTTTAATGTCATTTATCTTATATTATTAATTCCTAATCTATTTTAATTTAACTCCTTATACTAAAAGTTCTTAATTTGATTAATTCATCCTATCAAATAATTAATCTTCAAGTTTAGTCCCCCTTTCTATATATTCTTTAATGCATTATATAATTCATCCATTCAATCCTATTACATTTCTTTCTTTCATTTTGTAAATCCCCCTATCAGATTTATTTTTAAATAAATTATTTACTTTAAGTTATTTTTCTTAATTCATTTATTTCCTTTTGTTTTTAAATTTAAATCTCAAAGGCTCCCTTCCATTTCCCTAATGGCTAGATCATTTATTTAATTATTTCATATTAAATTATTCATTTATTTAATCTTTTAAAATAAATCAATCAATTCTTAATCTCATTTATCTCTTCGACCCAGTCAAATTATTCCCCTTAATTCTCTAACGGCTAATAACTTAATTAATGTATTTTAATTTTCAATTTAACTAATTTCATATTTCTCGCTGACTATCTCCAACAACTAGATTTTTCCTTATATATATATATATATATATATATATATATATATATATATATATATATATATATATTCTAGACCTGCATTCTTCTTATCTTATGCTAAGCTTCTTTTTCCTAAAGATGGGTGGAGTGTTCACCCGAAACGTCGATATTGAAGGGTTCTTCAATCATAATACACAGGCTTCCAGAAGTTCTCCACAACATTATTGTAATACTTTAAAAATGTTGTTGATATTTTCACAAAGCCCCTTAGGAAGATGAAATTTGAATTGTTTAGGGAGATCTTAGGTGTGGAGAGTAATCCTTTCTCCATTAAGGGGGAAACTTAGAAATAATGGAGAAATGTTGTTTTGATTGTTTTCTAAGATTAGATTTAGATCTTATTTTCTAGGAAATTGTTGTGATCTTCCGAACCAAATGTAGCCATTATATTTGTGTACGTGTGATTGCTCTAATTAATGAATGGAGTGTTGTGGCAGCCTCAGGTGCTCTAATTCGATTTGTATTCTTATTGTTTTAGTATAAGGTCTTCTTAAAAGCCAAAATATATGATATTCTATGAATATTCAACTCCAATGTTTGAAAATTAATTAATACCAATGTTTGAAAATTAACTAGCCTAAAATATTTCGTTAGATTTAAAATAATTAATAATAATTGGAGATTTCAATTAAAGATTTATGATTTGGAAACTAAATAACTACCTTATGTCTTTTGTATGTGTTTTGTGTAAGTTTATTGGCTAAGTACTTTTGTTTTATATAAAAACAACATATTAATATCACAAGACCTAAACACATTTAGTAAGAGTGGAATCTACCACTATTACACCACAGGCCATTTGAGATGACATGGTATTTTTTTAATAATAATAAATTTATTTAAATTTATGAATTACAATTATTAAAAAATATTCTCATAATCAATTACTAATTCAATTATAATAAATTTGATCAAATATTATATATAAAAAAACATTTTAAAATAATATATAAATTAATAAAAAAAATATAAGACAATTTGCTTATTATTAAAGGAATGAAATGTAAACATATGAAAATAGACTATAACACATTTGTATTTATTAGTTAATAAGAAAATTCTAAATTAAAAAAAGTAAAAAATAAAAAATAAAAAATTATCAATCTTTCTTTTCAATCAATTGAGATTAAATTCTATCAACAAGTTGATACCTCTCTTATAAATATATATTAAAAATTTAAAAAAAATGTAAACTTAATTTATATTTTTTAATTTAAATCTACTGACATTAAATTAAATTAAAACCCCCAAAAAATCTGACGCCATGGAATAAGTTCCCCAAATACGTTAAAGTTAAATATATATATATATATATATATCAAAATTTTGATTGAAAGTTGTATACGACGACTATTATTTTTCAAGTCTATTAGGATTTCGTCAAAATAGTATATGACGCATGTGGTGACGTTTTATCTTTCTATAATAATCATAAATGGACGACGCCGTTGTAACTTCTGAAAAGCATGAGCGTTCTTATATTACATCACATCACATAAAGCTATTCTTATATATATATATATATATATATATATATATATATATATATATATATATATATAGATGGGTTTTGAGTAAGTGGATCAGATATTTATAAAATTTTAATTAAATTTATAGAGTTTTGAATTGGTGATATTTTTAACAAAACTTTATCATTGACAATTTTATGCTTTGTAAATAATGCAAAGTATATATTATCATTAATATTTATTAAATAATATATTTAATAAGAACATTAAAATAAACAATATATTTAGTCGGTACTTAAAATAGCAATAATATAATATATTTAGTGATTGCATTAAAAGAGCCATAAGGCATGGAAGGGTATTGGTTAGACATGTATACCATGAAAAACATCCTAAATATATATACAGGTGAACCAAACCCAAAATTCTTGTTTTATATATTGTTATAGATTCTTAATCAACTTCTTTAACAAAGTATTCATTATTATTAGGTATGTAATCATTCTAATTTCTCCTCTTCTCAGAAACAAATTTTTAATATGACTAGCTTATGCACTTGGATAATAAAAATTTTAGATTTCAATTATTATAAATCTTGAAATTGGTTTCTCTAATCTTTTCTTAGGTGAGATTGTCACAGATTTTATGGTTAACTATTATTTACATAATATTAATGTGACGATTCAATTGTTAAAAACATAAAAAGAATGTTATAAGTTCAATACTTATATTTGTAACATTTGATACATTTTACACATTGATATTAATTATTAATTAAAGACCAAATTAGATCCATGTTTAAACTCTATGGAGGACATATTTAGGTAATATAAATGAGAAAACATATTAATATGTATTGTGTTGTTGCAACATGGAGTTGATAACTTCTCACAAAATTGCATTTACAAATACCAAAAAACAAGGTACGCACTATTTACGAGATAAGGGATGAGAGTTTGCTCCATGTTCAACTCAACTACAATAGAACTCTAAACAATTTTATTAAATTCTAAATGTGTCTTGGGTTTCGGCCATTGGCCCCGTTTAATGTAGATTTTTCCAACACATTGGTAAAGGAATATTCACATCGTCGAAAAGAAAAAGAGAGAGCAAAAAATTATGTTGAATGGATTTAACATATATAACAATAGGTACATGAAATTGTACAAAAGACAAGTGCCAACTACAAGCAACATCATGAGCAACATCAAGTATCACACAAGTACAAGGTTGGTGACAAAGTCTGGTTGCATTTGTAGAAAGACAATCTCAACATGCCAAATAGGAGGATGAGACCACTCCATTACATAGCACACAACATCGGTAAGAAGGTGGGAGAGCACACCATTGAGCTAAATCATCCACTTTACCTTAGCTTGCACCTTATTTTCAAAGTGGAGATGGTATGTCCTTACATTCCACTTCTATCATAATCGGTGCTTAAAGAGTTGAATCTTGATTGTGCAAAACCATATACATCAAACCTTATATTCGAAACATGGTGAAGTGCACCTAGAATTAGTAAGCATCCCTTTATTTGATTGCCAAAGTAGAGTTCTCTTACGAGAAGTAGATCAATAGGAACCAAACTAATCATAAGTTTCCTCACATGGTAAAAGAATTTCACTCAATGTGGATCATTACTACCGAATTGGGAAATAATGAGATATACTACCTTTTAGATCATTCAGTCCATTCAAATGATGATTCATACCCTTTGAGTTATTTGGGTGAACATCGAGTAATTTTGACTCAAACACTTCTTAGGAAATTTTTGGACAAGTCAACAATCTTTCACATACATTTTTGGCCCAAAAGCATTTTCAATGTATTTAGAACCCTCTTAATGTTTTTCATCTCATCAAATGCATTCCACAAGATGAGATTTTAAAGTGAAGAATTGTGGCTCAAAATGTAAAATGTCCATTTATCTAACCCTTGCTCTTCTATCTCCTAGTATTTTTTTTGTATTCTTCTCTCTTCCTTTCTGTTATGAAACCAACTCCAAAAATAGAAGAAAAGAGAGATCAACGCTTTAGAAATAAGCCAATACGAGGGGGAAACCTCCTTTACATTACATAAATGAACAATTCTTGGATAAGACAAATGACAAAACCTCCTTTCTATATATAGGAGTCCATGGGGGTCACAATATAATCCTAGCCGACCTAAAAATAATAATGTAAGGGCACAATAATAACAATATGGGGGTTACAAGGTACAACAATGACAATAAGGAGGCTACACTAACAAAAATAAAGGACTACACTAGTAATATAGGGACCTAACATGCCCCTCCCTTTAAAAAAAGTGTTTTCCTCAACACTTGAGTAGCTCTGGATGCTTCTGTATAAAATTATCATCCTCCCATGTTGAATCTTCAGTGGGTAAGTTCTTCCACTTTATGAGATAATCTGAAATTGATCGATTTCATAACTGTCGAGTTCTTGTTTCTGTGATTTCTTCAGGTTCCAATATGATTTTTCCTTCCTCGTCAAGTTCTATCAATATTGTTTGAACTGGAATTTTGTCACCTATAACCTTCTTTAAGCATGAAACATGGAAAACTAGATGCACTCGAGAAGAAGCAGGAAGCTCCAATTTGTAGTATCCATGTTATGGGATCCTTGCCATCAAAATTCATCATATCAATCTTTGGAATATGGTGGGTCTTCAATCCAACATTAGTGTTTATGAAATCACGATTAACATTTATTCTGTTCTCATCATGAGTTTCCTCTGCTCTCTTTTCGCCATTAGGAATCATTTATTGTATCAACTTTGTCAAAGCTTCCATGTATGCTTTTAGATCATTCTTCATGTCTTCCATGTCATTCTTCAAACCATCCATATTAGTTTCCATTCCCTTCTTCAAACCATCCATCTTAGCTTCCACACCTTTCTTCAAAACTTCCATTTCATTTTTTGTTTTCTCTTTGCTAGAGTGAAATTTGGTGCACTTGCTCTTGTAATTTTGAGATATCATGTTGCACTTATTCATCTTCATGAGTCATAGTAGAGTATTCTTAGGGATTAATGGATGTTGAGTTATCTTTAGGGGGAATTTTAGAACCCAATATTGATATCTATGCTTCAATATGCCCTTGGAATCACTTCAAACTGTTTTTTCAAACAAGACTTATGAAATTGGAAAAAAAATACACACATTTTTCTTTCTTTTGAGGAGCTCGATACTGTAATTGACTTATCTCTGTGATTTCAAATCTTTAATATCTGAAATTCGGTCCTGTAGTAGCACTCTAAATATTATTTTGAATTCCACGGGTCTGGCCTGATTTGGATTCTTCAAGACAAATTTATGCCCAATCTTCTACAATGTCCTAATTATGGATTGGTTCAGTAGAGAAAACTTGTACGGCGTGTCATATGTCACTGTTTCATTATTTGGTTCTGAAATTGATGCAAAGGAAACTAAAGTCCATGTAATTTCGGCCACTTTTTACATAATCCAAATCCGATGCTCAAAGCGAGAGTTATGACGATTTTCCCACGGTCACCTCTTTGAGATGAAATTCGGGAGCCTGAAAAACCCTAACTTTCATAGATCATATCTCTGAAAATATTGCAAACTAAGGTCTAAAGTTTTTACAAGAATTTTCTCAATATTTCAGCGTCTTGTGAAAAAAAATTCAACTTCTGAACCTTCGTAGAAAAAATGTTACAGCGAAAATTCCACGATGACCTATTTGGAGGAGCGAAACCCTAGAATCCAAAGCTCTGATGCCAAATGTTATGAAACCAGCTCCAAAAATAGAAGAAAAGAGAGATCAACGCCCTAGAAATAAGCCACTTCGAGGGGGCAACCTCCTTTACATTACATAAATGAACATTCTTGGATGATACAAATGACAAAACCTCCTTTCTATATATAGGAGTCCATGGGGTCACAATATAATCCTAGCCGGCCTAATTATAATAATGTAAGGGCACAATAATAACAATATGGGGGTTACAGGGTACAATAATGACAATAAGGGGGCTACACTAACAACAATAAGGGACTACACTAGTAATATAGGGACCTAACACTTTCATTTTTTTTAGTGAAAAATAGGACTTGTCCATGATATAAATAGGTTGATAATAACAAGAATTAAACATCTTCATTTTGATAATTTTACCACTTATACACAACACTATTATATGAATTAAATTTATGTTCACTACAAATGTCATTGTGTGTATTTCATTGCTACAAATTCTTTCTTTTATTGCACATGAATACTATAATATATTAGGTGTTGCAACTTAGTGTATTGGATTGCTCCAATAATCCATATCACAGGCCTACCTTGATCCAATGTAACTCTGTTGGAATCTAGGTGTCTTGGGCTTGCCATTATTTTCCTTGTCATATGATAAAAAATAAATTTTATGAGGTACTTATTCAAATTATCCCTTCATATATTTTTTATGTTTATTCTCGATGGTCGTGAGTTGTTGGTCGTAGCATCCTCCTACATGGTTATCCATCCTTCATTTTTCCTTGGCCTTAGCAATAGGTTCCAACATCTTTGGAGACCCTTAACATTCCATGATGAAGAAAAACATTTTATACCATCAACATGGAAATCCATCACATCACATATACTTTCTAGTGAAGCATAATATTCTTGTGAGATAATAAAATTAATACTAAAAACTTGAAACCAGGTTCCCAATGTATGGGTTTTGAGCCTTTATGTTTCCTTGAGTTTATCAATAACTTAAGAGTTGAGGAGAGGGGCAGGAAACTAGTCTTTACCTTCATTCACTGGAGAGGAAGTGGTTTAGGAAGACTCAATGTGGTTCTTTGCCAATATCAAAGTCATAGACTTATTTTGCATTGACCCAAAAGCAATAACAAGCTTGGTTTTCGATTGCAATATTGAGGTAGAAGTACCATTTTTTAAAACTCTTGAACCCAACCTTCCTCATTATCAATGACCAAGTTCTTGAGTTTGTACAACAATATTAATTATGATACCACCTCATTAATTATGATACCACCTCATCAATTATGATACATGATGTGTTAGGCTAATGTCATGTGTAAAATTTTACCTGAGAGTGTTAGACTTCATCATAACAACATTTGACATATATGTTGCGTCACTAAAATAATATTTTTATTTTCTTAATCTAATAGCTTAATCACACCTTAAAGGAATAGGATATATTTTATATTTTTTTTATGATACCTTAACGACATGATATATATTTTATATTTTTTAATCAGATATATATAATTATTTTACACATGTCATAAACATAAGGATATATATTTTATATATTTTCACTGTATAATTATATTTATAATAGAAAATATTTCTTTGGAAGTCTACAGGCCCCTTATGGACATTTTAAACAATCCATTTAACTAGGCATCTGATGTTTTTTTTTTATGTGTGTTGTCCATATTTTCCCACGGATCTTCATTTGTCATGACAAGTCAGAGGCTTTAAACAATTTTACATGTTACACGAATGATGGTATAGATGTTGAAATTCGAGTTAAATTATTTTATATTATTAAATATAATATAAATTCTAGTTACTTATAAAAAGAGTAAAATAGTAATACATGTCAAGTGGTATAGTATTCAAATAAAATTAAAATGATACATAGAGGTGCTTTCCCAATTCCACTACTTGATATGAGTGTTAAATGCTTTAAATAATTACCTTGTTGAGAGAGATTTACACTTTGATGCTTAAAATTTACACTTTGATGATTAAAATGAGGGTTCTCTTTATAGGAAGTAATTCCTGATTATGGATATATTATCTTTTATTTGTTTTCATGTAAGGTGGTATTCTTGTAAATAATTATTGTTGATGATTTAGTTTTCATATTTTTAAATTGTGTTGAATTGCAGTTATAATTTATATAATATTGTAAGTTATTTTATTATAGTGGCATGTTATTAGGTTGAGATTTTATTTGATATTAATAATTTTTTTTTCTTAGTTTGTTTGTAAATTGGTGTGATTATTTTGCAGTGATAAATTATGATTCAGAAGTATTTAAGTTTTTAAAATCATTTTAGGATCACATTTAATTTGGGTCATATTAATTTATACTCGTGGCTAGATTTGTGCTCTTAGAGTTTTGAATTGGTAATCGATTAACTACAAAGTGCCTTAACAAAATGTCTTACCACCAATTACTCTACACCACTTGCACTATTTTATGTTAATATTTATTCTCTAAACCTTCAATTATCGTTGATAATTCTATGCCCTGCAGGTATTACAGAGGGTTACATCATCCTTAATGATTTCGAAATAATATATTTAGTCATTTCTTACATACCTATATAGGTGAACCAAAACCAAAATTTTCGTTTTACGTATGTTTATAGATCTTTTTTTAATAAATGGATTGTGGCTTTATATTATAAACAAAATCTTATTTCTAGGCCAGAACCTTTACAAAATTCAGCTTGCTCGGATGGCGTATTGTCTATACATGTCCAAAAAATTCTATTCTATTCCTATGACAGCTTTTAACTACTATCCTATATAATTTTTGTTCATATACCCTATAATAAACTCCTAGCAACAGTGTAAATTTGCAAAGCATCAACAAAGAAAGTTTAGAGTCCAAATTATCTGGGAGCTAAATCTCCAACTTCGAGATCCATTTCCATTAGTTTGGCAATGTCATCCATATCCTTTGTCTCTATATCAATAACATTTTTTTTCTTCTTCCTTGGTGGCCCCTCGATGATTTCTGTGTTGTCTTGATGGCCCTTTGGCTCCCTAAAAAAGTTTGCTTCCTTCTTTCTCAATCTTTTATCCAAAAAGACCAGTTCATGCTCTATGAAAACCTACATTCTCTCTAATTTCCATTGTAGTAATTTGTATGATTTTTCTAGCAATGCCAAATGTGCCCTCCTTTCCCTTCCTTCCATGTCATTCCTGTGCCTCATGGCGTCTAACATGTTCTCCAAATACTCTGACAGACTTTTCATCAGGTTTTTCATCCTCTCTTATGCCTAATCGATGGATTTTGAGTTAGTATCTATCATTGTATCTCTCTGTTGTAGTGAGACACTTCGTATAAAACCTATTTCATCATACTTCCCTGCCTCTTTTCTTGGTACATGCAGATTGTGAACTAAGACATTCATTTCTTTATTAACAACACTTATATATGATGTCCAACTACTTCCTTTAGTTTGTCATTCTAGAACAATAAATTCTATTTCCTCTAGATCCATGACATTAGCATTACAGTTCTCCTCTACTAAATCATACGTGCAACTACCTATATAGAAGTAATTAGACTGCCAATCCACTTGCCAGTTTAATAAGTGAATGGGTGTCACCAAGATACACAATTGTTGGGTTTTATTTCTAATCTTCCACTAAATTAGCCATCAAAATAATCCACGCCATGTATGCCATTTTTCTCATATTCATTGACAAAATAATTGTTCCTAAAATTCATGGAAAAGGTAAATGAAATGTGTGGCCTCTATCCTACTCCATATGTTCAATTATCGATAGGCATGATAAAATTCATTCTTCTCGAAATGTGTAATTTGCAATACCACCCTTTGCAAAATAGGCAAGGGGGAAATGGAAAGGATTTCCTTAGATTTCATTACCTATTTGATCACTATCATTGAATCACAAAAGACCAGTAACTTGCAGAATCCTCTTGCCATAGCTATTTCATGATCTGGCCATAAATCAGTATGTTGCTTGATTTTTGGTTCAAGTACCTAATCCCCACATAAATTGTGACTATTTTTTATCATGGGGTGAAAAATAACCTGGCCTCCTACTCCTCCCAACCCTGATATAGTTATAGATCTTTACCCAAATATCGTACTAAGGTTTTTAACAAAGTATTCATTATTATGAGTTATGCCATCATTCTAATATCTCCTCTTCAAAGAAACCATTCTTTCTTCCAAAAGAAATTGCATATGATTGTCTTATCCACTCACATAAAGATTTTATATTTCAATTATCATAAAAGTTCAATAATGATTGTAAATCCTAAAAGTGGTATCCCTAATATTTTTTTTATGTGAGGTTGTGAATGATCTTATGGTTAATGATTGCTTAGACAATTTTGATGTGATGTTTCAATTATTATAAGCATAAAAGAAATGTCAAATGTGCAACATTTACAACATTTGATAGCTTTTACAAATCAATATCGATAATTAACTAATATCAAACTAATTCCATGTTCAAACTCTATGGAGGACATATTTAGGCAATAACAATGAGAAAACATATTATTATGTATTATGTTGTTGCAAAATGGGGTTGATAACTTCCCAAAAAAAAATTATAATTACCAAAAAACAAGGTACCCACTATTTTAGAGGACGAGGGATGAGATTATTCTCCATGTTCAACCCAGTTGCAATAGAACACTTGACAATTTTATTAAATTCCAAGTATGTCTTAGATTCCAACCATTAGCCCCATTTAATGTAGCTTTGTCCAACATATTGGTAAAGGAATATTCCCATTGTTGAAAATAAAAAATATATCAATAAAATTTGTTAAATGGATTCAACATATATAAGAATAAGTACATGAAATTGTATATAATACAAGTGCAAAGTACGAGAAACATCTTGATTAGAATTGAATATAACACAAGGTTGGTGATAAAGTATGGTTGCATTTGTAGAAAGATAATTTGAACATGCCAAATAAGAGGATGAGACCACTCCACTATAAAGAACAAAACATCACTAAGGTGGAAGAGAATACCATTGAGCTAAATCATCCATTTTACCTTGACTTGCATCTTATTTTAAATGTGGATATGGTATTCCCTTACTTTCCACCTCTATCAAATTTCTCAAATGTGACGACACAACTAGCACTTAAAGAGTTGAATATTGATTGTGCAAAACCATATACATCAAACCATATATTGAAAACATGGTTAAGAGCACCTAGAATTAGTACATAGCTCTCTATTTGATTTTCAAAGTAGATTTATATTACGAGAAATGGGTCAATAGGAACCAAACTAAGTAAGTTTCCTCACTTGGTAAAATAATTTCACTCAATGTGGATCATTGCTATCCAATGGGGGATGAATGATATATACTACCTTTTAGACTATTCAATTCATTTAGATTATGATTCATACCCTTTGTCATTTGGGTGACCATAGAGTGATATTGACTCAAACAATTCTTAAGCAATTTTAGAGCAGTCAATGTTCTTTCCCATACATTTTTGGCCCAATATTTTTTTGGATGTAGTTAAAACCATTTATTTTTTTTCATCTAGCATCAAACATATTCTAATGAGATCGAATTTTAAAGTGAATAATTGTGTCTCAAAACGTTGAGTGTCCATTTAACTCTTGTCTGTCTATATCTCCTAGCTTTATTGTATTCTTCTCTCTTCATTTTATTTTGTTGTTTGTGATAAATGTGACATGTCCCTCATATAAATAGGTTGAGAATAACAATAACTAGACATATCCATTCTGATATTTTTACCACTTATACACAACACTCTTTTATGGATTAAATTTATGTTCATGACAACATTGTGTGCATTTCATTTCTACAAAATATTTATTTTATTGCACATGTATACTATAATATATTAGGTGTTGTAACTTAGTGTATTGGGTTACTTCAATAGTCCAAATCACTCCTACTTTGATCCAATATAATTGGGATTGAATCAAGGTGTATTGTGCTTGCAATAATTTGTTTAGTTTAATAAAGTATGTTTCCTCCTCGGTAGAGTTCTATAGATTGATAAGTGTATCTTGCTTCCTCATCTTGTCGCCTTATCAACTATCTTTTCAGTCATCTTGTCAACTTGTGTTACTAATCTTGTGATATCCTAGTCTTGATTCTTTTTCCTATTTCTATACCCTAGGCGGGAAGGAGGAAGAACTATGGGATAGCTTTCATAGGTCAAAAAGATTGTGACCTTGAAAAATCTTGGTTCCTTGATCATGGGTTTCCTTATCATATGATCTAAAATGAAATTTATGAGACACTTATTAAAATTATACCTTCATATATTTGTGATTTTTTTTCTCAATGGAATTGAGTTGTTGGCCATAACATCCTCCTACCATGTTATCCATTCTTCATTTCCCCTTTCCCTTAGCAATAGGTTCAATATATTTGGAGAACCCTAACATTCCATGATGAAAAAAAAATTATATACCATAAACAAGGAAATCCATTTAATCACCTATACCTTCTGATGAAGGAAAAGATTATGGTGAGAGAACAAAATTAATATTGAAAACTTGAAACCAAGTTCTCATTGTATGGGTTTTGGGAATTTATGTTTCTTTGAGCTTCTCAGTAGCTTAAGAGTTGACAACAGGGGGAGGACACTAGTATTTACCTACATTCCCCTAATAGGAAATAGCTTAGGAAGAGTCAATGGGTTCCTTTGCCAATGTCAAAGTCATGGACTTATTTAGTATTGGCCAAAAAGAAATAGTAGGCTTGGTTATCAATTACAACAATGAGGTAGAAGTAGATTTTTTTTAACTACTTGAGCCCAACATTCCTCATTATTAATGACCAATTCCTTGAGTTTGAATATAAATATTAATTGGCAGAGTTGGGATATCTAGTTTAAACATGACAAGACAATCCCATATATGATTGTTTACGATTTAACTTCCAAAAAACATGTTCAAGATGTTTATATAACATATGTGTTAATGTGACACCTTTCTCCCAACCTAAATGTACATAAACAAATTGAGATTATGTTGAGTACCAAATACCTAAGAACATAATCACATATAATATATCCAAGAATATAATGAGAAATCTCCTCTCTTTATTAATATCAAACCCTTAAGGTAGGAAAACACCTTATAATTGATCATTTTATGGAAGAAACCACTCCTATTCACTTACCTCTTTGAGGGACCAACCTCCTAATGAGCTAAGCTTCACATATAATATTATTCCATGTCTACTCGAACTCTTTTACATTTTTTTCCTTTTTTGGGGCATATTTTCTAGTAGATTTTACCCAAAATCCAATAGGATTTGTTGGAATCACAATATTGAGTTATAAAATTTTAATAATCCAAGTGTTTCAAGGGTTTTTCGAGGTGGCACATCCATTTATGCATTAAAAATTCATTTTAAACAACATCAAAAACCTTGATTTTTCCAAAAATTATATCATCAAAATCTAATGGAAAAATCCAAAACATAGAAGAGTTAGAACGCACCTTTTTCCACACCTCTCTCATAAGGAGTTATTCATCCTTGTTATAATTATCAAGAGAATAACAAAATCCTAACTACCTAGTGGGCCTTCTTTAATGAGGTACCATTACATTTATTCACTATCAACTACTATAGTTGGATTTATTTAATAATATAGTAGGCCTAGTCCACTTTACATTAAATTTATTCCACTATGATTATTATATTATTGTTCCCCTAGAATACCTCCTTATATACACCATATTACTCCCTTAAGTACACTACACATCATTAAAATCAAGCTTGTTAATTTTTCAGATTGTTCTATGTTGTTTCAATTACTTCAACCCAAATCAATTATTCATTAAGAAATGCATCCAATTATTAACAATGTTTCCAATCATTAGCATTAACTGAAGATAGAATAATATAAGCAATGACAAAGGAGAGAATAGCATAACCATAAGAGACATATGTTGAGAGCATCTGCAACTATGTTCCCCTTTCCCTTAATGATCTAAAAATGGTCTGGATAACTTGTATGTATTTCAAGAACCTACCACTCAGCTTAAATTAAAATGATCTAGCTTGTACTTGACAATTTTGCGAAATTATTTACTTGAAAGTGGTATATGAATTTTTACTTTTTATGTGTCTTAACTTCATTTTTTCTTGCTATAATTTAACATGTATGACAGCAACATAATGCATCAAATAATCATTCAAACACAATAGAAATTTTAATCTAGGAGTTCACCAGAAATCTCGTGGGCTATGTCTCCTTTAAGCTTTGTCATCATGACTCAGCTCTTTGGGATTATGGTAAGTCTTTTCAAAAGTAAATAATTAATTCCAATAAATAAAAAAATGATCCAAAGGACTTAAAATACCATAAAAATCCCTCTAATGGTTGTCCAAATTCTGCAAACAGCGTTAGGCTCTTGATGACATGATTCCTTCTGTCGGTGCACTAAGCTACTCTGAGATTCCAAATGGAAACAACTCCCTCAGAATTGCTTTTTTTGTCACTGAACCACTACTTATATATCCAATACACATCATACATCAAATACCAACTGATAAATTTCTCAAATCGAGCACTGCATCCCCAACATAGGCTATCCTCCACGGTTTGCCCAGGGCTGCCCAGAACTTCACAATTTTTTTCTCGAGCTGTATAAGTTCTCAAAATTTTCTGACACCACTTCCATTGGTTCATAAATGTCTGAAATATAAAATTTAGACTATTATTTCATCAAAAATGGCCTCCGGCTGCTCCTGTTTTGCCTCAATCACCAATAAGCACCCCCTAGCAATGGGGTCAAGGAAGACTTCTCTACTGACTTTTAGACCTCTACAAGTCTTAAAAACTTTATGAAACCTCTCTAATTATATTCAGAATTATTTTTTCATTCAATAATTACCACTGGTTCCCTGCAAATGGTCTCAAACAGCTCTTTCTTAGCCCTACACTGTTGCTGGCAAAATCTGGAGCTGATGACCCCTGGAACTTTATAGAAGTTTTTCAGCCTTCAAACATTCTCTACAGGTTGTGCAAACCATTTTATCAAATTTAGAACATCTGAATTATCCAATTTAGACTATTGGAACTCTGAAAAAGGACTCTAACTCCCATGGTTAGGCCTCAAACTGAATTTGTCTCATGGTGGCCCTTTGATCCAAATGGAAAATGGCATCAACCCATGGTATGCATCTATCCATGTTATCCATCCACCCATGGAATTTACCCATGGTATTGTAAATGGAATCAACCCATGATATTCATCCACCCATGATATTTATTCACCCATGGTATTATAAGTGACCCATGGTATGTATCCACCCATGGTATTCATCCACACATGGGATTTACCCATGGTATTGTCAGTGGTATCTACCCATGGTATTGGCCCATGGTATCCACCTATGGTATTGTGTCTCAAAAAAGGCTATAAATAACAAGCCTCACTTTGTAAAAGGATAGATTGTCTATCACAATGTAGCTTCTTCTGTTTGAATTTCTGCTCAATCTTGGCAACATACCGGTATGTCGTACCAAGCGAGGAGATGTCGAGGAACTCCATTTCCTCCTGAATGTATCTGTGCAGACAACTGTGATACTTTAGCACCAAATGTTTCTCTGAATATTTGATACCCAACTTTGTGCGCAGGGTATGGAACAGATTCGTCAGCTCATGCACATCTTGATCCCTTTGTTGTCGCAGCGTGGTCCATTGTATGCACTTGTCCTCATAGCTCCCCACGGGATAGTACTGTTCCTTGACGGCGTCTCGGAAAGAATTCCAAGTTGGTACGGCCGAGAACAGAGAGGGTTCTGTCTGGTCCTTGTTCTCACAGTAGGTTTCCCACCAGTCCTTAACATGGGGGGTAGCTTTGAGGAGTGCAAAATAATCTTCTCCCGGTCTGAAAAGTCATGAACAGAGAAATATCCTTCTAATAGATTCAACCATCTATCTACGGCATCTGCGTCTATTTGACCCTCAAATATGGGAATTTCAAAATTTACTTGTACCTTAAAGGGAGTCGCAACTCCAGAGTGGCTACTGGATGCAGATGCGCCGCCGGTGGGCAGCAGTTGAAGGATCTGAGCAAAGCTATCCATCATCGCGTTCCTTTGTTTTTCGAGGGCCTCCTCGAGCAATATTTTGATAGGATCTCCTGCTCCCTCATCTTTCTTTTCATCCCCCATGGGCGTCCGTCGAGGTTTGCAAGGCTGATCTTGCAAAGGTTCCACCAGATCAAGCCCTAGCTCCTTATACCCTGACCTCGTTGGGGACATGCAAAGAAGGATTGAGAAAAAGCATACCACTCTGATACCACTGATCTAGATCTTGGGGGGAGGCCCCCAATATCTAAGAAAATTTAAATGGATCTGAAAAGATCTGCAAAACTAGAAAGCCAGAAAAAAGGAGAGAACACAAATAAAATAAAACCACAAAGAAACTTGTTTTATTAAAACAGAGAATAACTGTAGAAGCTACATTGTGATACACAATATATCCTTTTACAAAGTGAGGCTTGTTATTTATAGCCTTTTTTGAGACACAATACCATAGGTGGATACCATGGGCCAATACCATGGGTAGATACCACTTACAATACCATGGGTAAATCCCATGTGTGGATGAATACCATGGGTGGATACATACCATGGGTCACTTATAATACCATGGGTGAATAAATATCATGGGTGGATGAATACCATGGGTTGATTCCATTTACAATACCATGGGTAAATTCCATGGGTGGATGGATAACATGGATAGATGCATACCATGGGTTGATGCCATTTTCCATTCGGATCACCCTTATGGATCCTTCATCTTCCCTGAAGAAAAATTTGATAAAGATCACCTCCATTTGACCTAAAACCGTTCCAAAGTATTCAAAATCTGCTAAAGATCACCTCCATTTGACCTGAAACCATTCCAAAGTATTCCGGAGGTCGAAGAGACCAAAAATTGACTAAAATTTCATCCAATTTGGTTCAATAATAAAAAAGTTATGGAAAAAAAAAAATTGTCCAGTGTCCCTAAAAATCCTCCTCCAAAACTGGAGGAACTCCAGTTAACTCAGCTAAAATGGTGGACAGGCTTGAATTGGGGACTCCGCTCCAACTTCAGCGGTATATTTAATGTGGTGGTTAGCCGTTGTGTTCACATGCGGAAATGCCGCTAATTGTCAACTGCTAGCGGATAAGCTTCAACCCGACTGATAGGTGCATTGACCCAAACGCGTGCACTGTGACCCAAATGCGTGCAGAGGTGCCCAACCCAAACGCATGCACTGTGACCCAAATGCATTCAGGGTGACCCGAATGTGGGCAAAATGACCCGAATGCGTGCAGAGTGACCCGACCTTCCAATAACCAAACATTTTGCCTTGACCCCCTTTTTTTTTAAACCATTAGGCCTGGGCCACGTGGCAACCAATGATTGGCCTCCACAAACCTTTTTAAAAAATCACTTTTAACATATAATTTCTTTCTAAAGTGTCAAAAGTCAAACTTGGTCAACTGAAAAATGGAGTTTACTGGAGACTTCAAACCTTCATAACTTTCACATACGACGTCGGTTTTGAGAACTGTTTGCGGTGCCAGAATCGAAACGACGAGAGATTTCTGATCGTTTAGGTTTGAAACTCTTCCAAACACTTTGAATTTTGAGCTATTGTTCTAGTCCATGATCCAGTTCTGATCACACCTCCCAAATGAGAAGCTTTTGGACCCCAAAATCTCTTTGGAATATTGAAACTGATATGTACAGTGAATAAGAATACTGCACCCTCTTCTCTTCAGCCTCCAAACACTTGCCTTGCATGGCTAGTGACCTTGAACCACAACTAGAAAGCAATTCACACTTCCCTTCCTCGATGCTTATCCTCCTGTCAAGAGTTGTCTTTCTTGCACTCTCTCAGAAAATTTATGGTGAGAAATTTTCAGAAGGAACCTGAACATCGCTCCCTTGATCAATGATCCAAGGTGGCTCAAACATAAGTCGTGCAACATGCGACATCAACAACAAGTCGTCATAAAATGTACTATACAATTGACACAAAATCAATGTAAAAAGTGTGCAATACAATCGACACAAGTCGAAAAACATGTGCGACACAATCAACACAAGTCGATAAACAACATGATACATCTTGACAAACACATTTTCATGTATCAATGTACAATGAACCTATTTACAGTTCCCTATTTACACATACAACTTCCATGCACATGTACACCTTCAACTCTTCCTTTCAAGTACCAACAAGTACATAATCCCAGAAACATGTGGGTGGCTAAAGAGCTGAACTAAAAGATATTGCTGCAATATAAGTGAGTATCATACTCATCTTTTACACCTCCACGGTGAAATTTTGCAACAACAAAGAAATTCCTTCAACTGAACCACAATTATATGCAATTTTGCATCAAAATTTTCAACAGAAATACATGCATACAACCAAAATGTGCATATGTACAAAGGAATATTTCTTACTGTGTTAAGAAGTCCATCCACTTCTTTCCAAGCCACCTCCATGGCAAATTTAGCTACTGCAAATCTTCCTCATGTGAATCTTCCATTTTCACATCGATAATGGAATCTGCAGTTCCACTTGTGGCAATATTTCTGTCCTCTTGCTGCATGTGCTTTGGACAACTAGTTGGATGCAAAGTCCAACAATGAGAGACATCGTGCCCCTTATTTTGGAAAAATGTGCAAAAATTGTGCACCTTATTTGAAATTTTTCTTTGCCTCATCTACTTCTTGTATGATTTCTTCCTCATCCAGCATCTCGAAACAACATGGTTAAATCCACCACAATATGTATAACAAATCTTTCTTCCATTTAAGCATGTAAAATTATCATGCCTTGCAATCAAATTGATCATGAGAAGATTTAAACCTCTTGTTCTTCTTTGAATGTTCATCCTTTTTGCCTCCTTGAGAAGATGAACTAGTAGAGGCTTCAGCTTTCATTTGCAGACTAACATCATCGTTCTTGTCTTGAAAACTGTCTAAAATTACATGTTTGCCATAAGCTACATGCCTACCCTCTTCCTGCTGCAACAAAGGCTTAAAGCAATGGCAATCATCTTTGAAACAAATTTGACATATTTGCATCTTAGAACTTGGAATAAAATTTCTCTTTGAAATAGCCTCACATGCCTTCATGGCTTTGGAGTCTTTGCCATTAAATTGCACATAACCAAGACCAATATTCTTGGGTCGTTCCTCAACTGAAATGGGATCAACCATGCCTTGTGCATGCTTGCCTAATCCTTTTCCTTCATAGCCCATTTTAATCATTAATTTGGACCCTATTCCCCTTGTATGTTTTTCGAAAGAACCAACACATATTTCTAATGAGGAAACTGAAGACAAATTAGAATGGATTACCTCTTCCTCATGCATTTTCTTAGTAAAATCCTCTTGGGCTTGATGGAGTTGCCTCTCCATATCATGCAATCTTTGAAGAATTTCTTCCTTCTCTTCCTCCATGGCAAACAAATGTTCACGAAGTTCAGTGCTTTCTCGTTTATCCTTAAACGAAATCTGCACCATGTCCTTCAATATAATAAATTCACGCTTCATATCATCATCAAAGAATCTTGTGAAGGAGGAAACTTCACTTGTAGAAGTTGTCATTATGATGTCAATGAAAAAATTAACTTCAACAAAGTTCTCAAGGCTTTTGAAAACAAATGACAAAGCTTTTTTAAATGAAATGGCTGTAAAGACCAAACTCTTATTCAAGCAGCCAAATGCTCTGTCAAGCAAGAAACTATGCTCCGATACCAACCTGATCTGAAAATGGTCTGGATAACTTGTATGTATTTCAAGAACCTACCACTCAGTTTAAATTAAAATGATCTAGCTTGTACTTGACAATTTTGCGGAATTATTTACTTGAAAATGGTGTATGAATTTTTACTGTTTATGTGTCTTAACTTCATTTTTTCTTGTTGTAATTTAACATGTATGACAGAAACATAATGCAAAAAATAATCATTCAAACACAACAACAATTTTAATCTAGGAGTTCACCCGAAATCTCGTGGGCTACGTCTCCTTTGCGCTTTGTCATCATAACTCAGCTCTTTGGGATTATGGTAAGTGTTTTTACAAGTAAATATTTAATTCCAATGAATATACAAATTATCCAAAGGATTGAAAATACCATAAACATCCCTCTAATGGCTGTCCAAATTCTGCAAACAGCTTTAGGCTCTTGATGACACGATTCCTTCTGTCGGTGCACTAAGCTACTCTGAGCTTCCAAATGGCACAAAATCCCTCAAAATTATGTTTTATTTCACTGAAACCACTACTTCTATATCCATTACACATCATGCATCAAATACCAACTGATAAATTTCTCAAATCGAGCACTGCATCCCCAAAATAGGCTATCCTCCACGGTTTTCCCAGGGCTGCCCAGAACTTCACATCAACTTCTTGAGCTATAGAAGTTCTCAAAATGTTTTGAAACCACTTCAATGGGTTCATAAATGTCTTAAATGTCCAATTTATACTATTCTTTCATCAAAAACGGCCTCCAGCTGCTCTGGTTTCGCCTCAATCACCAATCGGCACCCCCTGGCACTCGGGTCAAGGAAGACTTCTCTGCTGAGTTTTTGACCTCTATAATTATTTTAAACTTACTAAAACCTCTGTAATAATATTCATAATGATTTTTTTAGTCAAAAATTACCATTGGTTCCCTGCAAATGGTCTCAAACAGCTCTTTCTAAGCCCTGCACTACTGCTGGAAAAAGCTGACACTGATGACCCCTGGAACTTTACTCAAGTTTTTAGGCCTTAAAACGTTCTCTACAGGCTCTGAAAACCATTTCATTGGATTCAGAACATCTTAATTATCCAATTTAGACTATTGGAACTCTGAAAAATGACTCTAACTCCCCTGGTTAGGCCTCAAACTGAATTTGTCTCATGGTGGCACTGATGGCTCCTTCAGCTTACCTAAATAAAATTTGTTGAATGTCACCTCAATTTGACTTGAAACATATTCCAAAGTGTTCAGGAGGTCGAAGAGACCCAAAATTGACTAAAATTTCATCCAATTTGGATCAATAATCAGAACGGTATGTCAAAAACAAATTTTTGCCCAGTGTCCCTAAAATCCCTCCTCCAAAACTGGAGGAACTCCAGTTAACTCAGCTAAAATGGAAAATAGGCCTGAATTGGTGGACTCTGCTCCAAATTCAGCAGTAACATTTAATGTAGTGGTTAGCCATTGTGTTCACATGCGGAAATGCCGCTAACTGTCAACTGTTGGTAGATAAGCTTCAACCCGACTGATACGTGCACTAACCCGAACACGTGCGTTGTGACCCAAACACGTGCACTGTGACCAAAAAGCGTGCAGAGGTGCCTGACCTGAACACGTGCACTATGACCCAAATGCATGCAGGGTGACCCGAATGCAGGCAGAGTGACCCGAATGCGTGCAAAGTGACCCGACCTTCCAATAACCAAAAAATTTTCCTTGACCCCCTTTTTTTTTTAAACCATTAGGCGTGGGGCTACGTGGCAACCAATGATTGGCCTCCACCAACCTTTAACAAAAATCACTTTTAACATATAATTTCTTGCTAAAATGTCAAAAGTCAAACTTGGTCAACTAAAAAATGGAGTTTACTGGAGATTTCAAACCTTCATAACTTTCATATATGATGTCAGTTTTGAGAACCATTTGTGGTGCCAGAATCACAGCGATGAGACCTTTCCAGTCATTTAGGTTCAAAACTCTTCCAATAACTTTGAATTTTGAGCTATCATTCTGGTCCATGATCCAGTTCTGATCACTTAATGTATCTAATCTCAAATTCAAACTCACTAAGGCTGGCCAACCATCTAGTTTTCCTGGAATTCAAATTTGGTTGTTTAAAAAAATATCTCAACCCACTATGATCACTCAAAAAAAAAAATATCCTACCAAGAAGATAATGCCTCCACATTTTCAACATGTGAATGATAACTTCCAACTCAAGATCATGAGTAGCATAGTTCTGGTCGTGCTCATTCAATTTCCTAGACTCATAGCATACTGCCTCTCCCTCCTATATAAGGACTCCACCAAGTGCTCCTCTACAAACATTCGTACACTCCACGAATTATTTAACGAAACCTACAATCTTAAGAACTGGAGCATTGGTCAACAACTGCTTCAACTGCTCAAAACTAACTACACATTCTTATGTCCATTAATACGATATGTACTGTGTGAGAATTTCTTGATGAACCTCATTCAGTAACCCGCTAATCCCATAAATTAACTAACTTCCTCCTCATCCTTAGGAGATGCTTACTCCATGATGGCTTTTATACTCTCTGGATCTACTTCTATGCCTTCCTTGGAAACAACATGTCCCAAGTAGTGTACCTTTGTTTTCAATAAAATACACTTTCTAAGATTATCATACAACTGATTCTCTCTTATAAATCTCAACACTGCTACTAAATTCTCGATATGCTCTTCTTCATTTTTAGAATATAACAATATATCATCAATGAATACAATAAAAAACTTGTCCATGTAAGGATGCAACACACTATTCATCAAACACATAAATGTAGTTGGGGCATCAGTCAAATCGAATGGAACTACAACAAACTCATAATGTCATACCTGGTCCTAAAGGTTGTCATGTAGATGTCCTCTTCTTTGATGTGTACCTGATGATATCTTGATCTCAAGTCGATCTTAGAGAACATTATTTCTCCCTTCAACTCATCAAACAAGACATCAATCTATCGAAATGGGTACTTGTTCTTGATCATCACTTTGTTCAGTTGCCTGTAATTAATGCACAACCTAAGATGACCATCCTTTTTTACAAACAACATTGGTGCACCCCAAGGTGATACACTCGACCTAATGAACCCCTTGTCAAACATTTCCTTCAGCTGCAACTTCATCTCAACTACCTTTGTCATACTCATGATGTAAGTTTCCTTTGATGCTGGTGATACCATTGGTACTAGCTCAATAGAAAATTACACTTCCCTATGAGCAAGTAGCTTTGGAATCTCTCCTGGAAACACATCCTGAAACTGTTGCAATACGAGACACCTTTGGAATATTTTTGCATCCTCAGCCTCCTTACCCTTGTCACTAGAAACATGCACTACAAACATCACACACCCCTTTTTTCAAATGTGTTTAGCCTACATAGTAGTGACCATACTCACTAGTATAGGCTTCTTCTTTCCCTGCAAAATTCTCTTTTCTCCATTATCATCTAGGCACTCAATGGCCTTGTCATAATAGTCTACTTTTGTCCTGTGAAGGTACAACCAATCCATACCCAAAATCATGCTATATGATCCCAATGGAAGTACATACAAATGTGTTGTTGTAGGCATACCTTTTAACTCAAATGCACAAGCTCTTACCCAATGGTGAACTCTCTTCTTCATACTTGTAGCCAACTGCACCAACAAAAACTTTGCATGCACTTATTTTCTCAATCCACACTTATCCACCAGGTTAGGATTAGCATAACTATAATTAGATCAAGGATCAATAAAAATAGAAGTAACTTGATCACAAATCTTTCCATCCATCTCAATGATAGATGACTGGTTATTTGCTTGCCTATTTTCCACAACTGCATAAATCCAAGGAATGCTATGACTAACACCCCCAACTCTTTGTGCATCCTGTGCACTATAATTCTGGGATATACCACCCTGATACTGCATACAATCACTCTTGTGATTATCCTTGCCACATATCCAACACTGCAATGGTGCTCTAACATCACCTTTAGTTTTCTGACCTCCCGACTGCGATCCATGTCCATTCTAAATTGTATTGAAATTCTTGTAAGAAACAACATTTTCTTTCTCAATTGTTTCTTGAGATCTTCCCCGCTTTGGTGGCCATCTTCCTTTAGCGTTCTCATTTCCTTTCAAATCACGCTTAGGCTCAAATTTGTGTTTTGACTGCTCATAATAATGCTTCAAATTTGAATGGCATCTTCTAGCGATATAGGCTCATCAAACTCAATCTGGTCTATGTATGCTACTGGAAGCCCACTGATGAATCTATGAAACTTGGTGTTCTCCTCCTTGAGGTAAGGCACATATATCAACAACTCCAATAACCTACTAGTATACTCATCATCTTTCATGGAACCCATCTACAACTCATAAATCTCCTTAGCTCTGGCATCATAGTACCTCTAGGACATGTACTTATTCTTGAAGAGACTCTAAAACTCATCCCAAATCAATTCATCCTCCCAAATACATTTAACATTCTTCACATCCCACCAAGAAATTTCTTTCCCTTTAAGACTAAAAGTGACTATCTTGGATTTCATGTTCTCTGTAACTACGCAATATGAAGAATTTATTCATCCCAAACAAACGTGCCTCTACATCTTTTGACTTCTTCGTCTATCCATCAAATGTGGGCAGCTTTACTTTCTTGAATTCCTCAAGGCAAGTACTCACCCCTCCTATAAGTATTATTATGGTGACGACTATAACGATGTCTCCTCGAAGAGAAACTAGAATGATGCTCATACATACCAGTCCTCCTATTAGGTGTGTCCAATGATCTGCCACTTCTAATTGTGTCCCCTTTATCAAACCTGTTTCTGAATCGAGACCTACTACCATATGCTCCATTAGTGTTTTCTTTCGGTTCTTTATTGTTCCTCATATTTCCCTGTTTCTGCAACTCTGACAAGCTCTAAAGAATCATTGCATTAACCTCTATCTTCTTTACCTGATACCCTGCAAGTATTTCTTGAGCCTCAATCAACCTGACATTATCTTCTTTACAAATTTGAATCTCTATCCTCAATCTCCTCAATGTATCTACTACACCAGGAGAATATTGATCTCCTTGATGCCCAATTGATCTGTAGGGATAATCACGGGAACTATAGTCTTCCATTTTTATCACCATCCTTGATTCTCTTCTTCCTGCAAGCATATCATGTCAGAAAAATAAATATATACCAAAATAAAATCCATACCTTGGTTTTGTTCATGGGAGGCTTATATCATCTGCAATATCAATCCATGTTAGCATGTACATCTATAATAATAAACATATCCATATAATTGGTATATCAAAATATAACATCATGCATGACCATACCAACAGTATACCCTGATCCCATGCATGATGACAATAATCTGAACAACATAACCTGCCAACCCCATGCAGGACCTCACCTCACCTATAAATTTCATAATTCATAATTACACAAGGATAACACTTGTAAACCAGAAAACTGACACCATGACTAGGCCTGACCATCCCCAACTAGGACTGACATTTTGTCAAATACTTGGAAACAATGCAATCTATAGGTCATGAATAAAATATTGAGAATAAGGGACTATAAATTCATATGAAACTTATCAATAAGTATCACCACCCTCTCCCATTAGTTGTCTTAACATTAATTAGGGATTGCATCCATTATTCTTTCAGTTACAAGTAAAACAAGAAATAAACCATGACTAGAGCCATTCACATAACCATGCTTATAACCAAAATATAAAAACATAAATAACCATAAGATAATAGCCATTAAAGCCACATAAATACAAGAACTAAACCAATAAAAATTAACTTTCATTAAACACAGGCAAGAGCCAATTAGGTTCGGACTTCGACGTACCACCTGACCATAGACATGGTTGAACCAAATATTTCTTTTAGCCAGTCACCCCCATGCCATATTCCAAGCATGAATGTGGGATATCATGGATAAACCAATCCAAAAAAAAGCAACAGAATCTAGAGGTTAAACCACCTCCACCCTCACCATACTGTGATCTCACCTAAACTGGCACCGAGATCAGAAATTCGAAACGAGCTTGGAATTCCTCTAGATCTCATCACTGTCCTTGAGGAATTTTTTGTCGCATTGTCTCTAGTTTTTACCACAATCCACACCAAATCACTAGGTCCTTATTGAGACACCACCCTCAGGCTTTATATTGTATCCCACCAAAACCGGTCATGGGATTCCTAGGCCTTTGGGAATGAACCTGAGACCACCTCCACCCGGATTCTAAAACCATCCGGAAATTCCAAAGCTCAAAACTAATAACAATCCCTTCACACTATGTCTATCTGGAAAAAGGAAAGGCAAGGTTGAAAACCACTGTCAAAACCCGACAAAAACATGTCATCGACAACAAAATAACCAAATACCAACAGTCACATACCATGCATGTCAAAAACAGCTAGGAAATCATACATGTAATTTGTTACCTACAAGTATTCTTTTTGAAGCTGCTTCATCCTACCTGTCCTTGCTCGATCCTTGTTTCCCTTTCATTTCCTCAACTTTCCTTTGCTTTCTTTTCCTTTTCTTGGTCCAATACTGAAATGCTCCAAGAAAACTCTAAGTGTCCAAGAGTGCGAGAGAGAGAGAGAATAGAGAGAGAGCTCCAAAACTGAACTAGAAAAAAGTTACCAACCGATCCTCAAAAGCCTTTTTATCAATGAGGCCTCTATTTTCTTCATTTTCCATTATTTTCCTTCATTTTCCTCCTCACATGCAACATGTGACCTTTCACCTTCATTTTTTTCCTAGTTTTCTTTATTTTCGTAAATATATGTGCCAAAATTACTTTTTTCCTTTTCAAATCCTTAGTCATTGCCTTTTCCAATTTCCTTTAACCATAACACATATAGTAAGGCCCGCTAGGATATCTTTTCCAAACATTCATCTTGGAATAAGTGTCCCTTAACCGTGGTCTTATTTTTTCCTTTATTAACTTTTATTACATGAAATTTTAACCCGAGTTTGTTATAAAACACTTCCCATTAGGGAACATCGTCCTCTGTGTTAAACCAAACATATACCTCAAAATATCTACTGCAAAGCAAACATACTTCCCATGGAGCTTTATAACTTAGCTCGATGTAATATATACAATGAATAACCTGCTCAAAATAAAAAACCATCATGACAACATGACAATATAACAACCATACCTCTTATTGGAGTTTTATAACTTAGCTCATGGTGTTATTTACAATAGAAACCATACATAAATGTGTAAAAATACCAAAACATCTTTTCCTCAACCGGAAAACAATGAAGGATACATACCCCAAATTTGATTCGCCATCTCTCATGTAGCTTCTCTAGGACCAAGGTGCTTCCACTGCACTTTAACTTTCTCTATGGCTCTCTTCCTGAGCATGAGTTGTTTCCACTGCAACATGCACTAAGGTTTTAGTTGGAACTCTCCTTCTTTATCCACCCACAATACAAATCAATAACATGATAAACATCCTTTTATACATTTTAAGTAATGAAACATGAAAAACATCATGGACTTTCACGGTTGGAGGCATTTCAAGTCGATAGGTCGTTGGTATAATCCTATAAAGGATCTCAAAAGGACCGCAATACTGTGGTGCCAACTTGTCAAATGATCCAATCCTCAAGGAGCTCTTCTTGGGCTTGATGAAAAAATACACATGCTCCCCAACCTGAAAGTCCTTAAATTCATTGTGTTGATCTACATAAATCTTTTTCATGTCTTGTGTTGCAAAATAAACCTACCTTTCTCTAAGCATATACGATTTAAAAAATGCACTATAGAGGTGTCAAAGACTTACTGTAGGTCCAATGCTCGTTTGAAGTAGTTGTTGTCCCTCGTGCACTTGAAGGAGTTATCTTCGTAAACCTGCAGTCACAAACAAGCAAACATTAAATAGCACCTATATAGTAAACATCATATATCATGCTTATCATGGTGATCAAGGAATCCATGAAATAAACAATTAACTAACAGCTTGTTGAGAAAAATGAATTCATTTGTATTAACTTTAAAAGAAGGAAACCTTACAACCTTAGCCTTGATGTTGAACAGGCCTTCCCGGGGTCCGAAGCAAGAATCTCCTCTACTCTGATAAGCTCTGCACTCCTCCAACCGAGACAAATAGAGGTATGTGATCTCTCCTCACAAAAATCTCAATTAAATGAGTCTGAATCCCAACAGCACTTAACCTCAACTAATCTAAAGCTTTAACTCCCCTTTATGCTACCAAATGCCTCTTTTTATAGTGGAAAAGAGGAGGTTTCAATTCCAACTATGAAGGGATAGAATCCTCCTTCAAAGGGATAAGCTCCTCACATCAAGGGGTTAGCTCCATAAGGTAAGGGATACATGAACCTCAAAAGAGCAGTTCTGCCACCGCAAGATTCTTTCAAGAGGTTTCTAGAATTTACTGAAAGTGAGCTTTTTGAGTTTACTTGCGCCTTTTTTATCTTTACAGGGGTCGTCACCCATAACATAGAGAAAGTGCGTTCAGGTACACATGAGATATGAACATTAGGTGCGGGACCGCAGGCAAGATAGAGAGAAAGTGCGACACCAAAGTTAAGGAGATTTTTAGGAACTTTTCTCTGATTTTCAAGGCTTGACATGAGGAACTGATATGTTAGACTTGCAAAGAAGGAAGTATGAGTAATAATGAGCTCATACACATAGCAGAATGTCAGGATGACAATTTTCAGTGTAACAAATACATATAATAGAATCCATGGAAATGACCTCCCATTTCCATTCCGGAATCAGAATAAGTTGTAGTATACCACCTGGATGCTTACACTATGCCTTTACCTATTGAAAATCCAAACATCTGGCCACAAACTCTGCCACATTTTTCTTCAAATTTGGCCAATAGTATAACTTCTTCACCATCTTCAATGTCTTCTGATATCTTGGGTGACCCAAGTAAGGCTTGAAATGAAATTCCCTCAAGATAAGCTTCTTGAGTTCAATTTCATTTGGTACATAGATCCTGTCCCTAAATCTCACCAAACCATCTATCGTGAGATGATAGTTTGCATCTTGATCACATGTACCTGCACTCGTACATGTACTATATTGTAACTTCTGCATGAGCTCCACATACCAGCTATCCTTGTGTTCTACATGCAAGATTTGATCCTGTAATTTTGGACCATAAGAACTCAAAGTTGCTATATGGTTCACATGTAATTTTCTGCTGAGATCATCGACAACCATCTTCTCCTTTCCCTTAATGTATCTATTCTCGAAGTCAAACTCACTAAGTGTGGAAAACCATCTTGCTTTCCTAGAATTTATGTTTGGTTGGTCAAAAAACAATCTCAACCCAATATGATCGCTCAGCAATACAAATATCCTGCCAAGAATATAATGCCTCTACATTTTCAACGCGTGAATAACAACTTCCAACTCAATATCATGAGTCGCATAGTTCTATTCACGCTCATTCAATTTATTGGACTCATAACAAACCACTTGTCCCTCCTGCATAAGGACTCCATTGAGTCCTCCTTTAAAAAAAATTGTGAATACCACAAATTCTTTATCTGGATCTGCAACGTAATAACTAGAGCATTGGTCAACAACTGCTTCAACTGCTCAAAACTAGATTCACATTCTTCTTTCCATTCAAACTTCTTACCTTTCCTCTGCAAATATGTAGTAGGAAATGAAATGTGTGAGAAGTTCCCGATGGACCTCCTATAGTAACCTTGTAATCCCATAAATGACCTGACTTCCTCCACATTCTTAGGATGTGTTTATGGCTAAGGGTAAATTGGAAAAGGCAATGGAAATGGAAATAAGAAAAGGAAATGAAAAAGGAAAAAGGAAATGACAAAGGTAGAGGCAATCACTAACAGGGTAGGGGCTAAACCTCTTCCCAGAAATCCATGTAACTTTCAAAATTCATAAATTACATAAGAACAATTCTCTTAAACCAAAACTGACACCAATACTAGACCTAACCATCCCCAACCAGGACTGACATTCTTTCAAACACTTGGAAATAATGAAATCTACAAGTCCTGAATACAAGACTGAGCATAATGGACTGAAAATTCATATGAAACTTATGAAGAAGGATCACCACCTTCTCCCATTAGCTATCTTAACATTAATTAGGTCTTGCATTGACTATTCTTTCAATTAAAAGTAAAAATATGAAATAACCATGACTAGAACTAGTCACATAACCATGCTTATAACCAACATATAACCATAAAATAATAGCCTTTAAAGCCACATAAATACAAGTACAAAACCTAGGGAACTTAGCTTTCATTAAACATATGCAAGAGTCAACTTGGTTCGAGACTTACATGTACCGCCCGACTATAGACATGGCTGAACCAAATATTTCTTTCAGCTAGTCACCACCATGCCATATTCCAAGCATGAATGTGGGAAATCATGAATAAGCCAATCCAAAAATAACCAACCGTGATCTCACCTAAACCGATACCAAGATCACAAAACCAAACCGAGATTCAAATTCCTCCTGATATCATCACTATCCTTGAGGAGTTTTCCATCTCCTTGTCTCTAGGATTTACCACAATCCACACCAGATCACTAGGCCCTTACCAAGACACCACCCTTAGGTTTTACCATGTATCCCACCAAAACCAATCAAGGGATTCCTAGGAATTTGCAAATTAACCTTAGACCACCTCCGCCTCGGATTCTGAAACCATCTGGAAATTCCAAAGCTCAAAACTGAGAAAAATCCCATCACACCATTGCTATCTGGAAAAAGGAAAGGCAAGGCTGAAAACCAATGTCAAAACCCCAAAACAAATATGCCACCAGTAGAAAAAGAACCAAATACCAAAATGCACATACCATGCATGCAAAAAAACTAGGAAATAATGCATGCAATCGGTTACTTGTAAATATTCCTGTTGAAGTTACTTGATCCTGATCTTCCCTGCTTGATCTTTGGTTTCCTTTCCTTTCCTTGTCCTTCCTTTGCTTTCTTTTTCCTTTCTTGGTCCAATGCTAAAATGCTTCAAGAAAAATCTTAAGTTTCAAAGAGTGTGAGAGAGAGACAATAAAGAGAGAGAGCTCCAAAACTGAACTCACAAAAGGTACCAACTGATCCTCAGAAGCCCTTTTATTAATGAGGCCTCTATTTTCTTCATTTTCCATTACTTTCTACCATTTTCCTCCTCACACACAACTTGTTACCTTTCACCTTCCTTTTCTCCTAATTTCCTTTATTTTCATTAACAAATGTGCCAAAAATACTTTATACCTTTTCAAAACCTTAGTCGTTTCCTTTGCCAATTTCCCCTTAGTCGTAAACACATACATGATGCAAACTAGGATATATTTTCCAAACATTGTACTTGTAATAAGTGTCCCTTAACCATGGTCCTATTTTTTCCTTTATTAACTTTTATTACATGAACTTTTAACTCGGTTCTGTTATAGAACCCTCCCCCTTGGGGAACACTGTCCTTGGTGTTAAACCACACTTATAACTCAAAAAAACTGCTAAAAAGAAAACATACTTCCCATGGAGCTTTATAACTTAGATCGATGGAGTATTTACAATGAATAAAACGCTCAAAAGAAAAAACCATCATGACAACATGACAATATAACAATTGTAACGCTTATTGGATCTTTATAAATTATCTCATGGAGATATTTACAATATAAAGCATACATATATGTGTACAAATACCAAAACTACTTTGCCTCAATCAAAAAACAATGAAGGATACATAGTCCACATCTGATCCGACATCTCCCATGTAGCTTCTTCGGGCCCAAAGTTGTAATATTCCCAAAATTTCACTTCATATTTGGAATATTAGAGTCTTTGATTTTCTTAATGAATTAAGTAAATAAAAGGTTGGAGGGACCCACAATCCTAAATAAGAATAAATATCCACCTTGTGTGTGTGAATGTGGATAAATTTAGACTAGATCTGCAAAAAGAGGTAGTTGACCAACTACTAATGTGAATGAGATTGGAGATCATATCTCATTTAATGAGAAAGATCATGGAGGGTTTATTCAGTCAACTAAGATCTTGAAGATTTCAAACAAAGGATCATTGAGCATTAATGATCAAGTGATGGAGGATCATGTGCAAATGAAGCACACATGATGGAGGAGGTGTACATTGCACCTAGAATGTTTGGTTGATTTGGTCAAACAGTGCAGTCCTACTTGGAGGATTATGTCCACATGAGACTACGCAGTTGAGATTAGGGCCAAAGCTTGGGATGGCTCAAACATTAGAAAGGAGATTAAGGCAAAGGTGAAATGCATCTTGGATTATTTTGATGTATGATCTTTTAGATCTGGAATTGTCAAGTGACATTCCACTACATTCTTGGGTTGTTTAGTAGAGATTGCAGGTGTTGTTTAGCACAGGGTATT
This sequence comes from Pinus albicaulis, assembly GCA_034641835.2. Classification (NCBI taxonomy): domain Eukaryota; kingdom Viridiplantae; phylum Streptophyta; class Pinopsida; order Pinales; family Pinaceae; genus Pinus; species Pinus albicaulis. The sequence goes on from CM076580.1 coordinate 1,742,187,492, forward strand.
CCTGGGCGGGAATGCCTCCTCTTTCTTTGAGTGATCTCTAAGGAAGAGGTTTTTACTTCATTATACATCAAGCTTTAAGTGTCATTTCCTTTTTCTACTTTCTGAAAAACATTCATATTCAGAAATCTACAGATTTCTTAAGATCAATTTGGAAGGTGGAAGTTGTCTTCAGTACTTCAGCTGGAGAACAAGGTGAGGGATTATTCCCATCACTTAGGCTTATAGATCAGCACTCCCAGAGCCACATTGTAGATCTGGCATCAGGCCAAAAGTTATTAACCTCATAGCAGCAGCATTCCCTTCAGGAATAATGCCGTCCATATTGAAAATCTGAAAGGGGGAAGGAAGTTGCTAGTACTTCAGCTAGCAATCCAGTGGAGGATAATTCCTTCACATTTCCATCAGTCTCACCATCATCCTAGAGCTTATTGTAGCATTTTTTAGTAGGAATAAGGCCTCTCTTTCCCTCACAGCGTAGTTTCTGTTGGAAGTTGTGTTGCAGTAGCTGAATTCATCATTGGAGGATTGTGAAGGTAGATCTAGAGCTCTCAACTCATAGATCTAATGAAGGGATCAACCCTTCAAACATAGATTTGATCTAAGCAGAAATTTCAGCCATCTATTCTTCAGATCTAGCTTGAGATCTGTATTTCCTAGCAGTTCAAGGATCAAATCCTAGGGAGGTGATTTTCCAAAGTTGCAGATTTGGAAAATCCTTTCTGGGTTATCTTGGGAATCCATCACATTGGCCAGATATTGAATCTTGGCATCATTAGAGCTCCAGTTTTGAGTAGATCTGCATTTCCCTTTTGAGCCTGCAACTTTATGTTTATATTCTACTGAAGGGACATCGCAATATTTGCTGCAAAGCCTCAATAGTTACGTTGTACCTGCTTCATACATGTTTTCAGGGTGATCCCAGCTCATCTTTTTGGCTAGATCTACCTATATTCTGTACTGGTGTAACTGATCATATCCAATATAATAAAATGGCTCAGATCTTTCTGCATATTCTGATTTGTACTTAGATTTATTGTTTATCTTGTTGTAAGTTCTTATATTGTGTGAAGTATTACTGCATTCTCCCTTTTGGGATATTACAAAAGTGCTTCCACTGCACTTTAACTTGCTCTATGGATATGTTCGTGAGCATGAGTTGTTTCCACTGCAATATGCACTGAGGTTCTGGCTAGAATTTTCCTTCTTGATCCACTTTAAATACATACCAATCAATAACATGATCATCATCCTTTATATACCTTTTAAGTAATGAAACATGATAAACATCATGGACTTTCAATGTTGGAGGCAGTGCAAGTCGATAGGATACTGGTCCAATCCTCTCAAGGATCTCAAAAGGCCCGCAATATGGTGTTTCCAACTTGGCACATGATCCAATCCTCAAGGATCTCTTCTTGGGCTTGATGCACAAATACACATCCTCCCCAACCTAAAACTCCTTAAATTCCCCTTGTTGGTTTGGATTACTCTTCTACCTGTCTTGTGCTTCCTTTAGATTCTTATTTATAACATGCATTTCCTATTCCATGTTTTCCAACATGTCCAGTCCAAAAAGTACCATATTCACTAAATCACTCCAGTTGATGGTAGTATTACAAATACCCTCATACAGTGTCTCAAAATGACTCATCCCCAACAATTATTGATAACTATTGTTTTATGCAAACTCAACCAATGGAAGGTAATCCTCCCATATCCTTTGCTAATGCATTAAATACATCCTTAACATGTCCTCTAGGATAATATTGACCCTCTCTATCTATCCATTTATCTATGGATGGGAGGTTGTATTGAAGGCTAAATCTGTACCTAAACCTGTAAACCACTCCTTTCGAAACTTGGAAGTGAACTTGGCATCCCTGTTCGACACAATCTTCTACGGAACACCATTTAATCTCAAAATCTACCTGATGAATACCTATGCCACCTCGTTAGTTGAATATGTAGTCTTCACTAGTATGAATTGAGCCATCTTTCTCAACTTGTCAACCAAAACCATGATAGAATCGTGCTCCTCACTTTTCTCAAAATACCTGTAATAAAATCCATGGAAATGACCTCCCATTTCCATTTCGGAATTAGAATAAGCTGTAGTAGACCACTTGATACCACCTGTAACCAAATACACCAACTAAGATTCTACAAGCACTTCTTTTCTCAAGCCACACTTATCCACCAATTCAGGATTATCATAACTATAATTGGATTTGTGATCAATCAAAATAGAAACAACTTGATCATAATTCTTACCGTCCATCTAAATTATAGATGCATGGTGATCCACCTACCTGTTGTCCATAGCTACATAAATCTGAGGAAAGATATGACCAACATCCCCAACTATCTATTCCTCCTGTGCACTATAGATCTAGGGCCTACCACCCTGATACTACAGACAATCCCTCTTGCAATGATACTTGTCACATATCCAACACTGCAACGGTGTTGTACCATCACCTCTAGTCTTCTTCTCTCCCGACTGCGATCCATGTCCCTTATCAAATGTATTGAACTTCTTGTAAGGAACCACATTTTATTTCTCACTTTCATCTTGAGGTTTGTGCCGCTTTGCTAGCCATATTCCTTTAGCTTTCTCATTTCCTTTCAAATCACACTTAGGCTCAACTTTGTGCTTTGAATTCTCATCAAAATTCATCATCTTTTGAATGGCCTCTTCTAGTGATCTAGGCTCATTGAACTCAATCCAGTCTCTGTATGCTACTAGCACCCCGCTGATGAATCTTTGAACCTTGGCCTTCTCCTCCTTGAGGTAAGGCACATATCTCAAAAACTCTAAGAACCTGCTAGTATACTCATCATTTTTCATGGAACCCATCTGTAACTCATAAAAAGCCTTAGCTTTAGCATCATAGTACATCTCTGATAGGTACTTCTTCTTAAATAGCCTCTCAAAATCATCCAAAATCAACTCATACTACTGAATACCTATAGAATTCTTCACATCCTCCCACCAGATATTTGCTTTCCATTTAAGACTGAAAGTGGGTATCTTTGCTTCCATGTTCTCTGTATAACTATGCAATCTAAAGAATTTATTCATCCTAAGAAACCATGCCTCTTCATCTTCTGACTTCTTCATCTCTTCCCCAAATGTAGGTGGCTTGACTTTCTTGAATTCCTCGGGAAAGTACTCACCCCTCCTATAAGGATGATGATGGTGATGAATATGATGATGTCTCCTGGAAGAGAACTCCATTATTATTTTCTTCCTGCTCTTGACTAATCCAAATCTGTCCTATTTTGAAACTCTGACAAGCTCTGAAGAATCATTGCATTAAACTCTATCTTATTTTTCTAAGCCCTTGCAAATCTTTCCTGAGCCTCAACCAACCTTTCATAATCTGCCTTACAACTTCTGATCTCTACGCTCGAACTCTACAATGTATCTTCCATGCGAGGAGAATAATCATCTCCTTATTTCCCAACAAATTTGTAGAGAGAGTCACAGGAACTATAGTCTACCATTTTTCTCGTCATCCTTGATTCTCTTCTTCCTGCAAGTATATCATGTCAGAAAAAAATAGATACCAAAATAAAATCCATACCTTATTGATGCTTAGGGGAGGGTTATCTCATTTGCAAGATCAGTCCACATTAGCATGTACATGTATAATCATAAACATATCCAGATAATCTGTATATCAACATATAACATCATGCATTACCATACTAACAGTATACCCTGATCCCATGCGTGACAATAATAATATTGAAAATATCGGACTTTTCCCAAAGAGAGTGCAACCACACATTAAAGGGAGGAGAGAGCCTCTTCTACTGGAAAATGTGGGTAAATTGTTTGCCAATGCAGTTCATCGTTGATAGTGGGAGCCAGAAGAACTTGATCTCAACCAAGTTCGTCAAGACATTGAAGTTTCCAACAAAGTTGAACCCACAATCGTACACCATTGAGTGGCTCCACCAAGGGTGAGATCTCTGTGTCAACCAACAATTTTTCCTGCCTTATAACATCAAGCCCTTTGCAGATGAGATATTGTGCGATTTTTCCCCTCTAGAATTTGTGTTGTTTTATTAGGTTATCCATACCTATGGAAGCATCATATTGTATATGAGTCCAGACCTTGTTCTGTTATTATTACTTTGGGTCATAAATTGTACATAATACCAAAGGTAGCATCGCCTACCGTATTTTCCTTTATCTCTATTAAACAATGCAATAAGATCATTCCTAGGCTGGGAATTTTTTCTTCCTTATGATTCACCCTCAGAGAAAGAGAAATATTATGGCCACATCCACAACCTTTAGACAAGTCTCCTCTGCACAGGACCAACATATGGACAGGGTCGTGGAGGAGTATAGGGACATCTTCACTGCACCCACAGGGGTACGCCTACACTATTAGGTCAGGCACTCCATTGATCTGACCTAGATCGTGCCACTACCCAATGGACCAATCTATCGATGCTTTATTCTCGAGAATGATGAAATCAAGAGGTAGATTCAAGCGTTTTCGCAGAAAGGGAAAATCACCCCAATTTCCTCACCCTATGGGAGCCCGATCGTGTTGGTGCAGAATAAGGATAGAACCTGGAGGTTCTGTATTGACTATCGAGCAATAAATAATATTACTTCCAGGAATAAGTATCCAATCCCATGGATTGATGACCTTATGGACCATTTCAAGGGGGCCAAATATTTCAGCAAGATTGACTTGAAGTCTATATCACCAGGTACCAATCATACCATTTGATATGAAAAATATTTCCTTCAAATCCAAGGAGGGCCTTTTCGAATGGCTAGCCATGCCTTTCAGGTTGAAAAATGTGCCCACATCCTTAATGAGGATGATGGAAGATGTTGATCATGTCAGCCCCCTGTTAAATTCTGACAAGCAATCTCGCTTAAACCTTTCAAACCCCCTCTTTTTACCCCTGAGAAATTCGTTTTCTGCTCATCGTTACCTTCTCCTAGCCTCAAAACTATATAAAAGGGCCGAAATCCCACATTATAATATATTTAATGCCTAGCACCTTTCGGCCCTAGCCCCTGCACCTTTTTCTCCACATGACCGAAAGTTGAAACCGAGCGCTAGCCATGAAGGCGCTTATCATATATATATAGCAGGCGCAGTTTTATCCGTCGATCTGTACAGATCGGACGACATTTGCAAGGCTCCATCGTGCCCGTGGCCCACCCCGTCCACCGTCCGATCAACTTGCAAAATCAACGGTCCATAGTGCACCTGCTCACTGTACAAAACCTGCTGGTTTATATCGCACCGCCTTTCGGAGGCGGGTGGTATTTCTCATTTTTAGAGCGATGCCATTCATCGCGCGACACGCGTCATTAAGCACTGTTTGAAAGCCACCGTTCATCGCGCGTTATAGTTCGGCAGAAGATCCGGCGCGATATGCACGTGAGCCGTCCGATCTAGAGAAGCCCATCCAACGACGATCGCTCCACAAAGTTGCTCGCAAGTTAACACGTGGAAATCGTACCCCTGGCCCACCGTTCATCACCCTCCGACGCATTTTCAGCCGTCAATCTCATCTTGATATCGGACGGTCTAGATCACCTACCTCCCCACCATCGACACGTGTCTTCCGCCCCGTCACCGTTCCATGTGTTTGTCATATTTTTCCTCCGCCCTTATATATTTCATTCATTAGTCAAATTTCAATGTTTTACGTTAAAAACTTTCACCAGTCCATCCTCCATCGTTTCACTGCATTTTTTCCGCCACCTTACATTGTTCCACCATTTCGCCATGTCCGCACGACCATTTTCATTGACCCCGCCACATCCACCATCCCCATGCATGGTTTTCCTAACGAGTTTACGGGTTTTGCAGGGTTACAGTGGTGGAAAACTGCCATGATTTACAGTCTCTATTACTGTAATAGAGAGCACATCAAAGAACCATTTTTCAGAGGCTGGAATTATGGAGAAAAGCCTGGGAAGGTGTGTCGAAAAGACTTCCATTAAAGAAGCAGGGTTAAAATCTGTCAAACCCTCCAGAGTCATTCAAAGCACAGATTGCGCAGATGGAGACATTAATGGAGCAGCAGAGAAATATCAGTGAATGATCGAGGAATTCAAATTTTAACATTGAAGATCTTAAAGCATCAAGGTTTAGAAGGCAGAGGGTACCATTCACAGAAAACAATACCCTAAAGTTTTCTTTTCAGCACCATTTTCTTTCAAGAAAGGACGGAATGTCTATGTGATTTTACTTCTTTGCCGTGTTCCTGAAGAGACTTCTACCTAGTGCATTTATTTCAGTAATCAGGCAGCAGAGTACATACAGTGCTACAGATTCATCCAGCAATATGGGCGTGCACATTTCCGCTATCTTGCCTTAATGAGGCAAATTAAATGTTCACCACCTACTCCCTTTTCGAGCTTTCTTTTTCTCCTATAAAGCTCCCGAAGAACAGATGATTTAGGGTTCCAAATTTTATCAGAAAATTATGCAGTAGGAGGATTTTTGTATGCATTTTGTAAAAACTCTCATATGAATGTACAGAGCCCGTTGGGTTTCAATGAGGAGGAGTTCCATCTTTAAAGAGGATTCTGGTCTTTGATTTCTCATAGTGTGTAAATTTTTCTCATATGTGCTATTTTAATAGATTATTTCATCTCATCCACCTTTCATGCATCATGTTTATGGAATGCGAGTGGCTCACTGATTTTGGTATGGATTTATCCTAGTTGATACCCATGCATGAATTAGTCAAGCGCTTTAAATATGGCTCAAGCATGATATACTGTTCCACTATTCACTACAATCATTTTTCTGCTATATTAGTTTCTTTGGGAGGTTATTTTTAAAACGCTATTGTCATGTATGGATTCTTAAATTGGTAAGCCCATTACATGGTGATATTGTGTATCTGGATATCAGCTCAATGACAACTAGTATTCTCTCAATCTTTCATGCACAGCAAACACCTTCTGATAATTTATTTCTGTGACATATTTTTGAATCGACCCTCTTTACAGTAAGCTACCTCTGAATTGTCTGATGCTTTTATATTAGAGTTTTGCACATTGCCTCTACAGTATTCCTTTCCCTGTGTCAGTTTTTGAAGGTCTTGGTCCCATTCAAATTAATATTTCATGTTTTCAGGAAATAGCATGAGAGCTTTTTGTTGATAACTCTCCCTGTTATATCATACGCTCCTTACTATATAAGATGTCCTAGGCACTGGTCTTTCACAACTCAAGGCTATCTCTAGGAATGACAACATCTTTTTGGCGTTGTTGCCAGGGAACGAATTTGAGAAAATTTAAATCCCTGGGCCTTGAAAAAACCTAATTCACTCTTCAAGTAGGTGAGTATGGAGAGTTGAGAGTTGTAGATCCCTCACCTTGACGACTCCATATTCGTTTGTTAGATAAATTCATTTGCAGTCCTGGCTCCTCGTAAGCCACACCTAAGGTCAAATACGTCTCAGCCAAAGACACCTTCAGTGTTTGACCCAGAGAAGATCATACATAGAAGAAATTGGAGGGAAAGAAAATCAGTCCACACTGAAATCCCTTAATTGTCTATAGAAAACTTTCCATCCTCTTCTTCTCAAGTAGCCCAAGTGCTAGTTCCCGACTCCACTGTGGGAGATACCGATTACTATTCAGATAGTCCACCCCGAGGAGGTGTCAGAAATAAAGATAATTTTCATCCTACTCCTAAGGTCGAAGAGGTCAAAGAAGTCACCGAAGTATCTGCTATCAACAGACCATTATTCCCCTCAACACCTCAAGCTGATGTTCATTACATTCCTATTGTTATTCATACTCCACTACCACCTCCTACTCCTCCTTTTACTCATCAAACTATTGCACTACCTCCACCCCCTCCAATGGTCAATGTTCCAGGCTTCTTGCTAAATAAATATGCCCCCCGGCATTACCCCAAGTGTTGAATGATATGCCACAGGATTATCTGAAGATTTTACCTCGATTCAATGGGGAAAATGAGATTGATGCTCAAAAACATCTTGAGGTCTTCTATTCTTTTGCAGAGAATTTTAATGTGGAACATTTAGATGTGGTCTTAAGGCTGTTCGTCCAATGTCTTGATGGTGAAGCTCGAAAATGGTTTAAGACATTGGCTGACCGTTCTGTTACCACTTGGGAAATAATGGAAGATACTTTTCTCAGGAAATGGGGAGGGAAGAAAGATCATGGACATTGTCTTACTGAGTTCAATACACCCAAGAAAAGATATAATGAAGGGGCGTCAGAATTTATCAAGAGGTTTAATAAATTGTATTTGAGTCTTCCTACTGATATGAAACCACATCAAACTGCTACCAAAGTTGTTTTTGTAGCAGCCTTTGATTCAGAATTCTGTTTCTCTCTGAGAGAAAGAAATCCTTCTACACTGGATGATGCGCACACAGATGCACTAGAGTTGGAAGAAAACTTTGCCTTGTTGAAAATGCAACAAGATGATGGAGCTTAGTGAAATGAAGTCGCCTTCACTAAGTGGGCCCGCAAGCTATTTTTGGCGCAAAGTCTATTTTTAGACTATGTCTATTTTTAGACATATGGAGCATGGTCTAGGAGTTGCAGTAATGCTATTCTTGGATGATTGGTCGAGTTGGTAAAATATAGATGGACCTCTATTTTTAGACATACAAGTCGAAGTCTATTTTTAGACTGCCTGTCTAAAAATAGGTCAGTCAAATATTATTAGCCCTTAATAATATTTGGACTCTAAACTTCAGTTTATTCTCTTAAAGCACTTCATTTGGAGCTACGGATGTGGCCCATGCACCTAAAAGAAGGAATTATGCTATTCCTAGGGGTTTGGTGAGCTCATGCATGGTTGACTTCAGTTAGGACTTCAGTGGCAGAGTTTGGTGGAGTTGATGAGACAGTTGGTGGAGTTGTGTTCGGTTTAACTTAGTTGAACTAGTTGTGTTTAGTTTAACTGGCTAATACACTAGTAATGAGTGGAGTGAATTAAATATTATTTAATTCATTAATTATTAACTCATTATTCAACTCAAGAACACATCAGTTCACTACAGTGCATGGACAGTTCATTGAAGACCATTGGAAGAGGTAGATGAAAGGGTGAGTTTGCTATTAGTTGTGACAGCAGTTGTGCATGAGATTTGCACAAGCATTGGAGGATATTGCCAATGATGATTGCGCATTTGAAGCCAAGGAGATTCGAACTTGGATCTCTCATTAGACCAACTTGGATTGCGCAATAGAGGCAGGCAATTAGTGGATGAGTTTTGAACCTGTGACTTGTTCAAAACTGAGCTAGTTTGTGTGTAACTTTTGGAGACAGTACTGAGTACTTGTGAGGAGTATTGTACTAAGATTTTTACATGTTCTCTTCTATTATAATATACAAAATAGCTGGGGGTTTTCAGCTATAAGCTTTCCCCATTACATATTGTGTTTATGTGCGCATGCGACTGTTTCTATTTCCACAAATTGTTGATCAATTGTAGAAGAGGTTATGTGTTATACATGAATTCGAATTAGTGTATGATCAGGATAATCTCAGTGGATAAATCTTCATTATTCAGCAAATTTCTACATGGTATCAGAGCGAATTGATCATCGGGATCTATTACAGTGATTACAATTTTATTTCGGTAGACAGAGTCTGTAACGGGCCAGGTAGCCTCTGGATCCATCCTTTCTCTGAAAGGTGATATATCCAATAAATGCCCTTACAGTCGATCTCTGTGCTAGAAATAATTTGTTCTCACAGATCCAGAAGCAGTTGAGTTTTTGAGTTTGGAATTCGAATTTTGCAGCAGTTTGTTTTCTTGGTGCCAGAGTTGAAAATGTCTTTCAACGGTTTGCGACTCGAATATGCCCTTGAAGGTAGTTCGAATTATGTTGCATGGAAAGATCGGATGGAGGCGGTATTAGAAGATAATGGGCTGAAGGAGTTCATAGATATGGATGTCCAAAAGCCTACTGATCCTGCTGAAGTTGAGGCTTGGCAAAAGAAGATGGCGAAATGTCGAAGGATTCTGTTGGAGGGCGTGAAGGATCACATTGTATCCAGCCTGCATGGAAAAGATTCTCCATATTTGATGTGGAAAGAATTGACAGATCTATTCCAGAGCAAGAGCGACCAAAGGAAGCTGGCGCTCAAAGATAAACTCAGAAACATTAAGATGGAGAAAGGCGACAGTATCGCCAAGTACCTCATGAAGTTCACTCAATGCAGAGATGAGCTGGGAAGTGTGGGGGTGACTGTCGATAAAGAGGATTTGGTAGACCTGGCTCTCCTTAGTCTTCCGAAGAGTTGGCATTCCTATCAGGACTCTGTCAATGGTTGGGAGAAGTTGCCTGGATGGGAGCGACTTTGGGCGGATCTCATGCAGGAGGAGATAAGGCGGACTACCAGGGACGGATCTTCATCAAAGGTATCTGATGAAGAAAATTGCACTTTGGTTGCCAAAGAAAAGAAGGGGAAGAGAAAGAAAGCTTCTCAATCTGGTGCGAAAGGCAAGAAGCAAGACATGTCCAAGGTGAAATGTTTTCACTATCACCAGCACGGACACTATGCCACAAATTGTCCGCAGAAGAAGAAAAATAAGAAGGTTGTTGGATCTGCAGCGGGAGAAGCATTGGCCTCCCAGTTCGAACTGGATTTTTCACTGATCGCATGCTTGGTCTCAAGTGTGATGGGATCAATATGGTTCTTGGAAAGTGGTGCGTCATTTCACATGACAAGAGATCGGGATCTGTTTTCAGATCTGGAGGAAAAATATCTTGGAGTGCACATCGAGATGGGCGATGATGGTAGATACAGTGCGACCAGTATCGGTACCATTTCCTTTGAGAGGGAGTCTGGTAAACCCTTTGTATTGAAGGAAGTATTGCATGTTCCAGGATTGATGAAGAATCTGATCTCTGGTAATATGTTGGAGAACATTGCTGGTATGTTGTGGTCTTCAAATAAGGAAGGCTTTCTGCAAGAAGACCTGTCAAGAGACCCGGAAGATAGGGGTTCGAGTCAAGAACCTTTATCAGTTGCAAGTAGATGGCTACGCAGCAATGGCATGCAAGGTGGGAGAAGTGGTGAGCCGGGATGATGATGGTGAGCTGTGGCACAGGAGATTGGGCCACCTTCACCATGGAGCTTTGAAGATCCTACAGCAGATTTCTACTGGGCTTCCTAAGGGCACTCTTGCGCAGTCAGATCAGTGCAAGGGGTGTACTTTAGGGAAGTATGTGAAAGCCACCTTTCACGAGAAGGATAGTCGCGCCACGACGATCCTTGAGAGAGTTCACACACACGTGTGTGGTCCTTTCTCTGTAGCTTCGACAGCAAAGCACAAGTACTATGTGATCTTTGTTGATGATTTCTCTCGGAAGTGCTGGATCTTCTTCATGCAGAAGAAGAGCGAGACATTTTCAAATTTCTGTGAATTCAAGGCGCTGGTTGAGAAGGAATCGGGGAAGCATGTGAAGGCTCTTAGGAGCGACAATGGTGGTGAATTCATCTCTACTGAATTCAAGGACTTTTGCAGCGCAGAAGGGATTCGGAGAGAGCTCATCACACCCCATAACCCACAGCAGAACGGGGTGGCTGAGCGGAAGAACAGAACGATCGTGGGTGCTGCACGGGCGATGTTGCATGATCAGGGCCTACCCCTTCACTTGTGGGCCGAGGCATGCAATACAGCAGTGTATGTGCAGAACCGTTGTCCTCACAAGGTTCTTGGCATGAGTACACCAGAGGAGGCTTATTCTGGCAAGAGGCCTGATATTTCCCATTTGCGGATTTTCGGATCTCCCGTCTACATGCATGTGACGAAGGATGCGAGAAGGAAGCTGGATCCAACTGCTGAGGTTGGAATATTTGTGGGGTACACTGATACACCTCACAACTATAGGGTATATTTGCCAGACAGTCGCAAGACTGTTGTGCGACGGGATATCAAATTTCAGGAGGAGAAATCCATGCAGTGTTCGCTTGAGAGGGAGCCACACTTGCATGCAGATGAGGAGCTATTAGTTCCTAAGGAGGAGCTTCTGGATGTGGATCAGCCACAAGAGGAAGTTCATGAGGTGAAAGAAACCACTCATGCAGCGCCAACCATCAGAGGGCGCAAGCGCACTATAGAAGCTGAGCGACTGGCTCGAGATGCAGAGAAGGTTGTAGGACCACCTACAGCACAGCGCAGACAGAGGCAGTCACCGGACCGGTACACTGGATACATGGCTCTTATGAGCAAATGTGTCGTGACAGAACCATCCTCTTTCGAGGAAGCTGTGGAGGAACCCGCATGGGTAGATGCCATGGTGGAAGAGTATGATTCTATTGTCAGAAACAATGCATGGGAGATTGTCCCGCGACTGGAGGGGAAATCAGTGGTGGGTTCGCGATGGATCTACAAAGTGAAGCAGGCGGCTGACGGGAGTGTGGAGAAGTACAAGGCAAGATTTGTCGCCCGTGGCTTCTCACAGATCGAGGGGATCGATTATGAGGAGACTTTTGCACCTATCGCAAGGTACTCTTCCATACGGACGATCCTTGCTCTCTCAGCGCAGATGGGGTGGCACATTCATCAGATGGATGTGAAGACTGCGTTCCTCAATGGAGTTATTGAGGAAGAGGTGTACATAGAGCAGCCTGAAGGTTTTGAGATCTTCAGCAGTGAGTCGCATGTGTGCCGACTCAAGAGAGCACTATACGGGTTGAAGCAAGCACCTCGTGCTTGGTACACTCGGATAGACAGCTACTTCACCGGGCTTGGATTCTCCAAGAGTGAGGCAGATCCAAACCTGTACCAGATTGTGGTGGAGGGGAAGCTGTTGATCATCGTACTGTATGTAGATGATCTGATTTTGACTGGCGATGAGCAGGTGATACTTTCATGCAAGGAGGATCTTGCACGAGAGTTTGAGATGAAGGACTTGGGCATCCTTCATTATTTCCTGGGATTGGAGATTTGGCAGCGCAGCGGAGGACTGTTTGTTTCTCAGGGCAAGTATGCCCGGGAGATTCTGGAGAGGTTCAACATGCAAGGCTGCAAGCCTGTTGACACTCCTCTTTCTGGTGGTTGGAGGAAGGAGGATGCTACTTCAGCGGAGGTAGTGGATGCCACTGTCTATCGACAGTTGGTGGGGTCGCTTATGTATCTGGTCAATACATGACCCGATATATGCTATGCAGTTAACCAGCTTTCCAAGCCACTGATTACGCTAATCATACACAAGGCGAGGCAAGCATGTATTGCGTTATCTTAGTGGCACATGGACTATGTTACACGTGGGGCAGGGAGGGGATGGAGCGGGGAAACTCAGGTTTCCGCGTGCGGTGGGCGGGGAAGCCGCCTGGGCCAGGCGCTACCGGAGGAATGTGATGCAGGTGGCGGCGGTTTTCTGGTACAACGGGAAGTAGAGATCCGTGGCACTCGTGCTGAGAGGCCAGTACATGGCAACAAGCTTGGGTGCATGCGAGGCTATTTGGATGAGGAAGATCCTCGTCGGATTGTTCGGGTCACACTTGGAGCCTACGCGGTTATTGTGATACTTGATTGCATTAAACTCTGATACAATCCGTTGTTGTCGTAGATCAAACACATCGTGTGAGTACCATCATATCAGAGATTGTGTTCAGCGGAGAATCATGTTACTTTCATATGTTCCCACGGAGGATCAGGATGCTGACATCTTGACGAAGGCGCTCACCAGGAGCAAGTTCGAATTCCACAGAGGTAGGATAGGGGTTGCAAATAATCCATATCTTGTTGAGAGGGAGTGTTGAAAATGCAACAAGATGATGGAGCTTAGTGAAATGAAGTCTCCTTCACTAAGTGGGCCCGCAGGCTATTTTTGGCGCAAAGTCTATTTTTAGACTATGTCTATTTTTAGACATATGGAGCATGGTCTAGGAGTTGTAGTATGCTATTCTTGGATGATTGGTCGAGTTGGTAAAAATAGATGGACCTCTGTTTTTAGACATACAGGTCGAAGTCTATTTTTAGATTGCCTGTCTAAAAATAGGTCAGTCAAATATTGTGTATATTTATATTTAGGACTCTAACTTCGTTTATTCTCTTCTGACACTTAGGTTGGAGCTACGGATGCTTCCTACTAACGAAGAATTACGTATTCCTAGGGGTTTGGTAGGCTCAATACTGTGGTTGAAGCCGGTTAGGACTTCGGTGGTAGAGTTTGGTGGAATTGCGTCAAGACGATTGGTGGAGTTGTGTTGAGTTTAACTTAGTTCGGTTTAACTTAGTTTGAACTAGTTGTGTTTAGTTTAACTGGCTAATACACTAGTAATGAGTGGAGTGAATTAACTATTATTTAATTCATTAATTATTAACTCATTATTCAACTCAAGAACACATCAGTTCACTACAGTGCATGGACAGTTCAGTGAAGACCAGTGGAAGAGGTAGATGAAAGGGTGAGTTTGCTATTAGTTTTGACAGCAGATGTGCATGAGATTTGCACAAGCATTGTAGGAGATTTCCAATGATGATTGTGCAGTTGAAGCCAAGGAGATTCGAATTTGGATCTCTCATTAGACCAACTTGGATTGCGCAATAGAGGCAGGCAATTAGTGGATGAGTTTTGAACCTGTGACTTGTTCAAAACTGAGCTAGTTTGTGTGTAACTTTTGGAGACAGTACTGAGTACTTGTGAGGAGTATTGTACTGAGATTGTTACATGTTCTCTTCTATTATAATATACAAAATAGCTGGGGGTTTTCAGCTATAAGCTTTCCCCATTACATATTGTGTTCATGTGCACATGCGATTGTTTCTATTTCCGCATATTGATGATCAATTGTAGAAGAGGTTATGTGTTATACATGAATTCGAATTAGTGTATGATCAGGATAATCTCAGTGGATAAATATTCATTATTCAGCAAATTTATACATGCCTCCACTGGTAAATAAAAGGGAAAATCTAAACAAGATACTAGAATAAGGGGCAAAGAGGAGGTATCTACCTCTAACCAAGACAGAGACTCAGCTAATGACATAATTGAATAAATGAGAAAAATGATTAAGAACCTTTCTGGTAAGCTGGTCAAGCTTGAATTGGAGGCCAAGAATTCAACCTCCAAGAATTTCCACAATGCTCCAAACAGAGGTTACAATCCTCAGTATAGGAAACCACCCCTGCAAATATTGCCAAGGGAACTAAAGGAGCAACAAGATCAGGTACCACACCCATTGTACTTGGAAGGTCCAGTAGATGATCTTACTGAAGACACTGCCTATGGACTGGAGGATGAAAATCTTACTTTTTCGAATAGTGATGGAGAAGAATGCCCCTTGCTAGAAAGTAATGGAACCGAGTGCTCATTGCAAGAAGAAGAAAAGTCTAAAGACACAGAAGACTCAGAAATTGATCACTATTGTAAGAAATTTGTTGATTTCATGCAAGCATAGTTCAATAGAAGATATGATCTCAGATATTCTAGGAAGAGGACTCATACTCAACATCAAGAAGAAGAGCCATCCCAGAAAGAAGCACCTGCTCAAAAGGAGTCAACAATGCAGATAATCACAGACAAAGGTAAGGGGCCTCTAAACAAAACTTTGCAGTCTAATGATCAAATTCCTTTTTCTTCTTCAAAAGTAGTCATTCCCCCTAATACCAAGTCTGTGTCAAAATAATCCAAACCCTCAGCTGAAAATAGAGAGTCAAAAGAGGTTGTAATAGAGAATTCCCCTCCTGTTTTCAGTCTGCAAAAGGAACTTGAGAAAGTCAAAATCCCAGTTCCCTTGACTGAACTATTGAAGCAACCTACATATCAATCCCAAGTCACCTCTTTTATGATCCCTCCAGAAGCAACACTCACCCCAGATAGTCTCAACCTTCAAGAGGAAAGACCTATGGTTGTATTTGGCCCACATGTTGAGGAGTTAGATGCTTCTACTCCTCCCTTCTATGTGTCTCTAGTGATTCATGACCTGCTATTACATAACTGCATGTTAGATTCTGGAGCTTCACATAATATTATACCTCTGTCAGTCATGGAACAACTAGGATTAAAAATCACCTGTCCATACAAAGAACTCTATTCATTTGATTCCAAAAGAGTTAAATTCCTGGGGATGATCAAATATTTGGTTGTCAATTTGGCCCAAATTCTAGCAAAAAGTGTGGTAATGGACATCATGGTGGCTGACATCCCAGCTCACTTTGGCATGTTACTGCCAAGGTCCCGGGGGACAAAAATTGGTGGGTCAATTAAGTTGGATTTAACGTATGCCACTATCCCAGTTTTTGGTGGCCAGGAGAGGAGGTTGTACAGGGAAACTAGATTTGTCAATATGGTGACTAAGGCTGACAACTCTGTTTATTCACCAATCTACAGTAAAGAAGGAGATTTCTCATGCTTGATGCTGGAAGAAGATCAAGATTATGCTCATGAACCATCCTTCTGCCAGATCCAGACTGAGTAGCCCTCAGAGAGCCATGAAACAAGAATCTGGACACTTCATTTTGATGGAGCAAATTCAAGAGAAGGTAATGGAGCTGGAATATTATTGATTTCTCCTATAGGAAGATGGGTCCCATTGTCTTTCAAGCTAGAATATGAAGCCACTAATAATGTGGCTGAATATGAAGCACTTATGTTAGGATTGCAGACAGCCAGGAGCATGAACATACAAAGTTTAAAGGTTCTGGGAGATTCAGAACTGGTGGTTAGACAAGTCAGGAATCAGTGTCAAGCCAAACATCCTCAGCTGAGGGCTTATAGGAATGAAGTTTGGGACATGGTGGAAAATTTCTTTTTGGCATTCAATATCCAGTTCATGCCCCGAGAACAGAATAGGATGACTGATTCCCTTATTGTGGCTGCTAGTACATTTCGTCCACCTCAGAACCCTCTCTTAAGGTATGAAATTGAGGTACGTTATCGACCATCAATCCCAGATAACATCAAGCACTGGCAGGTATTTGAGGATGAAGAACAAATGAAGAGATTCCTGGAAACAGTAGGAGAATTCTCCAACATGGAGACTGATGCTGATGAAGAAGAAGAGACTGAAGACACTTCGAAAAGAAATTGGGAGGAGAAAATGGCAGGTAATAAAGTGTTGCAAATGAAGGGAAACATTATACCTAGAGGGCTGGTGCCTCTAGAAAGATTATTTGACAAGAATGATGTCCCACTGCAGCCAAGCAAAATGATAGAAGAAAATCAGGTAGAATACCTGAATCTTGGTACTGAGGCTGGCCCCAAAATTGTAAAATTATCTAAGAAAGTCCCATAAGAATATAAAAATTTATACCAGAAATTATTTCAGTATTACAGAGATGTGTTTGCATGGTCTTATCAGGACCTAAAAACTTTTGACATCAGTATAATGTAGCACAAAATTCCACTAAAGGGAGATGCAAAGCCTCATAAGCAGAAGCTCAAACAGATAAATCCCCTGCTGCTTCCTTCTACTGAGAAGGAAATTAAGAAGTTGTTAAACGCCAAAATAATTGTGCCATTGAGATACTCTGAATGGGTGGCAAACCTAGTCCCTGTCCGAAAGAAGAATGGAGAAATAAGGCTGTGTGTGGATTTCCGAAATTTAAACAGAGAATCCTTAAATGATAATTATCCACTACCTAAGATGGATCACATCTTGCAGAAATTGGTTGGAACTTCTAGGATGTCAATGATGGATGGATTCTCTGGTTATAATCAGGTGGCTGTACTTCCAGAAGATCAAAAGAAGACTGCTTTCACCACACCATGGGGTACATTTATGTATGCCAGGATGCCTTTTGGGTTGATTGATGCAGGGGCCACTTCTCAGAGGGCCATGGACATTGCTTTTGTTGGGGAGAAAGATAAATTTTTGGTAGTCTAACTCGATGATATCACTGTATTTTCGAAGAATGATATTGAGCACATTGAGCATCTGTGTAGAACCTTTGAGAAATGCAGAAGGTATGGTCTCTCTCTAAACCCTCAAAAGTCTTTATTTGCATTAGAAGAGGGTAAACTTTTGGGACACATTATGACTAAAGATGGGGTGAAGATAGATCCTAAGAGGGTAGATGTTATAAACGGTATTGCTCTCCCTAGAAATAAGAAGGAGGTACAGGTGTTCCTAGGGCGCATTAATTTTTTGAGAAGGTTTATTCCTAACTATTCTGAAATAGTTAGACATATAACCGACATGCTGAAGAACAATAATGAGGTTAAGTGGTCCCAGGAATCATAAGAGGCCTTTACCAAAATAAAAAATGCTTTTGCAGAAGCCCCTGTGCTAGCTGGACCAGATTATGCTAAACCTTTGATGATCTTTTCTTTTGCATCACCTCATACAATAGCAGGAGTTTTATTGCAGAAATATGAAGAAGGGTATGAGCAACCCATCGCCTTCTTCAGTCAGGTGATCCGTGATGCAGAATTAAAATATAACATATTAGAAAATCAAGCATACACCCTAGTGAAATCCCTCAAAGCATTTCGCATGTATATCTTACAGTCCCATATCACTGCATTTGTGCCTACAGCTGCTGTAAAAGATATTCTTATCCAAGGGGATAGTGAAGGAAAAATGGGGAAGTGGATTGCTAAAATACAGGAGTATGAGCTAGACATCCACCCTACCAAGATGATCAAAGGACAATGGCTTGCCAAAATATTATCTGAATCAAACTATCAGGCTCTGGGTATAAATTTGTCCATAATTGCAGGTGAGGAATCTGAGGGGAAAGAAGAGCGACAAGGAATTGGGATAGCTACTCCAGAAACACATATAAAGTACCTTACCAGTCAGTGGTACAAAGAGATAGTAGAATATCTCCTCACACTCAGCTGCCCTCCAAGCTGTGATAAAGCTAAATACAGAACTCTAAGATTGAAATCACAGAAGTACATAGTCGCCAATGGCCGGCTATAGTGGCGAGATCCCTCAGGCATCCTACTCCTGTGTCTCACAGAGGATGAGGTAGAGAGTATTGTAGCCGAATTTCATGAAGGAGTCTGTGGGGGTCATTACAGCTGGAGGGCCACTGCTCACAAAATCCTGAAAGTTGGTTTCTATTGGCCCAAGCTTTTTGGAGATGTTTTTTCCCGGGTTAGAGCTTGTGAGAAATGTCAGAAATTTACTGAAAGACAGAATTTGGCACCTCTGCCCATGATTCCCGTGCACATGGGAAAACCATTCCGACAATGGGGAATTGATTTTATAGGTGAAATACATCCTTCATCGAGTGGTCAACATAAGTGGATATTAACAGCCACTGATTATTTCACAAAATGGGTGGAAGCCATATCCGTGAGGAATGCCACAGATACTATGATAATAAAATTCATGGAGGAAAACATCATATCCAGGTTTGGTTGCCCTGCCAGAATAGTAACTGATAATGCCCAAGCTTTCAAGTCTGCAAATTTTGTGAGCTTCTGTCAGTAGTATAACATCACACTAAGTCTCTCTACAGCCTATTATCCACAAGGAAATGGTTTGGCAGAGTCTTCCAATAAAACCCTGGTAAGGGCACTGAAGAAGGCTATAAATGAAAATCAGAAAAATTGGGATTCCCAGTTGAAATTTGCTCTGTGGGCCAATAGAATTACCAGCAAGAGAGAAACTGGGAAATCCCCATATGAATTAGTATATGGGAAGGCAGCAGTATTCCCTATACAGTTAGCCCTACTAGTAGCGCGATTCATGCAAGAAAGTCAAGAAGAGCCTGATGATATGACCAGGAGAATAAATCAGCTAGTGGAATTGGAAGAAACACGGAACCAGGTAAGTCAAAAGCTGACTGAATATCAAGAGAAGATGAAGTACCTTTTTTTATCAGCATGCCAAGGACAGGAATCTGCAGATTGGTGATTTAGTACTCAGATGGGATATCCGGAGAGCTGAAAAAGGAAAACACGGTAAATTCAACCCACTCTAGTTTGGCCCTTTCAAAATCATAGAACAAGTGGGTAACAATAATTTCAGGCTGGAGAATTTACAAGGAGACTTACTTGACGCCCCTATAAATGGTCAGTTTCTTAAACCCTACTTCCAGTTCTAATTTAGGCAGAGATAGCCTGATGTATTATATTGTATTTAGTTTCCTGTTTTCACCCTTGTTTGAATAATGCGGGTGTCGTGATGAATTATGAAAAGAAAATTAGAAGTGCTGAAGAGCAGATTTCACACAGAAGATCATCAGGTGGTTTGCGAAGTTCTCGACACGCTCAGGGATGAACACGCCGTCCCCAGGTGGAGCCAATGTTGATCATGTCAGCCCCCTATTAAATTTTGACAAGCAATCTCACTTAAACCTTTCAAACCCCCTCTTTTTGCCCCTGATAAATTCATTTTCTGCTCATCGTTACCTTCTCCCAGCCTCAAAACTGCATAAAAGGGCTGAAATCCCACATTATAATATATTTAATCCCTAGCACCTTTCGGCCCTAGCCGCTGCACCTTTTTCTCTACATGACCGAAAGTCAAAACCGAGCGCTAGCCATGAAGGCGCTTATCATATATATATAGCGGGCGCAGTTTTATCCGTCAATCTGTACAGATCGGATGACATTCACAAGGCTCCATCGCGCCCATGGCCCACCCCGTCCACCGTCCGATCAACCTGCAAAATCAATGGTCCATAGTGCACCCGTTCACTGTACAAAACCCGCTGGTTTATATCGCACCGCCTTTCGGAGGCGGACGGTATTTCTCATTTTGGAATGATGCCATTCATCGCACGACATGCGTCACTGAGCACTGTTTGAAAGATGCCACTCATCGCGTGTTATATTTCGGCAGAAGATCCAGCGCAATATGCACGTGAGTCGTCCGATCTAGAGCAGCCCATCCAACGGCGATCGCTCCACAAAGTTGCTCGCAAGTTAACACGGGGAAATCGTACCCCTGGCCCACCGTTCATCGCCATCCGACGCATTTTCAGCCGTTGATCTCATCTTGAGATTGGACGGTCTAGATCACCTACCTCCCCACCATCGACACGTGTCTTCCGCCCCGTCACCGTTCCACGTGTTTGTCATATTTTTCCTCCGCCCCTATATATTTCATTCATTAGTCAAATTTCAATGTTTTACGTTAAAAAATTTCACCATTCCATCCTCCATCGTTTCACTGCGTGTTTGTCACCACCCTGCATTGTTCCACCATTTCGCCATGTCCGCACGGCCATTTTCATTGACCCCGCCACATCCACCATCCCCATGCATGGTTTTCCTAACGAGTTTGCGGGTTTTGCAGGGTTACAGCAGTGGAAAACTGCCATGATTTACAGTCTATATTACTGTAATAGAGAGCACATCAAAGGACCATTTTTCAGAGGTTGGAATTATGGAGAAAGGCCTGGGAAAGTGTGTCGACAAGACTTCCATTAAAGAAGCAGGGTTAAAATCTGTCAAACCCTCCAGAGTCATTCAAAGCACAGATTGCACAGATGGAGACATTAATGGAGCAGCAGAGAAATATCAGTGAATGATCGAGGAATTCAACTTTCAAAATTGAAGATCTTAAACCTTAATTCAAGGTTTAGAAGGTAGAGGGTACCATTCGCAGAAAACAATACCCTAAAGTTTTCTTTTCAGCACCATTTTCTTTCAGGAAAGGATGGAATGTCTATGTGATTTTACTTCTTTGCCGTGTTCCTGAAGAGACTTCTACCCAGTGCATTTATTTCAGTAAACAGGCAGCAGAGCACATACAGCACTACAGAGTCATCCAGCAATATGGGTGTGCACGTTTCCGCCATCTTGTCTTAATGAGGAAAATTAAATGTTCACTACCTACTCCCTTTTCGAGATTTCTTTTTCTCCTATAAATCTCCCGAAGAACAGATGATTTAGGGTTCTAGATTTTATCAGAAAATTATGTAGTAGGAGGATTTTTGTATGCATTTTGTAAAAACTCTCATATGAATGTACAGATCCCGTTGGGTTTCAGTGAGGAGGAGTTCCGTCTTTAAAGAGGATTCTGGTCTTTGATTTCTCATAGTGTGTAACTTTCTCTCATATGTGCTATTTTAATAGATTATTTCATCTCATCCACCTTTCCTGTATAATGTTTCTGGAATGCGAGTGGCTCACTGATTTTGGTATGGATTTATCCTAGTTGATACCCATGCATGAATTAGTCAAGCGCTTTAAATATGGCTCAGGCATGATATACTGTTCCACTATTCACTGCAATCATTTTTCTGCTATATTAGTTTCTTTGGGAGGTTATTTTTAAAACACTATTGTCATGTATGGATTCTTAAATTGGTAAGCCCATTACATGGTGATATTGTGTATCTGGATATCAGCTCAATGACAACTAGTATTCTCTCAATCTTTCATGCACAACAAACACCTTCTAATAATTTATTTATGTGACATATTTTTGAATCGGCCCTCTTTACAGTAAGCTGCCTCTGAATTGTTTGATGCTTTTATATTAGAGTTTTGCACATTGCCTCTGCAGTATTCCTTTCCCTGTGTCAGTTTTTGAATGTCTTGGTCCCATTCAAATTAATATTTCTTGTTTTCAAGAAATAGCATGAGAGCTTTTTGTTGATAACTCTCCCTGTTATATCATACGCTCCTTGCTATATAAGATTTCTTAGGCACTGGTCTTTCACAACTCAAGGCTGTCTCTAGGAACGACAACAGAAGACATCTTTTGGCCCTTCAATAAATCGTTCTTGGTAGTTTATATGGACGACATCTTAATATTTATCCAAAGTAGGGAAGATAACCTACACCATATTCAACGGGTCCTCCAAACCCTACGCCAACACAAATTGTGTGCCAATTTGGAGAAATGCACTTTTGGTATGACCTAGGTTTAAATATATAGGTTACATAATTGATGAGCAATGTGTGCATGTGGACCCATCCAAGATACAATTTATTCAGGATTGGCCAGCCCCAACCATTCTATAAGAGCTCCACAAATTTATGGATCTTACTGATTTTTATCGCAGGTTCATGTTGGGATTCTCTCATATCACTTGGCCTTTGATTCAAGTAACCAAGGGTGGAGCTAAAGAAAATTTCTTTTGGTATGAATCCCAACATAAATCATTTTTCGAGTTGAAGCATCACCTCTACTTTTCACCAATTCTCACATTACTAGACCTACAAAAACCATTTGAAATTGAGACAGGTGCCTCTGACTATGCTATTGGTGAAGTTCTTACCCAATAGAGGAATCCAATGGCATATCATAGTGAGAAAATTTTCGATACAGTCTAAAAGCATCCCACATATGACAAAGATATGTATTCCATTGTGAAGGCCTACTATAATAATTTTATTATAGGGAAGGAAACATTCATCCACACATATCACTAACACATCTAGTTCATACAGACACAAGGAAAGTTTTAGAACGATTGCCATAAAAAACTGTCCACATATCTACTACAGTTCCATTTGAACATTAAGTACAAGAAGGGCATCACCAATAATGTTGTAGAATGCCTCAGCCGACCTTCAATTATGACATTAACCACTGTAATTGACTCTTGTGGACACAAGACTTCGGGATAGACACATATTTACAAGAGTGATCCAAAATTCGGCACCACATACCAGATGTTCCTAGAAGGAAAGAAAGTTCCATACTTTCACCTCCATGGCGCATTGTTATGACACTTGGGACACCTCTTCATTCCTTCAAGTGAATGTGCCAAGATGATTTTGGAGGTGCACTACAGTCGATTCACTGCATATTTTTTAGTACAAAAACTAATCGCAATGTTGCAAAAGTATTTTTATTGGTTTAAAATTCAACTATATGTTGGGAAGTACGTCAGATCCTAAACTTCTTGCGCCATTTCCAAACCTACAATCAAGAATCAAGGCATGTAAACTCCTCTTCCCACTCCTATCTGGCCTTGGGAATCCATCTCCATGGATTACATGTCAGTCCTTCCTTCTACCAAGCATGGAAAAGACTGTGATTTCATGGTCTTCGATAGATTCTCTAATATGACCATTATGGAAGCCTGTAAGAAGAGTATCACAACATAAGTCACTGCCAAACTCTTCTTTGAATGAGTATGGGTACACTTTTGGATCCCCCAATCCATTATCTCATATTGGGATAACAGTTCCTAAGTACATTCTGGTCAAGCCTCTAGTCGTTGTTGGATAGTTAGTTCACTAAGTCCATGACCTTCCACCCCAAAACTAATGGCCAAACATAGGTTGCCAATAGGATGATCATGCACATGTACAACTCGAAGCATCCATGCACATGGGATGAAAGCCTCCCTTGTGTCTAGCATAGCTACAACAAAGCTCTCCACAACCCAACTAGCCAAAACCCCTTTTAGGTGGGGTTTGGATTCCAGCTATTATTTCCCATTGATGTTTACATACCACTTGCAGTTACTCAGGTATATCCATCTCATGTGCATTCCGATGCTGAAAAAGATACCAACTTCATCAAACGCATTCAACACATCCACCAGTAGGTCCATGACATATTGGATAGAGAAAATGATAAGTACAAATGGTGTCATGATCAACATCGCGTGCCACACAATTTCTAGGTGGGTGAAAAAGTTTGGTTACATTTGTAGAAGGAGCGCCTTGCTAGGGCACACCGTGAGCTTCACCCACTCTGATATGGACCATACACCATCACTAGGGATGTAGGAGACAATGATTTCATGCTCAAAATTCCAACGTTCCTTGTGTTGGACATTGGGTTCAACGCTCCCCATGTGTTTCGCGACATGGACTAACTACCTCTCGTGGATCCTAACTCTAGAGATTGTAGTGGAGACTAACGCCTATGGGTTTTGGTCTAACGGAAATCGTGATTCCAACAAGTGGTATCAGAACGACAGGTTTCGAGTTCAAAACTCACCCAACTCACATTGGGGAGAGATTGTTGGACATTGGGTTCAATTATCCCCGTGTGTTTCACAACATGAACTAAACACCTCTCGTGGATCCTAAATCTGGTGATTTTAATGGAGAATAATGCCTATGAGTTTTGGTCTAATGACTATCATGATTCCAACACCTTGGCTTGCACCCAGTATTTAATGTGGACCAGTTGCGGCCATACTTTCCCATATTACTGGACACAACTAACATTGTTGAGTAGTTGACACTAAGAGTTATCAACCCAATCTATATCGAACATTCCATGAATAATAGGATCATGGAAACACATATCAATAACACTCGCCAATAGATTATCCAGCTATATCGAGTTGTCAAAGCAGGCCAACTACTTCACCAGGGTAAGTGCCTCACCAGGGAACAGGTTCAACAAAAATTTCGTCACCTCATGGAGGCTCTACACTCAATGGGGACCATTGCTTCCTAAGGGGGGAGGACTGATCCAGGTGGATATTGGTGGCCACTCACCTATTCCACCTGAACCTCCAGCTAATTTCATCAGTTTCCTTTATTATAGCACAATTTACTATTTTTAGTAGTTTTTCGAGTCCTAAACTTTTAGAGTTGTTT
The DNA here is from genome assembly GCA_034641835.2 of Pinus albicaulis. Lineage (NCBI taxonomy): Eukaryota > Viridiplantae > Streptophyta > Pinopsida > Pinales > Pinaceae > Pinus > Pinus albicaulis. Next base: position 1,742,212,918 of record CM076580.1, read on the forward strand.
TGACCCCCTAAATGACATTTTTTTGAGTTTTTTAGTAGGCCCATAGCCATCGTAGAGACATTTCTAACAAGGTATTGTATGTTCCAAATAGAGATCATATGACCAAGTTACGACCCCATGAAGTTGGCTTCCCAACTAACCCCAACAAGGCCCACAAACGCTTGTCGTTCCATCTCCTAGGGTTATGGTTTCCCTTTGTTGTTCATTAATAAAAATTCCCTTGAGCCTCATTGTAACATAATTCAGTGGCATGTAGCATCCACATCTCTTATCAAAGATAAGCTACCATCGCTCAAGCTAATTTATTTCCATTCTGTATATAAGCATCTTTTTGTTCTTTGATATTAATGAAATGAAGATTTATTTTTGTTGCATCTCTGTGTTTATGTTTATATCTATATTCTATTTTGTTCCTGCATAGGTTATAATCACTATTGGATTGTTATCTCGATACTACCAGACCTAATAAGGACCCTTATGTAGACCAAGGCTCCCACTTGTTAGTCACAAGTATTGATGTGGAGAGATGTGATGCAAATTTGGTGCTAACAAGGAATCAAAGTGGAGATTATGTGGAGATGACGTGGTCTTAACATGGCATGCCAAAGTGGCAAGATGATGTGGAAATATGACTTGCATCTATTTGTGCAGTGACAGTGTGGTGGCATCCATGTGGTAGTCATGACAGAGATGATTCGACCCCACAATATCATGGCATTATACTATTGAGTCTCGAGCATCGAAGGATCAAATATTGGGTATCATGGTATCAATCGGTAGCATGATGGGATGTTGGGAGATCAAGTTTATATGACTCCTTTGGTTTTTCCCTATGGGCCCGTTGGCCTAGATATCGGCTATCGACCCATTTAGATGTTGGGTGTTGGACATAAATTATTTTCAAAGAAAAGTATACTAGGTGTCTCAATGGATGGGGAATCAATGATTAATTAATGGAAATGAAAAATAAAGGAAGTTTTGGATACATCAACTAAAAACCTAGTATCAAGTTGGATCAAATGAGATTGGTGAGTCTAACTAGTGAGGGCCTTGCACAGGGGTCGATGGCTAATATACTTGCTAATGGCCTAGGATAGCGAACATGGGCCAATGAGGTGGTTCAATGTGGTAGTATGAAATTAGTGAGGCAACTTCAAGGACAAATATTTAAGAGGACATAACTTCTTGTCTACAACTCAAATTCGGGAAAATTTTATATCATTGGAAATATCGTGACAAGTAGATGATGATGGCGGTATCAAAAATGAGTTTCAAGGTAATTACAATAAGAGTAATTTAAATTTTATAACACCACTTCCTTAAAGTGACCAAGGAGGTCAAGTATGGATACCCCATATTCTTAATCAGGCATTAAGGGGATGGGTATGTTACAATGGTGAAGTGAATATGGTGAATTCTCACAATGTCTAAAACTTGCCTTACATCCACATAAACATAGATTTATCTTTCATATATATATATATATATATATATATATATATATATATATATATATATATATATATATATATATATATATATATATATATATATATTTGTGAATGAATGGAATTCCCACATGAAAAAATAAATCCCTATATCATAAGTGTTGACTTTTTCCTCACAATGATCATTATAACAATAATGTAAAGTATTGGGTTTTCAACGAGGTAAACTACATTGAGGACTTTTTCCATATATTGACAACTTCTATATTTCTTCTTACTTTTTTATTTTTCTTGTTTTACTTTAACAATAAATCATCACCATCATTATCATCATCATAACTTTACTTCTACTCCACGATGGAATTTTTGATTCACTTGATACTTCTTCACATGCACATGAAAAGTACCTCAACACTTTTATTTTTAATTACCTTTTCGTACCATGTATAAGAAAATTCACATGCACTGAAGTACTTGAAAACCATTTTTTAATTACATGTACATAGAAATACACTTATGCCAATTGAGGAATCTTTTCATTCTAGATTTTTTCTTATTATGGGAATAAAGAGTGAGCCAAAAGGTGAATTGGGAGTAGCTCTATTGGTTGGGATACATGTCGTTATCCTCCCCACTTGCTTTCAATTCATGCATGTGACATGCTAATCTCATAATGAGTATATCCTTATAATGGCTTTGAACCATGTTGTCTAAGAGTGAACCAAAAAAATTAGTTTCGAATTGAAATAGACACCATGGTTTACTTCATTTGAACATCATAAATTATATATATATATATTATATATTATATGAGATTGATGAAAAATGTATTATAATGGATCTGTACAAATACAAGTAAGGTCTGATAAATAATGTCCATTGGAAAAAGATGTAACTATCAATAATTATGATATAACATAATAGATGTAGAATATTGATTTGTATGACTACTTTTACATATATAGTGACAATATATTTTAAGCATATTACATCATAGCATTAAAAGATATAATATCCAATTTATATATAAGAAGATACTCCTATATATGATTGTTTAGGATTTAGTTCTCAAAAAACATGTTCAAGAGATCTCTATACCAGATCGGTGACACATTTTTCTTACACTGAAAGTACATAAATTATTTGAGGCTCCTCTTTAAAATAGGAGGTAAATTTTTTTTACAATCTCATAAAGACACAATAATGCATTGCAAGATGTCTCAAAATTGCAATGAAATTCAATGCTCACTAGACAATATAATTAAGTAGCTTTATTCATGAAAAATGACTTATTCAACTTAGATAAAACTACCAAAATATTATCATATATTCAAAGATAATAAAATAATAATATAATAAACATTTTATATTAAAATTAAAATAAATAAATAAATCTCCAATCAAATTTTGAATGGTAATGCAAAACCAACCATACACTTACCATACCACCTATATCCATTGCATACCACATATATCCATGCCCGAGGACACTATCCACATAACACCCAAACGGGTTATACAATTTTACATCATCATAACCATACATTTATTCATCACCCATAATATCAATAGGGATTTTATCTTAAAATTTTCATTACTTTTACACTCTGCATTTTCTCCTTACAATTTTTTACGACCAACAATTAGTATAGTAAATGATCAAGTAGCCATAATAAGTATCTTCCATTATTTTATGGCAAAATGTTATACCTCATAAATTATTATATGATAACATAGCTATGAAATAAAGTTTTGTTGGGTGTGTGTTTTATTCTTTCCATGACTAGTCGCATGGGCGGAGAGGTTACTGGGGGGACAATCGCCCCCCCTATTTGTTGCATCAGGCACAACCCCCCATGATGGGGGGTTTGTAGGGGGGCAGTAGCACCCTGCACGGGGTCTAGGGAAAGAACCTGGGAATTTATTTTGGACCCTATATTATGTGGGCGGACCTACCTTTGGTTTTATGCATGGGTTTTGCACATGGTTTTGGGCATGATGGTTTTCTGCCCATGGTATTTTGTAGATCCGGTCAAGGGAACTACATTTATGTTCTAATCCAGGGTTAATGGATTGGGGTTTATGAATGCTTTGATATATATATATATATATATATATATATTGTAACATTGAAAGAAATATAATGAAAAATCAATCTTGTAGTCTTGGTTTTGGGATCCAGGGAAAAATATCTATGTGTATTTGTTTTATGTTGTCACCATTGTTTATTTTATGTTATAAGAATTTGTTTGCAGGTAATTTATATATAGGGTTAAACCCTACATCTGGTATCGGAGATAGGTTCGAATTCAAGAGGAAGCCTCTATTGCTAAGGGGTTTTTCTCGGGCCTCTGGTAGACCTTGTTCAGTGGGAGATATGCGGGATCGATTCTTGCAGTGAAAGAAGATGGTGAGCACTAGATATATAGAGATTGAGAAATTTAATGTCCATAGTTTTGAGTTGTGGAAGCTCAATATGGAGGATCTGCTGGTGGATAAATATCAGTGGCTCGCACTAGATCCGAGTACTAAACCAATGGAAATGTCAAATTAAGATTGGGCGAAGTTGGATTGGAAATCAAAGAGCACAATACGGTTGTATATCTCAAATTCAGTGTTGTTGAATGTATCAGGGGAAGCTATGATGAAGGATTTGTGGGACACTTTAGGGACTTTGTACAATGTAGGTCTCTAGTGAACAAAATCTTCCTGCCAAAAAATTTGTATAAACCGAGGATGAAGGATGGAGACTCATTGATAGAGCATTGAGCACCTTTAATACTGTGGTAAGCCAGTTGTTATATATTGATATTAAAATCTTAGAAGAATATAAGTGCATCAATTTGTTTTTTTCTCTAACAAATTCGTGGGATAGTCTGGTTGTTGCAATATGTAGCAATACAACTACCTTGAAGTTTGATGAAATAGTTTCACCCTTTCTATCAAAGGATACGAGACGAAAAAATATGGAGGGTAAGAATGGAGATGCCTTGTATGTACAAGGAAGGTCCCATAACATAGACAAAAATAATTCCTCGAGTCGAAGATCTAAATCTAAAGGGATATCTAAACCTCCGGGAAAACCTGTAAAGGTGTGCTAAAAATGCGGAAAGGAAAGGAACCTAAAAAAGGACTGTAGATCTAAAGCTCTTGAGAAAGGAAAGGGATCTGATGATTCTCCTTCTGTAGAGGTTAAAACCACCTTAGATGAAGGTGGGGATGTGTACTTAGCTTCTTATTCAAGTATACATGTAAATCATGAGGTATGGTTGGTTGACTCAAGTGCATCCTTTCACTTCACTCCCCTTAGGGAGCGGTTCTGCAAGTATGATAAGTATGATGGTGGTGGTGTCTTCTTAGGGAATGATAGGAAGGTCAGAATAGTCTAACACGGAAAATTCAAGATGAAGTTGCAAGGTGGAAGGATTAGAACACTTCCTGGTGTTCTTCATATTCCTGCATTCACCAGAAATCTAATTTTTGTAAGAAATATGGATGATGCAAGTGTAAAAACAGTGTTCGACAAGGACACCTGCAAGATGGTTCGAGGAGAAATGGTATTGAGGAGGAGAAATTAGATTGGAACTCTGTATAAGCTTCTGGATAGAATTTTTATTTATGGGTGTAACAGTTTTTTGGTTCCTGTAAGTGGAACAGAAAACCTCCTTGTCTCTAGAGAAAAGACCATGTTACGGCATCAAAGGATTGGACATATTGGAGAGAAGGGCCTTTGAATACTTCATGGTAATGTTATGCTAGAATTTGTGTCTATTTTCTCTCTATATTTTTATTTATATGAACATTTTGTAAATAGGAAACAAAATCGGGTGAGTTTCCGTCTGGTGCTAAGAAAATGAAAGAGATATTAGAGCTTGTGCACAGTGATGTCAGTCCCATCACTGGGTAATTATGTCTACTATGTATCATTTATAGATGACTTCTCTAGGAATACATGGGTATATTTCCTTCGGAATAAATCTAAAGTATTTGACAGGTTTAAAGAATTTAAGGATCTAGTGGAAAACCAGACAGACAAGAAGAAAAAGGTGATGAGGACAAATAATGGTGGAGAGTTTCAGAAGAAGGAATTTGAAGAGTTATGTAAGAAGTTTCGTATAGCACGACAAAATATACTCCATACACACCTCATAAAAATGGTTTTTTAGAAAGAATGAATAGTTTGTTGATGGAAAAGGCAAGAATCATGCTCAGTGGTGTTGGGTTAGGACAAGAGTTTTGGTCAGGGCGTGAAGATTGCATGTTAAGTGGTTAATAGATCACCTTCATCAATGTTGGAGGAGAAGACTCCATATGAGGTATGGACTAGTAAGAAATATTCTCTTTCACAGCTAAGGGTATTTGGTTGTGACGCATATGTACATGTTCCAAAGAAGAAAAGAACAAGTTGGATAGTAAATCTAAAAGGTGCATCTTTATTGGGTATAAGGATGGTTTAGAAATTTATAAGCTTTGGAACCCAGAAACAAGGAAGGTTGTGTACAACCGAGATGTGGTGTTTAGAGAGGTGAAAGATGTTATTAAACATGAATTCATACCAAAGGAACTTGAGAAGATAGAGTTTGAGCTAAAGGAGGAAGAATTAGACTCTACAGCAGAACAAAAATCAGAAGAGGAAGAGCCACAAACTCTAGATTTGAGAAGATCAATTTGAGAGAGAAGGCAGCCAGAAAGGTATAGTCTGTCTTCTTTCTGTTAAAATTTTTCTTTATCTATTACTGATGATGATCCCAGAACTGTCAGAGAGGTAGTAGATCCAAAGGATGGAAAACTCTGGAAGGAGGCCATGATTAATGAAATGGAAACTTTGGATAAAAATGAGGCTTGGTCTGGTGGAGTTTTCGGTTGGAAGGAAACACGTTGGCATAAAATGGGTGTTTAAGAAGAAGATGGATGCAGAAGGCAAGTGGATAAATACAAAGCTCAGTTAGTAGAAAAACTTTATTCCTATGTGCCGAGAATTTATTTTGGTGATATTTTTTCTCATGTTGCTAAGGCAGATTCTATTAGATTAATTTTATCTATTGTTGTTGCTTTTTATTTTGAGGTAGAACAAATGGATGTGAAGACAACATTTATTCATGTGGATCTGGAAGAAGAGATCTACATGAAGCCACCTGAAGGCTTTGTGGTGAAGGGTAAGAAAGAATTGGCATGGAGATTAAAAAAATATTTGTATGGGCTAAAACAATCACCAAGGATGTGGTATCAAAAATTTGATACATATATACGGGGACTTGGATTCACTAGAAGAAAAGAAGGTCATTATGTGTCTTTTAAATTAATTGGTGACCATGTTATTTATTTGGTCTTGTATGTGGATGATATGTTGTTGATTGGAAATGAAAAATAAATTATCTAGGATTTGAAGACCCAATTGTCCTCCAAGTTCGACTTGAAGGATCTTGGTGTTGCAAACTATATTTTGGGCATGGAATTAAATGAGACCGGACAAAGAGGAAGCTCTAGTTAAATCATATAAATTACATCGAGACAACACTGCAGAGTTTTAATATGCAAGATAGTAAACCGGTGAAGGTTCCTATTCTTGTAGGTGTAAATTTATCTACTGAAAAATGTTCCAAGACACAAGAATAGGAAGAGGAAATGTCCCATGTTCCATATGCAAGTGCAGTCGGTAGCATGATGCATGAAATGGTTTGTACTAGACCGGAAATTTCACATGCAGTTGGAGTATTGAGTAGTTTTATGGTTTGTGCTACCAGGGAAGACAGGGATTGGAAAGAGTTTTGGACATCCGTGGCTTTGTTGATGCAGACTGGGCTAGAGATATAGATCAAAGTATATCTACAAGTGGGTATTTGTTAACCTATTTGGAGGAGCATTCATTTGGATGAGAAAAATATATTCTATAATGGTTCTTTCAACTACAGAAGTTGAATACATGGCAGTCACTCATGCAAGCAAGGAAGTAGTTTGGTTGCAAAGATTGTGTTCAAGTATGGGGTTGATACAACAAGCTATAATGATAGAATGTGACAGCCAAAGTGCAATTTTATTGTCAAAGAACTCTTATTATCATTCAAAAATAAAGCACACTGATGTTCAATATCACTTTGTGAAGGATATGATTGAGGAAAAAAAGGTGTTGTTGGTAAAAACAAACACTTTGAATAATGTTGTGAATGCATTGAAAAAATTTGTGGGCACTGAGAAGTTTTCTTGGTGTAGAGAATCAATGGGAATTATAGAGTTGGACCAATGAGTAATCTCTCCTGTGATCCGTTGTGTGGAAAATAAAAAAAACAAGTGGTAGAATGTTGGGTGTGTGTTATATTCTTTCCATGACTAGTCACACACACAGGGGGTCACAGGGGGGGCGATATCCCCCCTGTTCATTGTGTCAGATGTAGTTGGGGGCAATAGCTTCCCTGTTTTTCGCATTGGGGGTCACATGGAGGTTTGCATGGGGGCAGTATCCCCCTCCCCCATGCAAATGGTTCGAGGCAGTGCCCTGGGAATTGTTTTTGGACCCTATATTAGGTGGGAGGACCTACCTATGATTTTGTGCATGGGTTTTGCACATGGTTTTTGGCATGATGGTTTTCTGCCTATGGTATTTTATAGATATGGTCAAGGGAACTACAATTGTGTTCTAATATAGGGTTAATGGATTGGGATTTATGAATTCTTTGGTGTGTATATATATGTATTGTAACATTGAAAGGAACATAATGAAAAATCAATATGATAGTCTCGATTTTGGGATCTAGGGAAAAATCTTTGTGTGTATTTGTTTTATGTTTTCGCCATTGTTTATTTTCAGTTATAAGAATTTATTTGCAGGTAATTTTTTTACAGGGTTAAAACCTACAAGTATTAATTATTAGAAAAAAATTTAGGTCTAAAAATGGGTCTCCTAAGGAACATTATAAAATAATATTGGATTACATCATCAAATTTTAGAGAGACAAAAAGAAAAAACTATTTTTTCAACTCGTATTTTCAACTTATCTCCCTACAATTTTACTCAAATTTCAAGTGGGAGCACTCGTTGGATGAAAAATTTAATTCATCATCTAAGGAGTGCCCATATTGCATACTTTCGATAGGCCCTCCTACATGAACACTAAGAATTACATGAAAAATGTGATTGAAATCACGTTTTTCAAGCATTTCTCATTTTTTCGTGTAGAAGGGACCGTCAAAAGTATGCAACATGGCTACTCCTTAGATGAGGAATTAAATTTTGCATCCAACGAGTGATCTCACTCAAAATTTGAGTAAAAACTATAGGGAGATAAGTTGAAAATACGAGTTGAAAAAGTAGTTTTGTTTTTTTAATCTTTTTACTTTTTATTCCAAAAATGGTGAATCATCCCCCATGGTTGACATCATCATATTGAATCCTATTATTTCTTGTAAAGTTGATTTTTGTTGTACATTTTTGTTTTGAGGACCATTTTAGGCCTCAAAATTTCTCTAATGAAAATAATTAAACTAGCAATTTCCACTAATGGTGCAAAGATATGCCGAAGGAATAGAATATTTTGGAAGATCATCTCACCATGAACATAGCCCACTATTGAATGCAGGTGCATAAGTTCTACCCAAATCTCCAATGTAAGCACCACAAGGCGAGCCCACTTCTCACAACCTATGCATGAGTATAAAGTGTTGACATACCTTGCCCTAAGTGTGTCACGATCGACTATTTGTATTTTCTCTGCCACATTATGTCACCAATCCAAAATTTTCACCAGAGTGCAATATTGATATTCTCTTAGGTCCTAGAGACCAATGACTCATTCTCTACGCCGCAAAATAGGCCCTCTTGCAATATTCCACTAGTCTAGTCAACACTACATTGGGTTTTGGTCCAGTATCCCGGAACCAAAGGGGAGGTCTAGGAATACTTTGATTTCGTGAGGAATGCACATGCTAATGGTTTTAAGGTTTCCATGGCCACATTTATTGGCTTTGACGATATTGAAGTATCCAATGGAGTTTAAAGTAGATATGGCTATCGAATCTGCACAGATTTTTGGGGTTCCATTGACATTTGGAGGGCCTCATGTCGCTTTTTTGGATACTTCGTAAGAGTATAATAGAATCATGCCCGAGAGGATTATAGGAGTGAGTGTGGATTCAAATGATATGTCAGATCTTAAAATCAGATGTATGAGACCACTTCCCAACTTCCTTCTTCAGGCATTCTTGGAAATCTATGCATTGACCAGGTCAAAGTTGTTGGCAGTGAAGTTGACAATTTTCACTATTCAAAGTGCCAAGAGTTGTTGGCGGCGAGGTTAATGTATTGCAATGTTTAGAGTGCCATGTGATAAATAATGGCTTTATGGAGGGAGATGAAAATGGACGGATCTTATTGGATGGGATGAACAATGTATGCCCAACCCAACCCCGCAGAGAGAGACCTTTGGTGTAAAAATAATAGATATAGTACCAACTTGAACTACCTTTTTTACAAGAAATTTCTCAATAAAAAATAATAAGGTTCTTCGTACAATTACAAGTAAAAATATAAAGGAAATGATATATTTAAATTGGGAAAAAAATATATTTTAATATAAAAAGAAAATTTCATATTTAAGTGTTCAAAGCACAATATAAATAAAAGTAAGTATGATGGGCCTGATATATGTTCTAAAATTATTTACTCTTAGCTAAGAGCTCTTCTTCTTTATACTTAAGGAAACATGTTAATGACCTAAGACCCATATGTATTTGGCAGAAGTGAAAGCTTGCCCCCTTACATACCACTAATGGGGTAATTCGGGGGAACGTGATTTTCCTCAAATAACAGTGCCCCTTACAGACCACTAATGGGGTAATTCCAGGTGACGTGATTTTCCTTAAATAATAGTGATGAGTCAACTTGATTTTGGGGATAGAAACCAGTGGTAGTTGTTCCCTCTATTGGTTTGATGATCCAGTGATGATAGGTTTTCCCATTGTCTTTAAAAAAAAAAAGTATGAATACATCATTTGTATTTTATTATAGAAAAAATCATATTTTTCAAATATTCAAAATATAATACAAATACAAATATAATTAAATATAAATTCAAACACTGTCAGCAAGGAAGAATGCTCTCCAGAGAATTCTGAATCACAAGAAATCAGGCAAGAAAGAAACAACCCTTAAGACAAGTAGGGGGAAAGCCCCGTCTGACAATAAAAAAACAACCGACAACAAAAAAACAAACTCGACAACCCCTCAAGCATCAACAATTATGAGGATTCGAATATCGCGCAAAATAAATCTTCATTTAGCAGCAAAGCAGATCTCCCAAATCTCGAAGATAAGACACCAGTGTCCCAAGAATCAGAAGAGATGAAGGAGGTGAAAGATAAAGGAAGTTGGAAGACCGTAAAGAAGAAAAAGAAAGCTACAACACCAATCTCGTCAAGAAAGACGAGAAGCCAGGCAATTAAGAACTAAGAAAATTATAGGTCCGATAGACCAAAGTTTGATCTAAGTGGACATTAATCATCATCATCATCATCATATATATATATATATATATATATATATATATATATATATATATATATATATATATATTTGTGTGTGTGTAAAATAGCATATTGCACTTCAAAATCAAAATCACATTCATAATATATAAAATATTTATAATACATTATTATCATTATTATCATTTGTAAGAGTTGGCATAGCTACATCTTCATCATGTCCAATATATATTGGGGCGGGAAATCGAACTAGTGACTTCACATCAAGGAGTGCCTTAACAGAGCACCCAATCACCGTATATCCAAGATCAGTGGACAAGACATTATTATTATTATTATTATTATCATTATTTAATGTTTTCCTATTAAAAAAGTTACAATTATACAACTTTCTAAAAAAACCTACAATAATTTAATATAGATTTGAATTCCGTATAGTCTATTTTATAGATGAAATAGTATTTTTCACCTGAATTTGGTGATACCATTTCAAGCAAGATTTTTTGTTGTTCAAAATATTTTTTTTAGTGCATATATGGATTCAACACCCTAAAAAACTCTAGTGGCACTAGAATTCTACAGATTTTAAACAACTTAAACTCAAGTTTCTAAAAACAATTGCCAGAATTTCATTAAAATTAACCAAAAAAAATATCTTAAAAATAGATATTTCATCTATAATTTAAATTATGCCATATAATTCTCTTAAAAACCAAAATTTATAAGATTGTATTTATAATCAAATGTGTGAATTAATTAGCTCATCAATTTTCAAGATCTAAATTAAATCACTTAGGTATATGGGTTTGTAAAACCATGTAGTATTTTAAGTTTCTAAACATAAATTTGTTGGTTAATTATTAGTTATTTTAGAAGCAATGGTTTTTTTAATAATAATGAACGACATAGTTTAACTTACAGATTAACTCGCCTTCAAAATATTGTTTTGGTTAATTTCAATCAAAATCCAGTAGAGATTTTTAAAAACTTGAGTTTAAGATGTTTAAGTTGTAGAATTCAGGTGCCCTAGGAGTTTTCATGTGCTAAATCCATTGATGCTTTTAAAAAATTATTTTAAGGAACAAAAAATCACAATCTTGCTTGAGATTGTATGGCCAAATTCTAGTGAAAATGTTATTTCGTCTATAGGTTAGAATACACCATAATGAATTAGTAACATTTCTGTATGCTAATTATTAATGCATATTTTTATTACTAATGGATTATAATATATATTTTTCTATATTAAAAAAAATATTTTAAAGTAATATATAAATTAATTATTTATAGAGAAAAAAAATGGAAAACAATTTTCTTTTATTAACTAAATAAAATGTACACAAATAAAAACATATTGTAAGATACTTCAAAGGGGGTGTTAGCGTTGCCATAATTGGAGTACTCATTAATAGGACGAAGCCTCTCATCGCCCCACCCCTCTACATGCCACCATGCAAGTTGAAATTTAATGTGCCTTGCCTGCCAACAAAGGTGGCAAAGAGCACTTGGAATTTCTTAACCATGTCTGTCTTAACGATGTCCAGACCCTTCATGACGTTCTTCTTCCTCAACAACCTTTTTCCTTTACTACTACTCCTTTTTCGTGCCCTTATGTTGTTCCTAGTGTCGACCATGGTCTTCAACTGAAGCTCTGAGTCTTGGGCATGGGGATCTGACCTATATCCATTAGCTTTCCCTCAGTCTTTGGTGGCTTTAACCGAAGGGGAGGGGCTCGTTCACTCTTTTGAAAATGCATTTCCCTCTTGGAAAGACAATCTAACTACTACCATCTTGTACCATAGACTACTCCATCTCTCTGTTGGGTGTGGAGCTTTATTTTCATCCTGATTCAAAGGTATTTGTTTCATCCAAATGTATACCCCAGGAAGAAGGTACACGCCTCCACGCAGGGGGACTTGTCCCCCCCGCGGGGGTCCAGGGGGGGCCAATCTCCCCTAGCTGTGGGGTCTGGGGGGGCCGATCCCCCCCGGCTATGGGGTCTGGGGGCCAGCGATCCCTCGGGGGGGGGTTTCGGGGGCAGTGCCCCCGAAGCTAAAAACGGATGTAAATTTTCCTTGTAAAATATTGTAATTTCGTAGTCAATTTGGGCCGTTCATTAGGTGGATGATCTGATGGTAGAAGTTATGTTTAATGTAGGGTTTCTTTCCCTAGAAGGTAACCCCTCATTTTGTATGAGGGTATTGTATTACTGGTTTGTATTGTATGTGTATTATGAACAAGAAATATAAAGGGGGGCTGAAAGAGAGAGTAAAGGATATTACAATAGATATATTGTAGGTTGTGTCTCTTCATCTTGCTGGATAATATAAAGGAAGGACTCGCTGTTCAGGGTGGACGTAGCCCAAATTGGGTGAAGCACGTATATCTGTGTCTTTATTGTTTTATATGTTTTCTGTGTTTGTGTTTCCACATATTATATGTGTTTCATTGCTCTGTAATATATAATTTTTATAACAACTGGTATCAGAGCCGAAGGTCTATTTGGTTGATAAACTCGCAGGAAATAAGGGTTCCTGGTTCGAGTGGGAGCAATGGCGGAAGATGGTAGGTTTAGAGTCGAGAAATTTAACGACCAAAACTACCTGTTGTGGAAGATGCAGATGGAAGATTATATGTATCAGAAAGATCTGTACCTACCATTGAGCATAAAAACAAATCATTTGTCAAGTATGACAGGCATAGAATGGGAGATTCTCGATAGAAAGGCACTTGGAACAATACGGTTGTGCCTCGCGACGTCGGTAGCCTTCAATATTTCGAAGGAAACAACAACAGAGGGTTTAATTAAGGCATTGGCGAAACTATATGAAAAACCCTCGGCCTCAAATAATGTATTTTTATGAAATGTTTGTTTAATATGAAGATGTTGGATGGTGGATTTGTTGCTGACCATTTAAATGAATTTAATATGGTTACCAGTCAATTAAGTTCTATAGGGGTAAACTTTGATGATGAAGTTAGGGCTCTGTTATTTCTATGCTCATTTCCAGAACGTTGGAATGGTTTAGTTATGGCCATTAGTAAATCTATCTTTGGATCTAGTACTTTAAATTTTGATGATGTTGTCAGTGCTATCCTTAGTGAGGATATGCGACAAAAAAGCTCCGATGAGACATCGGGTAATGCTTTGAGTGTAGAGATTGGGGGAAGAAAAATGGAAAGAGGAAAGAGCTCAACATATCACAGTAAATAAAGGAAAGGCAGATCCAAGTCCAGATTGGGGATAGTGTGCTGGAAATGCGGAAAGAAAGGACACCTGAAGAAAGACTGTAAATCTCAGAAGGGAAAATAACTAGCCGCACAAAAAGAAAACAATCTTGAAGAAAATGTGACAAGTGATGTGTTACAAGATGCTTTGATTCTTTCTTTAGAAAATGTTATTGATTCTTGGGCGGTAGATTCAGGGGCCTCATTCCATGCCATACCTGATAAGAAATGTTTTCATGACTATGTTCAAGGATATTTTGGACAAGTTCATCTGGGTGATGATAAACCCTGTAAAATCGTTGGAATGAGTAAAGTTCTTGTAAAACAGCAGAATGGAAACTAATGGTTATTAAAGGAGTTAAGGCATGTTCCAGATCTGAAGAAAAAAAATGATTTCAATGGGGTAGTTAAGCAGTGAAGGTTGAGTGACAACTTTCACAGATAAAACTTGGAAGGTCACTAAAGGAGCCCTAGTAATAGAAAAAGGCAAAAACGTTGGTACATTGTATTTATGCAATGGTATTTCTAACTATGTTAATGCTTTAACTTCCAAAGGATAAGAAGTATCATTATGGCATCATAGGCTCAAACACATGAGCGAGAAGGGGATGAAGATTCTTCACTCAAGAAATTTTTTGCCAGGTTTGAAGAATATTGATTTGGATTTATGTGAGAATTGTATTTATGGAAAACAGAAGAGAGTCGGATTTATTAGAGTTGGGAAAGAAAAGAAGAGAGAAAAATTAGAGCTTGTGCATACAAATGTATGGGGACCTGCTCATGTATCATCTCTCAGTGGCTCTTGTTATTATGTTACTTTTATTGATGATGCAACTAGAAAAAAAGGGATTTATTGTATTCAGAATAAATTTGATGTATTTGATGCTTTCAAGAAATGGAAAGCTTTGGTTGAGATTGAGACAGGAAAGAAGTTGAAGTGTCTGAGATCAGACAATGGAGGTGAATATTGCAGCAAAGAGTTTGATAGGTACTGTTCAGAGCATATAATTCACAGAGAGAAGACAGTTCCAAGAACACCACAAGAAAATGGTGTGTCAGAAAGGATGAATAGAAAAATCATGGAGTGTGTAATGTGCATGAGATTGCATGCAGGGTTGCCTTGACAATTTTGGGCAGATGTTGTAGATACTGCTATATATCAAATAAACAGAGGGCCTTCAAGTTCCTTGGATGGTGGTATTCCAGAGGAGGCATGGACAGGTAAAAAGTTAAACTACTCGTTTTTAAAGCCTTTTGGTTGTGAGGTATGTGTCCATATTAATAAAGAAAATAGAACAAAGCTTGAGGAAAAATCAAAGAAATGTACCTTTATTGGATATGGTGTTAATGATTTTGGTTATCGCTTATATGATTATGAAAATCACAAAATCATTAGGAACCGAGAAGTAATATTCAATGAAAAAGTTTTGTATAATAATCAATTGCAGGAAAAGAAACAGGTAAAAGAAAACAAAGAATACACAGATCTTGATGAGATCACAGAAAAAGTAAAGGTGCCTGAAAATAATAATAATCAACAACCACAACAACAGCAACCACCACAATAGCAACATGCACCTCAAATATCTGAAAGTAGTGTCAGAAGATCTACCAGGATAAGTAGACCCCTTGAATGATACTCTCCTTCATTATATTATTTATTATTGACTGATTATGGTGAACCTGAATGTTATAAAGAAGAAATGCAGGTAGAAACAAGGAAGAAGTGGGAACTAGCCATGAAGGAAGAGATGGAATCCTTAATACATAACCAGACTTGGGACATAGTTAGGTTGCCTGAAGGTAAAACAACAATGCACAATAAATGGGTTTACAGGTTGAAGGAAGAAGATGGGGGAAAAAAAAGTACAAAGCTAGACTTGTGGTGAAGGGGTTTGCATAGAAGAATGGTACTGGCTTTGATGAAATATTTTCTCCTATTGCTAGGATGACTTCAATAAGAACTATTTTAAGTCTTGTAGTAGCAGAAGATTTGCATCTTGAATAGTTAGATGTAAAGACAACATTTCTCCATGGAGATTTGGAGGAAGAGATCTATCTGTAGCAACCAGCCAAAGGGAAGGATAAATTAGTGTGTAGGTTAAAGAAGAGCTTGTATGGCTTAAAACAGACTCTAAGGCAGTGGTATCTAAAATTTGACAGGTTTATGTCTGAACAAGGCTATACTAGATGTCACTCTGATCATTGTATCTATCTGAAAAAGCAAAATGATGGAAACTACATTATATTGTTATTGTATGTAGATGACATGCTTGTTGCAGGGTCTAACATGAAGGAAATAAATGTACTTAAAAGAAAATTGACAAATTCATTTGCAATGAAGGATTTGGGAGTTACAAAACAAATCCTTGGTATGAGAATAACTAGAGACAGGAAAAATGGCAAATTAACATTGTCTCAGAATTAATAGATACAAAAGGTGCTGGAAAGATTTAATATGCAGAATGCAAAACCAGTTAGTACACCTTTAGCTAGCCATTTCAAACTTAGTAATGAGATGTGCCCCAATACCCAAGAAGAAATGGATTATATGTCTAAAGTTCCATATGCATCAACAATTGGAAGCTTAATGTATGCAATGGTTTGCACAAGGCTTGATATTGCACATGAAGTGGGAGTTGTAAGCACGTACATGAACAATCCAGGAAAATAAAATTGGATGGCAGTGAAATGGATTCTCAGATATTTGAGAGTTACCACAAATCAAGCATTATGCGTTGGTGGTTCAAACATTGTTGTACAGGGATATGTTGATGTAGATATGGCAGGTGATAGAGATAATAGGAGGAGCACTGCAGGGTATGTATTTACTATAGGTGGAACACACCACCATAGTGTCATTCATCCTTCGAATAACTTAGCATTTCATTCTATGACTAAACACATATAGCTCAAGTACCATTTCATGCGATCAGTGTTGGAAGATGGACAATTGAAGCTGGAAAAGATGCACACTAGCCAAAATCCTGCATATATGTTAACAAAAGTTGTAACCAAGGAGAAACTGATTCTGTTCAGTTTCAATTGGTCTTCAAGTATGATAATGAAGATGAGAAATAACCAGGTCCAAAGTGGAGTCACTGTCCAGCAAATGAAGCAACAGTGGAGTTGCTAGAATCAGTCTCCAAGTGGGAGATTGTTGGGTGTGGAGCCTGATTTTCATCCTGATTCAGAGGTCTTTGTTTCAGCCGAATGTATACCCCAGGAAGATTGTACACCCCTCAACATGGGAGGGTGCGGGGGGCACTTGTCCCCCCCCACAGGGGTCCCAGGGGGGGATCCCCTCTAGCTGGGGGGTCTGGGGTCCAGCGGTCCCCCGACAAGGGTTTCGGAGGCAGCACCCCCAAAGCTAAAAACAGATGTAAAATTGCCTTGTAAAATGTTGTAATTTCATAGTCAATCTGGGTCATTCATTAGGCAGATGATTTGATGGTAGAAGTTATGTTTAATGTAGGATTTTTTGCCCTAGAAGGCAACCCCTCATTTTGTATGAGGGTATTGTATTGTGGTTGTGTATTGTATGTGTAGTATGAGCGAGAAACAGAAAGGGGGACTGAGAGAGAGAGTAGAGGATATTACAACGGATATGTTGTAGGTTGTGTCTCTTCATCTTGTTGGATAATATAAAGGAAGGATTCGTTGTTGGGGGTGGACGTAGCCCAAATTGGGTGAACCACGTATATCTGTGTCTTTCTTGTTTTATATGTTTTCTGTGTTTGTGTTTCCGCATATTTTATGTGTTCCATTTCTCTGTAATATATAATTTTTCTAACACTCTCAACTCCACACTAATTAAGTATCAATTATGTTTTTCTACCTTCCGCAACTATGATGTGTCAGTGAGCATGTCATAACAAAGGAGGGGGAGGACAAGGAATATTGGGCAACTCCAGGGCATAGTTTTGAGCCGAGTCTTTAGCTCATGGATACCAGGAAAACACTCCACCCAACATTCAAGAAGAAATTTGGATTGTTGAAGAGGAAATCTACTAGGAGAGACAGAAGGTTTTGGAATCAAATGTTATGACAAAGATTGTTCCGTGGGTGTCAGAAAAAGGTAACTCTCATGGCCCAGCAAAACCACTACCTTCATAACAATGGACCTCTATTGGCATGTCAAGTTGCTTCTTGGCAAGGTTCTAAAAGATTAACATCAAACTCATGTCAATCTCATGCACAGGGTAGATGCGCTGAAGCATCTTATGTTGGACGTCGAAGGTTGGGTGGCCATATTAGAGATGAGATCACCCCAACTCCCAAATTCCACCGCCACACAATGTCGAGGAACAACCTATTAACCTGGACACTTCCTTGTTCTAATAAGACGCATGTTCTCTTTAGATTATGATGTTTAATTTCTAGATTATTATGTGTGTTCTCTTAGAGTGTCTCCACTCCAAATCTATTATTATTTTTAAAGTTTTTTAGACAAATCTCTCTAAACTTGAGATGATTAATACCATTTTTTTTTAATACTAAATCACACTGTTGATTTCCATCTATATAACAACAATCTTACTTCTAATTCTCTAATCAAATCTTAGTATTTTTTTTTGGTTTAATTTTGTTATTTTGAAATCATACTCTTATGTTTATTGGTTTTGCAAGTGATAGGCTATATAATAAATTTAAAAAAAAAATGAAATAAACACAGAAATTAACGTATCCGATCCTGAATTTCAAGTTATAGTTATTTTGTAAGAAATTTTGAAAGATTTTGAATCAAAATAAGAAAAATGAAAAAAATAACCATGTTGTAAATCTAGATTTTTTCTTCTAACAAAACAACTGTATATTGAAACAACCGAAGTAAATCTATTTTTTTCCTTCTTAAGAAACTGTATATTGAAATAGCCAAAGCTTCTATGAAAAAAATAACCATTTCTCTTGCCAACTTGACATGTATATTATAAATAAAGGTTTTTTTTTTTCCAGATTTTATATTATATTTTATATTTAATTTCACAATTTTCCAAATAAGTTTAAGCTATATTTTGTAATTTTACTAATTGCTTAATAGAAAATAAAAACTTTTTAGGAAGAGCATTATTTTTAAAACTATTAATCTTTCGTATAAATGGCATATGACGTATGCAGTGACGTTTTATTTTTCTATAATAATCATATTTACGATACTGTTGCAACCGCTGAAAAGCATATTCCTCCCGTTTTCACGTCAAGCTGAAACCATGAAAGCGTTCACATGTTACACGGATGATGTAACTTTCAGTTTTTTAATCACGTGATGGAGAAAGGTATTTATGGAGGAAATTAATTTCTGGAGTATAAATAATGATTTGGATTTTTCATTAAAAAAAAAAATTTACTTTATTGTGATTCTAAATAATTTTATATTCATAGTATTAATAATTTTTATATTATAATTTTGTTTTTAATTTATATATTTATAAATTTTTAATATTTTCATTTTATTATATATATTTTATAATTATTTATACATTAAATCAAATTTAAAAATTTAATAAAACACTATTTCTAATTTTAATAAAACATTATTTTAAATTTCATTTTCAAGTTAGTCATATTCATACTAACATTGTTTTCACTTAAGGAAAACTATTCTCTTATGATGAAGTTTGCATGTGATACTTCCTCTCAACTTCTCCACACTCAAAAGAAAATATTTAGATTCTTTTTAAGTCAATGCATGTGATATTTCCTCTTAACTTCTCCACACTCAAAAGAAAACATTTAGATTCTTTTTAGTCAATATAAAACATTCAGATTCTTTTTATTATTGAGATTCTTTTTAATCAAGATATTTATTTTTTTATTTTTATTATTTTTAATATAAGTTTATACAAAATATTTAAGATGTACAAATGTTGAGAAGAATAATAAAAGGTTTGAATTAGGTTATCCATTCAAAATTTAAAAATATTTGGTGGATTGGAAGTTTATCTTTTTATGGTTCACCAACTAAGTGGTGTAGTTTTTCTTGTAAAAAATGATGAGTTAAACTACATTTGATGATAGATTATTTCAAGTGGTGTGGTTTTTCTTGAAAATGGTGATGAGTCAAGTTACATTTGCAAATAGGTGTTAGTGATGGTTATACCACTACTAATTTGACAAGTGAATTATGGTAGGTTATCCCACTATAAAAATGCTTGAGTAATAAATCTATTGAATCAATGAGAAGTAATAATGGTTTTCCTTTCATTAACCATATTTTTATTCTTATAAACATTTATTATGTGAAGGTACTAACAAACCTTTTCCTATAGTTACTAAGGTAATGCTTATGCTAACGATGGTTTAAGATAAACATTTGACCCTAACGCAACTACTCAATTTCGATCTTAAACTGTTATCTTTGTTGTGGATGTTGTGTACATGTAAAGATGGTGGTTGAATGTATAAATCTCACATAATAATATTGGCATGTTTAAATAAGTACATCAATGCCCACCCTTTATATTATTTTTTATGCTTTCAAAGTGATATATTTACACGATGTTTTAAAATTTCCAGGGGCATGTAGGGTAGTGGTTAGACATGCCAAGCACTCATATTTTCTCCACACATACACATATAAGTGGACCAAACCCCAAATTTCCCTTAAAGTCTATCAAAAGAATTTAGGGGACTGCTCCATAGCCAATCATTAAAATACTTGTTTCTGCATGGGAAAGGTGCAAGATTTAAATCTTCCCACATTAATGCAAGGTTATTAATGCATCAACCATTAATCAATAAGAATTTGCATGTATATAAAAATAACTTGACATCTAGAGAGTAATCTTAGACAAATAATGAATGATTCCATAACGCAAATCAAATATCTGCTTGAATAAATTGCACTGAGTAAGTTATGACGCTATGATTCCAAGATACCAATTCAAGATCAACTTAAAGAAACGACACTAATTAACTTACGATGCCATGATTCCCAGGCACAAATTCAACATCAAAATTAAACAATCTACCTTGTGTTACACTTTGTATGATGTCGTGATTCCAAAACACAAATAGGAGATCGACTTAAACAAATTGCCTTGTGTTATACTTAGTATCGTACATACTATAGATATGAGTACATTTCAATTACAATAATTTGTATCCAATTCATTGAAGTGATTTGGTCACATAATTATCTATGAATCATTACTCATCTTCTTGGTGCACCAACTAGGCATCCATAAAAAAACATGACAATGATTGGTAATTTGTGCATATAAACAACACCAAAAACTTGACACATTGGATGCAAAGATGCACCTATGTAACATTGAGGTTTATGTGTGGGATGTTAAGCTTTATGTGCATAAAGCAGATGTGTACACATGGCAATAAAACTTGATGCACATTAGCTTTTTCAGCTAGTGTACATAGTGTTGTCTACATTAAATGTTGAAATGGTTTCAAAGCATCGTGTGTTGACCAAGTTCATCACTACCATTAGAGCACAACCAAGGGTGGTGTCCCTTGGACTTCACAAATAATATCCCCTTTTTATGCTAAATGTTATAGAGATTTTAAAGACGGTACTATTGATAAGACACTCACAAAACATTATTCCTTAAGCTTTGCAATCCTATTCTTTGACCTTATATGTCTATTAATTAGAAACCAAGAGTGATCTAGTTAAAATAGTTCAAGAATGGAAACTTTCTTGCCACCATAAAGTTATTTGGTGAAGGCATAATCAACGAGGCAGTTTTTATTGGACATTTTATGAGTAGATTTTCTAATTGATTTTGCCTAAAATTTAGCAAGAAATTAGAAATTTGTAATTTTAAATTATTGAACCTACACAATCCAAGCTTCACAATAAAAACGTGATATCCATTTTTACAATGAAAAAATTAATCCATTTTATCATATTCAAAAATACAGTTTAAACAATAAAACATTATAATTTAAAATATATATTAAAAAATTTCTAAAATAAATCATATTATCCCTACTATGCCAATTGGTGAATATTGAAACCTCCATTTCAAGTTACTTTGGTGTGATTTTGGCTTGCACATCAATTCTACAAAGTTAGGCGCCATCCATCCAAACCATAGTACCGGCCATGGATATGTCTCGGTGGGTCCTACCACCTCTTGAATACATGTGTTGGGAAGACGATTGGATGGAGTGGGGGCCAGATGGCCGGTATTGACAGGTAAAAATGGCGTCATGGAGAGACAAGTTGCAGGTTTGGACGGTTTCTGGACCAACACGGAGCGTTATGGGCCAGTACTGGTAATTATTATAATATTCATGGAGAAGGTAAAGGGCGGGGGAATGCTTTTCCTTTGCAATTATTGGTACTTGTTTATTTTATTTGGCGGTCCTCCTCCTACCCCCTGCAGCCTGACAAGGCTGACCCGTCATAACGCACGGGACCGATAAGCGCGCGCAGGCGGGCGCAGTTTGACTGAGAAGCCAAGCGAATCCCAGACTCTTCCTTTTCTTCTACCCGTCTCTCGGTCTTCCATTGACAACTTCTTGCCCCCTTCTCCTCCCCTGCCATGGCGATTCTACCTACTGCATAATGGTCTGAGCTTTTATACCCACACACAATGGAAGGATCCCATCCCAACAGAACATCATATTTGCCTCTGTGAAGCTGGAGAATGAGGGAAGCCATGTTGAGTTGCGAGGGAATTGGAGGCCTGATGACAGTTATAGCGGTGTCAGGCAGCGTGGTGGTACTGTTGGCTTTGGGGCGTCAGAAATTGTTGGAGAATTGTGTTCATTCTCTGCAATCCCCTGAGGATGAGGATGCTTGCAGGCTGGAAAATGAGGCCGGGGCCGCCCCTGTCTCATGGACTCGGCTACCTCCGTTCTCTGTAATCATAAATCAGATGAAGGAGGAAAATGGGCAGAAATCAGCACAAGAAGAATCGAATTTGGGGACAATTTTAGTAGAGAAGAAGGTGAACACCAATTTCAATTCAGATGTCTCGGAATCCACCAAGTCCTCCAAATCATCCATGGCCTCTGCAGAAGAAACTTGTTCAGGTAGGTGGGTCAAATAATCCATTAGAGACAAAGTCTGTTCAGAAAACCAACTTCATATAAACTCTAATTATGTCGAATTAGGATTTGATGGTTGGATTTTCCGAAGTAGACTCCACAGAATTCTGGGAATTAGGATTTTATGCTTGGATTTTCCAAAGTAGACTTTACAATAGACATTTTGATAGATCAGCATTTTAAATTGCATTTACATTCTCATTCAAGAAGGAAAAGGCTTGTTAGCCTAGTCTAGGCTGGATGTTTTTACCCTTGCACCAGAGCCAAATCTCTCCAATAACAATTTGGGGAGAAGTCTATACCCATTGACCATGGCTAAGGTTCGAAGAAGTTTCTACCCATTGAATATCTCATGTGGACTTCTAGCGAGATGTTTCTGTTCATTGAATAGCTCATGTCGATTTCTAGAAGGTTGCAGGAGGTTTCAATTCTTCCCATTGACAATTGTTAGAAGTTTCTATTCATTGAATATCTCATGGAGACTTTTTGTTCCGGGGTTCAACTAGTATCTCATGGAGACTTTTTGCTCTTAGGTTTCTGTTTGTTTGAATATATCATATGGGTTTAGGTTTTTGTAAGTTGAATATTTCTAAAATGTGCAATCAAGTTAAGTTTATAATTTTTTCAGAGATTGACTATTAATTTTGTATGTTTCAGATTGCAATGCATCCGTTAAAAAGAAAGTAAGATTCTCAGAAAATGTGGTGGAGCCAAGCAGCGATGGCAAAGAATACAGAAAGCGACAAAGCCTGGCCATAGCCATGAGAGAGCACCTCACACCCCAAGAAAATTACAGTTGGAACAATCATCATCGCCATCATCAACAACAACATCATCAAAGAGATGGTACAAGCAACAACCCCTCCTCTCAGTCCTGGACCTCTGATGATGTAGAGCAGCAGACAAGTCACAGGGATCAGGCAAGGTCCAGTCTTCCAGCCAACAGAATGGTTCTCTATAATGGCATCATTCAATCTCGGTCTCGGAGATCGTTAGCACAATACTACTGATTGCCTCTCCCTTTGTTTGGGTTGACAAATATTTTTAATCCTAAAGGAATTGTTTGCTGAGTTTTTCCATTAATGACTGCAATATCGTCTGTAAAAAAGATATGTGCTGGATCTGATTGGCTTCTCTTGTAAATTGCACCAATTTCACAACTCGTGAAAAACATTTTTTTTTGCAATCATTGCCTTTGTCTGACCCTCAATTTTTTAAATTGCTCGATGGATGAGATTTGATGGCTGGATGGCTCTGTGCACCTGCGTAGAGGCAAAAGTGAAATATAATATTTTGATATTGGTTTCACATGGAAACCAAGTTATCAGCTGCCCTTTAACTACTTTTCTCTAAAATATTTTCACGGAAAACTGTGTCACAACTCCGATGTGATTCTTGAGGGTAAACTACCACATGATTTAAAACTGTGATTCAACCCTTGCAATTTCAGTGTATCCAAGGAGCTCTTCGGTCAAAACATTACATATTATATTAATCACTTACCCACATCATAAAAGGGTAAAGCTTTTCTAATTGGTTAAGAGATAGATTAATAGTCCAAGACTTCATCTACATTTACCAATAAATTAGTTTAGTGGGGCATAGTTTTCTTTAAATAATGTTAATTAATTAGTTGTACTTTTAGATAATAAGGAGGTAGGTTAAGTGCCTCATACATAAAGGGGTTTGGTAAGAGTGAAAATCTATCCCTTTATAAATTATCAACAACTCACTTTACCTTTTTATGAACTACCAACAACTCATTTTACTAGGCTTTGTTTTTTTAAATAATGGTAATGAAGCAAATGCATTTTAAATAATGGTGATGAAGCAAATGCAATTTTAGATAATTAGGAAATAGGTTAAGTTTTCAAGGCCCAAAGACATATGGCAAGAGTGAAATTCCCTCGTGGAGATGTGTTAAGTTCTGAATACTCGTTTATGATCTACCCGTTTAAGGGTCCGTTTATGATCTACCAACAACTCACTATGGGGTTATTGTTTTCTTTAAATAATGGTCATGAAGCAAATGCATTTTTACATGGTAAGGAGATAGGTTAATTGTCCAAGACCTAAAGGCATTTGGTAAGATTACAAATCTACCCTTTATGAACTACCAACAATTCACTTTGAAGGGGATGCTTTTCTTTAAATAATGGTGATGAAGCAAATGCATTTTTAGATAGTAGTCAATGATAATTGTTCTCCTTACTAAATGACCATTAAATTATAATAAGGTTTACTATCTTAAAAATAATTAATTAAATTGAAATTAAAAATTTCTATTTAAAATAATAATCAATTAAAAACTTGGTTCACAAAATTTATTTGATTTCACAACACTATATGAAAACTGAGCTAAATTTAATAATAATAATAATAATAAAATAGACCTTCTTACCTTTTTAAAATATTGCCATGAGAAGAGAATTTCATAGTTTAATTTAAGAATCTCTTTCTACTCTTATAAATTGTGTGTCTATTAATAATTATTGATATAAAAATATAACAATTATAAGATAGAGTTATATGGTTTATAAGATAGTTCTCACACCAAAAAATTTTCCTATGGCTAGGGTTGGAGCCACAATAGAGTGATGATAATAAAGTTGAATCCACAACCTTGAGAAACTATTGTCTAAGTGTTGGTGAACAATCCCATAGAAATGGAAATTGATGTAGATCTCCTCGTTTGCTCTCCATTCAATGTTCACCTTCAAACCTACTTTCACACAGGCACACAATATACTTAAAGGACACTTGAATGCATAAAGTTAGACAAATCCTCAAATTGATGTACAATCATAAACTATATTGCATGAACATTGAAATCTAGACAAAATAAATGAGTTTCTTATTAGAGAATGAATAACAATACAATATGTGGAACACATTTGAATTTGTGGTAGACACTACAAGGAACCATCCTTCGAGTTCCTCTACCTTGGGCCATTGAAGGTATCCTCCATTAATCTTCCACTTTCAAACTTAAAGAGAGAAAAATGCTCATCTCATAGTCAGAAAGATAATGAGAAGATTAGGAAACATGTTTTCTAGCTAGGGAAATGCTTAAAAGCATAGGGATTGCAGAGTAGGATCAGGGAGAATTTTGCAAGCTAAGTTTGCTAGATCAAAGCATGAATGTTCCTCCACCCTCATCATGAATTTATACTCTCAAAAATTGGTTAAGGACATTAGAATACAAGTTATAGAGGGTGGCTTTTGGCACAACCCATAAACCCTGCCCCAAGTGGGGAAATGGATATAATGGCAATGCCAATAAATGTATCTCCAAGAAAGTGTAGAAAAAAATGTTATAACACTTATGTAGATGTGCTAAAATCACTCCTCAATCTAATAGTGATACAATTCTCACCAAGCAAAAGGATCTTCATGAGCATTGCAACTTACTCTTCATATTATTCCACATGAATGCTCTTATTCGTCTTTTATGTTGTCACTTGGGGCTTAACTAGTTGGTCAATTACGGATGGTGATATTCCACCAACTAGGATTCAATTTTCCCATGGTGATATTCCCCCAACTGAGGTTCAAATTTCCCCAAGCAAAGTGACATGTTTCTCCCCTTATTATGTGATAGTTGTCATGACCGGCACAAGCAAGCTAAGAATGTTGATGGATATAATGATTCTAGCTCTTGCTATCATTAACACTCACTCAATTAAGATGTTGATTTGGAAATACAAACAATTCAATATGGAGCATAAAATTATCAATCATATATAAATAATGGACTTGAAGTATCATTTTTCATATTTTTTAAATTGATGATAAAATTAGCCCCTAAATTTATAAGACAGTTATGATTTCTCTTCTAGTGAAGTGTAATATTCCAAATTTTCCATCAGCTAATTGGAATATTAGAGTTCTTACTTTTCTTATTTAGTTAAGTAAATAAAAGGGTGGAGGACCCATAAACCCAATAGATGAATAAAATCCACTTCTATAGTGTGAATGTGGGTTAGTTGAATAGTGGGGTGAGCATTATGGAGCAGTGGAGCAGCATAATAATGAAGAAAAGTGGAGGTCATGGAGTAATAATGAGGAAGATGATGTAGATAGTGGAGAAATAATGATGAAGTGATGGAGGAAGTGGTGCATTAAATGCACACATGATGGAGGGAGTGGAGAATAATTGCAGTAGTGATGGAGATCATGGAGGACTGCGCAATCTTTATGGATGCTAGTGGCCAAATGTGCAGCATAGTTATGAGGTGGGCCAAGGCTAGGGAAGGCTCACAACCATAAAAGGAAGACAGGGGAAGCATAGGAAGGGAGTCTGCATTTTTTTATTATTGAGTGTCGTAAGACATTTCTTTGCATACTTCAGCGGTTTAGCTAAGTTTGTTGTGTTGTTTAGCACAAGGTGTTCTCGAGCGGGAATCCCACCCTTACCCACGGGGGACTTCAAGTGCCTACTCTGGGAAGGTTTTCTTGGGAAACATTCATCATCCAGCAAATCAATGCCTCTTTCATCCACTCTCATCTGCACTTCCAGCTACAGGAATTACGCATTCTTGAACTTGGGTTTGAGAGTTGGAAGGTTGTTCTCAGTACTTCAGCTGAGAAACCTATGGAGGGATCAGCCCTTTAGACTGTGGATCCATTGTAGTCTTCCGGGGGTTTCATTGAAAATTCTGGCATCAGGCCATCCATCTATTCTCCTATGCAGCAATGTTTCCTGCAGGGAATTGCATAATTCTGCAGTGAGGGTTTGAGGAGAAGGGGAAGTTCCAAGCAACTCAGCTTGGAATCCTGTGAGGGGTTAATCCTTCACTCCGGGGATCACTTCAGTAGCTTGGGATCAACATTGTATTATCTATCAACAGGCTACATCATCATCCCTCCTAGAAAGTGCAATATTTCCCAGCAATTGTGCATGCATCAGCTGCATATTTAATGGAGGAGCTAGATCTCAAGTTTTGAGCTTGGGAATCGAGAGAAGGGACCAGCCCTTCAATTAGTGAGCTAAGTGGGTGATATTGCAGCTGATATATCATTCTTTCAGCCCCAGATCAACAATTATCTCCAGGGAGTGCTTAAATCAGCCAACAGGGGTGCAGTGTGAAACCCAAAAAGGGCCGAAATTCCAAACTCAAAATCTGGCCAAACCATTTATGGGTTTTTCGAGTAGAGTCCTTGGTTAAAATCTCAGATATTTATTAGCACTCCAACAACCTCTCACACATAGATATTATTCCCAGCATCAGTAGTTTCCAGCAACAACAACAGTTTATACTTTCCAGTGGTGTATTTTAGCCATCTTGTGGCTTGCGTTCATTCCTTTTGGCACACTGTGTACTTACATTTCCGTTGATATATAATGATATGTCTTAGCTGTTTCTACTCATATGTATGATGTCTTAATGTATTCCGACATTTTTCTAGTTTTATATGCTTTATTCTTATTTGGAATTATGCAAATGTTATATATTCCTATTTTTCCTATTTTGGGATATTGCAGTGGTATTAGAGCATGATCTTTGGCTCAGCTTGTGGGAATTTCATGACATCAGAAGAATAAGAAGAAGAAACAGAAAAAGAAGAAGTCTTCAATGGCGGAAGGATTGAGTTTTTCCACACTTCTCTTCAGATATATGCAGGATCTCACCATGGAGATCAAATAAATGAGAAGGGAAAGGAAAAAGGAAACCTCAAGAGGGTTTCTGAATGGAGAAAGTCCGAGCACTTCCTATCAGTAGTATAAGCAACTGGAAGTGCAGAAAGTTCCACAACGCCCTACTATGCTCACTTTCCTTGTAGAAGGAAATGAATGGCATGGAGATGGAGGATATTTGGAGCATGAGACTCTGAGTGATTATCTTGCAGAGTAAAAATCTCAATCTAGAGCATTCAAAGAGAATATGACTTTCCAACAGTTTTTCCAGATTAAGGAGAACCAAAGACCCCGCAACAACAATAGAAGAAAATGAAACATGCAGAATAGATTCTTTCTGCCTACATTCGATGGGTCATCCACAAGCATGAAACAAGTTTGGATGGAGAAGTTAGATGCATTCTTCCAGCTACACCAAGTAGCGGAAGCAGAGGCTATTCAGATTGTAGTGCTACATCTTGAGGGTGAAGCAAATGACTAGTGGTTCGGCAGATTGAAACATGCAAGAGTGACTTCGAATGTAGAGTTCACTTAAAGATTGGTAGAGAGGTTTGATAGAAGAAAATCGGAGTCACATTCCATTAAGACATTCTCTGAAAATAAAGAGAAAGTGTATGAGGAGCAGAAGGGAGATGTCAGCGCAGATACATCAAGAGGAGAGCAACTACCACCACCACTAGCTGCAGTAGAGGTACTTTCATCAGTGGGAGGAGCACTTGCATTTTAGCAAGGTGTTCCCAAGAATTCGACATTGAGAGTCCAAGGCATGATTCAGGAGGTGCATGAGGAAGAGGAAGTAGATAGCAGCGCTAGTGTAGCAATAGAGGAGAAACCATCACCATCACCAACAGTTGGAGAAGCAATTTAATCGATTGGAGGAACTCTTGTAGCTTTGCAAGATGTTCCCAAGCATCAACTGATCCAAGGTATGTAAACATTTCCAACCCATATTGTTTCAACACATCATCTTCATATTTGTGGGATCATGCCATCAGGAAAATTGCATGACCAAGGATTAGAGAACATTGCTGATTTGGAGCAACAGACTATCACTGCGCAGAGGACCCTTGACTGGTTCAAGGAGAAGATTTATAGTTATCCTAGTTTGACATTTTTGAGTTGCACACAACACTTTGTGTTGGAGTGTGGAGTTTCTGAGGATGAGATTAGCACAGTCCTAATGCAGGGAAGCTATACAATAGCTTTCGAGAACCGGAAGTTACTGTCGCATGAGCTATCATATTCTATGTACGACAAAGAGATATTGGCAATTATGCATGAATTGGTCAAATTCTGCAGTTTTTTATTGGCAGTAGATTTCGGGTGAAGACCAACCACCATATTCTCCGACATACTTTTGAGTAGGAGCAACAGGTGCAAAAGAGGAAGCAACAATGGATCAATACAATGCAGGACTATCAGTTCAGCATTATGTATGGAGAGGGCCATGTGACAACAGATGCACTATCATGGAGATCAACAACATTGTCACTAAGGAGCAGTGATTATTTGAGGGCCCAGTTATTATTTGAGCATTCTGATCACCGCTCCACTTATGAAGCATTGGATGGGTAGATGGTAGATGGTAGACATCATGTAATGGATAACATCTTCCATTACCATGACAGAGCCTTCTTGAAAATCACCTCACAACTCAAAGACAAGTTTCTACATGCAACATATTCAAAACCTTATAGGTTCTACAGGGCCATCAGTGAGAGGTTATCATGGAGAGACCTCAAGGAGGATGCACTTCAAAATATCATGGAGTACAAATATTGTCATTAGATTATGGAGGATGGTATTATCGACATTGATCCGCTGTCGAGGTATGTACATTGCTTCGACATTGTCACACAATACATCTCTTCACCCGTGACCGGATTATCTTTCTGGGATGTGTTCATGCTTCATGGTCTTCCCAAGGCCATAGATAGTGATGGGGACAATTATTGTATGAGCATTTTTTGGCGGGAGCTTCTCCATTAGGGGGATACCGAGCTAGTGCATGACATGAGTCATCACCCACAGTTGGATGGATGGATAGAGATGATGAGCAAGCGGCTGGAAAGCTACTTGCAAATCTATGACACAGGGCAACAAGAAGCATGGTTGCGCTGGCTGCTCTTGGGTGAGTATGGTTACCACCCGACATTTCATATTGGTATGTTCCATGCCTGGCACAGTACTAAGGTGATGCAGTAGCAGGAGGCATGGTTGCGCTGGCTACTCTTGGGAGAGTATGGCCAAGACATTGCATTTTATATGCCTATTGGTATATCATTGTTTCCTACCTTGCACCGTAGTGATGTGATGCAACAACTAGATTCATTGTTGCACTGGTTACTCTTGGGAGAATACAAATTGACATTCTCCCATACCTTGCATAATGATGATGTGGGATGGCAACAGGAAGCCTTGCTACGTTGGCTTCTGTTAGGAGAGTATGGCCACCATACTTGGTATAATGATGAGGTGGTGTGGCAGCATAGACATTGCTGCGGTGGCTTCTCCTGAGAGAGTATGGCTACCATACTTGGTATGATGATGGTGTGATGTGGTAGCAAGAGGAATTTTTGTGGTGGCTGCTATTGGGAGAGTATGGTTCGACATTTCACATGTCAATCCATATTTCTCTACTCCCTAATTTTCATAGTGTTGAGATGATGTTTAGAGCAAGAAAGGCCACCAAGGCCAAGGATTGGAGCATGGAGAGACACATCCGACTCCATGTAGCATGTGTTGGAGAGATGGATTATGAGTTGGGACTTTCCAATTGAGGAAGGAACCACTACACTTCACATATCTCATGCAGAGAAGAGGCTCTTGGACAACATATGGTTTCCACTTGGGGACTCATAGATGAGGAGAGGCATCAAGCTACACAGTTGGAGGCCATTCTAGACATTCTCGAGAGGCAACTATGGAGCTGGGCATTCATAACACATTGGAGCAGATGGGGAACCTTCCATATGAGGATGCCACTTGGGAGGGAGATGGATTTCTGCAGCATCCACTTTTGCGATTGCTTGAGGACAAGCAACATTTTGGCGGGAAGGACTGTAATATTCAAAATTTTCCATAAGCTAATTGGAATATTAGAGTTCTCACTTTTCTTATTTAGTTAAGTAAATAAAAGGGTGGAGGGACCCATAAACCCAGTAGATGAATAAAATCTACTTCTATGGTGTGAATGTGGGTTAGTTGAATAGTGGGGTAGCATTATGGAGTAGTGGATCAACATAATAATGAAGAAAGAGTGGAGGCCATGGAGAAATAATGAGGAAGATGATGGAGATAGTGGAGAGTAATTGCAATAGTGATGGAGATCATGGAGGACAACACAATATTTATGGACGCTAGTAGCCACATGTGTAGCACAGTTATGAGGTGGGCCAAGACTACGGAAGGCTCACAACCATAAAAGGAAGATGAGGGAAGCAAAGGAAGGGAGTCTAAATTTTTTATTATTGAGTGTCGTAAGACATTTCTTTGCACGCTTCAGCTGTTTAGCTAAGTCTGTTGTGCTATTTAGCACTGGGTGTTCCCGAGCGGGAATCCCACCCTTACCCACGGGGGACTTCGAGTGCCTACTCTGGGAAGGTTTTCTTGGGAAATATTCATCATCCGGAAAATCAGTGCCACTTTCAGCCACTCTCATCTGCACTTCCAGCTATAGGAATTACGCATTCCTAAACTTGGGTTTGAGAGTTAAAAGGTTGTTCTCAGCACTTCAGTCGAGAAATATGTGGAGGAATCAATCCTTCAGACCGTGGATCCATTGCAGTCTTCCAGGAGTTTCATTAACAATTTTGACATCATGCCATCCATCTATTCTCCTATGCAGCAACATTTCTTGCAGGAATTGCGTAATTCTGCAGTGAGGGTTTGAGGAGAAGGGGAAGTTCCAAGAAACTAAGCTTGGAATCCTGTGAGGGCTTAATCCTTCACTCCGGGGATCACTTTAGCAGCCTGGGATCAACATTTTATTATCTATCAGCAGGCTACATCATCAGCCCTTCTAGACAGGGCATTTTTTCCCAGCAGTTGTGCATGCATCATCTGCATATTTAGTGGAGGAGCTAGATCTCAATTTTTGAGCTTGGTAATCGGGATAAGGGACCAACCCTTCAGTTAGTGAGTTGAGTGGGTGTTATTGCAGCTGATAGATCATTATTTTAGCCGCAGATCATCAGTTGTCTCTAGGGAGTGCGTAACTCAACCAGTAGGGGTGCAACATGCAACCCAAAAAGGGCTGAAATTCCAAACTCAAAATATGGCCAAAACATTTCTGGGTTTTTCCAGTAGATTATGTGGTTAAAATCCTGAATCTTTCTGGGCACTCCAGAAGCCTCTGGCACATAGATCTTCTTTCCAGTAGCAACAACAGCAATTTATACTTTCCAGTGCTAGTTTTCAGTAGTGTATTTCAACCATCTTGTGGCTTGAGTGCATTCCTTTTGGAGCACTGTGTACTTACATTGATGTTGATATATAATGATATGGCTTAGTTGTTTCTAATCATATGTATGATGTCTTAATGTATACCGACATTTTCCCAGTTTTATATGCTTTATTCTTATTTGGAATTATGCAAATGTTCTATATTCCTGTTTTTCCCATTTTGGGATATTACATGAAGTTATATGGAATTATTATGAAAAGGAAGACTAGCATAGGGTTAGAAAGTTAAGGAAAAATAGCTAAAATTCAAGCTAGTTGTATAAATTATCATTGAACCATGGACCACTTAGTTACTCTTAGGTTATACGTAAAGGAATGTTAAGATAATAAAATAAATTCTATGTGTTGCTTCATTAACTTTGGAAATATTTTTGATACAATGTATATAAATAGCTTGTGGAATATACTAGAAGAGTTAAAGCTTCCTTTTGAGTTTATTGTTGCTGCAATAAGTCTATATGAGAAATATATTACCAAGTTCAAGAATAATGATGGTTGACTAAAAGAAATTGATTGTAATATATGGGTTAGACAAGGTTGTCCCATGTGTCCTACCCTCTTTGGCCTTTATATTGACAAATTATATGTATGTTTGGAAGACCATGTTGCATTCACATTACTTTAGCTAGAATAATCACTGCCCTTCTTTACACTGATGATATTGTTCTTTTAATGAGCTATCTCTTTAACCTTAACATGCAAATAAGAATTATCAAATATTTATGTTCTAACACTCACATGCAACTAAATGCTAATAAGACAAAACATATTCTAATCAAATCCAAGAAGGTCACTTACATTATCTTTGTGTATGACAACAACTGTGATTAAGTAGATTTCCGATTCTTACAAGTGTGTGTGTGTATGTGAGAGAGAGAGAGATTGAGAGATAGAGAGAGATACTTCTTTAAGACATGTTACTTTAGATATCTTTAATAGATATGAAGTTTATAGCTACAACGTCTCTAGAGAATGTTGGAGGAAAACCAAGCAAATCCATAATTATTTTATCATTTGTTATCTTAAAATTAAAAGTAATATACCATTTCCAAGCCTCACCTTTTGTTGTTATGATTAGAACAATATTAGTTACATAATAACTTGAAATAAAAGAGGCTTCCTAGCATTGCTTCAAATATAGTGCAATTCACTTGATACTTAAGAGAGCTATCAAACATGTAAATGAGCTGAGTTTTAAGATAAATTCAAGACCATAAAGCATGAAAAACAAATGTTGAACATCAACAATAACAAGTACAAAAAACCATCATAATTGATCCATTAAAACAATGTTTTGATGAAGGAGTTCACCCCTCTTGGGCTACATCTCCTTAGTCCAGCTTCCATGGCTTGGGCCTCTATATTAGCTCAAATTTGCATAAAATGATGTTTACATTCACCTACAGCTCTTGAAACCTGTTTCAATGAGTCCATAATGTCTAAATAGTTCAAAAATGACTGTTCTTTCTCTCAATTTGGTCAAATTTTCCCAAAGATATGGCCAAAAACAATTTGCCTAGTAAATTGCCTCTAAAACTAGAGAAGACTCTAGTTAGGGTTGCCAAATTTGGGGGCAGCTATTAAATTGGTGGTTTCACCAAAAAGTTCACCAGTTTAACTGCATTTTAATTAATGTTTAAACTATATTAATCTGCGGATAAGCGCTATAAGCGCGGATTTACAATAAACATAAGGTTTAAGTATTAAAATCGGGTATGGATAATTAATCCACAATTAAACTGATAATCCGTTGTAATTAAGTTCTGCTCCACCATTGGTTGTAGTGGAATGTTGTATGGGGAGGGGGTTGGCCCCCTCCAAACCCCCGCTATAGAAACCGTTGAAATTCAAATACGACCTGCAGCCAATACATGTTAAGAAACATGTTGATGGTATGGTGGTAGGCTGGCGCGTTGGCGCGGGGAAGGTTGTGGGGTCGACCTCAACCTCCGCGCATCCATTGATATTTTGATCCAAATATATATAAACAAAACCTTTGGACTTTGCATAGAATTCAAACTTGGACTTTGGTCTTCAGACTTTGATATATTAAAACATTCGGAATATGTTTTTTATTAAAAATGCACCCAATAAAACGTTAATCTAACCAACCTTACCATATAATATATGATTCGGACCATGGAAAAATAATATGCCAACCTTGTAATATATCAAATCCGACCCCAATCCAACCTTTGGATTAATAATAATACTGAGTTTAAACCATAATTCGACCTTGGCATATGAATTTTAAATGCGGACATTGGATAGGGTCCATCGGAGGGGGAACGTGGCAGCCCCCGGCTGCACCACATGTCAGTGTCTTGTTGGCCTGTCCATCCATATAAAAAAATTCAACTTCAACCTTAGGAGAAAATTCCTAAAAAAAAATTCACCTTCAAACCAAATTAGTGAATCTTGCAGTGACACTTTTCACAATGTCATTGGGAAAAATTGAAGAATATTCCCTGAATATACTTCAATTTGCTGACTGAGTTGCCATGTCACCAACCTGTTACTTCTGCATTTTGTTTTAGCTGTTTAGGAAAATGAACAACAGACTCTATCTTCTTCATCCAGACTCCGTTTTTGACGAAATGAATTGTGTCAAATTCCTCGCGATGAGCTCTTTGCTGTCATTCAGTTTCCAATCAATTTTGAGCACTTTAATTTTTGAGATTTTACATTGAGCACCTGATCATTCCTCCCCACTAGAAGCCTTTTGGACCCAAAAATATCTTTGATTAATGAACATGTGTATGAGGGTATAGTTCCCTCACCCTTCCAGTCTCTATCCACTGAAATTTTCCCGTTTTTATCAAATTGAGCTTTTCACAAAAACTTAACTTTTTCCTTGACTCTTGCGACCTTCTCTCACTGTTGTGGACACTGTCATGCTGCATTTTTCCTGAATTTGCAGAATATCAAGTTATTCTTGCAGAAACCATCTTGTTCCTACCTCAGTCATTAATCAAAGGGACTTAAAAACTGTCTCACCTTGCACACTGTCATCTTGGTGATTCTTAATTGATCTTGCTTTGTACTTGTGTCAACTCTTGACCAAGCACTTTCACCATTTCCATGTACCATTTTGAAACCAAAAACAAACACTTTTGGAACCCATGCATTCTTTGTCGAACTTCTTTATCTCTTTCTCTTTGACCTTTGCACTCTCTTGAACCGACATCTTGTTTCCAACACTGCTCAACACTGATGTTGATTGCTGCAAATCTATCACATCTTGTTCAGCTCCTTTCAAAGGAAACCTGGTAGAGTCCTGAAAAATATCATTACAAGCATAAGCCACCTTAATGAAATCAACTTGTTCATTCGATGCACCTTTTTGAAAGGTTTGATTCAAAACATATCTTTGTTTGATCATTAACAATGTCAAATTTTGACTTGCATTCACTATCCTCTTCATTTCTCCAGCATGTATAAGAGAAAAACTTGTCTTCTTCTTATGTGCTCTAACTATGTACTCAATTCCATATTTAAACAAGTGATACTTATTCTCGTGGCGATGAAACACTGCTTTCCTATCATAAAAATAAGGACTTCCCAAAACAATACCTGATATCTCAAGCAACACCACATCAAGTTCAACTTCATCAAGAAAGTTTGAATTGAGGGCGAATCTTAGTATGCACTTCCTTGTAACCTACAAGTTTTCATTCTTGCATATTCCCCCTAAAGGATAAGGTCTTGGATGTCTAATAGTTTCAATGTTTAGCTTCTTAATGAAGTCTTTGGAAATCAAGTTAGCTTGTGACCCACTATCAAAAAGTGTGTCTATCTTGGTATGTTTAGAGACGACTCTAATATGGAAAAGTTCAATTTTTGTATCTTCACCTTGAGTGACATTGGAACAATTTGAAGAACTAGTGCTTGTTATTTGCTTACCTTTCAAACCCATGGCTGTAATCTTTGTTTCCTCTCCTGAATCTGAACCTAAGTCATGTTCAATTATAGCAACACTTTTCTCCTTTTCTTTGGCTTTCAGTTTGTTTGGCTTCAACTCTAGATGAAGTTGCCAACAATGGTCTTCATCATGGCCATTCTTCAAACAATGTTTACATGTGAGTTTTTATTTCTCTCTTTGGACACAACTATTTCTCCTTCCTCTTCCATAAAACATGCCCTTTCCTTTACCCTTACTATCACGTTTCTCATCTATATTATGTTTCCCTCTTGCTTATAAATGTGTGGCTTGAACACAAAGCTCATCTATGTTTGTGGGATTAAACATGCGAATAATGCGCCTAAGGTAATTATGAAAACCCCCAACATACTTTAGCATAGTTTCTTGAGAATATAAATTAATACCCAAAATATGAGCTCTTCTCCTAAATTCATGAGTATAATCTTGCACACTTTTCCCTTTCAATCGTCTAAAATTTGCCAGTCCATAATGGGCTTTTGCATGTAAACTAATGGATAGAATTTCCTTTTAATGGAAACAATAAAACTTGACTAAGACATAGAGATCTTACCGTAGTTTTTAATCTCTTCTTGAGTCCTTGCTTCCCACCGTACAAGTGCAGATCCTTCCATCCTCAAAGAAGCCAATTGAATCTTTATGTCATCTTCATGAAGGTTCTGAATTCTGCAATACACCTCCAATTGACATATCCAATTTTCTAACCTCTCTGCATTTACCTCGCCATTATACATTGGAAGCTCAAATTTGACATCAAGTTTGAATAATGGAGTTTTTCCTTTTGGAGCTTTTGAGTGAGTATGTGTGGTTTTGGTGGTGGAAGTGGAAGATGATGTTGATGGAGAAGATGAGGATGATGATGAAGATGGTGGAGATGGAGGTGGCTTTCCTAAACTACCCTTTGAATCATTTTCTTCATCCTTCTTATCATCTGAAGTTCCTTCTCCATGTGGAGGCTTAGAACCTTCTCCTGCCATCCCAACAGTAAATGCATCAAACGTAATTTTAACCATCCTCTTTATGTGATTGAAGTATTTCTTGACATCATCCTCTTCTGAATGAACTTCAGTTTCTCCAACACCTGACATGATGGCTATGGATTCAAGCTCAGCTACTGGTGCTTGTACCTCTTCAATCTCAGCTTCTGGTGCAACTTGTACCTCATCAATCTTAGCTTCTTGAGATAAAATTGAGGTGCTTAAAGTGCAGTTGTTAGTGAAAATTTGGGTGGAGATAGTGCCCTTGTGACTCTCCTTCTTCTTGTCCTAATCTCAGGACTTGCAACCAAAAATTTCCCTTCACCTCTCTGCAACTTTAACCTTGTAAGCATCACAAATTTGCAACCATTAAAACCCTACTTGCACAAAGTTCAAGCAACTATCAAGAAAATAACCTTAGAAACCTTTCAACCAGGCTCTGATACCAACTTGATCTGAATTTGAATGTTATTTTTGTTGTGCTAATTTCATCTTCAGAATTAAAATTAATTCGCTGACCTTATTCTTTATGTGCATAGGTTTCCTTGGTGTTAAGGAGTGTTAAGAAAGTAAATGAGCTAAGTTTTAAGATAAATTCAAGAGCATAAAGCATGAAAAACAAATGTTGAACAACAACAATAACAAACACAAGAAAACATCACAATTGATCCATTAACACAATGTTTTGATGAAGGAGTTCACCCCTCCTGGGCTACATCTCCTTAGTCCAACTTCCATAGCTTGGACCTCTATATTAACTCAAATGTGCATAAAATTTAGTTTACATTCACCTACAGCTCCTGAAACCTACTTCAATGAGTCCAAAATGTCCAAATCATTCAGAAATGACTCTTCTTGCTCTCAATTTGGTTGAATTTTGCCAAAGATATGGCTAAAACAAATTTTCCCAGTAAATTACCTCTAAAACTGGAGAAGACTCCAGTTAGGGCCGCCAAATTTCAGGGTAGCTCCTAAATTGGTGGTTCCACCGAAAATTCTGCCAGTTTAACTATAGTTTAACTAATGCTTAAACTAGATTAATCTGTGGATAAACACGATTAGCGATATAAGCACAGATTTACAATAAACATAAAGTTTAAGTATTAAACCTAGGTTACAGATAATTAATCCGCAATTAAACTGATAATCCGTTGTAATTAAGTTCTATTGGCCCCCTCCAAACCCCCGTTGTAGAAACCATTGAAATTCAAACACAACCTGCGGCTAATACATGTTAAGAAACATGTTGATGGTATGGTGGTAGGCCGATGCGTTGGCGCAGGGGAGGTCATGGGGTCGACCCCGACCTTCACCCATTCGTTGATATTTTTCTCCAAATATATATAAACAAAACCTTTGGAATTTTCATAGAATTCGACTTGGACTTTGGTCTTTAGACTTTGATATATTATAACATTCAGACTATGGTTTGTATTAAAAATGTGCTCAATAAAATGTTAATCTAGCCAACCTTATCATATAATATATGATTCAGACCATGGAATAATAATATGCCAACCTTGTAATATATCAAATCCGACCACAATCCAACCTTTGGATTAATAATAATACGAAGTTTAAACCATAATTCGACCTTGGCATATGAATTTGAAATGTGGACTTTGGATAGGGTCCACCAGAGGGGGCACGTGGCGGCCCTTGGCTACACCACGTGTTAGCCTCTGGTTAGCCTATCCATCCTTATAAAAAAAAATTTAACTTCAACCTTAGGAGAAAATTCCTAAAAAAACATTCACCTTCAAACCAAACTGGTGAATCCTGTAGTGACACTTGTCATGGTGACATTAAGTGAAACTAAAGAATATTCCCTGAATATACTTAAATATGCTGACTAGGCTGCCATGTCACCGTCCTGTCACTTCTGCAAAAAAATTCTAGTTGTTCAGAAAAGCGAACAACAGGCTCTATCTTCTTCATCCGAACTTTGTTTTTGACAAAATGAATTGCACCAGATTCCTGGCGACGAGCTCTTCGATGTCATTCAGTTTCCAATCAATTTTGAGCACTTTAATTTTTGAGCTTTTACACTGAGCATCTAATCATAATATGAGAAAATACATCTTATCCAAAAGAAAAAAAAAAAAAAAAAACTACACTAACATTGAAAACCAACTATTGAAGTAACCCCATTAACTATTCCTAACATTTATAAATATAACATGATTAGAGTCCTTTACATGCACAATAACATTGAAAACCAACTACGAAAAGGACCTATATATATATATATATATATATATTCGCAATAACATTGAAAACCAAGTATTAAAATGACCCTTTGACTATCCAAATTTTTATATATAAAATGTGATTACAGTTTCATCTGCTTTAGTGTGACCTATATGAACATAATAAAATATTAAATATACTATTTGTATGTGTGCACCAATTAGGTGGAAGAAAAGCCAACCATTGTATTAAATATGTTATCGTGTAAAATACAATTATATAAAAAAGAAATAGTGCAATAATATGAAAATAATTGTACTTAATAATTATTCTTTTAAACGAGATTTAAAACACATGTAAAATGTTTATAAAATTAAGAAAAAAATTACTAATTATTATGAAGATTCAAAGAAATATCAGTCAAAATTGTTTTCAAAAACATATATTATGAATTTAAAAGTAAGAAATCTTTTTCTTTATTATATTGCTGTCTTTTTACTCCAAAATTTTCAGCAAAACATTAAAAATACTTGAAAATAATGGAGAAACTAATAATTGTATTGATGTTTGCTTTAATTAGAGATTAGTTCTTAATTTCTAAAATAATGGAGAAACTAATAATTGTTTAAGTGTTTGCTTTAATTAAAGATTAGTTCCTAATTTCTAGGAATTAGTTGTGATAGTGATAACATTGTCGTTGGTCGTGATTTATGAAGTTCGAACCATATTAGATCAGAGAGAAGAAAA
The DNA here is from genome assembly GCA_034641835.2 of Pinus albicaulis. Taxonomy (NCBI): domain Eukaryota; kingdom Viridiplantae; phylum Streptophyta; class Pinopsida; order Pinales; family Pinaceae; genus Pinus; species Pinus albicaulis. Next base: position 1,742,254,039 of record CM076580.1, read on the forward strand.
GTAGACAGCGTGCAACGCGTTCAGTTTGTGGTTCAGCACAGTGAATGCATTACTGAATTGTTCCAAGTCGTCATGGTCAGCATCCAGTAATATTTAATTTTTTTCTTCTAATATCACCGTTTTTGAATACTGGGAAGAGGAGCGTTTGTGAAGGCACAGTTCAGAAACTGACAAAATTGGAGGTGCAACGCTGGCTGGTCCTGTTGAAGAATGTGGTGCAATTGGTCATAATCACCGGTAAAAGACGCCAAGAGAAGTAAGTTTTTTTTTTTTTTTTTTAACGTGCACGTCGAATAGCGCCCACTAGTCTTCAAGTTCAAGGGAGAGGGTGTCGTTTATGAGTGGATGGAAATTTTTTAATCCCCGGTGTTTTTAATTTATTTATTTTGGGACCTCGTCTTTTAGTTAATGTCCTTGAGCACCCATGTGAAGGGATATTTTTTTTTTAATATAGTTTATATATATATATTTAAAGTGGGGGAACCCACTTCAATCCATTACCAAAAGTTCTTTTTGATATTTATAAAAGGAAAAAAAGGGCCCTTATATATTTTAAATTGGGGGCTTTATTTTTTTTTTGAGTGGTTGAACCTTTGAAGGCTTTGGGTTCTTAAAAAGAATTGGGAGAGGATGGTGAACCCTCTTGCATAGATGTATCTAAACGAAGCCAATAAACTAGACGGCACAAACTATGTCAACTGAAAATTCACGCTACAGAATTCGTTGGAAGGTTATGGCACCTGAACAATTACAAAGGGGGGTGAAGAAAAACCTGTTGCAGAAACGACAATTGCAACTATTCAAGATTGGGATAAGTGAGAAAACAAAGTAAAGGTATTTCTTAGAATGTATGTCAAAAATAACATAATTCCTCATATCTATGATTTTAAGACTTCTACTGAAACTTAGAATACACTGAAGGAATTATATGAGGCTAAAAACACAAATTGAGTTCTCTTCTTGAAAAGTAAGCTCTTGTACATTAACATTGAAGAGAACGATTAGGTTAATGTCTTTATTTCCATAATTAATAAATGAAAGATAATTTGGGAGACATGGGAGAGTCAGTACCTAGTACTGATTTGGTAACAATCACTTTAAATGGAATATCAGAGGATTACCATATGTTCATTATAGGTCTTGCAGCAAGGGAGAAAGCACCAAAATGTGAGGAATTGATAAGTATCCTCTTGCAGGAAGAAGAGAGGTGCAAGAACTTGAAGTCTTAGAATTCAGATTTGGCACTTATGGCGAAGAAGAACTTCTTCAAAGGGAAACAAGGAGGAGCAAACAAAGGTGTAAGATCATCTCAGAAAAGGCCATTTCTGAAATCAAATCAAGGTATGTGATCTAGAATAAAATGTTTTTACTGTGGTAGAAGTGAAAATCTTGCCAGAGACTGCTATAAGAAGAAAAAATATGAATCTATGCATAAACATAGAAGACATTCAAGACATTTTTCAAGAGAAGCCCTGAATTCAGATCTCAGAAATCTCAAGCTATTTATGTCTAATGTTGTGTTCTCTTCTGAAATGGATGATGCTAATACATGGTTTATGGACTTTGGAGTGTTGATTCACATGACATGCAATAAGGATTAGTACAAAAACTTCAAGGAAAATAGCAATGGCATAAACATTTACCTTGGAGATGATCATACGTATAAGATCATGGGATATGGAAATACACATGTGACTTTACCAAATGGCAGTATTAGGTGCATCCATAATGTCATGTATGTGCCTGAGATCAAGAAAATTTTGATATTTTTATCTACAATTATATATTATAACTTGAAGGTTGAATTCTTCAAATCACAATGTAAAGTGAAATATTTGTTGGGCCATTGAAAACATGTTGCTTCAGGAGTCAGAGTTGGAAGCTTGTACAAGCTTGATGTTACGAGCAAAAGTCATCAAGCACTGAATTCTAAAACCATGTCAAAGCAAATTCTTTGGAATCAGAGGTATGGTCATATCAATTATCATGATTTATTGTTGCTACAGAAAAAAAGTATCGTCGAAGGTCTCCCTATGTTAAAGAATGAATATGTTTCTTGCGAAGGTTGCAAATTAGGTAAAATTCATAGAGATGAATTCCCCTCTAATTTTGATAGGAGAAGAAGATATGTGTTAGAACTTGTGCATTCTGATGTTCGTGTACCCATGCAGACTAGATCTTTAGGAGGAGCCTATTATTTTCTATTTTTTATTAATGATTGCACAAGGTACACTTGGGTGTACTTCCTTAGGAAAAAGAGTGATGTTTTTGAGTATTTCAAAGAATTCAAGAACATGGCAGAGAAACAGACAGGGAGGTTTGTAAAGATCCTCCATTCAAATGAAGGGGGAGAATATATATTGGGGAACTTATTCAAGTATATTAAGGATCATGGAATAGTGTAGCAATTCACAGTACCCTACACTCCACAGTATAACGGTGTTGCAGAAAGGAAAAATAGGACATTGGTGGAGTGTGCACAGAGTATGATCAAAGGTAAGAATATTTCAAATGATTTTTGGGAATATGCCATTAGTATTGTTGTTTATTTAAAGAATATAAGTCCAACAAGATATCTCAATTTCAAGGCTTCATTCGAAGCCTTGTATGGTTTTAAACCATCAGTTCATCATTTGAGGATATTTAGGTGTAAGGCCTTTGCACATATTCCGAAGGAGAACAAAAGGAAACTTGATGTTAAAGGTATAAAATGTATTTGTGTACGATAATGTTCCAAATTTATAACATATAAATGTTTGATCCATCTACTCACAAAGTATTTATGAGTAGAGATGTAAATTTCCATGAATGGGCAGATGAAGGAAATAAATATAACAACCATGAAAGATGGAACATTCTTCCTAAAGTTGAAGACAATAAAGAAAAGGCAAAAGAAAAGAACAATGAGCAACAAAAGCTTGGGGAAGAATCCAGAGATGTGGACAACATCAACAATCAAAGCCCGATAAAGAGTGGAGAAGTACTTTCAGAGAATAGAGGTGAAATCAGTGAAGCAGGAAGGAAATCTACTCGATAGATTCAACTACCTAAAAGGTACAAGGACTATGCTCTCATGACTAGTGTTTTGAATATCATAGAAGCCATGAAATTTAATGAAGCTAATGAATATGAAGAGTGGAGAAAAGCTATGGAGGAATAATATGAATATATAATTAAAAATAAAACCCAGGAATTGATTGAATTTCCCAAAGGAAAAGAGCCCATAGGATGCAAATGGTTATACAAACCCAAGTTTAAAGCAAATGGAAACATATATAAATATAAATATATATTGGTGGAAAAAGGGTACTCACAAAAAGAGGGTATTCATTATGAAGAAACATTTGCACATGTAGCTAAATTGAACACTATTAGATTGTTAATTTCATTAGCTACAAAGTATCACTGGAATTTGCACCAACTAGATGTAAAATATGCTTTTCAGAGAAGTGCTTAAAAAGTTCAAGATGGATCAGTTCAAATTTGCCTTTGTTCCTATGCAATATAATGTGAAGCTTCATTTTGTTGATGGTTCAAAAGAGGTTGATTGTACATTGTACAAACAACTAGTTGTAAGTCTGAATTATCCTACTACAACTAGACCTGACATTGCATATTCAGTTAGTTTTCTTAGTCAGTTTATGAGATACCTCTAGAAATCCATTGGAGAGAAGTCAAAAAATTACTCAGGTATCTTAAAGGTATAATTTATTTTGGATTTTGTTTTTAAATACACTGATTCATTTGATGTTGATTTGACAGGTTGCTCAGATTCAAATTGGGCTGGTAATCTCGACGATATAATATATACTATATGTTATGCGTTCAGTATTGGATCCGGGATTGTTTCATGGAGCAACAAGAAGCAACCTATTGTACCTTTTTCATCTACAGAGGCGAAGTATAAAGCCTTGTGTGCAGCAACTTGTGACATTTTTTGGTTGAGTTGAGTTCTTCAAGATGTTGGAGAAGAACAAAAGAAGGCTACAATGATCAAATGTGACAACCAGAGCTCAATAAATTTGGAAAATAATCCAATCTTTCATGCAAGGAAAAAACATGTGTATGCCCAGTTTCATTTTATTAGAGAGAAGATACAGTATAAGGATTTTTTTTATTGAATATTGTAATACTTGTGAAAATGTTGTTGACATTTTCACCAAGCCCTTTGGGAAGATAAATTTGAATTGTTTAGAGAGATGCTAGGTTTAGAAATTAATCCTTTCTCCATTAAGGGGAAAACTTGAAAATAATAGAGAAATGAATAGTTGTTTGGGTGTTTTCTTCAATTAGGGATTAGTTCTTGATTTCTAGGAATTACTTCTAACTATCCTAGTCTTATCGTATCTTTATAAGGTTGTAACTAATTGTTGATTATTCAAGGAATGTATCCAACGTTGTGGGAAGCCTCGGGGACTTCTCTCATGAGGACTGATGACATCATTCATATTTTGTCTTCCATTATTTCTAGTAAAATTCTATTTTAAAATAATGTAGAAATAATTTAGAAACACTAATATATCTATATATATATATATATATATATATATATATATATATATATTGTCAGATTAAATTAATTTTCTCTGTAAAATTTATAATTACAACCGTCTTTAATCAGTTTTAAAATAAAATAAAGCATTTAAACTAAGTTAAAAAAGTGTGATGTAAACCCTATCTATTTTTAAGTAAAACATAATATAAAATTTATGTTTGAATGTGAAAAAATAATATGAACCTTGTACATTGGCATAGACTTTAAATCTCAGAGGGAGAAGTTAAGGATGGAATTATTTTGGGGAATTAACTTCTCAAAAGGCATGTGGACTTGGCCTAGCCTTGGTAATAAGCATTCCATTGTGGATGGATCGATCTTCTTTCATGAAATAAACAGGCTAACCTCAACCTAAAATCAACCTAATTAAAAAAAAAAAAACAACAACAACAACAACTTGTTATTTATTATAAATAGTTTTAATTTTATTAACCATAAAAGAAATACTTTCTGTTAGCCCCAAGGGTTACCTTAATTGGTTGAGTACTTGTATGATCAGGTGCTCAAAATTATGCTTAAAAATGAAAGTTATTGGAATGGTGTGGATCCTGAAGGACCGTGTATATATCGTCGTTCTGAATCCATCGCAACTCGTTTTACGGAAAACCGACACCATATGCTCGTAGAAACACGTTATGTCCACTTTGTCAAAGATGCAAATTTTTGGTAAAAAAGTGTAGGGACAACCTAGTCAGTAGTTTGCGCTGCTGCCTGGGCATGCCCATGTGGCAGGTTGACTGGTCAACATATTTCCTTTAGCGAATTATGTTGTGCCAAGTGGCACCTTTTCATTGGTCTGAGGTGGAAAATTTTTATTGGCTCGTTTGGTTTTATGGAGGCCAATCACAAGCTGCCACATGGCCCAGTTAGGGGTTTCCATGTGGCAGCCCGAGGGCCACCAAATTTTGTTTAAGGTCTGAGTGGAGCGGGCAAGGGTCGAACCCACAACCACCAAGCAACTAACACAAGCCTTAACCACTGCATCACTGCTTTATGTCTTAATATATTATGGTTTCAACATGGTTTTGTTTCAACCATATTTCCGCAATGAGGGAGGGGCTCGAGGTCTAGCCCTAGCCCTCGTCACCATGCCTTGGAGAAATATGCTAGCCCCACGTCCCCACTAACCACAACATCACATGCCATCGTTGCCACAACATGCGACCGCCACATATGCCGCTTGCCAAAACCACCATGAGACCGCCAATTGGTTTAGTTGCTAGCGTTAACCACCTTGCAAGCCATGGTATGTGACCACTGCAATTGTAACCTTCGGTGGTTATTTAACCACTTAACATTTTTTATTAAAAAATTTATAAAATGCGCCAAAACTGTATAGTGGGATTTCTAGATTTAAGGCATTATTGGGCAAATTAATGGCCCAAAAATTTCACCTGGAAATTGGGAAATTTGGTGCTCTGTTAGTGAATTTCAGGGCGAAATTGTAGGATGGTGTTGGATTTGTGGATTTGTGGTGCGGTTAGTGCCAAAACTTGGGGAAGCCATAACTAATTTAGCTTTTGATCAATTTCGAAGCAGAAAGAGGCTAGATAGGCATTTTTGGGCATTCTGGAGCCATTGGAATAGGTTTCATAGATGTTTGAGCATTGAAAATGTATGTAATTACACTTTTGAGCATAATATAAGAGGGCCAAACCATTGGAAGCTCGACTAAGGAGACGTAGCCAAGGAGGGGCGAACTCCTTCATCATGTGTTGTTGCGTTACTCTTTATGGTGATTTTCATGTATGTTATATGTTGTTGTTCAATGTTTTTTTTTATGTTAATTTTCTCAAGAAATTCACATAAGAAATCATGGTTAACTTGAAATTTACCTCATAATCCTCAAGCACTTTCTTTATATTCTGAACTGGAATTTACCACAACAAACACTAATTTTCCCATTCAGATCAAGTTGGTATTAGAGCACTAGGTTTACTTGTGCAAGGATAATTTAATTGCTTTGCAAGTGCTTAAATTCTTACAAGGTTGAAGCTCAAAAGAGGAGAAGGCAAGCTTGTGGGTGCAGGTTTTCAAGTTGGAGCAAGGAGAAGGAGGGCATAGTTGCCACAATATACAACACAAGATTCACCTCCTGTTGTACATGAGGCTTCAACAAGCATGTCTAATGAAGGAGGAAATGATAACATGACAAAGGATGTGAAGGCTCTTAGGAAGGCATTCTTTGACATGATATAGATGGTGAAATTCCTCCATAAAGAGAGGAACACAAGGTTGTAGGGTGAAAGCTCCAGGCCTCCAAGAGGAGAGGGTTCTCCAGGAGGAGGAGGTAATGGAAATGGTGATAAGAAACCATCTACTCCACCATCATCATAACCACCATCTTCACCTTAATCTTCATCCTCTTTCACTATTACAACCCTTACTCATACTCATCAACATACCTCAAAACGAATTGGTAAAGCACCCCTGTTAAAAATTGATATTAAATTTGAGCTGCCTATGTATAATGATGGAGTGAATGCAGAGAAGCTTGAAAATTGTGTTCGTCAGTTGGAGGTCTATTGCAGGATTAAAAACCTTCAAGATGATGATACAAATATTGAGCTAGCTTCCTTGATACTGGAGGGTGCAACATTACTATGGTGGGAATCCAAGACACAAGATGAGAGAAAAAACATGGTAAGATCTCAATCTCTTGGTATAATTTCATTGTTGTAATTAAAAGACAATTTTACCCTCTATCATATATGCAGAAAGCCATCATGAATTGGTAGAACTTTAGACTACTTAAAGGTCACAATGTGCAAGATTACACCCAATAATTTAGAAGAAGAGCTCTTATGTTAGGTGTTGATTTGCAATCACAAGACACATTTTTGAAGTGTATTGGGGGTTTACATAGCTACCTAAGGCATACTATCCTTATGTTCAATCCCACTAGTCTAAATGAGGTTTGTGTGCAAGCCACTCACCTTGAGGCAAGAGGGGAAAATATTCCAGAAGAGGGTAAAAAGAAGTCATTTAAGGGTGGAGAGAAAGGAAAGGGTTTCAAAGGAAAAGGGAAGTAAAATGCATCCATTAAAAAGGAAGGAGATAAAATATCATGCAAACATTTTTCAAAAGAGGGTCATGATGAAGACCATTGTTGGAAGCTTCATCCAGAGATGAGGCCCAAGAAATTAAACAACAAGGGGAAACAAAAAACAACTGAAACCACTCAACGAGATTTGGGATCCGATTTGGGTGATGAAACTAAAATTAAAGCCATGGGTATGAAAGGAAAAGAATCAATTTCTAGCACTATTTCTTCAAATTGTCACACAAGTACTCCAAATGAAGAAACAAGGATTGAATTATTTCATGTGAGGGTTATTTCAAAACCAAAAAAATCGACACACTATTTGATAGTGGATCTCAATCCAATTTGATATCTGAATACTTAGTTAAGAAACATAATCTTGAAACCGTTCCACATCTCAAACTATATCCATAGGGTTGGTTATGAAAGAACATAAATTTACTGGTTACAAGGAAGTATATTCTTTGGTTTGCAATCACTACAAACTTCATTGACGAAGTTGAATTAGATTTTGTACCGCTTGATATTTCATGAATTGTTTTGGGTAGTCTTTACCTCTATTATAGAAAATCCATATTCTATCGCCATGAAAAAAAGTACCACTTATTCAAATATGGTGTGGAGTATATTGTAGGAGCTCATCGCAAGAAACTAAATCTTTCATTAGTTAATGCAGGACAAATGAAAAACCTAGTGAATTCAAGAAAGAATTTTGTGCTTCTTATTATTAAACCAAAGAATGACGTTGATTATGAATAATTTCAAGGCTTTCATCCAAAGTGGAAATTTGATTTGATTAAAGTGGTTAATCAAAATAATGAGAATTTTCAGGAGCCAAAGGGTTTACCTCCCAAGAGGGGAATCCAACATGAAATACAGTTACAACAAGATTGTCCTCTTCCTAACATTGGAACGTATAGGATGTTGGTGATGGAGAGTATAGAAATCAAAAAGAAAATTCAAGAGTTGTTGGACAAAGGGATCATTTGACCAAGTAATTTGCCATGCAGGTCACCTACTGTATTGGTGCTAAAGAAGGATGGAACAACCCGCATGTGTGTAAATTTTCGTGCATTGAACAAGGTTACAGTAAAGAACCATTATCCACTTTCTAGAATAAATTATTTACTTAATCAATTGAAAGATGCAAATTGTTTTACTAAGTTGGACTTAAGGAGAGATTACCATCAAATTAGAATTATTGAAGGCGACATTTGGAAGAAAGAATTCAAGACAAAACAAGGTTTGTTTGAATGGCTAGTTATGCCTTTTGGTTTATGTAATGCTCCTGCTACCTTCATGCGTGTGATGAATGATGTGTTGAGGCCATTTCTTGATGATTTTTTCATATTCTACTTAGATGATATATTGATTTTTAGTAAATCACGCGATGAACATGTCATGCGTGTAAGAAAAGTACTTGATGTCTTAAGGAAAGAACATTTGTTTTTGAATATGTCAAAATGTGAATTTGGTAAAACTTCTTTGGTTTACTTGGGGCATATTGTTGGAGGAGGTGAGTTGAATATATACCCCTATAAGGTTGAGTTCATTGTGAATTTTCCAACGCCCAATACAGTCACTGATGTAAGAAGATTTTTGGGAGCAGCCCAATATTGGAGGAAGTTTATTTCTAACTTCTCTTCTATCACAACTGCATTACATGCATTGAGTAGTTTGAAAAAGGTCTTCGAATGGGGAGGCAAGCAACAACAATCGTTTTATTCTTTGAAAGAGAAGGTCATTTCAGCCCCAATACTTGCACTACTGGACTTGAGACAACCCTTTGAGATTCAAACTAATGCAAGCGACTATGCCATGGGCACAGTCCTTATGCAACATGGTAAGCCCATTTCATTTCATTTCATTTAGAAACTTTTAATGGGGTAGAGATTAACTATCCTACTAATGAAAATGAGCTTTATTCATTGGTTCAAAGTGTGAAAAAGTGGAAACACTACTTGATGGGAAAAGAAATCATGATACACATTGACCACCAACCATTGCAATTGTAATATTCCCAAATGGGAAAAGCGGGAATATAGTGCAAAATGCTGGAAAAATAGTGTAAATCATCATATAAAAGTAAGAAGCCAATGTGGAGACCTTTCATATGTTATAACATCAGCAAAATATACATGAATAATTGACCATAAGATACACAACAAGAAAGAACAAGCCTCCAATGGACAAAATCCCTCAATAAGAGGTGTTGCTACTATATATAAAGACTGGAAGACTGTTACAGCGTTGTTTTAAAGCCACTGCTACAAAAAATGAGTATACAATAGATCTAGGGTTTGTTCCAAGTTCTAAACCACAAACATGTCAAGTTTGTTTTCAAGTTGATTTCTATTGTTTGAAGCCTATGTTGCAGCAAGATGTTTGTATACACGTAGCTTATGGTGAGCATGAGAGTTCGAATAGCTATCAAGACAATAATACTGATGTTAGTCTTCAAAAGAAAGCTGGAACCTCTACCAGTTCATCTCCTCAAGAAGGAAAAAAAGATGGACATGCAAAGTAGCATTTTAGGTATAATTCTTCCCATAGTCAAGTTGATTATGTTTTTGATAAGCATGACAAATATGTATGCTTGAATGGAAGAAAGAGTTGGTGTTCCTATTGTGTTATGAGAAACCATGATGTTTCGAGATGCTAGAAGAGATTGAAGGCATACAGGAAATAGATGAAGCGAAGGCAACTTGCAAAGAAGGTGCAAAAGACTTGCACACATTTTCAAAAGAAGGGACATGTTGTTGCCCAATGTTGGAAATTGCATCCAAATAATCATCCCAAGCACATGAGGAAAGAGGATGAAAAGACTAGCGAAATTGGAACCAAAGATTCCATCATTGATGTGAGAACAGATCTTTCACATGAAGAAGATTTTCAACACAAAAATCGCCATGGAAGTGGCTTGGTAAGAAGTGGTTGGAATTCCTAATTTAGTAAGACATACATCCATTTGTACATATGCAAATTTCATTTATGTATGCATGTATTTTTGTTGGAAACTTAAGTTCATTTGAGCCACCTTGGATCGATGATCAAGGACATGATGTTCAGCTATCTTTTATAAATTTCTCGCCAGAAATTTCTGGGTGAATTCAAGGAAGACAATTCTTGAGAGGAGGACAAGAGCATTCAAGAAGGGGAAGTGTTGACTACCTTCAAGTTGTGGTTCAAAGGCATTAAGCCAAGCAAGGAAAATTGTATGAAGGCTGGAAATATGAGGGTGTTGTACTCTCATCTACTTAATAGATTAGGTAATCAGTATTTTGGGGTCCAAACGATTCCCAATGGGGAGGAGTAATCAAATTTGGATCATGGACCTAAGTGATAGCTAAAAATTCAAAGTGTTCGAAAGAGTGTCGAACCTAAGTGACCAACTAGATATTTTCTTCCTGATTCTGGCGCCGTGAACGGTTTGAAAAACCGACATTGTATGAAGAAGTTATCACAATTTGAAAAGTCCAGTAAACTGCAATTTTGGCTTTTGACCAAGTTTGACTGAGTTTTGAAAATTCAAAAAAAGAATATTTCAGGGAATATTCCTTGAAATATTCCTGGAATATTTCTTTCGGGCCAGTTAGATTTTGACAAGTGGCAGGGTATTATGTGTTTTTGGATTGTACGTTTGGTTTGGCCGCCACCACGTGGCAGGTCCGAAGGCTGCCACGTGGCCCAGGGATTGTCATGTAAAATTTTGGTGGAGCCGAATGGAGTCGACCCTGCGACCTCCTCGCCTGCATGCACACGACTTTACCGAATCCTCTACCATTTGGTTCTTAACCTATTGGTCTACGACTTTCATTTAACGTTGAATGGTTTCGTAACTGGGAGTCCGGAGGGGCCAGCCCCTCCCCACATGGCCATCGGTCTGTGACCCAGGGATAAGAGCGTAAGCCCCTAACCGTTAGTGTTTATGGTTATGCGTTCACGTGGAAATAAATTAACGCTACCTCCAACCGCCAACCACCAACCGTCAGTCTCCAAATTTTGTTTTAAAACCTATCAAATGGCCTCATAATTTTGCGGTTAAGGTTTAAGTGCTGAAGGTTTTTTTAACGTGTCCAACTCTGATTTGAAAGGAGTTCAACCACAGTTTGTGCGTAGTTTACGTCGGCAGTCACAGTTAGAAGACCACAGGGTTTGGGGCATGTGTCCAACCCAAACTACACAATTTATTGCTAGCGGCTAAACCAACGGTAAGTTGAAGCGCGCCCCAAATTTGGGGATTTTTGCTATTTTGACTGGAGTTAACTGCAGTGATCCATTTTTAGTAGAGCTAATTTACGGGTCACTGGACAAAATTTGTTTAGGCTCTATCTTGAGCTAGATTTGACCATTATTGGAGTGTGAATAGTCAATTTCGACTTTCTTAGACACTCCAGATTCATTGGTGAGGGTTTTAGAGAAATCAGAGGACTTTTGAGTGGTTTTTTGCTTCAAATAATTTCTAGGGGCCACTAAGGCCACTAAGGGCCAGTAGTAGTTTGAGGCCTAGCCAGTGCAGGTAGAGGCCTTATTCAAGAATTCAATAGTAGATTTTGGATGTTTTAGAAATTTTGGAACTAATGGTATATTTTTCAAATCCTGTAGAGGAATTTTGAAGGATGATATACTTCAGAGAAGTTCCACGGGCCATAAGGGCCATCAGGTGCCCGCAGGAGAATGAGGCATATCCAGAGCAGCCAGTATCCATTCTCAGCAAACCAATAGTCTATTTCGACTATTTTGAGCCTTTTTAATCCATTGGAAGGATTTTCAGAATATTTTTAAGACTTTTGAAGGCCGATATATTTCAGAAAATTTTTCAGTGAACCTAGAGCCAATGGGTGCCACCAGGTGTTGGAGGTGTAACCAGAGCAGACAGAGGCCAATTTCAGTAAATGAATAGTCTATTTTGACTATTTTGGACATTCAGAATCCATTGAAGGGATTTTTAGAGTCATTTGGGGACTTATGAAGGTTGAGAACCCACAGGGAAGTTTCGGGCAGCCTAGGGCCAACAGTGGATGGAGGCTTAGATTGGGGATGTAGAGCTCATTTTGAGAAAATGATCAGTCTATTTTAGAGGTTTGATGTATGCTGGAAAAAATAGGTGAGGTTTCATGGAAATAAAATTATTTCTTAAATGGTTAGTGCCATATACAAGCTCAGGGAAGCTCAAGGTACTGACAGCAGAAATCATGTCAAAGGAAGCCTAGATCTTTCTTCAGAGTGATGGTAGCCATGACAGGGGTATGATGATATTATAAACCCAATTTTACAACCCAAATAACCATTGGATTTAAGTTTGTAACTTGTAAAAGAAATTATTCATCATAATCCCAGAGAGCCAAGTCAGTTGACAAAGGCTCAAGGAGAGCCCACGATATTCGGATGAACTCCTATATTAAATTTATTGTTATGTGTTGATGCTTATTTGCTGCATTATATGGTTGTTGCACATGATTAATATCAGCAAAAACAAATGTTCTTTAAGCAATTAAACTGTTAAAAAACATACACCTATTTTCAAGTATAAAATTATGCACAGTCATGTATAAGCACGATCATTTATTTTTTTAACTGAGTGGGAGGTGCTTGCGCATAAGCATTTCAAGTTATCCACCCATTTTCATATAAAAAATTATGAAGAATATGGCCTCAAAGGGCTAACACTATGCCTGATGAGGCTAGTGTTTGGAGGCCTAAAACAATGCCTATGGATTAAAGGCCAAGGAAAGGGAGTTGTAACCCCTAAGAAGGTTGTGACCTAGGGACAGATGAGAAGAGGGTCAAGGGAGGATGGAGGAGGGAGGAGGGCCAAGAGGGAATGAGACCGATGAGGAAAAAGGGCCAAAGAGGAGGTCACAAGGCCTTCTAGGCCTACAACTAGGCATAAGAAGGGATGTCGCAACCCCTAATAGTCATGGCCAACATTAGGAAGACTAAAAAGGGTGATGCAGGGGGCCAGAGAGTTAACGTTGGGGCTTGGAGGAGAAAAACCAGGGCTAGGAGCCCTAAAATCATTGAAACCATTTCTAAAAATTTTTATACTTCAGCTCCTCTGATTTTCCAAAAATTTTCCGTGGGTATCCTTCAAAAAAAATTCCAAGAGAGTAGATCCTACCCTGAAGGGCCTAGATCTAGCTCTTCTCTCCCTTGATTTCTTGATCCAACCTGTAAAAATGAAAATAGAAACACCCAAACCCAAATATATACAAAATAAATCTAAAACCCCAACCTGTTAGTCATCAATAATTTTTTGCTTTCTATAGATGACTAAATGTTTATCCCAGATTTCTAGAAACAAAATTCATGAATATTGTGAGTTCTAGAAATCTCACTGCCTTCATTATCCTCAGGATAATTTTTTCACTATTTTACTACTCTACCAAGTCATAGCCAGCATACCACTCCCAGAAGACCCTCCATGGGCTCAAGCTACTCATCTTCACTATGTTTTGACACCTTTGACCTTAGCACCCAGTTTGGCCTTGCCCGACCCCTCCATTTGCCATCTATGATCACAAACCAACTTGCTTTTTCCCATGTTTACCAAATATCTTAAAGCATTGATAGTCTCAAAATCCCTCTATAATATCTTCAGATCAGTCAAATTCATCCATTTCTATATCCTCAAATACACTCATTGATCAAGAAACTCTGCTTTTACACTGTCAAGAACCCAAGCCTAATCTCAGTCAAGGATCAAGTCCAAAAAAATTTCCCACTAGGTCACTAAGGTTTCACAAATTGTAGGGTTATTTTGAATTCTCTTAATCAGTGTTTTTCATGTGCCAAAAAGGTGAAATCAAGTGGGAAGGGAAGTAAGCAACTGTTTGCCCAAGTTTGATAGAAAAACCTTCAAGAGAGACCTCCTTGATCAAAGCACGACTTCTGAAAAAAAATAGATGCCCATCTTAGAAATTTCTGCAGGAATGAATGAGATGGCCATCAGCAGAAGAAGAGCTAAGGTAAAAGGGAAAATCATCCCTAAGGGCAGCCACAACAAAGGAGAGACAACATGTCGATGTTCAAAGAAGATTAAGGTTTTTATGACTGATTGGCAAAAAGTGTTTCCCAGCAAGGAGCCAATACAAAGGATCACAAGGACATATGGTACATCAGCGTCAATGAGCATGAATTGAAGACTTATAGGGATTATAAATGAAGAAGGGAAAAATCCCTAAAGCCTAAAGCTTGAGAATGTAGACAAAGAAGTAAAATGAAGGTCATAAATCTCCATCATGATGGCGAAAGGTTTTCAAAGGATATCAGAAGGTGACTTACATGGTTTGTCAAGGAAAAATTGTTTCATTGCACCAAAGGGAGAAATTGTAAAAAGTATCAGTATGAAGGAGCCTAAACTTTCAAAGTACAATCAAAGGTCTTCAAAATGGTCAAAATAAGGAAAGCATGAGGTTAAGTGTCAGAAATGAAAAATCATGCTAACCATGAAATCCCTGTTGGGTTATTAAAGGTTGTAAAAATCCAAACAAAGACAAAGGGATCAAAGGAAAATGTGTTATAGACACCTACAACAAAACAAAACTGGCCAAGAGAAGAGATAGTGGACATGAATCACAGCCTTTGTCAAAATAGAAATATCACTATCAAAATCAATGAGAGGGGAATAAAATCACATTTTTAGATCACCCATAAAAGATCATTTTTTGTGTGTCTAAAGTCACCTACTTCAAAGGTAAAAGAAATATCAGTAAAGGGATAAAAAGATCAAACACAAACATTAGCAAAGGTGGGTTTTGGTTTTAAATTATTTTTCCAAAGGTATAAAAAACCATTGTTTATCACTCAAGCCCATTTCTCATTTGCAAAAGAGAGTGGAATATTTTCAAAAAATATTTCAGGGTTTCTGGCATGACTTAGGGCAGAAGAAACATGGCATTGCACTCCTGGAACACAGTGCTACACGTCTGTGTGTGACCCCTGTCTAAAGTATAACGGATCGTTGCGCTCCTATGTAATGGCACTACGCGTTTAAACGCGTGCAGGACCACCCAACCACTCCTCCCGGAGCTGCGCGTTTGTGCTACCCACTTGCAGCGCGTGCAGAGGAACTCGACAAGCCAACATCGCTACCCATTCAGCATGCAGAGGCTCGATAGGCTCGAGCTGCTACGTTTTGGGCACATTCATTAGCACTCGACAGCGTGCAGCACCACTCGGTGCTACGTGCATGTTCATTCAGGCTCTGCCTGGAAGGACCCGACACCCGCGTTGCGCTCCAGTCCTCCACCCAGGTGCTATGCGCGGGGGCCATTCGGGCAGACCCAACAGCGCGTACGGAGCCGAAACCTTGCGCTCTGTGCTACGCATTTGTGACTTTTCAAGCTGTGCAAGCCTCCAAATTTTCTCAAAGCTCCTCCATGTCTCTTCTTGGCACCTCCTGAGGGTTCTTTAAGAGGTATTTACATCTATTTCCCCCTTTCATACTGTTTTAAAGGGTTAACTTAGAGACAAAGGTTAAAAACCCTAAAGGAAGAGAAAGGCTTGGTCACCATGCTAAAAACCTCTGCTGATTGAAGAACACTCACCCATCTACATGAGAAAGAGACACTGAAACTGCTTTGCTAATCACTCATCATTTTCCTTCACTTGCAAAACACTGCCATTCTCATTATCATCTCACTTTCCCTCTCCATATCATTTCATAAACAGTTTGGGGTTTTGATTTCAAAGCAAGAGTAGAGACAAAATGTCTAGAGAAGACAGTGGTAACAATGGCGAGGGAGGCAAAAAGCCTAGGGGGCCACAAAGAAAGGGTGGAAAATTAAACAGGTTTGAGCCTTTGAACACCAAGTAGTTGACATCCTCCCCTACCTCAGTTGCAAATTTCCAAGAGGTAGGTTGTTTTGATTTCTGTAAGAAGGTACAAAGAGTCCAAAGTCACCCTGAGTTGACCAGACTTTTTGTCCTCAACCTCCATAACCATCAATTGCATCTAGCTGGGGTGAATTTTGAGCTATCCACCAATATAATTGCTATGGCCACTAGAATACCTTGTATGGGAGAAAAATGGTTCAAACAGGTGAATTTGGACTTGAGCCATTACCAACCTTTCTTGAAACCAAGATACCAAGCTGATTGTAAGACTATTTTTCCCTTTTCCCATCTGTTGGAAAGATATGCCCTTTTAATGAAAGTCATCATGAAGTATTTTACAAACAAGGGGAGGTTTTATAGACTTATTCTTACCATATATGACTACTTATGCACTTCACTAGGGCCAAGCTACTGCATTTGCCTTATTACCTTTATAGAAGTATTGATAAGATGTCATACATTGTGCAAAAGAGGCCCCCTTCACAACAAATGCAAAGTCTTTTCCACCATTCTCTTACCAAGATGATTGTGTTGCATCAATTAGAGCAACAGGGTGTCCCATGGGAAGTATTCATCGTCCATGATGTTTTCACAAATCCACAGCCTCTTCCTCTACAAATTTTACCCTCATCATCTCATCCACCTTACTCATTTCCTCCATCAACCCCCATTGACCATGATTCCTCACCCACACATGAATCCTCTCCCCAAGAGAACTTCCCTCCTTCACCTTCTCCTAAAGCATCAGAACAAGGAGAAAGTGACAAAGAACAAGAGGAAAATGACAGTCAAGAGGAAAATGACAGTCAAGAGGAAAATGACAGTCAATAAGAAAGGACAAATGATGAAGAAGAAGAAAGTGAAAATGAAGAAAATGATGATGAGGAAGAAACAAAGGACAGTGAGGAAGAAGAAACAGATGATGAGGCAGAGAGTGACATTCATGAGGAAATAGAAAATGACAGTCATGAGGAGGAAAATGATGATGAGGATGATGATGATGAAAATCAAGAGACAGGGGTAGATTATGAAGAAGAAGACAATTTAGAACAAGGAAGCAGTGATAAGGCAGATAATGCAGAGGGTGATGAAAACAAAGGAAGTGACCCAAACAGTGAAGAAGAATAAGAAGGCAGTGAGCCAAATAGTGAGGAAGAAATAGATGAAGAAGAGGAAGACACAAGAAATGAAGAAGTGGCAGATGCAAGCAATGAAGATGATGATAATGCTGATGATCATGAAGATAAAGAAACAGATTAGGAAGACAATACATAGACTGAAGATGAAGACAAAGGTAGTAGGAAAAACAGTGACAAAGATGAACAAAATGAAGATAATGATTATGCAAGAAGTCAAGAAGAGGCTGATGACAGTCATGAAGGTAATGAAGACACCATGATGACTAATAGCCCTAAAAATTAATGACAGCAGTGACATTGTGAACCCAAAAAGCAGTCAAGAGATTGATGTTAGTGGCGAAGGTCATGACAGTGATGTTAGCATGGAAGCAAGTGCAAGTCACTCTCAAGAGGGCAGCCAAGAACACAATGTAGGAGACATAAATACAGATATCATTGATGAAAATAAAGGCAGTCTTGAGGTCAGTCATGGTAAGAGAATTCTAGTAAACCAATTTGAGTTTCTTCCTCTCACATATCAAAGAGGATCAAGGCAAGTGTTTGATTCCTCCAAAAGGCAAGGGACCTTGCCATCTACATCAACTCAAAGGCTTGGCAAGGGCAAAGAGAAGATTAAAAAGGATAAGAAAGGTAAGGGAGGCAGGCAAACTACACAAAAGCCACAATTTATTGACCTTGAAAGTGATAATGAGGATGAGGAGATGGCCACTAGGTTACTACTCCAAAGCAAAGATGCACAAATCAAGGAGTGGGAGAGGGATTTTGAGATGGCACAACATATCATTCAGTACTATAAGAATTAACACAAGTACTTCAAGAAGATAAAAAGGGGCCTTGCTCTCCAGAAAAAGATGACCAAACATTATGCCATGAAAAACAAACTTGCTTGTGCCAAACTAAAGGAAGCCCTCATGGAAATTCAAGCATTAAAAGAAGAAAGAGGCCAAGCTAGGCTTGGAATATTGGCACAATCTAGGTTTGTAATCTTGGCACAAGCCTCTCTATAGGTCTCCCAAAACCCATGAGGCACTCATTCACCAAATTTGGGAGAATTTTGACAAGTTTTGGTTTTTTGCTAATTTTGAGGCAAAGGGGTTAGCACACTTGGTGCTACGCTTTTCCTCAGAGCACATTCAGGAGGAAAGGCTTAAATTTTTGGAATCCTCATCTCAAATTTAGCATGCTCACAAAGTTTCAGATCAATTGTAGTTGTTTGGTCCTCCAAAAGGGTCAAAAACACCCTAATTTTCACCATTCTGCTTGCTTTTCAGGACATGTGTTGCGCCTTTACCAACGTTGGAATTTTTGTTTTTTTGAACAGGTTTCAGAGGTGAAATCAGAGAATCAAGGGTATATCTATAAATTAGACTCAAAGGGATTTCCAACGGGCCATCACGGAGCCTTTTCCGACATCGGGAAGGCTTTCAAAACACTGCTGCAAGTTGACCCAGTTTTCCTGCTCCTGTGCTACGCCCTTGGCATGGAAATTCCTCCTAGAACATAGTGTTGCGCCCTTAGAAAAGGGAAAGTAAAAAATGTACGCTTGGAAAGTTTTAGGAGGCTTTTCAGACCTCAAATATCATTTTATTTGCTAAAAATGTCCGAAAATATATTTTATTTTAGATATTTTGTGCCTTGGGCCTTGCAAGGTCTCAAAGACAATAGTGACTTTTCTGATTAGCCAATAGACTTCTAGATACTCTATTAGGTTTTTCTTCTCCTTGCTGATTAAATAGAACAATGAGGACTCATTGTAAATTTTGGAATCTAATGAGTTTTGAGAGCAATACATGGTTCTTTGAAGTTGAAGAGCAATTTGGTGTTATGGAGCTTGTGAATGATTTGCTTTGATTGATGATGATGAAAGCTTGCTTGCAGGATCCCTGAGCTTGGTTAATGGTGATGTGTCTCTTATTTGTTCATGTTTACTTGTTTATCATATGTCCATCCTTCTATGTTGCAGTAGATCAGAAAAGTATAGGCTAAGAAATGTTGTTTGAGGCACCTTAGTCCTCCTATTACTATTGTCTTTATGTTTTCCTCTGTTGGGTGTGTTTAAGGAATTCTTAGCTGCTTTTTAGGCATCCTTATGCTTGTTTATTTCATTAAATGGATTAATATGCTAGTTTCCAAATATTTTTTATGGCAAGCCCTGCTTATTTGATGCTATCTAAACTCTGTTTTGAAGTCTCTCTTTGAAGTATTAATTGTTAGGTTAAGTCAAGGAAGTCTTATTTTGATCTTGCCCTTTGTCCATGCCTATCATTTTGCCTCAAAGTTCTTTATAGCTTGATTGATGATTTCTAGGAGTTCTCTCTTCATTGGTTAATGTTATTTGTCATCTTATATGTTTTCAAACTTTCTAAGTGAAATCACTAAAGTTAGATGGGATTTCTTGCTTTCTATGTTTCACTGAATTGTTAATCTTGAATTTCTATTTGTTTAAGTATTTTCATTGAGTTAATGGTTTGCCCTATCTCATGATTATTATCTTTTTCTTATCAGTATTTGAGACCTTCTTGTTTATGGGTATATGACAAAGGATACTTCACTGCCCTTTTCTATACCTTGATTCACCAACTTAATGTTCATCTCACTTCACACATAACCTTAAAAGATCCATTGACTACACTAGATTTGCCCTGTGATGCACTTTGACTCATTTTTGAGATATCCATGACTTTCATAGACTCCATAGCCCAATGATTAGATGACCTCTCACTCCACCTATTCTACTTGATCATTTTACCCAACCCAACCAAACAGGAAAAACCCTAAACTTCACAACTAGCCTAAAATCAACCATCTAAAGCAAACAAGTTCACATCCTTTGCATACAATAGAGAGAGCCCTCTCTGAGTCCAGGAAGGTTAGGTCCTAGGACTCCAAAGACTGGTTTCATGTTACCCTGTGCATTTGGTCTACCAATATTCTAAATCACGGGACCCTAACACAACCCAAGTTAGGAAAATAATTTACAAATTTAAAATTACAAAATTATTTACAAAATATACATGGGTTTGCAAATAGTTTTTGAGAAAATAATTTTTATGATATTTTTCTTGAAAGAATCGCTAAAACGCTTCAGAAAATTAATGCTCACTATAGCCCTAGCGAAGATTTAATCCACCATATAAAAACTAGGAATCCAAACAAGATGACCCTTGCCCACGGTCTGTGAACTTGGAGACCAAGGATTGAGTGCCTGCAAACACTATGTATTATCTCAAAATAAGAATCATAAAGCACCACATAGGAAGCCTATAGTCAATACATACCACATATAAAAAAACAAGAACACCTTGAGTTGCACCCCAAAGTCTTTTATTATGGTAGAAAAAATCATTCCCAACGGGACAAAAATTTACAAAATGCTTTAGAAACAATTCTAGCCAGAGATCAAGAATGAGATAACTAGAGACTCAAATGACTATCTAATTTATAGATAAATCCTCCAAGTTGAAAAATGCCAGGTAGTTTCTTTGATCATTGTCACAATAATCTTGGTCATTGATAAACACTTTAAGATCTTTTAACCTTGGCCCTTGATTTTTTATTTTTGAGGAAATTTCGAATTTATCATTTAACTCCACTTTAATTAGCTCAAAATTAGTTATTTTGAACTAATTTCCTCAAAATTTTGACTTTGACTTAACCACCAAGGCCCAAGGGTCCAATTTTTCTTGAAATATATAATATTCCCTTGGTGGAGGACCTTTAAAAATTGATTCCTTTAAGACCCACAAAGTTTTCCACTTGGAGAATTAATTTTCCTAAGACAAATTAACTTGACTCTAATTAATTAATTTTTTGGCTTAGGATTTTATTTTATTTTTCCAAAAACATTAATTAATTTACATATGAGGGGATTTAATTATTTTTCCAACCCTCATTTAGATAAGGTTTTACATTTTTTTATTCAAAGAGGGAATACACATTAGGCTTAAACCTTCAAGACACATAACCCATCTGCGAAACATTATGATCTAGTAGACCAAGTGATTTGTAATAAAATAATTAAGCCAAATAGCTTAAATTATTCCCAAACCACTTTTATACTAGACTCGACTAAAACACTAGGACTCATCTAAGACGTTAAAAATAAATTTCACTCTATCTTTGGGGGTTTATGTTGGAGGGGAAAAAACTCTTATGATTAACAGTGTTTATAAACAAAGATAATCAACGAGGTTAAAAAAAAACTCCTAGGATCAAATTTGTCTCCAAAATCATACACTTACCGAGATTGTTACATAGACTCAAGGTCATGATAGGATCATTTACATCATATAACTTGCAAAATGGGAGACCATGACACATATATTTTTGATAGGCGATCTAATCCTTGTTGAAAATATAGGCATTTATGCTTCCTTGGAACTTTGACAATTTGAGTGCAACATGGTCAACAATAGTTTCTTGGTACAATAGGAAGCAGAGATCAGTTGCACTCAGTTCAGTAGAAGCAGAGTACATGGCTGCTAGTGAAGCAACTTGTGAGGCTATCTAGATGAGGAAGATCCTTGTTGGGTTATTTGGTTAGAATATGGATCCTACAGTGATTTACTGTGATAACCAGAGTTGTATCAAACTCTCGGTGAATCCAATTTTTCATGAAATACCCAAGCATATCGACATCTTGTACTACCATCTCAAAGATTGTGCAAAGGTCGATCATGATACTAGATTACATTCCTATAGAGGAATAAGATGTAGATATATTGATGAAGGCACTATCAAGAGGAAAATTTGATTTCCATAGAGGTGGGATCAAGGTATCTTATAATCCCTTTCTCGCTGAGAGGGAGTGTTGAAAATGGCACCAAGAAAGATTCTAATTTAATTTTCCCTTGAATTCAATTAGAATAAAATTGTAATTCCACATATTGTGAAAACTTGTACAAGTTAAATAAGTCAGTTTGACTTAGTTGGTTCAGTTAATTCGATTTTAGGGTCTAACTTGAGTCATGTAGAGTGGTTCCTAATTTTTAGGAGCCTTGGTTGAGTTTACTTTTAGATGTAATTAATTAATTCAATTTATCTGAGTTAAAGTCAGTTCAACTAGTTCAACTGTTGAAGGAACTAGTGGAAGGTTAAAGTGTGGAAGCGAAACTTGAACCACACTCATTTTTCAACTAGATAACTGATAAATGAGCCATAAATAACTCATACATGTGTGAACTGAGAGTTACCCAGTTGATATTAGAATTTAAGGGCAGTGTAATATCAGTTGCATAATCATCCAAATTGTACATGTGGTGCATGCAGTCAAAGGAAGGCCTATGATGGATTGTGCAGTATTAGATGGGGATTTTCCTAATTAATAGGGGGCTAATTCCCAAGGAAACAATGAAAGGAAATAGAGATTTGGGAAAGCCAAATTTTGGTTAAGTATTGGCCTAGGCTTGTCTAGGAATCTGTGAGACAGATAAAGATAGTGTAGAGGTTGCTCGGGCTTGAGAAAAGTAATTTAATCTTCTCATATTTTTTTATTAATGAAAATAATAGATAGCAAAGTATTTATCTCTTCCTTTCCCAAAGAAATCATTGTGTAATGTGTTGATTGAATTATTTGTCTTGTATGCTTCGTGATTTCACGATCGTTTAAATTGGTTTCCACAATTGGTAGAGTAGATTCAAGTCTATTGTTTCAGTAAATTACAGTTAGTAGTTTGAATCTACAAGGAATTTCTACGTCTGACATGCTTCACATATTCCCACCAGATGTTTGATTTCCCTTTGAGGATTAATATAGCTATACTGGCCTTCATGTTCTCTGTGTAATCATGCAACTCAAAGAACTTCTTCATCCCAACTAACCATGCCTCTACATCTTTTGGCTTCTTTAAATATCCATCAAATGTAGGCAGCTTGGCTTTCTTAAACCCATCTTGAAAATATTCTCTATCAATCCTCCTATAAGGATAATAGAAATGATGACCATGATACCTATCAAAACTAGAACTAGAATAGAATTTGTGTCTATCACCTCACCTATCTTGTGTATCCATGAACCTTACATCTCTAATCATGTCATCTCTATCTGACCTAGGACCACCATGAGACATATTACAATATTATCCATTTGTCCCATCCTCCTCTCCATGACTGGTCCTAAGTGGTCCTTGTCTCTACAAATTTTAAAAAATCTGAAGGATGACTACATTAACTTCTGCTTGTTTCTCCCGCGCCTGAATGATCTGGTCATCATCCACCTTGCAACTTCTTATTTCTTCCTTCAAACTTCTCAAAGTGTCTTCTATATCAAGAGAGTACCTATCACCATGATTCTCATCGAATCTATAGGGAGAATCTCATGAAATTTAGCCTACCATCTTGCTAGTCATATTTTCTCTTCTTCCTGCAAGTATAGTATGTCAATTAAACCAAAATATAAACATAAAAAACATACCTCAGTATAGTTCATGGAAGGATATCTCATTTGTAAGATCAACAAGATTACATGATACATGTATAATCATAATCATAATAAATATATCAACATCATGAATGACAACACCATTTGCATATCATAACCTTATGAATGATAGTCATAACCATAACACAACATGCATATATCCACATAGACAGCCAACATACACAACAAATGGATATTCAACCAACAAGCATTCACAATGAACACATCTCGACAACAACATCATCAACTTTTGCATGACAACACAACTGCAACGATGACCATCACCATGTATAAATAAGAAGAACATGTAAAACAATCATGGGATGCATGACAATCACATTCTACCCATCCAGTCCAAAGGGTGAACCATTCTCTGATACAACTATGTAACAACCTCCTCCCACATTTACCCAAGCTAACCGGTCCACTCGGGTAAGCATGTGATGAAGAGTTACTATGATATGATTCAACTCCTCAAGTATACTTAAGGAAGTGGAATCGAAAAATCAAAACCAAATTGGCCTTCCTCAAAAGCTATAGGACCGCTAGGGGCCAACCCACCACTGCAGGTGCAAAACCCCTGAGTTAGCATGATTTCTAACTGAACTATAACCCCACTCGCACTCATGCAAATCCCTCCATGCGGCTGAAACCCTGAAGTCGTATGCATAATCCTACATCCATGCAACTACAGACTTTTCCAGGCAGTTTTGTGCCAACGACCCCAAATTTTAAGCCACTTTTTCAAGGTCGGGACTTAGGCCTCTACCCAAAACTTGATGAAACTTTCAGAAAGGATAAACTACAATATGAAAATGCCTCTAATGCAAAACCTGAATAAGGACCTTACCCAACAAGGCCTAGACATGACATACATTCCTTCAAACACATCATGAACATGTAATTTACATGTCATATAAACACATATGAATGATAGGGACTTCATACGTATCTGAGAATTGTCAAGAAGATCTTATGCCCTCTCAGAGTCACTTAAACATCATCTATTATTTCATGCATTCATTAACATTTCATTTTCTAAACAAACATCATGAGAGCCATAACTCAAGTCTATCATAAGCCATTCTTATAACCGACATATCATGAACAAAATAACAGTCATATAAAAACCATTAGGATCATATAATAACAAGCACATTTACACATAATACACAAGAGGAAAATATATCTTATTAACATAAGAAAAATGGCAAGGAAAGGTTGAAAACCATTGTCACAACTAGAAAAACCCATGCCAGTGACATCAAGAGAACCAAATACATACATGCATGTACCATGCATGCATAACTAGCATTGAAATCATACATGCAACTCGATACCTAGAAGTAATCCCACTATAGCACCTTGATCCAACTCTTCCTTGCTTGATCTTTGTTTTTCTTTTGCCTTCTTTGTCCTTCCTTTTCTTTCCTTGCTCCAATGCTAGATTGTTCCAAGAAAAATCTAAATGTCCAAGAGTATGAGAGAGAATAGAAGAGAGATAGCTCCAAGCTAAAACCGACAAAATGTTGTGAACTTGTCCTTAGAAGCCTTTTTATCATTGAAGCCTATAATTTCTTGATTTTTCCATTATTTTACTCTTCACATGGAAAATGTTACCTTTCATCGTCCTTTCCTCCTATTGTCAATTAATTTCATAAATAAAATTCCAATTAATGCATCTTGCCTTTTCAAAGCCTTTTCCATTTCTTTTGCTAATTTCCATTACCCATAATAAACCAATGAACACCCACACTAGGATTTTTTTTCCCAACATTCAACTTGGAATACATGTCCCATGACCTTGCTCTTATGTTTGCCTTTATTAACTTTATTACATGAAATTTTAACCCAGGGTTGTTACAGACCCCTCCCACTTAGGGGAACATCGTCCTCAATGTTCAATGACACCTACAACCAACAAAAATGCTGAAAAACCAAAATATACAGCTTATGGAGCTTTATAACTTATCTCGTTGTAGTATTTACAATGAACAACATGTTGACAAACATAACTGCGTGACTCCCATACCGCTTATTGGAGATTTATAACACAACTCGATGTGATATTTACATCCATATACATATATACATATACTGAAACTGATTTGTCTTAATCGATAAACAATGAAGGATACATAGCTCGCATTTGATCAACCATCTCCCACGTAGCTTCATTGGGCCCAAAATACTTCCACTACACTTTAACCTGCTCGATTTCTCGGTCCCGTAACATGAACATATTTCTCTGCAAAAAAATTTGAGGTTCTGCCTGGAATTCTCCTTCCGGTTCCACCTACAATACAAACCAATCAATAACATGATCAAAATCCTTTACATATATTTTAAGCAATGAGACATAGAAAACATCATGGACATTCACTATCATAGGTAGTTCAAGTCTATAGGCCACTAGTCTAATCCTATCAAGGATCTCGAAAGGCCCGCAATACCAAGGTGATAACTTCACACGTGACCCAATCCTCAAGGAGATATTCTTGGGCTTGATGCGCAAGTACACATGTTCCCCAACCTAAAACTCCTAGATGCATTATATTTGGTTGCATAAATTTTATGTCTATCTAGTGTTGCCTTTAAATTCTTCTTGATAACCTACATTTCCTATTCCATATTTTCCAACATATCAGGTCCAATCAACACCATGTTCATTGGATCACTTGAACTGATGGGAGTGTTACAAATTCGCCCATAGAGTGCCTCAAACAGAGTCATCCTCAATGATTCTTGATACACATTTTTGTAATAAAACTCAATCAGAGGTAGATACTCTTCCCACTTCCATTGTTGATGCATAACATACATTCTCAACATGTCCTCTAAAATCTTGTTGACCCTCTATATCTATCCATCTGTCTGCGAATGATAATTTGTGCTAAAGACCAACTACCCAAACCTATGAATAACTCTTTTCAAAACCTAGAAGTGAAATTAGCATCTTTTTCTGACATAATCTTCTTTGGTACATTGTGAAACCTCACTACATATCTGATGAATACATGTGCCACATCACTAGATGAAAACGTAGACTTCACCGGAATGAAGTGTGCTACCTTTTTCAACCTTTCCACCACAACCATGATAGAATCATGTTGTCTAGATTTACTTGACAAGCCTATAATGAAATCCATAGAAATGAATTGCCATTTCCATTCTGGAATCAAAATTAGTTGAAGTAACCCACCTAGATGCTTACACTATGCATTTAACTGTTGACAATACAGGCATATCACCACAAACTATGTCGCTTATTTCCTTAGATTCGAACAATAGTAGAACTTCTTCACCACTATCATTTTTTTATGATATCCCAGATGTCCTGAATAAGACTTAGCATGAAATTATATCAAGATAAGCTTCTTGAGCTCGTATGTTGTCTGGCACATAGATCATGTCCCTAAGTATGACCAAATCATTCGTTGTGAGACGATAGTACACATCCGGATCACCTGTAACATGTTGTAACCTATGCCTAAGCTCCCTATACATATCATCCTGTTGTCCTGCCTGGAAGATCTTATCCTGTAAATATGTCCCATAAGAACTCATAGTTGTTATATGATTTACCTACACTTTTCTACTAAGAGAATATGCAACCATGTTTTCCTTTCCCTAATGTACTTGATCTCGAAGTCAAACTCACTAATCATTGCCCACCATCTAGCTTTCCTGGCATTTAAATTCAGTTGATAAAATAAGTGCCTCAATCCACTATTATCACTCATCAAGATGAACTACCTTCCAAGAAGATATTGCCTCCACATCTTGAAAGCATGAAATATCACTACAAACTTAAGAACATGTGTCACATAATTATGCTCGTGCTCATTCAATTTCCTTGATTTGTAACATACCACCTATCCCTCCTACATAAGGAGCATTTTTCAACAACTACTTCAACTGCTCAAAACTTTCCACACATTCCTCTGTCCATTCAATTTTATTTCCTTTCTCTGCAATGTTGTGATAGATTTGGAAATATGAAATAAGTTCCTCATGAACCTCCTATAGTAACCTTCTAGCCCCATAAATTACCTTACCTCATCCAAATCCCTAGGATATTCCCATTCCATGATAGCCTTTATCTTTTCTAGATCCACTACTATGTTGTAATATCCAAAAATGGAATAATGCATTGATACACAAACACAATATTTGAAACACAGAAAATGTATGTGTAAGATTATGATCAACACAGATATATATAGAATAGATGAGCCATTTTATTATGTGGAGATGATTAAGTTAAAATAGTGTACAAAATATGAGGTATTCTAGCCAAAGAGATGGCCTAGAATGACCTTGAAATCATGCTACAACAAACACTATGTAACTGGAGAGTTGCAGGAAGAAATACTGTGTTGTCCCTTCAGCAGATAATGAACATGTAACTATTAGATGAAAGGTAAATGTAGATATATGGAGCTCAGGAGCTCTGATGATTCCAGGATTCCGGATCTGGGCACTATAATGGCAACCTAAGATAACCCAGAAAGGAGATTCCAAATCTATGAGACTGGAAATTTATCCTCTTGGGGTTTGATCCCTAGTCTGCTAGCTTATGTAGATCTGAAGCTAGATCTGATACAAATATGGCTAAAATATGTCATACAAATATATCTAAGCTTTTAGGTGTGATCCCTCCTCTAGACCTCCAAGCTAGAATCTTGAGATCTTGTCTCTTCTTCCTCCTCCTCAAAATGCAGCAACTGAATATGTAGTTGCTGGGAAAAATGCATTGTACAAGAGGGAGAGACACAATTCCTACTGAAATATGCTACAATAAGCTCCAGGCTGATGGAAACAGTGATGGTAAGGTGAGGGGATGATCCCTCATAGGATTCCTAACTGAAATGCTAGAAACTTCCTTCCTCCTTTAGATCTACAATGATGGACTGTGCAATCCATGATGGGACTAATATTGGTAGGAGTCCAATAATATTTTGCATGATTCCAGATCTGAAATTATTCCCTGGGAATTTTGATCTTGAATTCCAAGGTGACAGGAATAATCCTTCATTGGTTCCTCAGCTGAAATACTGAAGAGAACCTCCTCCTCCCAAACCGATCTTCAGAAATGCATAATTTATGAATGTAGATGTTCTGCAGAGAGTAGGAACACTATGGAACCAATGCTTGATGATGAATAGAAGCTCAGAATACCTTCCCAGAGTAGGCATTCAAAGTCCCCCGTGGGTAAGGGTGGGATTCCCGCTTGGGAACACCCTGTGCTAAACAGCACTGCAGACTTAGCTAAACAACATAAGAGTGCATGGAATGTCAAAAGACAACTCTAGATCTAAACAGATCACAAAATAATAAACTAAAGCATATCTTCCATTCTATCTTCATCTTTCTTATATACAATGTGAGCCTTCCCAAGCCCTCGCCCACCTCTAAACTGCACTATTCATGTGGACATAAACCTCCATGGTTGACTGCATTGTCTCTCCAAGTGCTCCATCATGTCTACATGAAATGTGAACCCTCTCCATCATGTGTGCATTAAATGCGCTACTTCCTCCATCACTTCATCATGAATGCTCTATGATCTTACATTAAATTCCCTCCATGATCTATCTCATTAATGAGACGTGATCTCCACTCCTTTCACATTAGTAGCTTCTCCACTACTCCATTATGTAGATCTATATTTAATTAATCCACATTCACACATCAAAAGTGGATCTTTATTCATCTTTGAGGATTATGGGTCCCTCCACCCTTTTATTTTGCTTATTAATTAAGTCTATTAAGAACACTAATATTCTATATAAACATGTGAAAATTTTGGAATATTACATATGCCTTCCTTGGAGACAACATTGCCAGTTAATGTACCTTTGTCTAAAAGAAACTACATTTGATGAGCTTGGCATACAATTGATGCTCTCTTAGCCATGTCAATAATACTGCTAATTTTTTGACATTCTCCTCCTCAATCTTAAAATATATCAATATATCATCAATGAACACAATAACAAACTTGTCTAGATAGGGACACATCACACTATTCATCAAATACATAAAATTAGTTGGAACATTAGTTAAACCAAATGGAACTACAACAAAATCATAATTTTCATATTTTTCTGGAAAGTTGTCTTATAAATGTCCTCTTCTTTGATGCGTACCTGATGGTAACCTGATATCAGATCAATCTTCGATAACATTGTTTCTCCCTTCAACTGATCAAACAAGTCATCAATAATCGACAACAAATACCTGTTCTTGATGGTTACCTTGTTCAAATGCCTGTAATAAATGCATAGCTTGAGAGTACCATCTTTCTTCTTCACAAATAATACTGGTGTACCCCACGATGATACAATTGGCCTAATATATCCCTTGCCAAGATTTTATTTCAGCTGCAACTTCAATTCCACTAACTCTAGTGTTCTCATTCTGTAAGGTACCTTTGATGTTGGTGTTGCCCCTGGTACCAACTCAATCGAAAATTTCACTTCTCTATGAGGCGAAAACTTTGAGATCTCTGTGTGGAATGCATCCTGAAACTGCTATAAAAACAGTTCCTTGTACAAGACCTTTGCATCCTTAACATCCTTACCTTTATCACTGGAAATATGTATTGCAAATAACACACACCCTTTCCTGCGACTACGATTTTCCTGCATATATGTCACCATTCTAACTCACATTTCCTTCTTCTTACCCTGCAAAATTATTTGTTCCCCAATGTCATCCAAGCACTCAATATCATTATCATAACAATCCACCTTGGTCCTATGAAGATACAACTAGTCCATATGCAACAAAATATTGTATGATCCCAATGGAAGTACATTTATATGTGTTGATATAGGCATACCATTCAAAACAAATGCACAAGCTCTTACCCAATGATGAAATCTTTTTTTTTGTACCTGTATCCAATTTCACTAAAAAAGAATGTGTGTGCACTTCTTTATTCAAACCACACTTATCCACCAAGTCAAGATTAACATAACTATAATTAGATCCAGGGTCAATCAAAATAGAAACAACTTGATCACAAAGCTTACCTTCCATCTCGATAATGGATGTCTACTGATCTACCTTCCTGTTATCCAATGCCTCATAGATACAAGGAATGTTCTTCCCAACATCCCCAATAGTATACGCCTTTTGTTCACTATAGATATGATCCCTACCACCCTGATATGCCAGACAATCCCTCTTTAGATTCTCCTTGCCACATATCCAACACTGCAATTGTCCCTTACCATCACCTTTATTATGCTTCCCTCCAAGTTGTGACCCATGTCCCTATCCAACTACATTGTACTTATTGTAAGGAACCATATTCTCCTTCTCACCTTCATCCTGAGGCCTTGTTTTCTTCTGCTTCCATTTACCTGTAGTCTTTTCTTTCCCTTTCCAACCTTGTTGAGACTCTGTCTTGTAATTTGATTGCTCATAACAGTGCTTCAACTTACCAATGACTTATTCAAGTGACTGAGGCTCATCATACTCAATCTGATTTCTAAATGCTAATGGTAATCCACTAACAAATACCTTAAATTTGGCTTTCTCATCCTTAATATGCAATACATACCTCAATAACTCCAAGAACTTAGTCGTCTACTCCTCATCTGTTTTCGATCCCATCTTTAGCTCATAAAACCCTTGGCCTTACTATCATAGTACCTCTATGACAAGTACTTCTTCCTAAAGAGTCTCTTGAATTCATCCCAAATCAACTCTTTTGTCCTAATGTCTCTTACACACTTCATGTCTTCCCCCCAGATGTCTACTTTCCCTTTGAGGTTGAAGATAGCTATTCTAGCCTTCATGTTCTCTGTGTAATCATGAAACTCAAAGGATTTCCTCATCCCAAGTAACCATTCCTATGCTTCTTCAAATATCCATCAAATGTACGCGGCTTGGATTTCTTGAACTCAGCTGGAAAATATCCCCTATCACTCCTCTTGTAAGGATGGTAGCGATGATGACCATGATACCTATCAAAATTGGAACTAGAATAGAACCTGTGTCCATCACCTCTCCTATCTTATGTATCCATGAACCTGCCATCTCTGATCGCATCATCTCTATTTGACCTGTGAACACCATGATACCTATTAGCATATTCCCCATTTGTCTTATCCTTTTGTCCATGACTAGTCCTAAGTGATCCCTGTATCTACAAATCTAACTAACTCTGAAAGATGATTGCATTAAATTCTGCTTATTTTTACTATGCATGAATGATCTTGTCATTGTATGCCTTGAAACTTCTTATTTATGCCTTCAAACATCTCAAAGTGTCTGTTATATCAGGAGAGTACCTATCACCATGCTGCTCATTGGATCTATATGGAGAATCTCATGAATTGTAGTCTACCATCTTGCTAGTCATCTTTGTTCTTCTTCCTACAAGTATACTATGTCAACTAAACCAAAATATAAATATAACCAACATACCTCAGAATAGCTCAAGGGAGGATATCTTGTCTGCAATATCAGCCAGAGTACCATGATACATTTATAATCATAATAATAATCAATATACTAACATCATGAATGAAAACACCATCTGCATACCATGACCTTATGCATGATATTCATAACCATAACATGACATGCGTATATCCACTTAGAAAACTGACATTCACAACATATGCATGTTCAATCTACATGCATTCAGGACAAACACATACTAACAACAACATCATCAACTTCTACATGAAAACACAACTACAACAATGGTCATCATCATGTATACATAAAAAAACATGTACAACAAGCATGCATGCGTGACACACACATTTTTCCCATCCATTCCAAGGGGTGAACCATGCTATGATACCACTCTGTAACAACCTCCTCCCATATTTACCCAAGCTATCCAGTTTACTGGGGTAAACATTTGACGGAGTGTTACTATGATATGATTCAACTCCCTAAGTAGAGTCAAGGAAGTGGAATTGACAAAACAAAACCAAACTGACTTTCCTCAAAAGCTACAAGACCCATAGGGGCCAAACCACAACTGCAGGTGAAAAACCCCTGATTTAGCATGCTTTCTGACTAAAATAGAGCCTTAGTCGCACTCATGGAAAGCCCTCCATGCGACTAAAAGCTTTCAGTCACATGCACAAGCCTACACCCATGCGACTGCAGAATTTTCCAGGAAGTTTTGTGTCAACGACCCTAGATCTTGAGCCACTTTTTTAGGGCTAGGATTTAGGCCTCTACCTAGAACTTCATGAAACTCTCAGAAATGATAAATAAGAAGATGAAAAGGCCTTTAATTCAAAACTTGAACAAGGACCTGACCCGACAAGGCCTAGCCATGACAGAGATTCCGCCAAACACATCTTGAACATGTAATCTACAGGTTATATAAACTCATGTGAGCATAAGGAATTCAGACTTATCTAATAATTGTCAATAAGGTATGATTCCCTCTCACAATAGTTGTAACATCATCTATTAGGTCATGCATTTATTAACATTTCATTTTCTAAAAAAAACATGATGAGAGAAGTAAATCAAGTCTTCCATAAACCATGCTTATAACCAGCATAATAAAAATGATAGAACATCCATTGAGATCACATAATAACAAGCACATTTACACATAATACACAGGAGGAAAAGAGCTCTTACTAACATATGCAAAATGCAACCAGGTCAGGAACTTCCATGTAACACCCGACCATAGATTGGGATGAACCAAATATTTCTCTCATCCAATCACCCCCGTGCCATATTCGAAGCATGAATGTGGAACTTACAACAAAACCAACCAAGGCATCCTCAGGATTTGTCGCAATCCACTAAGGGATTCCTAGTCTCGCGACTGGATTCCTAGGCCCAAAAAACAACCATACACTACAGGATTTACCACTATCCCACCATATACCAGTCACGGGATCACTAGGCCATAACAAGCCTAGATGCCTCCAGATATCTCCTCTTAAACCATGAGGAATTTTTCTGTCTCCACCCTCTAGGATTTACCATGTGTCCCTCCGTTCACAAGTTGAGGATTCCTAGGCTCAATGAGGGTATAGACCTCTAGTATTTACCGTGTATCCCTCCATTCACCAGTTGAATATTCCTAAGGCCAATGAGATATACACAATCAAACTTTACTATGTATCCCACCATTACGAGTCAAGGGATTCCTATGCCTTTTGTTTCCTCTAGAGACCACCCCACTCAGTTTTGAAACTATATAGAAATCCCACTAAACCAAATAAGAGGTACCCCATCACATCATGGCTATCCGGAAATGGAAAGGCAAGGCTGAAAACCATTGTCACACCTAGAAAAACCCATGCCAATGACATCAAGAGAACCATATACACACATGCATGTATAATGCATGCCAAAATTAGCAAGGAAATCATACATGCATTTTTATACCTACAAGTAATGCTGTTGTAGCATTTGATCCAAATCTTCCCTACTTGATCTTTTCTTTCCTTTACCTTATTTTTCCTTCCTTTTCTTTCCTTGCTCCAATGCTAGAGTGCTCCAAGAAAATTCTAAGTGTACAAAAGTGTGAGAGAGAATAGAAGAGAGAGAGCTCCAAGCTAAAACTGACAAAAGGTTGTGAATTGATCCTCAATTTTTTTTATTATCATTTAGGCCTTTAATTTATTCATTTTCCAATTGTTTTCCTTTATTTTCCTCCTCACATGCAACTTGTGATTTTTCACCTTCCCTTTCTTCTATTTTCCGTTATATTCATAAATAAAATTTCAATTAATGCCTCTTTCCTTTTCAAAGCCTTTACCATTTCCTTTTCCAAATTCCCTTAGCCATAATAAATCAAATGAGCACCCACACTAGGATGTTTTCCCAAAATTCACCTTGGAATACGTCTCACATGACCTTGGTATTATTTTTTCCTTTATTAAATTTATTAAATGAAATTTTAACCCGAGGTTGTTACAGACCCCTACCCCACTTAGGGAAACACTGTCCTCGATGTAATGATACCTAAAACCAAAGAAACCACTAAAAAGCCAAAACATACTCCTTATGGAGCTTTATAAATTAGCTTGTTGCAGTTTTTTACAATGAAAAAACCACTAAAAAACAAAAACATCATGACAAACATAATGAAAATACACCCATACCTCTTATTGGAGCTTTATAATGCATTATGATGTGGTATTTACATCCATATACATATATAAATATACCAAAACTTCATTGCCTCAACCTGCAAACAATGAAGGAAACAAGGCCCGCATATAATCAACCATCTCCCATGTAGTTCTATCATGCCCAAAGTGCTTCCACTACACTTTAACCTGCATAATACATATTTCTCATTAAAATACACTAAGGTTCTGGCTAGAATTCTCCTTCTGGTTCCACCTGCAATACATACCAATCAATAACATGATCAACATCCTTTACATATATTTTAAGCAATGAAACATGGAAAACATCATGGAATTTCACTATTGGAGGCAGTGCAAGTTTTTAGGCCAGTAGCCCAATCCGCTCAAGAATCTCGAAAGGCCCACAATACTGAGGTGCTAACGTCACACATGACACAATCCTCAAACAAATATTCTTGTATTTAATGCACAAGTACACATGTTCCCCAAACTAAAACTCCTTAGATGCCCTGTGTTGGTCTGCATAAATTTTCTGTCAATCTTGTGCTACCTTTAAATTCTACTTGATAACCTGGAATTCTTGCTCCATCTCTACCAACATATCTATTCCAATCAATACCCTGTTCACTAGATCACTCCAATTGGTGTGAGTGTTACAACTCTGCCCATTTGAGTGCCTCAAACAGACTCATCCTCAGTGACTCTTGATACCCATTGTTGTAAGAAAACACAACCAAAGGTAGATACTCTTCACACTTCCACCGTTGATGCATAATTTACATTCTCAACATGTCCTCTAAAATCATTTTGACCCTCTCTGTCTGTCCATATTTCTGTGGATGATAAGTTGTGTCGAAGGCCAACTCTATACCCAAACCTCTGAATAACTCTTTCGAAAACCTAGAAGTCAACTTAACATCTCTGCCTAACACAATATTCTTCGATACATCGTGCAAGCTCACTACATCTCCGATGAATACATGTGACACACCACTAGTTGAATACATCGACTTCACTAGAATTAAGAGTGCTACCTTTTTCAGCATGTCCACCATAACCATGATAGAATCATGTTGTATAGATGTCCTCGGAAAAACTATAATGAAATCCATAGAAATGACATCCTATTTCCATTCTAGAATTGGAATCGGCTGTAGTAACCCACCTAGATGCTTACACTCTGCTTTTACCTATTGAAAATCTAAGCATCTTGCCACAAACTCTGCCACTTCTTTCTTCATATTCAGCCAATAGTAGAACTTCTTCACCGCTTTCAATGTTTTTTGATATCGCGGATGCCCTGAATATGGCTTAGCATGAAATTATATCAAGATAAGCTTCTTGAGCTCACTATTGTTTGACACATAGATCCTGTCCCTAAATCTGACCAACCCATCCATTTTGAGATGATAGTCCATATCTTGATCACCTGTACCATGATGTAACTTGTGCTTAAGCTCCCAATACACGTCATCCTACTGTCATGCTTGCAAGATTCGATCTTTTAAATCTATCCCATAAGAAATCATAGTTGCTATATGATTTAGTTGCATTCTTCTGCTAAGAGAATTTGCAACCATGTTTTCCTTCCCCTTAATGTACCTGATCTCGGAGTCAAAATCACTTATCATTGCAAACCATCTAGCTTTCTGTTGTGAAAACAACTCCAAAAATAGAAGAAAATAGATATCAACGCCTTAGAAATAAGCCACTTCGAGGGGGAAACCTCCAATACATTACATGAATGAACAATTCTTGGATGATACAATTGAAAAAAACTCCTTTCTATAGATAGGAGTCCATGGGGCCACAATGTGATCCTAGTGGGGCCACAATGCAATCCTAGCCGACCTAACAATAATAATGTAAGGGCACAATAATAACAATATGGGGGTTACAGGGGTACAACAATAACAATAATGGGGCCACACTAACAACAATAAGGGACTATACTAGTAATATAGGGACCTAACATGCTCCTCTCCTTCAAAAAAGTGTTGTCCTCAATGCTTGAGTAGCTCCGAGTGCTTTTGTATAAAATTCTCATCCTCCCATGTAGAATCTTCAGTGGTTAAGTTCTTCCATTTGATGAGATACTCTGAAATTGATCGATTTCGTAGTTGTCGAGTTCTTGTTTCCGTGACTGCTTCAGGTTCCA
Source organism: Pinus albicaulis (assembly GCA_034641835.2). Lineage (NCBI taxonomy): Eukaryota > Viridiplantae > Streptophyta > Pinopsida > Pinales > Pinaceae > Pinus > Pinus albicaulis. The sequence goes on from CM076580.1 coordinate 1,742,291,292, forward strand.
ATATGGTTTTTCCTTCCTCATCAAGTTCTAGCAATATTTTTTAAACTGGAAGTTTGTCCCCTATAACCTTTTTTAAGCATGAAACATGGAAAACTAGAAGCACTCGCGAAGAAGCAGGAAGCTCCAATTTGCATGCCATAGTACCAATATTTTGCAACACCTTGTAAGGACCATAGTACTTTGCCGATAATTTATTATCCTTCTTAGCTTACTTGAGGGACATTTTTTTGTATGGTTGTAACCGTAAAAATACCCAGTCTCCCACATCAACACTTCTCTCACTGCGATGTTGATCTGCCTATTGTTTCATTCGATTTTGTGCCAAATTTAGGCTATCCTTTAAGAGTTGGAGAACTTCTTGTTGATGCTCGATGTGATCCTCCACTACTTAAACCCTAGAATTTTCCCTTAAAGAAGATGTGATGGACGGTGGATGATATCCATAAAGTGCCATAAATGGGGTCATTTTTGCTGCAGTATGGAAGGAAGTGTTATACCACCATTCGGCGAGAGGTAATCACTTGACCCATTGTGCTTGCTTATAAGATACAAAACAACGAAGATATGCTTCCAAACATTTATTCACTATCTATGTTTGACCATTGGACTGAGGATGATAAGATGAGCTATGAGCTAGTTGAGTACCCAAACAAGAAAATAATTTTGTACAAAAATTTCCTGTAAAAATGGGATCTCTGTCACTTACAATAATCTTCTGGTTTCCATGTAGATTTTTAATTGTTTCCGTAAATGTCGTAGCAACTCTACTTGCTTTAAATGGATGAGATGATGCACAAAAGTGTGCATACTTGGTAATTCTATCAACTACCACCATGATGACACTCCTTATTTTGGACTTAGGTAAACCTGTGATAAAAATCCATTGAAATATCCTCCCAACATTGACTTGGAATGGATAAAGGTTGTAGAAGCCCCGGGGTCTTAATTGTCTCAACTTTATTTTGTTGGCAAACCAAACATTCCGCCACAAACTTTTGAATATCAGATTTAAGGCCATCCCAAAAAACTAATTTCTTCACCCTATGGTAAGTTTTTAAAAATCCCGAGTGTCCTCCTAAAGGAGAAGTGTGCAATTCCAAAAGAATATTTTGTTTTTGTTGGGAATTCTTGAAAATATATAAGCTATCTTTGTACCATAAGGAATCATTTTTCCAAATAAATGTATCAGATGTACTAGGATATTGCTACAACTTTTGAATGAGTGCCCACACTTCTTTGTCCTTCTTCCATTCATCCCTTGCTTTGGTTATCCAATCTGGTTGGATAATAGAAATGTCACAAAGAAATGCTTCCACCTCTTCATCCTTTCTTAAGAGTGCATCTGCAACAACATTTAGCTTCCCTTTTTTGTAGATGATTTCAAAGTCATAACCCAACATCTTTGTGACCCATTTTTGCTGCTCTTCTGAATATAGTCTTTGTTCCAAAAAGTTTTTAAGACTATCATAATCATTTTTTAACTTGAAGTGTCTTCCCATTAGGTAAGGTCTCCATTTCTTTAGTGCGTGTAGTATTGCCAACATTTCCTTCTCATAAATAGCCTTTTGTAAATACTTTCCTTTGATTGAACGACTTTCAAAAGAAATGGGTCTTCCTTCTTGCATTAAAACAACACCAATTCCATTTCCTGAGGCATCACATTCCACGATAAAGGTTTTTGTGAAGTCTAGCGTAGCTAAGACTGGTGCTAGGCACATTGCCTCTTTAAGATATTCAAAGGCCTTAGTTGCTTCAAGAGTCCATGAAAATGCATCTTTCTTCAATAATGTTGTTAGAGGTGCTATTATTCTCCCATAATTCTTAACAAACTTGCGATAATACCCTGTTAACTCGAGAAATCCGCGCAAATTCTTTATGGTTGTGGGGACTTTATATTCCGTAATGGCTTTAATTTTGTTAGGGTCTACCTTAACACCCTCGTGAGATACAATATGACCCAGATATTCCACCTTTTGTACTCCAAAGAAACATTTGGAAGTTTTTGCATATAATTGTTTCTCCTCCAATAGTTTGATCACTTTGTCAACATGATCCTTCCAAGACCTGCCGTAGATTAGTATATCATCAAAAAATACTAGCACAAATTTATTAAGGAAGGGTTTGAAAATGGAATTCATCAACCCTTGAAATGTAGAAGGTGCATTGGTAAGGCCAAAAGGCATGACCAAAAATTCATAATGACCCTCATGAGTTCGAAATGTTGTTTTCGGAATATCTTCAGTCTTCATTCTAATTTGATGATATCCCGAATGAAGATCCAACTTGGTAAAATAAATTGCTCCATGTAATTCATCCAATAATTCATCAATCATAGGAATGGGAAATTTATCTTTAATGGTGAGCTTATTGAGCTCCCTATAATCCGGACACATGCGCCATGATCCATCTTTCTTGTGTACCAATACTACAGGAGCAGAGAAAGAACTTTGACTAGGTTGAATTATACCCGCCTCTAACATTTCTGCAATCATACGTTCAATTTCGCTTTTTTGGAAGTAAGGATATCTATAAGGCCTGATGTTTGGAGGAACACTTCCTGGAATCAAATGAATAGCATGATCATGATCACGAATAGGTGGGAGTCCTCTGGGAGTTTCAAACACCTTGGAATGATTGTCCAAGACTTGTTGGAGATCTGCAGAAATAGATGATTTTGATGTCGGAACTTCTAGTGAGCATAATTGTGCAATTACGCCTCGTTGTTCTTTCTTTACAAGCTTTGTCATGACATTAGAGCTTATTATCCTTCCTGGCTTCCCTTCAATACCCCGTAATTCGACTTCCTTTCCTTCTGAAAAAAATTTCAAGAAAAGTTCTTGAAAATTAAAAACTACCGTCCCCAAAGATTGTAACCATTGTACTCCTAGTACAACATCAGCACCTCCCATAGGAATGGAAAGCATTGGACTAGTCAATACATATTCCCCCATGGTTAGCTTGATATTATGGCATTTTCCAGAGCAATTTATAGTTCCTCCATTTGCAACCATCACTTGACATTCCGGTGTTGGGTATAGGAAACAATTTAATTCCTTGGCTACCTTACAATGAATAAAATTATGGGTGCTACCTGAATCAATCAACACTATTACCTTTTTCTTCTTGATTTGTCCTTCTATCTCGAGAGTTTGAGGAGTGGTAATTCCTGCCAGTGCATTACACGATATGGTCGGATTCATTTCTTCCTCTTCTAGGGCTGGTTCCTGGTGTATATCCTCTTCTTGTTCATTTTCTTCTTCCTCTTCACAATCTATGTAAAATAATTTCTTCTCAGCACACTTATGACCTTTAGTGTATTTTCTATCACAACTGTAGCAAAGCCCTTTTGCTCTTTTTCTTCCAATTGTTGTGGTGTCAACCTTGTAGGTTGTGGAAATCTAGGAGTAGCAACACTTCCCTCTTTATAGAAGTGAGTGGTAGGCTTCCTTGTCGCCATAATTTTACATTCAATTTTTCTTACCAACCTGAATGCCTTCTCCAATGAATCAGGTTCCAAAACGCGAACTTCATGTTGGATGTTATTCTTTAAAGTACCTATGAAGAGATCAATCCTGTGTTCCTCTGGAATATCAGTTACCCTTATATTCAATTTTTGGAAGTCCTCAATGTGCTCCCCCATTAAACCCTTTTGTTTGAGAGTTATCAATTGGCTAAAGAAGGTGTTGCTCTTTGTATCCTCATAATGTGCTATCATTTCCTCCATAAAAATTGACCAAGTGACAATTTTTTTACGGGAGCAAAGCCATCGATACTATACAAATGTATTTTGTTCTAAATGTAAAGTTGCAATGCGTACCTTTTGTGTGTTTTGCACATTATTGAGATCAAAATATTGCTCCATCTGTATTATCTATGTTACGGGATCCTTGCCATCAAATTTCCTCATATCCATCTTTGGAATATGGTGGTTCTTCAATCCAACATTAGAGTTTATGAAATCATGATTAACATTTGTTTTGTCCTCATCATGAGTTTCTTCTACTATCTTTTTGCCATTAAGAATCATTTCTTGTATCAACTTTGACAAACCTTCCTTCAAACCTTCCATGTCTTCCTTCAAACCTTCCATTTTTTCTTCCATACCATCCTTCAAACCTTCCATCGTAGCTTCCATACCTTTCTTCAAACCATCCATCTTAGCTTCCACGCTTTTCTTCAAAACATCCATTTCATTTTTTGTTGCTCTTTGCGAGAGCGAAATTTGGTGCATTTGCTCTTGTAATTTTGTTATGTCATGTTGCATTTCTTCATCTTCATGAGACATAGTAGAGCCTTCTGAAGGCTTAATGGGTGTTGAATTATTTTTAGGGGGCATTTTAGAACCCAATACTGATATCTATTCTACAATATGCCCTTGGAATCAATTCAAATTGATTCTTCAAACAAAACTTATGCAATTCAGAAAAAAATACACACCTTTTTCTTGCTTTTAAGGAGCTCGATATTGAAATTGCATTATCTCTGTGATTACGGATCTTCAATATCTGAAATTTTGCCCTGAGGTAGCCCTTTAAATTCTCTTTCGAATGCCATAGGTCTGACCTGATTTGGATTCTTCAAGGCAAATTTATATCCAATCTCCCACAATGACCTAATTATGGACTGGTTCGGTAGAGAAAACTTGTACGACTTACCACGTGTCACTGTTTTCTCCTTCGGCTCTGAAATTGATAGAAAAGAAACTACAGGCCGTGTACTTCCAGCCATTTTTTACAGAATTCCAATCTGATGCTCAAAGAGAGAGTTATGAATATTTTCCCACAATCACCTCTTTGAGATGAAATTCGGGAGCCTGAAAAAGACCTAAGTTCCACAGATCATATCTCCGAAAATATTGCGAACCAAGCTCTGAAATTTTGCGACGATATTCTTCGGGATATCGGATTCGCGCTCTAAAAATTTCAGCTTCTAAACCTTCATAGAAAAAAACGTTATAGCGAAAATTTCACGATGACCTGTTTGGTGCAGCGAAACCCTAGAATCTAAAGCTCAGATACCTAATGTTGTGAAACCAGCTCCAAAAATAGAAGAAAAGAGATATCAACGCCTTAGAAATAAGCCACTGCAAGGGGGAAACCTCCAATACATTACATGAATGAACAATTCTTGGATGATACAATTGACAAAAACTTCTTTCTATATATAGGAGTCCATGGGGCCACAATGTAATCCTAGCCGACCTAACAATAATAATGTAAGGGCATTATAATAACAATATGGGAGTTACAGGGGTACAACAATAACAATAATGGGCTTACATTAACAACAATAAGGGACTATACTAGTAATATAGGGACCTAACACTTTCCTAGTATTCAAATTCAATTGATCAAATAAGTACCTCAATCCACTATGATCACTCATCAAGATGAATCATCTACCAAGAAGATAGTGCCTCCACATATTCAAAGCATGAGTGATGATTTCCGACTCAAGATCATGTGTCACATAATTTTGATCATGCTCATTCAATTTACTTGATTTGTAACATACCACATGTCCCTCTTGCATAAGTAATCCACCAAACCCTCTCTTGCAAACATCAGTGCAAGGACATGTACAACAAGCATGCATGCATGAGAGTCACATTCTCACTATTTTAGCATAATCCTGCATAATTAAGGTATTAAGAATTTTGCATTCAAAGTATTTCAAAAAAAAAAAAGCTGACAAGGTATTAGCTATTTTAATATTTGTAGCATTTGGACCATCATTGTTTAGTTATGGTTTTTATATGGAGAAGGGGTTTTTTGAGTTAATAAATAACAAAAGATATTGGCTCAAGGTGCTTTGTAGGATAAAATGAAAACTATTTGATGGGCCCGCACAAATGGATGTATTATTATTACTCATTCCAAAGATGAAGGTATTAAGAATTTTGCATTAGAAATATTTCAAAAAAAGAGTTGACAAGGTATTAGCTATTTTAATATTTGAGGCATTTGGACCATCATTGTTTAGTTATGATTTTTATATGGAAAAAGGGCTATTTGAATTAATAAATAACAAACGATATTGGCTCAAGGTGCTATGCAGGATAAAATGAAAACTATTTGATGGGCCCGCACAAATGGATGTATTATTATGGCTCAGTGCTATGCAGGATAAAATGAAAACTATTTGATGAGCCCGCACAAATGGATGTATTATTATGGCTCAGTGCTATGCAGGATAAAATGAAAACTATTTGATGGGCCCGTACAAATGGATGTATTATTATGGCTCATTCCAAAGCTCATGGTGCATATGTTTATTGTTTTGTTAAAAATGAAAGAAAGTGAAGTTTTTCATGTATGCTCTCGACCTTGTTATGATTTTTATTTGAAGTAAAAAGAACAAATGGAATAGGGTTCATACAAGGCACATCACCAAATGGAATAGGGGGTAGGGTTCATACAAGGCACATCACCAAGAGATGATCCCACAAGGTATTTGCACAACACATACTTGTAATAAGAATATTAATTATATAAACATTGGTGATGTATTTAACTCTGAGAATGTGGGATATATCGCTATTTTCCCATTACGAAAAGGGTGAAGGTGCAGTCTGATGTCCTTCGAGTAAAAATTGTCATATGAAAGTCATCCTTGGCTACAACTGGATGTTCAAACATCAGATGAAGCAGGAATATAAATGCGTACATGTAATTGAATCGAATGCCATCTCAATCCTTCAATGGAGTTGATCTACATCACAAATGACCAATATATTGTAGGGGTGAGTTTCAATTCTATTCAACTGTGAACACATGGGAGAAGATGGATTCTCAGCCAAAGTAGTGGCCGTAATGGGTGCAAGAGTAACATTTGACATAAGATTTTAATCCAGAAACATCAATTCTAGTACATCCCACGTGGCACGTCAGGGGTGTTTCTTGATATAGCGCATTTGACTTACAAACAAACTATGTCTCTTCTCAGGTTAGCGATTTGTTGAGGCTTCTCTGCAAAATGTAGAAAGAATAACCTCTGGACATGTCCCGATATTTAACAAGTACATATAGAATTCCAAAAAATATCCACAGGAGTGTGCACACTGAATTTGATCCATCTCCTGTTGATTGGTCAACTTTTACTAGACAACATTCTGGAGAAAATATACTCCCTCTCCAAATATACTAGACAACATCACAAATGACCAATATATTGTAGGGGTGAGTTTCAATTCTATTCAACTGTGAACACATGGGAGAAGATGGATTCTCAGCCAAAGTAGTGGCAGTAATGGGTGCAAGAGTAACATTTGACATAAGATTTTAACCCAGAAACATCAGTTCCAGTACATCGCACGTGGCACGTCAGGGTGATATAGCGCATTTGACTTGCAAACAAACCAAGTCCCTTCTCAGGTTAGCCATTTGGTGAGGCTTCTCTGCAAAATTTAGAAAGAATAACCTCTGGACATATCCCGATATTTAACGAATACATATAGAATTCCAAAAGATATCCACAGGAGTGTGCACACTGAATTTGATCCCTCTCCTGTTGATGGGTCAACTTTTACTAGACAACATTCTGGAGAAAATATATTCTCTCTCCAATGCTTTACCATCTTTCAGAATTGATGTGCAGACTCACTTATGACGCAAGAGGTTTCCAGACGAAGGAACACACAGAATTAGCTTCCATTGTCGAACGTTATGAGGAAGAAAATCTAAAATCTACAGTTAAAGATGATTTATATTGTATAATTGACATTGTATGTCTCTCTCAAGGAACTGAATCGGGAAATTATAAAGTAGGACACTGTGCCTCTTGGTTGCAACAAATTCACTTTCAATTTTGCCAAAGTCGCGCAACTCTTCTTAAAAAACGGGAATGGCTTCTCCATTTCAACCAAGGAGAAAAAGAAGCTGCTAAGCTTTCACCTTGTAATATAAAATCTCTTGTATTCAAAGCCATTGTCTCTCCCTTGAAGAGGATGTTGTTTTTGTTTTTTTTAGAGGAAAAAAACGCTGTTGTATTAACAGTTCATATAACAGTCATTACAATCATATCAGATGAGATGATAATCTGATCCAGCATCCAGTGGTTATGACTTCATGTGATAGTTGAACCGATGACAGGATAGGATCATAAACATTCTGGGGGATAAATCCACCCAATCCAAATTATGAGCCATACAGATAAACATCATTTGAAAAAACTATACAGATGCCAGCTCTCCAGGGGTACCTGGAGCAAGGGACACCTCTGCAATATGAAACAGTCTCGCTTGAGAAGGCAATGTGTCCAGAGAGACATGAACACAACTGTGGCAATAAGAGAACACCAGCAATTTGTGTGAAACAGACTCGCTTGAGAAGATTCCGTGATGTCACGTTAGAAAAGCTGTAGAAAACAAAAGCCGAAAGATAGCTTCTAGTAGAGATGAAATCAGAAGTTGAATAATATGTTGGCAGGCTCGCTTGATAGGATTCCAAAAAATAGGCATGTAAGTTAAAGTTGAGGAAATAAATCCAAATGACTGTTCCTATAGGAGTGATGTGAAAAGAGAAAATAAGTATGGCAGGCTCGCTTGACAGCAGGTGAAACAGAAACATGAGACCATTCTTGGGAAATCGAAACAGTGAAAAGCAATTCCATAAACAGGCTCGCTTGTTAGCTGTGATAAAACAAAACCATGTGTCTGTTCCTGCAGGAAAGGTACAGAGGAGAAAATAGAGAATGGCAGGCTTCTCCCCGAAGTGTATCTGGCTCGCTTGAGGAAGTAATAGGTCTGATTTCCAATGTACTGACAGTATATACTCATGAAGTATGCCAAAAAATTCATGAGGATGAGGAGAAAGTAGTACTGGGAAATACAAGTTGTTCCTCTTGTAGTTGAGCAGGATAGGAGAAGTGAAGATATATTAGATAGGAAGATCATAAACGTTACAATCTGTAGATCGTGACGATAAAAAGAGGTGTTGCTAATAAAAAAACAAAAACAAAGGTTAGCATACAAAAACATGGATGTAGAAGAAAGAAAGGAATATTTGTTTAGAGACAGTTTTATGGTAAAGGGATAGTGGATTCCAAAAGTAGTACTCCATCCCTGTAATGGAGCACTTGAATAACACCAAATACTGCATTTAATCCCCTTTTAGACAGACTGTCAGCTCGTGAATTCAGGTCCCTGTATATGTGCTCAATGGGAGGGGATCCCAGTGTCTGCCAAATCCTCCGGACCCTGCTGATCCAGCCTTGTAAAACCGGTATATGTAGTTGAGAATGGCCCATGATAACGCCTACGATCAAAGCAGAGTCACCGTAAATGTGAAGATCTATGAGATCCATGTTGGCCACCACAAATAGCCCTCCCCAAAGGGCCATTAACTCGGCCTTATTATTGGAGCCCTGTCCGCCATTCCAATATAAATGGATTCTTTCCCGGGCGGATAACTTAATCCAAACGCCACATCCTGTATTGCCCTCCTTGCAAGCGCCATCGAAGAAGACAACCGGTAGTGATATCTCGTGAGGTCGAATCCGACAGGAGCCATCAATAGGACATGTGGACTTAGTTGGGATGGCATCGATCCAGCTCATGATAGCCTTGTAAATGTGTGATAGATTGAAAGGGGCAGCATAAAAAATGAGCCGGTTTCTTGCAAGCCATACCTCCCATATGAAGTAGAAGCGCAGCGATCTAAATCTGTTCTTAATGGAGTCCCATTTGTACACGACATCAATGAAAGCAGTAGGAGCCCAGTCAGATCCAATAAGGTGTACAGAGAAATATCTCCAGAGTTGTATGACCTTGGGGCACTGAAAAAATAGATGGTCAACTGTCTCTTCGGATAGGCCACATATAGAGCATCTGTTGGGACCCATCATGCCTCTTTTGATCAGATTGTTCCAAGTCAAAATTTTATTCCTCCAAGTGAGCCAACCAAAAAGGATGATTTTGGTTGGAAGCCCATGATTCCAGAATTGTGCAAAATTTCTTGAACACTGTGTTGAGTAGGATTGATAATTGATTCTGTGATATATATCTTTGACAATCGGAAGCTCCGCAGACATCGGCCCATCCCAAATGATGCAGTCGCCTCCGATAGAATAGCAGACACCAGCTGCACTTAAAGATTCATGTAAATGTTCCCATTCGGTTGCTATTTCATCATGGAGTCCCAGCTGTTGTGCATTCTTGAAGATAGGGGCCCCAAATGTCCATGAAGAAATAGTCTGTGAGAGATAGCAAATTCCCCGGTGAGCGAGAAAATGAATAAGCCTTGCAGATGGTTTTGTCTGGCTATCAAAACCTTGCATATTAAGGTTGCCGAGAGGAATTCGACTGCCGTCCCTGAAAAGCCATGTAAGTCTGACCCCTACGTGTCCCAAGATCTTCTTGAAACTGCCCCAGACAGCCGAATAAGATGCAGGGAACCAGAATTCGTGGCAGAGGAGAAAATGTAAGGGATCACCGGTGAGATATTTGCATTTGACAATCTGCGACCAAATTTCGGATCCATTGGAAGCCCGCCAGAAGGATTTAATGAGCAAAGCAATGTTGAAATTCCTTGTGTCCAGGATGCCCCAACCATCGTGATCTTTGGACCTGCATAAAGAGGAAAGTCTGGCTAGGTAAAATTTATGTGAATCCCCCGATCCATTCCAAAGAAATCTGTCGATGATCCTGTTTATGTCATCCACTATATTCGTAGGCAGATAAAAAAGGTGACCCCAATAAACCAGGAGTTGGGATAGGACAGCTTGAATCATGATGTATCTGCCGCCCAAGGAAAGCCATCTGTGAGTCCATGTGTTGATTTTCTTCCTAAAACGCTCAAGCATCCATAGCCAATCCGCCCGGTTGTATCCACATGGTTTGATCTTGTAACCTAAATATGACAGTCTGTCTATTAACAACTGGACACTAACCCCTAAGAACTCCACAATGAAGAGGATTTCATCTAAATCACAAAAATCGTATAATAGAAAGGATTTGTTCTTGTTAATGTGCAAACCCGTGGCAGCAGCAAATCTGTTGAATATGAAGAGTATGTAGAACCAATGGTTCCTTCTGAGGCTTCCAAACAACAGCATGTCGTCGGCAAAGAGCGAATGGGAGGTCGATGTGGAATCAGAGAAAGAAAATCCTGAGATTAAACCATTATGTGTCGCCATATGCAACAGTCTGCTGATACCATCCAATATAAGTATGAAGATTAGCGGGGACAAGGTGCATCCTTGTCTTAGTCCCCGGCCAGCCGTGAAAAAGGAGGTAGGAAGTCCATTATCAAGAACAATGTATCTGACTGAGGTAATGCAAGACATAACCCATCGGATGATTATGAGCGGCAGACCAATTTTGAATAAAACTAGTCGAATGTAGGACCAATCCAGGGTATCGTAGGCCTTGTGTAGATCCACTTTCATAACCAAGGCCTCACGTTTCTGAAAGTGTATGGAGTGTAGAACCTCTTGTGCGACAGCTATGGCATCATGTATTGACCTGCCTTTGAGGAAGCCGTATTGTTTGGGAGATATATGAGCGGAAAGGGCCGACTTTAATCTGTTTGCGATGATCTTGGAAGTGATTTTATATAAAATATTGCACAGAGCAATCGGCCGGTATTCCCCGAAGGTTGACGGGTTATCATTCTTTGTTAGACAAAGCTGAAGAACTCTTCAATGGATCGTACAAATATCAATCGTTTCTAGAAGATACCACGATACAATTTTTGTGTGAAAGGAGGGGTTGTAAGTATTGCAAGTACCTGCACTATTAAAGGTCCAAAATCCTTGAATCCTAATTCAATGGACTCCCGGAAGCATAAACTGCATGAAGTTTAAGGATATAGGTGATCTCGTGAGGTGGTTTAGTGAAATGTGAGATCTTTGGGTGGAAAATGGTTTTGCAAAATCAGGCTCACATCGATTTTTTGATTTGACAGTGCACTATTTATGTGGTTGTGATGTAAAGTTTTAACGAGAGTGGGGTTTTGTTTTCAAAAGATTTTTTTAATATTATATATGTAATATTAAAATCATATTTTTGTAATTTGATGATTTTACAACTTTTCATCTAAAATCAAAAGAGAGAGATAAGGAAATAAACAATTATCATAGCCATATAAAGAATTTTGGAAACTGATTGAGACACTTAGGATGGGAAAGGAAATAAAATGAAAAATTAACAATTATAAAGGTTCTAATTGTAATAATTATGATTGTTGTTGTAAGCAGAAAATTTCTTTGAAATCCGAAAAATTTATTGTAGTTTGATTTTAGCTTTGGGTAATCGCAGTCATGTTTATTTTGTTTTGTTTTTCATTTTTTCATGAATGTTATTCATCTGTCGATGTGAGTGTAATGAAGTTGTTGGCTTATTTTATTTAGCGGATTTACTAAAAAAAATTCCTCAGCAGAGAGTACTTGATAACCTTATTTAAAGAAGCCTTAAGGTGCTCCACCATGTTGTGAATGCATCCACACTTGCTCGCTCTTCCATGGTTCTTTCTACAGAATTTTAGATCCAAATTATTAAGTGTTTGATTTAAATTATGTCTTCTATTTTTCCTCAAATATCTCCTTCATTCCAGGAACCTTCAACTCTCAAAGTTTCTTGGCCATTCTATTTTGAAAATCTCAGGTTTTATAATTATAATTTTTGGTTGCAAGCCCTCATGGCATGTCCCTCTGACCACTAATTAAAAAAAAAAAAATCGATCTTAAGATGTCTCTGACACTGGTTTCGCCACAACCATGAATTATCTCTGAGGGTTACAACACCACCCATCCAGTCCAAGGGATGAACCATGCTCTGATACCACTCTGTAACAACCTCCTCCCACATTTACCCAAGCTAATCAGTCCACCGGGGCAAACATGTGACCAAGAGTTACTATGATATGATTCAAATCCCCAATTACAATTAAGGAAGTGGAATAAACAAACCAAAACCAAAATGACCTTCCTCAGAAGCTACAGGTTCCCCAGTCGCACTCATGACAAGACCTCCATGTGGCTAAAATCCTCCAGTCACATGCATAAGCCTACATCCATGCAACTGTAGACTTTTCTAGGAAGTTTTGTGCCAGCGACCCCGGATTTTGAACCACTTTTTTAGGGCCCAAAATCAATCCTCTTCCCAAAAATTGATGAAACTCTCAGAAAGGATAAATAACAAGATGAAAAGGCCTCTAATGCAAAACTTCAACAAGGACCTAACTCGACAAGGATTAGCTATGAAATACTTTGTCAAACACATCATGAATATGTAATCTATGGGTCATATAAACACATATGAGCATAGGAACTTCATACTTATCTAATAATTGTCAAGAAGGTCTTATTCCCTCTCATAATAGCTACAACATCATCTATTAGGTCATGCATTCATTAAAATTTCATTTTCTAAGAAAAACATTTAGAGACATAACTCAAGTCTTCCATAAAGCATGCTTATAACCAACAAAATAATAGTGATAGAAAAACCATTAAGATCACATAATAACAATCACATTTACACATGATACACAAGAGAAAAAGAGCTCTTATTAACATATGCAAAATGCAACCAAGTCGGGGACTTCCACGTACCACCTGACCATAGATTAGGTTGAACCAAATCTTTCTTTAACCAATCACCCTCGTTCCATATTCCAATCATGAATGTGGGACATACAACAAAACCAACCAGGGATTCCTCATGCTTTACCATAATCCACCAAGGGATTCCTAGGCCCAAGCCCCCATCTATATAACCAGGATTTAATGTAATCCCTCCAAGGGATTCCTAGGCCCAAACTTTTCTATCTCCACCCTCTAGGATTTACCGTGTATCTCGTCATTCAACAGTCGAGGATTCCTAGGCCCAACAAGCGTATACGCCTCTAGGATTTATAGTGTATCCCACCATTCACCAGTTGAGGATACCTAAGCCCAACGAGGTATACACAATCAAGCTTTGTTGTGTATCCCACCATTACCGGTCAAGGGATTCCTAGGCATTGTGTTTCATTCGGAGACCACCTCACTCAATTTCAAAACCATCCGGAAATTAACCTCAACCAAAAAAGAGGTACCCCATCACACCATGGATATCTGAGAATGGAAAGGAAAGGCTGAAAACCATTGTCACACTTGGAAAAACCCATGCCAATGACAACAAGAGAACCAAATACACATATGCATGTACCATGCATGATAAAACTAGCAAGGAAATCCTACATGCAACTCAATGTCTGTAGGTAATCTTGTTGTAGCATCTTGATCCAATTCTTCCTGGCTTGATATTTTCTTTCCTTTTCCTTCTTTGTCCTTCCTTTTATTTCCTTACTCCAATGCTAGAGTGCCCCAAGAAAACTCTGTGCCAAGAGCATGAGAGAGAATAAAAGAGAGATAGATCCAAGGTAAAACTGACAAGAGGTTATGAACTGATCCTAAGAAGCATTTTTATACGGAGGCCTCTAATTTCTTCATTTTTCCATTTTTTTCCTTCATTTTCATCCTCACATGCAGCCTATGACATTTCACCTTCCCTTTCTCCTATTTTCCATTACTTTCATAAGAAAAATGCCAATTAATGCCTCTTGCTTTTTCAAATCCTTTCCCATTTCCTTTGCCAATTTCCCTTAGCCATAATAAACCAAACGAACACCCACACTAGGATATTTTTCCCAACATTCAACTTGGAATATGTGTCCCATGACCTTGGTCTTATTTTTTCCCTTATTAACTTTATTACATGAACTTTTAACCCAAGGTTGTTACAAATAGTTTTTTGTTACATATAAGAATACTTTTCAATAGTAGAAAATAAATGTGATGCTCAATATAATGGTACGATACAACTTAGATAGAAGCTCACTCAATAGAGCAAAGGAGTCAAATGAAATAAAAAAAAACGAATACCCCTCCTAATTGGATGGAGACTCTTATAAGTTTGAGGGACGAACTCGAGAGCTATAAGGAAAACAATGAAAGAATTATTAAATACCATGAAAATAAGGAGGAAGTAAATGTTGTAGTGTTGTAAATCATATTAAATTTACAAAGGAAGAGACAACATGAAATAGTTGCTAGTAATATGGACAAGTGTAAGTCCAAACAAGTTCTTGGCCCATCTGAAATTTAGAAATATGGGTCGGTAACTAGAAAGTAAAAAGGCAGTGGATCAAGGAAGAGGCATGGGGATGCCAAGAAGGTTCCAACTAGTGAAGACACCTCAGTAGACACATTTGAAGATGAAGTTTACAACTCAGACAAACCATCTAGCACAACAACTGAATTAGAGTTGCATAAGAAGAAGAAGAAAAAGGATGCAAAGAGTTTATTGGATGAATAGCTTGAGAAGGCTAAATCTCCCACATTTGATGGAGTGTTGGGTGTGTATTATATTCTTTCTAGGACTAGCCTATGGTTTTTTGCATGGGTTTGCACATGGTTTTGGGCATGATGGTTTTCTACCTATGGTATTTTGTAGATTTGGTCAAGTGAACTACGATTATGTTCTAATACAAGGTTAATGGACTGGGGTTTATGAATGCTTCTACATCTCTATATATGTGGTGTGACATTGAAAGGAATATAATGAAAAATCAATCTGGTAGTCCTAGTTTTGGGATCCAGGGGAAAATCTCTGTGTATATATGTTTTATCTTTTATTCTCTTGCAATTGTTTATTTTTTATTTTAAGAGTTCGTTTGAATATTTTGTACAGGTTTAAAACCTACATTTGGTATTAGAGTTTTTTTTGCTTCAAGGGGACGCCTTTGCTGCTGAGGGGTTTTTTGCTCGAGCCTTTGGTAGACCCTTTTCAGTGAGAGATTTGTAGGATCGATTCTTGTGGTGAAATAAGATGGCGAGCAGTCGAAAGATAGAGACTGAGAAATTTAATGGTTAGATTTTTGAGTTGTGGAAGCTCAAAATGGAGAATTTGCTCGTGGATAAATATCAATGTATTGTGGTAGATCAGGATACTAAACCAAGGGCAATGTCAGATGAAGACTAGGAAAAGTTGGATCAAAAAGCAAAGAGAATAATATGGTTATGCATCTCAAATTCGGTATTGTTGAATGTATCTAAGGAAGCTACACCAAAGAATTTGTGGGACAAGTTAGCGAATTTGTACCAATCTAAGTCTTTGGTGAACAAATTGTTCTTTCATAAAAAGTTGTATAAGCCGAGGATGAAGGATGGAGAATCAGTAACAAAGCATTTGAATGCCTTCAATATTGTGGTAAGTCAGTTTTTATCTGTTGATATTAAAATCTCAGATGAATATAAGTGCAACAGTTTGTTGTGTTCTCTACCATATTCGTGGGATAGTCTGGTTGTTGCAATAGGTAGCAATATAACTACCTTGAATTTTGATGAAATTCTCTTAGCCTTGTTGTTGGAGGAAATGAGACAGAAAATTATAGAGGGCTAGAATGGAGATGCCTTGTCTGTACAAGGACGGTCCCAGAACAGAAACAAAAATAAGTTCTCAAGTGGGATATATATATCTAGAGAGAGATCTATATCTCCAGGAAATCTTGTAAAGGTGTGCTAGAAATGCAGAAAGGAAGGGAAATTAAAAATGGATTGTAGATCTAAAGCTCCTAAGAAAGGAAAGGGATCTGATGATGCTCCTTCTGTAGAGGAGGAAACCACCTCAGATGAAGGTGGATATGTGTATTTGGATTCTTCTTCAAATACACATGTAGATCATGAGGCAACGTTGATTAAATCTAGTGCATCCTTTCACTTCACTCCCCATAGGGAGTGGTTCTATGAGTATGAGAAATATGATGGTGGTGATGTCTTATTAGAGGATGATAGGAAGGCCATAATCGTCAGACACGGAAAATCCAAGCTGAAGCTACAAGGTGGAAGGATTAGAATACTTCTTGGTGTTCTGCATATTCTTGCATTGGCAAAAAATATGTTTGTAAGCAATATGGATGATTCAGGTGTAAAAACAATGTTCGAAAAATATATCTGCAAGATGGTTCGGGGAGCACTGGTATTGATGCAGGGATTTTGGATTGGAACTTTGTACAATCTTCTGGGTATAATTGTTATTGATGGGTACAACAGTTCTATGGTTCTTGAAAGTGGAGTAGAAAGCCTAGTGGTCTCTGGAGAAAAGACCATGTTATGACATCAAAGGCTTGGACATATTGGAGAGAAGGGCCTTTGAATACTGCATGGTAATTGTATGGTAGAAGGTATTTCTAATTTATCTCAAGGTTTTTATTTCTATGAACATTGTGTATATGGGAAGCATAATCAAGTGAGTTTCCCTTCCGGTGCTAAGAGGGAGAACAAGATATTAGAGCTTGTGCACAGTGATGTGTTTTGACCTGTGTTGGTTCCATCACTAGGTAATTCTGTGTACAATGTGTCATTTATAGATGATTTCTCAAGGAATACATGGATATATTTCTTGAGGAAGAAATTTGAAGTCTTTGATAGATTTAAATAATTTAAGGCTCTGGTGGAAAACCAGACAGAGAAGAAGATAAAGGTGTTGAGGACAGATAATGGAGGAGAATTGTGCAAGAAGGAATTTGAAGAGTTTTGTAAGAAGTGTGGTATAACATGATAGAAGACTACTCCATACACACCTCAACAAAACAAAGTTGCAAAAAGAATGAGCAAGACGTTGATGGAAAAGGAAAAAATCATGCTTAGTGGTACCAGGTTAGGACATGAATTTTGGGCAGAGGCAGTGGAGATTGCATGCTACCTCGTTAATAGATCACCTTCATCAGTGTTGGAGGATAAGACTCCACGTGAGGTATGGACTGGTAAGAAAATATATCTTTCACATCTTAAGGTATTTGGATGTGAAGCAAATTTTTCTTTATCTATCACTGATGATGATCACATAACTGTCAGGGAGGCAGTGGATTCAGAGGATGGAAAACTCTAGAAGGTGGCCATGGTTGATGAAATGACATCCTTGCACAAAAATGAGGCATGGGATCTAGTGGAGTTTTCGGTTGGAAGGAAACCCATTGGAAGAAAATGGGTGTTTAAGAAGAAGATGAATGCATAAGGCAAGGTGGAGAAATGCTAAGCTCAGTTGGTAACAAAAGGCTATTCCCAGGTGTCGGGAATTGATTTTGGTGATAATTTTTCTCCTATTGCTAAGGTAACTTGTATTAGATTAATTTTATCTGTTGCTGCTACATTTTATTTTGATGTAGAATAGATGTATCTGAAGACATAATTTCTTCATTGGGATCTGGAAGAGGATATCTACGTGAAGCAACCTGAAGGCTTTGCAATGAAGGGTAAGAAATAATTGGTATGCGGGTTAAAAATCCCTCTGTATGGTTTAAAACAATCACCCAGGATATGGTATCAGAAAGTTGATATATATATACAGGGACTTGGCTTCACCAGAAGCAAAGAGGATCACCGTGTGTATTTTAAATTAATTGGTGACCATGTTATTTATTTGGTTTTGTATGTGGATGATATGTTGCTGGTTGGAAATGACAAAGAAATTATCCAGGATTTGAAGACCCAATTGTTCTCCAAATTCGACATGAAGGATCTTGGTGTTGCAAACTATATTTTGGGCATGGATATTAAACGATGTCGAGCAAAGAGGAAGCTCTAATTAAACCCAAGGAAGTATTTTGAGACAATATTGCAGAGGTTAAATATGAAGGATAGTAAACTGGTGAAGGTTCTTATTCTTGTAAGTGTAAATTTATCCGTTGAATAATGTCCCAATACACAAGAAGAAGAAGAGGACATGTCTCGTGTTCCATATGCAAGTGTAGTGGGTAGCCTGATGTATGCAATGATTTGTACTAGACTAGACATTGCACATGAAGTGGTAGTATTGATCAGGTTTATGTCAAAACCAGGGAAGGAGCATTGGAAAACAATGAAGCAGTTTTTCATATATTTTCATGGCATTAGTGATTATGGGCACTTGTGCTACCAGGGAAGATCAATATTTGACTGATTTTTTGATATCTATGGCTTTGTTGATGCAGAATGGGTCGAAGATCTGGATCAAATAAGATCTACAAGCGGGTATGTGTTTATCCCATTTGGTGGTTCAGTTAGTTGGATGAGTAAAAAACAATTTGTAGTGGCTCTTTCAACTACAAAGGAAGAATACATGGCAGCCACTCATGTAAGCAAAGAAACAGTTTGGTTGCAGATATTGTGTTCAAGTATGGGGTTGATGCAACGAGATATAAATATAGACTATGATAGCCATAGTGAAATTTTCCATGGGGGCTTCACTAGGCGAGCAATATCGTACCACCTGGGTTTATATTGGGGGATATTTATTGAGGAAAAAATGACATAATATATTGGGTGATATATAGGGGGTAGAGGGTTTTTATATTTCCAGGTATAAAAAATGAAGCCCAAATTTAATGAAAAAATGGATACCTACAATATCTAGTGAAAGTAGGGGTTTTTAAATTGGGAAGGTGTATTGGGTTCACATTGGTAGGGGGTTAAATAATGTGATTTTTAGAGGTATTTTCCAATATGTAGTCAAATCAAGGGTATTGTTTAATAAGCCATGAACGCACGCGATATGTCAGAGGTTCATTGAGTGAATCCCCCGTGAAATTTTCTTGGTTAAGAGCCCTGCCATCATTCAAATACAAAGCATATTGATGTTCAGTATCACTTTGTGAGAGATATGATTGAGGACAAAAAGGTGTTACTAGTAAAGGTGGACACTTTGAAGAATGTTGCAGATACATTGATGAAGTTTGTGAGCACTGAGAAGTTTTCTTGGTGTAGAGAAACAATGGGAATTGTAGGGCTGGACCAATGACTAAGATCTCATGTGGCCCCCTGTGGAAAGAAAACAACAAGTGGGAGAATGTTGGGTGTGTGTTATATTCTTTCCACGACTATCCTCAAGTGAGAATCGAGGGGTAAGTGAGGGGCGACCATCCCCCCTATGCTTGTGCCAGGAGTAGCATGAGGGTCATAGGGGGGGCATAGCCCCCCCTATCGCGGGGTTTGCGGGGGTGGTATCCCCTCTACATGGGGTCCAACGCAGTGCCTCAGGAAATTTTTTTTAGACCCTATATTAGGTGGGTGGATCTGCCTATGCTTTTGTGCATGTGTTTGCACATGGTTTTGGGCATGATAGTTTTCTGCCCATGGTATTTTGTAGATTCGTTCAAGGGAAAAACTATTATGTTTTAATCCAATGTTAATAGATTGGGGTATTTTAAGAGTTTTTTTGTAGATAATTTTTGTACATGATTAAAACCTACATGGAGAAGTTAGAAAGAATGAAGAAGTTGAGGCATGGATATTGGGTCTGAAGAAATACTTGATGATACATAATCATTTTGAGAATACGAAGGAACGAGAATACCTTAGGAATGTTAAGGGAATTCAAGAGAAGAAATTGAATTGCAGTAAATTTGAGAAAAAATTCAAGGAGAAATAGCTATCTGAAAGTTATTATGATGGAAATAAAAGGAATTTCATGAACACAAATTGTGATAGTTCACCAAGGATGCATACGCCAACATATTTATAGATATGATGAAGCCACAAATATGACAAATCCGTGCCCAAAAGCCAAGATATGGGAATTCAACATGCATTGTGATAACCTCAATGTATCCTAAACTTCAAGGATTTATGGTACAAATAAGGTGAGAGACTACAAGAAGTACTCCAACAAAACCGCTTAAGGTGAATGCATGTAAGTGTTGGGTATGTGTTTTATTCTTTCCACGACTAGTCACAGGCGGGGGGGTCACAGGGGGGGTGATAGTCCCCCTATATGTTGCGCTGGGCGCAACATCCCCCATGTCGGAGTTCAGGGCAATGCCCTGGGAAAAAAGATTTGGACCTTATTTCCTAGTGGACGGACCCGCCCATGGTTTTGGGGCATGATGGTTTTCGACCCCTGGTATTTTGTAGATCCGGTCAAGGGAACTACGGTTATGTTCTAATCCAAGGTTAATGGATTGAGGTTTATGTATGCTTCGGCATGTATATATATGTGTTGTAACACTAAAAGGAATATAATGAAAAAATTAAGTTGGTCGTCCTGATTTGAGATCCAGGGGAGAATCTCTGTGTATATATGTTTTATGTTTTATGCTCTTGCTATTGTATATTTTATGTTTTAAGATTCGTTTGCAGATAATGTCTATACAGGGTTAAAACCTAAATTTGGTATCAGAGTTGTTTCGGCTTCAAGGGGACGCCTTTGCTGCTGAGGGTTTTTTGCTCGGGCCTGTGGTAGACCCTGTTCAGTGGGAGATCTGCCAGATCGATTCTTGTGGTGAAAGAAGATGCGAGCGGTGGAAAGATAGATATCGAGAAATTTAATGGTCAAAGTTTTGAGTTGTGGAAGCTCAGGATGGAGGATCTGCTGGTGGATAAGGATCAATGGATCACAGTAGATCCAAGTACTAAACCAACGGCAATGTCAGATGAATACTGGAATAAGTTGGATTGGAAGGAAAAGAGCACAACACAGTTGTGCGTCTTAGATTCAGTATTGTTGAATGTATCTGGGAAAGCTACGGTGAAGGCCTTGTGGGACAAGCTAGGGACTTTGTACCAATCTAAGTCTCTAGTGAATAAATTGTTCCTGCGGAAAAAACTGTATAACCTAAGGATGAAGGATGGAGACTCGGTGACAGAGCATCTGAACGCCTTCAATACTGTGGTAAGTCAACTGTCATATGTTGATATTAAAATCTCAGATGAAGATAAGTGCATTAGTTTGTTTTGTTCTCTACCAGACTCGTGGGACAGTCTGGTTATTGCAAGGTGGAAGGATTAGAACACTTCCCAGTGTTCTGCACATTCCTGCATTGGCCAAAAATCTGATTTCTGTAAGGAAGATGGATGATGCAGGTGTAAAAACGGTGTTCAAGAAAGATACCTGTAAGATGGTTTGGGGAGCACTGGTATTAATGCAGGGAGTTTGGATTGGAACTTTGTACAAGCTTCAGGGCAGCATTGTTATTGATGGGTGCAACAGTTCTATAGTTCCTGAAAGTGGAGTGGAAATCCTAGTGGTCTCTGGAGAAAAGACCATGCTATGGCATCAAAGGCTTGGACATATTGGAGAGAAGGGCCTTCGGATACTACATGGAAATGGTATGGTAGAAGGAATGTCTAATAGCTCTCTGGATTTCGATTTTTGTGAACATTGTGGATATGGGAAGCAGAATCGGGTGAGTTTTCCTTCTGGTGCTAAGAGGGCAAACAAGATATTAGAGCTTGTGCACAGTGAGGTGTTTGGACCTGTGTCGGTTCCATCACTGGGTAATTTTGTGTACTATGTTTCATTCATATATGAATTCTCAAGGAATGCATGGATATATTTCTTAAGAAAGAAATCTGAAGTCTTTGATAGATTTAAAGAATTTAAGGCTCTAGTGGAAAACCATATAGAGAAGAAGATAAAGGTGTTGAGGACAAATAATGGTGGGGAGTTCTGCAAGAAGGAATTTGAAGAGTTCTGTAAGAAGTGTGGTATAGCACGACAGAATACTACTCCATACACGCCTCAACAAAATGGAGTTGCAGAAAGAATGAACAGAACGCTGATGGAAAAGGCAAGAAGCATGCTCAATGATACTGGGTTAGGACAAGAATTGTGGGCAGAGGCAGTGGAGACTGCATGTTACTTGGATAACAAATCACCTTCATCAGCGTTGGAGGATAAGACTCAGCATGAGGTATGGATTGGTAAGAAACCCTCTCTTTCACATCTGAGGGTATTTGGATGTGATGCATATTTACATGTTCCAAAGGAGAAAAGAAGCAAGTTGGATAATAAATCTGAAAGGTGCATCTTTATTGGGTATAAGGATGGTTTAAAGGGTTACAAGCTTTGGAACCCGAAAATAAGGAAGGTTGTGTACAGCCGAGATGTGGTGTTTAGAGAGGTGAAAGGTGTTGTTAAACATGAATTCCTACCAAAGGAACCTGAGAAGATAGAGTTTGAGCTAAAGGAGGATGAATCAGACTCTACAACAGAAGAAGACTCGGAAGGGGAAGAGCCACAAACTCCAGCTATGAGAAGATCAGTTCGGGAAAGAAGACAACCAAAAAGGTATAGTTCATTTTCTTTCTGTTCAAATTTTTCTTTAACTATAACTGATGATGATCCCAAAACCATTAGGGAGGTAGTAGATTCAGAGGATGGAAAACTCTGGAAGGAGGCCATGGTTGATGAAATGGCATCCTTGCATAAAAATGAGGCATGGGATCTAGTGGAGTTACCGGCTAGAAGGAAGCCTATCAGGAGAAAATGGGTGTTTAAGAAGCAGATGAATGTAGAAGGCAAGGTGGAGAAATACAAAGCTCGATTGGTAGCAAAAGGTTATTCCCAGGTGTTAGGAATTGATTTTGGTGATATTTTTTCTCTTGTTGCCAAATTTACTTCTATTAGATTACTTTTATCTGTTGTTGCTGCATTTGATTTTGAGGTAGAACAGATGGATGTGAAGACAACATTTCTTCATGGGGATCTGGAAGAGGAGATCTACATGAAACAACCTGAAGGCTTTATGGTGAAGAGGAATAAAGAGCTGGTATGTAGGTTAAAGAAGTCTCTATATGGGTTAAAACAATCACCAAGGATGTGGTATCAGAAATTTGATACCTATATATGGGGACTTGGATTCACCAAAAGCAAGGAGGATCATTGTGTTTATTTTAAATTAATTGGTGACCGTGTTATTTATTTGGTCTTGTATGTGGATGATATGTTGTTGATTAGAAATATCAAAGAAATTATCCAAGATTTGAAGACCCAAATGTTCTCCAAATTCGACATGAAGGATCTTGGTGCTGCAAACTATATTTTGGGCATGGAAATTAAAAGAGATCGGGCAAAGGGGAAGCTTTGGTTAAACCAGAGGAAGTATGTCGAGACTATATTGCAGAGGTTCAATATGCAGGACAATAAACTGGTGAATGTTCTGATTCCTGTAGGTGTAAAGCTGTCTACTGAACAATGTCCCAAACACAAGAAGACGAGTAGGATATGTCCCGTGTTCTATATGCAAGTGCAGTGGGTAGCCTGATGTATGCAATGGTCTTTACTAGACCAGACATTGCACATGCAGTGGGAGTATTGAGTAGGTTTATGTCGAACCCAGGGAAGGAGCATTGGACAACAGTGAAGTGGGTTTTCAGATATTTGTGTGGCACTAGTGATTATGGTTTGTGCTACCAGGGAAGACTAGGATTGGAAAGAGTGTTGGACATTCGTGGTTTTGTTGATGTAGACTGGGCTGGATATCTAGACCAAAGAAGATCTACAAGTGGGTATGTGTTTAGCCCATTTGGAGGTGCAGTCAGTTGGATGAGTAAAAGACAGTCTGTAGTGGCCCTTTCAACTACAGAGGCAGAATACATAGCAGCCACTCATGCAAGCAAGGAAGCAGTTTGGTTGCAGAGATTGTGTTCAAGTACGGGGTTGGTGCAACAAGCTATAAGGATAGACTGTGATAGCCAATGTGCAATTTTCTTGGCTAAGAACCCTTCTTATCATTCAAAGACAAAGCACATTGATGTTCAATATCATTTTGTGAAATATATGGTTGAGGCTAAAAGGGTGTTACTGGTAAAGGTGGACACTTTGAATAATGTTGCAGATGCATTGACGAAGTCTGTGAGCACTCGGAAGTTCTCTAGGTGTAGAGAAACAATGGGTGTTGCAAAGCTGGGCTAATGAATCAGCTCTCCTATGGCCCCTTGTGGAAGGAAAACAACAAGTAGGAGAATGTTGGGTATGTGTTATATTATTTCCATGACTAGTCACGCGCGGGGGGTCATAGGGGGGGTGATAGCCCCCCCTGTACGTTGCGTCAAGTGCAACAAGGGGAGCGGCAGCCCCCTTGTCGGGTTCGGGGCAGCTCCTGGGAAAAAAAATTTGGACCTTATTTTCTGGTGGGCGGACCCACCCATGGTTTTGTGCATGGGTTTGCACATGGTTTTGGGGCATGATGGTTTTCGGCCCCTGGTATTTTGTAGATCCGGTCAAGGGAACTACAGTTATGTTCTAATATAGGGTTAATGGATTGGGGTTTTATGTATGCTTCGGCATGTATATATATGTGTTGTAACACTAAAAGGAATATAATGAAAAATCAAGTTGGTCGTCCCGATTTGGGATCCAGGGGAAAATATTTGTGTATATCTGTTTTATGTTTTATGCTCTTGCTATTGTTTATTCTCTATTTTAAGATTCGTTTGCAGATAATTTTTGTACAGGGTTAAAACCTACAGTAAAAGAAACTTCCACCTTTAATCCATTGAGGCGAAGAATCTATGATAATTGCCATTATAAAAGTCCCAAGTGATAATGTGAGGACTAATCCTCTTTAAAATAATTTTAGTTTTATTCCATATAAAGCATTGATTTTGAAGACTTTGTCACCCACATAGAAAGAACTAGGGTGAAATTTTATATCATATGGAGAATCTTAATTATATTTAATTGTAGTTGATTAATTAACTTCTGAATCTAAAAATACATGATAATACTTGAAATTTTAAATGAAGAATTTAATAAAAATAATAATATAATCCGTTATCATTTTTGTTAACATATCACTAATAAACTTATAACTATCAGAACCACATAAACTAAATAGATGAAAAATGTTGATAGTCATCAAAATACCTACATGCCATTTGCAAAGTTGAAAAGTTGTAACACCATTCTAGAAATGTAGGTTGGAAACTAAAAAAAACAGTTTGAAAGAACATTTTTAGCTTATTAAATTTAGATTATCCTCATTTTATTTTATTTTTAAAAGAATAACAATTCTCGAAAACTATTTCAAAATAAATTAAATTTATATAAACACAAATATATAATAATTATTAAAATTTTAATTAAATATTAAAAAAAACACTAAACCATATCTAAAAATATATTTGTTTAATTGATTAACTATAGAGATGCTAACCCCAAAATTCAAGAATAACTACCCAGAAATGAGAAATGCATATACAACCATAATTATTGTATTACATTCACAACATTTGAGCGTGGTTGATCATACAAACCCTACAGGCACAAACGCATTGGAACAACTAAAAACCTAAATGGAAGATTAACATAAAAAAAATAAAAAATGGATTGAATATTGTTAATGATGTATAATATATCATTGACTATACTACATACGGTTAGACTACATATCCTAAAAAAACATAAACGTAGGTGACGCATATACCCTGAGTTAAGAAGGTTTTATTATTATTTATATATTTTTGTTAAGGTTTTTTTTTAAGAAAATATTGAGATGGAAGTTTATTTTAAAGCTTAAAAATTTTGGTGATTTTTTCTAATTTCTAATATACAAATTGTAAAAAAAAATTGTGATATTTAGAGTTCTAATTATTTTTTATTAGTCAATATAATATTTTGAATTTTGTTAAGGTAAAATAATAGTGTACTATAAAATTTGGGTGAATCACTCTAGGAAAAAAATGGAAATTGGCTTATCTTTTTTTTGAAAAAAGCATGGAAAATTAGCCCCCTTGTAAATATTAACTCCTAAAATTTTCCCTAATTAAATTATCATATCTAAATATAAGACCAAGCTAAATACCTCAATCTAACCAACTAAAATAACAAAAAACCACCTTAACCAAATAAATAAAAAGGTACTTGAGTATTATCCTCAAAATTATCATATTTAAATATGAGACCAAGCCAAATACCTCAATCTAACCAACCAAAACAGCAAAAAAACACCTTAACCAAATGGATAAAAAGGTACTTGGGTATTATCCTTAAAATAGGTGAATAGTTAATGAAGACCATAAATCTCTACAAACCTAATAATATAATAATGTGGAAAATGGAAGGAAATCATTAGGTTTTCAAAAGGTTTAATTTGACAAACAAATCATACCAAAAATTATCTATATATATATAAACGTTTATAACACAATTTTGTAATTTCAAAAAATCACTACCAAATTTTAAACCAATTATACTAAAATTTATATAAAAAAACCCCTTATCAATAAGGAAAAAAAATCACATTTTAAAGTTGTCGCTAATCACAACCAACTATCAAACTTTCACGAGGGTTCACAATTAAAACCCCTTATCAATAACAAAAAAATCACATTTTAAAGCTGTAACTAATCACAACCAACCATCAAACTTGCAAAGTATCATAAAAAGTCAAAGTGCAAGTTGCAAGTATCATATTGAAAGTCAAAGTGCAAGTTGCAAGTATCATATTGAAAAAAAAGTCCATTGTATAATGTCTAGACTAGATGATAGAGTTTGGACACTAGTCTGTGGTCAATCTTAACAGTTTATAATATAGTTTGTGGTCAATCTTAACAGTTTATAATATAGTTTGTGCAGATCAGGTCATACTGAAAATTATATAATATTATTTAAAAATTTAGACAACTAATTTTCACGAATATAAAAATGTAATAAAGTTATGGAAGAATATAAAGTGTGGTTGTTAAATAGAGCTCCCACACAACTATTTAAAAAGTATAAAACATAAAAGGTGAAATGGCAGTTGTTATGTCTGACTTTTTAGCATGTTAGGTTTGCCAACCACTGATGTTGAGGGAGGAACAAAGTGTAACACAATTATAAAGAAGGCGTAGTTCCGAGTGCGTACATGGTGAAACCCACATTAAGTACGGCGCACTTAACTACTACTTCGGGAGGGACGGAAAGCTAAGTGGTACAAAAAGGCCAAATTATATTAATTTATTATCAATATTCTAAATAAATTAGAAGTAAAAGTATTATTGATTTTAATTTAATATCAAATTTTATAATTGTGAATTTTTTTTGAAATATTATTGTGCTTGTGTTTAAAGTTTTGAGTGGTCACTTGTTTCACTACTCAAGTGGATATTTTATTTATTAAGGGAAACGACATGAGTAATTTTGGACTTTATTGTAAATGTATTGAAAGTTTTGAAAGATCACTTACATAGGGAATCGATATAAGATTTTAAAAAGTGTGGATTAATTATGTTTATGATAGTTTCTATCAATCAATTGAGGGTTCCTTCTCTCCATATATTAATTTCTTTTGGGTAAAAATAATTGAGGGGATTTGTCACAAAATAAATAATTGGATTTATAGATATTTAATTTTTCGAGTTGGTTGATTTTCATGAGAGCGGTGTTATGAGCCTTTCTAAATTACCAGCTCTCTACATTCTCTATCCCAATTACGACATTGAACCATTTAAAATTTTTATGGATTAACTTTCTCTAGAAATGTTCACCTGAAAAGCATAAGTGGTCTTTGGTGGAATGCCATAAGTTGGCTCTACCCAAAGCACATGGTGGTTTAGGATTGCACAATCCTATCCTCATTAGCACAATATATGCTATGAAATTGTGGCGGAAATGGGTACAAGGGACCACAAATCTGGAAAGAAATTTGGTCACGAAAATATATGTCTTTAGACACAAGCATCTCGTCTGCGGTTTAATGGAGAGATTAAAGAGTCAAGACTATGGAACTGGGCTTCCCAAACCAAATGTTGGGTTAGGAAAAAGGCTTTCTAGGAAATTCGCAATGGCTCTTTCGCTACCATCTAGCAGGAATCATGGTAACAATATCCTATTATGCAAGTCAATGACCACTTTCGAACAATCAAGGACCTCACATAATTGCAAGGAGCTTATCATGTTGCGGATTTATGGAAACAAGACGATAATAATAAAATTTGGCGACGATGGAAGACTCAGGATGATTGGCTAGCATCGCAACAGCGAACACAGGGTAATAGCCAATGGCAAGAATATTGCAGGACGCTACAAAATCATCAAATTCGTATATCTCAAAAATCAGATATCCTAATATGGGGTAATATTTCTTTAGGGGTATTCTCAATCAAGGAAAGCTACTCCATGCTTGTGGAAAATCAATCTCAAAATCACTCACAACTCTGGAAACATTTGTGGAAGAAGGGCAGTTGGCCCAAAGTTAAAATATTCATATGGTTGATAGCTTGGGACCGTTTACTTACATGTGAGTAATTCATATCTAAATTTGAGGGTCTGTCGGTATGTGTTATCTGCTCACAGGGGGAAGAAACATCATCCCACTTACTCTTGCAATGTTGTTTAGCTGACAACTTGTGAACAAATATAGATGCTCATTGCCAATCACTTCAACAATCAAGACGTGGTTGGAAGATTGTTATCAGCGTAATTTCAAACACCCACGGATAGCAGAAGCCTGTATTCTCGCCATCGGCTTCTCCTTCTAGGTCCTATGGAAAGAGAGAAGCATATGTCTATGTGAGGGAAATAAACAAAACCTTCAAGTACTTAAAGATGTTATTTTATCAAACATCAAGGAAACATTAATACCATTCCCTCCATCAATAGAAGTTGGAAACATGGATGATACAGAGTGTACTATAATAAAAAAATTTGGTATCTGTTAGCCCC